>WACJ01000009.1:0-1200000 GCA_008973525.1 Stenopsyche tienmushanensis | reverse complement strand
TCATGACAGGGGATGAGATATAGAATCTAAAAGACAATCCTGAAGGAGCAGGCAACGAAGGTCTGTGACACTGGCATACAAAAGCTGGTGTCCCGACAAATGGTTAAAATACCAATCTTCAGTTGAAAAACTAACGAGGAACAGACTGTCACCTATCTATATAGTGTATAAATACTTAAATTTATACAAGACGTACCTGTCCATTCTAACTTCATGATGATACCGAAATATTCGTACTCTTCATTTTTCGGCGTGATGATACTGAATGTTGCACTTTCGCTTGAATCAAAACTGGGCCTATATATAAATAGAGCACGTCCTCAGACAAAGAAATCTAGTGGTGTCAGATCAAGAGACCGTGCGAGCCACGGAATAGGGCAAGTCCCCAAGCAAAGAAATCCAGTGGTGTCAGATCTGGAGACTGTGACCCACGGGAACAAAACCACCAAAAGAATTAATTTACATGACAGAGGTGCCCACAAAAGAAAGCCTTTGCAAAAATGAAAGAAGAAATGCTACTTCAGATAACTACAGTTGAAATAAGGAAATGGTATCATTATTAGTCGATAAATTTGGGCTAACGATCTATACAATCGTGCGATGTATGCGAGGAAGCTCTCCGTCTCTGTCTCCCAAACTGCGCTACGTTCTCTCTCTGTCTCTATCTCCGAGCTCAATATACAAGAATGCTCTTTCTGAATAGTGGGGGGGGGCTCCCAGACCTTGGAATAGTACTCCTTTAGGAGTTAAACCAATTGCATAAAATAATTATTTATTTAGATAAAAAAAACATTGCAAAATACAAAAAGATATTTCGTACTATTACAAGATTAAAAAGTTATGAAGATTTTAAAGTGTATTTTTTCAAAAAATTGACCCCCTTAACCCCAAAAAAAAAATTGTCGATCCATGTGCAAAAAACCCTGTATTTACAATTATTTATTATATAGCTAGTCTTAGGAGTTCATCTCTTAGCAAGTTCATCCCCCCCACTCAGAGCGCAAATGGCCACAGGTAGTGGAGAAATAGCGGTTCTAGCAGGATACCAATAAACAGCTCGGGTCAGTGTAGGGTCCCATGTCTTTCTGTCATTCGAACTCACCCAATCATACTGGGAACACCCACCTTACATTCCAGACTTGGCCTCATGTGACTACTATGTTTGGTCTATTGAAATAATCATCAGGGGCATGGACAATTAGGCCCGATCCACACTATGGTGCCAGTAACGGTTCGATCTCGCTCCGATCAAATATTCTTACACAAGAAACAATCAGAGTATTCACACTATCGGATCGTTCCAATCCAGTTTTTTGTATGAGAATTTCTGACCGGACCAAGACCGAGAGCGAGATCGAACCGTTACCGGCACCATAGTGTGGATCGGGCCTTACCATTCATGGCGCGATACGCCTCGAGGTTAGTTTTGAGAAAAAAATTCAGACCTCTCCGGGATGAGACCTCAGGCTCCAAAGCCATGAGGTTCAATCGAGATGTCATGGACATGTACGGCTAAGTTTTCCATCATAAATTCAAGCAAACCCGTCGGAAGACCTCGGCTACGCTGGACTGATCTTGTTAAATTGGTAGGTCCAGGACAGACGGAAATTATGATGTAGCGTGGGCAATTTACCATTCCCACGCAGTAGCGCTGTTAACAGCGACATCTTCCATCTCTCTTCAGATGCAATATGTTATTTTAACAGCGCCATCTCTTGTGGCCCTATAGAGACATTGCACCTGCATACCGACCGATCGCTTTTTGCGCGGGCACCGTTGCCAGTAGGGTAGTGACGCGCAGGATGCGGAAGTGTCGTTGGTTAGCCTTGGCTGCGGGAGGTTATCCTTCCTGCAGCCTTCGGCCAGATCTCTCTCTCTCTCGTGAAATAAATAGTAATTTAGAGAAGAGAGTCTTTCTATTCGACGCCCGTCTATTCTCATACATTCGACCAGCAACATCGTGGCTCCATAGAAGAACGGACACGTGCGCTAGCGCGGCCATCCTGATGTGCACGTGGGGGGCGAGGAGCCGCCCGGGAACTCTGCCCCCGCCTCAACGTTACAGTGATATGCGTTGTCAATGGCCAAGGATCTCTCACAAGTCAAAGATTATACTTTCTAAATCAAAAAATTCTGGTGAAATCCAGACACTTTTTACACACAAAATTGATAATAAAACGATTATATTATAAGACAGCTGTTTTTCATTCTTCTTCAAACAAAAAAATATCATGAAATACAAAGAAAAATATCAAAATAGCATAATTTAATTAGACAAAACCTTATAAAAATGTACATACAACAATAAAAATAATCGAATGTACTCGAGCAAAAAAATGCAGTCAGAACGAATCCTATAAAAATTTAAATATTTAATAAAACATTTATTAAACGTAAAATAAATTTGTCAATTTTCACAAGATATATGTATGACTGAATGTTAATTTACTAATCATACACAACGTTCAAATATATCATCGCTAGAATGATTTTCAAGGCCATAAGAATCCATTTCATGCGTAAATCTAAAAGATTATATAGTTTATAAACAATTTGATTAATGAAAACATATATTGAAATATTAAAGTTGTTGAAACAGATAATTCTACAACATGCAAGTATTCGTTGCTCGAAATATCGACAAGGTAAATCCTATTATTAACAAACATATATCTGATTGTTTTAATCCAGTATGCAAATGTTAAATAGTTAACATAATAATTGCAATATTTTTGTAAAAAATTACAAGTACAAAAATTACATTTATAACAATGTTTAATTAATAGGTTTAATATATAAAATCAAAATAGAGTATTACATCTGTATCTGAACAGCATGCTTTCAAGTAATACAAAAACATATAATAAATATAGTCGGCATTCACATTAAGAAATATTGTGCATACGTCGATTACAGATTTTGTTAAAATTTGATAATACATGTATTTCATTGTGATTATTCACATTTTTTACAATCGTATTAATATTAGTAAAAATAAGACTATCTTAAATACTGGTAAATGAAAATCCAGATGAATTAATAACTCAAATATACAACGTATATTTTCACTATTTTTTAAATTTGTACTCAATGACTTGTAGTATCATCTCTATGCATATTAACGTACATGTGGAAACAATGAAGAATACAAATTCACATTTTGAAAACATAGTAAACTTGAAACAGAGTTTGGTCTCGATTGTCATTGATCAACGTACTGAAGACTACAATATGTATTCCGCATACAATGTGTTAAAATACCAAAATTCTAATTTCTATATACAAAATTCAAAGTACTCTGCCGACATTGCTCCTTCTGATTACCAGGATTTATTTTCACGAAAAACGGCGAGAACTTATATAATGAAATGTAATATAAATTCATACAGCAATTAAAATTAAACTAAATCTATGCTATCTTATCTCGTATTCATCAAACGAATACAGAGTTTTAGTATCGTTACATTTCCATATCCACTCCGGGCTTAAAAATTGGCATTTCTTTCCCTTATCGGGCTTCAATTTATGGACGAAATTCATTGTCGTTATTGCCACGTCGATTTTCTCATCGGGCCAATTATTGACAACGTCACCATCAAAAGCCGATATATACTTTTTGACTAGATAATCATCGTATTCTTCCTTATTAATATTAGGATCGATGTAAAACTTTATACCGGAAAAGAAGTCGGGTAATAATTCATCTAGAAAATCTTCTTCGGAGAACTTTTCGACTTTAATTTTACGATTCTCATCATCAGATTCAGTCTCTGCTTCAAATTCGTCAACACTTTTAGTTGATGTACTCGGAATAGAAGGAATTGAACCCTTGGATTCTAATTTTTCATGCTTTTGCATGATCCTATCGATTTCGTCCATGTCCACATCGGTTAAATCAGAATCGTCTGAAATTTGGGGCTTTACCTTGTTTACTGCGGCTTTAGTTTTTTGGGATTGGATTGTTTCAGAATCATCAAACAACTGGAATTTTTTAGATTTCTTCATAATTATTTCTTCTGATTGGGGATCAGACTTTTGTAAGATATTTTCGAGTTCCTCCGAATCAAAGTCTGTAGTTTCGGAATCATTCGTCTTTTGCATTTTTTTGGCTCGTTTTTTAATCTCCTCTTCTCTAGATTCGCTTTCTTGTTTTCTTATGATTCTTTCAATTTCATCATCGGTATCCTCATCTTCAAGATTCGTTGAACCTAAAATATGAATCAAATATATACTCACTATTGCTAAACCTTCAACAATTTGTTATTGCCGCGTATGTAAAACTCACCATTAGACCCTTGATTTGCCGCTCCGCTTGTACTAGGAGTTGGCAAATCGTCAATTGGTGTTCGGGCGATTCTTTGCTTGGGATCCGTAGCGAACCATTTCCACGGTAAATGAGCTTTTTCTTTACCGCATTCCTCTATCCATTGCCCGTTAACAATCACCGAATTACTTCCGGATTTTTTGACTTGTTCATATTTAGGTGTATTAGGAAAAGCACAACTAAAAGCAAAAATATAACAAATAATACAATATTCAATTAGTCAATTCATCGACAGCTCCATTTGTAATACTTACATTAAATGAGTACACGTTTGATTCCAATCGGGACAATATCGACCGCCTAACGCTATTGCCGTGTCTCTAAGTACACCTCGCTTAGGGTTTACATATCCACTGATAACAAACACCACACCCCGTAAGCAGTCAGGACCTCGAACTATATTTGAGCCGTTTGGTTTGTCATTTTTATTTGGATGAAATCTCTTACCTTAAAAAGTTAAAATCATACACATTTAAAATATACCGAGAGCTGGCAGCATAAATTGAGGGTCATCTAACATATGTTACTCTACAACAGCTCTAACGGTCTCCAAACTACAAGAAATGCACTAGGCTCAACTTGATTATCCTTTTTACAGTCTGGACCTATCACCCTGCAATTTCCATTTGTTTAAACTGCTTAACCCTCTCAAACCGAAGAGCAGACAATCTACGCACTAATTTAAATCCGCTTTTCTGTCAGCTCCGCCGCAGTGTATAACAAGCTTGATAATGAACCAAGCTCAATATATGAACCTTAACACTGTTGATAGCACACAATATTCCTTCATTTCTTCGGAATATATCTTAGTGTTCAACTTGCATGGCATCTGCTTTCTATTGTTCAGCTATTTTTGCCTATTAATATGTTGCGAAATTAAAAGGACAGGGTTACCGTACAAACCTGCCAGTTTACTTCTGAAGGAGTAGATTTTGCAAAGGAGTGGGGATACTCGGCTAATGACGCCACTCCAAAACAGTCAAAGGGGAATAACAAAATTGATCAATGATAAGGATGATGCGAGTATCAAAATTAACAAAACAAACGCCTGCTCTCAAGACAACACAAATGAAAATCGTCTTATCTTTTTTGAAAGAACTTAATAGCTTATTCGACGATAGCCATTCCAATAAATTATACCTACATTTTATGTCAGTCAAAAGATTCTTTAGAATACGATTTTTTGTTGAATAGTAAGTATGAACATTTATGAGTTTCTATAAAAAAATATATATTGAGAATGTTTAGACGTATAGGGGTACCATTACGGCAAGACTTTGTCATCGATGCACGAGTATATGATAAGACGCAAGACATCTGTCTCTGTCTAACGATTTCCGGTCCAATAGGGTTAAAAACCCTATTGAGAATTTGTGATAAATCTCCCCCAATTGAAAATTTAAATGAATAAATAAACTAAATTAATGTCTTACTTGTAGACGGACCCGCATCAGTTGAACTTCGCTTTGTGCCATTGTTGTTAATACTAATCGGTGCTGAAGTATTTAATTGATCCGTTTTTTTCCCGACGGAACTTGACGACGCTCCAACAGCAGAGGATGTTTTATTCATGAAGCTATTCTTGTTATCTTTTGATGTGATTTTAATATCCTTTTTGGAAGAAACATCATTCTGGTTTTTTTTCTCGTTTTTATCTAAAACATTGAATTTTGAAGAATGACTAGTATCCTTTGCTGCGTTTGAAGCGGCGTTTTTCTCCTTTTTTTCGTTTATATTTTTGATCTCCAACAACTTTGCTTTTTCGTCTCTATCTTTTTTGATAACCTGATCAATCTTATCATGATGCTCGTCATCATCGTCGGTATAAAGTATTTTATCTCTTTTTCTTGATAACAACTTTGGAGACGGATTAGTTTTAGGTGAATTGTTATTTACAGGTCTAGATGCTTTCACAAATAAATTTGGTGCGCTATTCAAATTCTTTGAAGTAGCTGCTTGACGAATCTGCGCATCTGTTTAATATAATACATTATGTAAAGTGAGTTAAAGATTTTCTTAACTATTGGATGTGTGAATAAGTTCCTGCCGTTTCACCATGGGCGGTATAACAATTGTGTGCGTATAGCTCAAGTATCGACGCATCTATATTGAAATATTATAAACTAGCTTTAAAATCAGTGTTGTGAAATATGTCGAATCCTGTGCCAAGTAAACCGTATTTCCGGAGAATTTTACTGGACTACTTTATTCAAAAGAAATCTGCAGCTGAAGCAAATGGAATCTTTGTGGAGACCTATGGTGATCATGCTCTGGTGGAAAGAACATGCAGAGATTGATTGATCCACATCAAATGCATTCTGAACATCTAATATCATTAGGAGTAATTAAACAACAGTTTCGAAACATCAGATGGCATTGGGAATAATACAAAAGGATTTATTTTCATGAAAAACGGCATGAACTTATTCACACTCCTAATATATACTAACGTAATACCTGTAGAAAGAGTGGAATTTTGTGTCAATTTAGCGAATAACTCTCCGGGTTTAAATAAAACATTAGATTCTTCATCGTCAGAATCAGTTTCTCATTTTGAATTTTCCCAACATTTTTGATTGACTCGAAGATTGCGATAAAACATCAACGTTACTGCTAACAACGGTGTCAGAACTGAAGAAGTGTATAAAAGAGAGACCATACTGAAAGAGGAGAAAAAAAAAACACATTTTCCGTCGTAAATCAATGTAATATTATCCTGATTATTAAATTAAAGCAATGCGAAAGACATATTTTTATTACCTGTACGTGTCTATTATAAGGCTGTGAACAGACTATCCGCACGCGGTCCCATTTTTTGGCTTGTACTGATGCAGCTAGCTGTTCAGTTTTGAATGTTCTTACGTTTGTGATATTGACGGAATTGCGAGAATCACTCGGGTTCATAAATGTACTCGCACATAATAAAACCTGCCAAAAAATTTGGGAAGAAAGTATTAAAATCATTGCCATTAATAATATTTCAATATAGTTTAAAGATTCATGGAAAAAAGTGGAAAATCAACGCTTTCCAAACATTAAATCTTTAAAACCCTTGAGAAGAAAAGCATGTTTAATGGCAATAAGTATGAAATATAATGTCATCCAAATGTCGCGGCTTTGCTTGGTGACACGTATTCGGAAGATCCAATTTTTGATAACTTCAGCTGTATCTCTAGAGAACTGTCAACAGATTCACTCTCACAATCACTGACTTTTACTTTTTTAGATGATTTTGCCTCACTTTCTTCACTATCTTTTTTTCAATTAATTTTTCAATTGACATTTGTTTTTGGTGACTTTTCAACACACTACTGAAATGAGCCATAGCAACATCATTAAATAAATGAATAACCCTAATAGCTGAAAGAAGATTGTCATATGGTTTTTCATCGGTTCAACAGGACCACCTTAACAAACTTGGTACTGTATTACTAAATTATCATTAAAAGGTTAGGTACATTTAACAGTACATAATAAATGTATCATATTTAGAGCTTGAATACATGCTGTCAGACATAAATTAATATACAAGTTAAATAATAAAAAACAATTTACTTCATATGGTTGAGAGGACGCTTCAGATCTTCCGACCAAGACTTCCACGAGAGCGGAATGATAGTTTCCTATATGTATGGACGTTATTTGAACTGATTTCTCTAGCTGCATAACTATAGAATTTGAAGATTGACCTTTTTCCAGACCTATCCATCTTTTACTTGTAATGTCCTTCGATAGCAGATTGTTAGCTGGATGATCCTGTTTACAAAAATATACTATATGTGTAACAAATTAAACATTTTAACCTCAAGCCAAAATAAATACAAATTGGCTTGCAAACATTTTTAAATGTTTTAAATGCAATGATTATTTTTGTATATTGAAACATTGAATTTGACATTTGAGCATTTGATTCTTACGGGATGTTCACTGCTGAAACTAACGATGTAATCAATTTTAATTTGTGGCATTTTCAAAAACGGCTTTGGACAATGGATATATTAAAATAGACGTGGAGCAGAATGCGCGTTTTGATAAAAAGCGCGCGAACCCTTCGAACACGCCATGTTAACGTTTTGACATTAGCAAGTCCGTACTTGGCAACCATAGACAAAACGGAACATAAACGGAGCGCATTATTGAAATATATTGTCTATGATTAAACGAATTTAAGCAAAAAACCTGTTTATTTAATTTGGGATAAGGCTTAAAATCATTTTTATATTTGTTTTGACTTAAAAATATTTTTAAAAATGTATTTTATATTTTTTTAAAAATAATGCATTAAAAACGACATAATATTGACATGATACTATTATGATTAGGGAAGACATGATTTTAAAATAAATTTATTATAATATTCAGCTCGCATAAAATGCATTTTCCGCATTAAATATTTCCGCATCGAATTACTAAAACATTTTTTGATCCGCGTTTAGAGGGCAATGCTTATTTAGCTGTATAAAATAAATATAATGATTTAAATGATATTTTTAAGAATTAATAATCGAGGCTATTTATTATGTTATAGTTAAATAAATTGTGATGCTTTTCAATCGGTCGGCAGCTTCGTGTCGATATAAATTTGAAAGCTTTTCTTAGTTCGCGTACTATCCGCTTGGTGGCTTCTCAATATAAAAGCTCAACTTTCAGTCATTCAGAGCTTATTCAATTGTTATCTTTGTCGAGAGAAAAAGCTCTACGACTAAATGACTCTAATCGTCAGTACTCGAACTTTGGACATCCGAAAAATATCTTTCGGCGCACACGTGAGTAGAAACCATGTTATTCTGATTTATTTTAATATTTAAAAAAATGCATTTTCACTGTTGAAAAATCGGAAAACTTCTCAAACTTTTTTCAATAATAAATATGCATTTAACTTAAATTAATCCCTCCAATCAGTAAGGGTTCGCATTTAATTTTTCAACGTGTTTTATATCATTTTTTTTCAATTTAAGAGCACATACATGCATGTTTTTAACATGCAACCTTTTTATATAAATGCATTTTTTTATGAAACATAATTAATTCCCCCATCTTTAATTCTGGAAGGGAGCACTTTATTATTATATAATTGGGGATAACATAATATGTCTACGAATTTCAACAAGCTACGTTCCAATTGCATTAAATCGATTGTGATTTCGGCGAGCTACGTTCATCCTTAATCTTTCAAACGATAATACATTTCATACAAAAAATGTTATGAAATGTTTCTTTTCTTTATAAAATTGATTATAACAAGCGATTACCTTGATTATCGATATCATTTTTAAAAACTGAATTACATCTTCACTTTCAAATTCCATTTTTTTTAATAAATTATACAGTATTAATTACTTATTCTACTATATTTTCTCTATCTAAATAGATATTATTATCACGTATTAAAATCGGATGCACGCGCATGCTTTTGGATCGTAGCCCTTCAGCCCTCGCTACACGTGGCCTCAGGCAATAAATCACGTAACTGTACTACTGCATTTATTTTCAAATAATCACTAAACGCGTGTGGCATTGCAACGCAAGCCGGGTATTTGCTAATTAAGCCCCGTCGTAAGTCCAAATGGTCTTAAGTTCAAGTCGAGAATTTACTATACTTACATTAATTTTAATACCATTTCTGTAGTACTAAATTAATACCGATAATTTTGCGTCAATAAAACTCATTTGCATTGAGTTGCATTGAATTTTATATATTAAACATCATATTAATTATTCAATAAACAAGACATTGATTCTATTGTATAATTTTGAATAAATAATATTCAATAAGAAATGCAAACAAGCCATTGTAAATAAAGCGCTATCATACAAATAATGACCTCAACAGGTCCGCACATTCTTATGAGCAGTCGCCGCTCCAAATTATTGAATTGCAACGAAATGCATTTGTACTACTGGATCATGAAAATCTTCTGATCCGGGACGGGCTATAATAATAAGGTTACAATATCTATCTGAGTCTGAGTAGTTTGAGCACCACCTTTTGTGAGCCAGTGTCATTGACCGCTGCCGCCAGCTCTTTTTGGGTCGTCTTTTCTTTTCTTCTTTCTGGATTCTGGAGTATAGTGACACACCCACGTCTCATCCCCCGTCATGATAGAGTCCAGAAAAGCTTCTCCTTCCTGTGTAAAACGATTTATGTCTGAGCATTCTGGGCACCCATTTCGCACACAGCTTCTTGTAACCAAATTTTTTTGACACAATATCACCAAGGAGATTTTCAGAAATGTCAGAAAATTCTTCATGAAATTTGTCAAGCGTCACACGGCGATCATTTTGCATTTGTGTTGTCTCCTACTCCTTTCCTCGTCGTGAGTATCATTACGGCCTTTTCTGAACAACCAAACCCACTCCGTGACATTTTATCGACTCTTAACATCACCATCATAAACTTCCAGGAGCTTCCGATGGATATTCGCGGTGGTATGCTTCTACAAAGTCAAAAATCGGATAAACGCGTGAATCTCGCACGGATGGTGGCGAGAGCGCGCGATGATCTCTCCATCGGAAGAATTTACTGTGACTGAACAAAATGGCCGACATATTTGTAGCCTTATTTTCTTGATGACCCTTGTATTTCAATCAACAATAATTGATGACATCGAACAAGGAGCATTTTCAATGTTACTTAACGAAAACCTCTAAAACCATTATTTTATCGGAACGAAATCTAAAACTGAATCGATTCGTATTAATTGTCCTATTGAATCAATACTTCAGATAATATTGTTATCAACACGAATCCAAGCTTTTAGTGTTCTATGGCTTATCTCTTCCTATATATTTGCTATGTACCCAAACTGAGACTCTCAGATTGGAATTTGTTTCCTAATGCTATTTCCTATAAATAGAGTAAATTCAACAATATTATTCATGTAGATATAAATGTTTGGAACTGAACCGGAACGAAAATCGAAATGAGAAAAATAACGGTTCGAAGCCTTGTATAGCATTATTTCTCTAAGGCTTCTTAATTTTAGCTCGAATACGTTGAATTTTCATTATTCTATATTTCATAGAATAATGTACAAGCGGGATTAATGCAAATTTTGATATATTTTTAGCTTTATTATAGTTAAACACTTTGAGAATGTATCAAGATCCATGATCCTTTGTTTTTACATCGTATTTGTCGGAATTCTCAAAGTTTATGAAGCGGCTTTTTGAATCCATATGCTATTTATATTCTAAATCGATCTGATTTAAATTGTAAGCAGTTGAGGAGTATTAAAATATGTTGAAGTTCGAGTTGGCGGAAACCCCTCGACTGTAGCCCCTAAAGCCGCGCTTTAAACCGATCCTGAAAGTCGTCGTACTAAATTTAGTTTTTTCGGGAGGCAACACTTCCCGACTATGATCTTCATTGCGTAGGTGTCCCCTGAAAGTTGCTCCTACATTTATTATTACTCAGTAACCTCTTTGTTTCTCTTAAAATCTTTTATTCGCGTCCAATTGAATTAATTCCGAAATAATTCAACTGACAGTCTCTTCAATTGTTGTCGAGCCCATTGTTCCTTGGGCGGCGTGGGACGCCGTCGCGATGATAAAAGGGGCAGGGCCGTAGGAGGATGCTGCGAAAATCTTCAGAGAAAACTTGCAGCGGTGCCATAAAATCGAGTCCCGAATACCGTTCATGAAAATATATTCATATTTATTATAAAAATAACATCTCATCTCCGGGAAGCACTTCGGGCGCATTGGGATGTACGAAATTAAGTCCCATTACGGCAGATGTTTCTACTTAAACACTGGCCTACCTTAGAGCCCGTTTATTCATTCAATTTCTATTTATAAACTGACACTCATTAATATGTTTCACTGTTGTTTTTTTGCTCCAATGAGACAATTGGATTGTCTATTTTCGATGTGGAACGTCTGTGTTCAATTATATTTTCTGATTAAAAATAAATTGAATTTCAGGATCCACAAATAGTAATTTGTTCCATATTAAAAGCTTAAAAGACAAATTTATTTCAACCACAATGGTGCTCTCATATGAAGTGTCCAATTATGCAAGACCGAAAGACACAAAATTATTAGAAATCACCGGTAATGTGTCTTGTACCTCCCGCTTCCAGTTAACCAAGCCCAAGCGTGCAGTGTCGTCCAATGACAGCAACTGCCAATATCTTCAATAATCAGAGTTTATTCCGATTCGAATAACTACATGTCCTATCCAGTAAAGGTAGCATATTTTCAGAAATCTATCGATATTTTGCCGTCTGGATGGATGTTAGCATCAGATATGGATAACAGCCTAGTGCATACAGATGAGCCACGAAATCATCTCCTTGGCTAGGTACTACAAATAACAATACGAGTACCCTGGGGGAAGGGGAGACCTTGCAGTTTGTCATCTGCCGTTCAGACTGAAGTTGGACTCGTGATGGCAGTGACCTCGTGTAGTAGTTCCTTTATTTTTAGCTAAATTTGATATAACTTCTTCCTTTTTCCTACAACATATTTTCGGATGCATGTAGTCTGAAACCAATCATCAGGAGCCTCGCCTCCTTTTGGAGAGCGCGTAGTGAAAGAGGTGGACGTTTGAAATAGGGAATCCAATCCCGGGATCCTGCGATCCCGAACAGTCTTAGGTGCTCATGAATCCCGAGATTAGTACATGTAATCCCGAAAAATTCGGGATTGAACTTTTTATCTAACAGAAATTCGCGAACTTAGACGACGCTTAGGGACAGTAACTGTCTAATCTATGTATACATATATAGAGTACATATATGTTTTTCAAATTGTTATATTAACCTTTCCCCCCCCGGTGATGTATTTACTACACCTCGACTCTAATAATGGGAAAATCGAAATGAAATATAATAGATACGGGTTTCAGAGTTTTTGTATTCCTCCGTAATATAATTATGAATCACATCAAAGTATTATAGTATATAAGTGTTCATCTATTTATAGCATAAAAAATTATTGCAAAAATACTCAAAACATCATTTTGGCTAAACCTTTTAATTGATGAAATTATGAAAAAAATACTGCTACTTGTCGATAAATATTTTTAAAAAATCATTTGAAAATCGGACATTTCATATGAAAAAAATTGATTAAGTGAAAAAAAGTCCATTATGTTGATGGACTTTGTTAAGCTCTGAACTTTAGCTAGTTGTTTCTATTCATGTTTATTCCAAGTCGTCTGTCAAATTATTTGAGCATCACTCCATCTTCATCCCTTCGTTCGTTCGTCTCGCTGCAAAACTTGCTTTGGTACCATAAGTATCATAAATACCTAAAATATACATTGACCGAATTTAAAGCTGCCCAGCATACATAATCACAGACATTCATTTAATCGCAACAATGTTCCTTTAAACACCTTTAATCCTCCACAATCTACCTAATTTGTAGAGGGGACTCTCAAATGATTCACATTAGAAAACTAATAATTCTGCATAGCGAAATGCACGAATGAATTTTGGAAAATTTCATGATTAGTTCCACACGAGTTCTTGAATGACATGGGTTCAGGGAATGCCCGATAAACTCCAGCGGAAACATGTACACATTTACTTTCTGCAAACTATAGAATTCACATCGCTCACTATGATAAAACTCATCTTATCGTTCTTCATAGAGTCCAAAATTAAAATGGTCATTCTCCTGTCTCTTACATTTTGCTGCTTTTTCCAAAATACAATCCATTTTTCCCCAACAAATGTTGATAAAGATCACAGAACATTTTTCAAGCGGAGCACTGATTTTCTGAACCAATTCCATTTTTTTTCATCAAATAAAACTGAATGAAAATGTTTATGGTTGGCACAACAAATATGCGTATTGTTGGAACGTCGTACATTCATTGTATATAATCTATTTATGCTTATTATGGCTAATTAAGAGAAATAAGTTGGATGTATTTGTTTTTCTTTTCATAACCTTGTTATTCTTCCATAATTTCTATATAAAATAATCGTCACTGGAATTCTAATTATAGTCCAGCGTCCTTAAAGAGAGAATTTTATGAAGAGTAATTTGATATTCAATGAATTTTTTATCAATTAAAAATATGATTATTTTTAATACAATGGTATTTAATTCATTCGAACCATTTTTTTTTTTTTTTTTGATAAAGCCATCTTTAGTTTGGATGTTATATCGTTTTCAAGAAATAACTATAAAAATAAGGCGAGAAGTAGCATCCTCTGTTGCGCAACGCGTCATTATTCGTAAGTGTTCGTTTGGACCTAAAAGTTTCGTGAAGGTCTAAAAGTCGAGAAACAGTCTGCTGGAAAAGCGATGGCTACGATATTTTGGTATTCGAAAAGTATTTTATTGATTGATTTTCAACATGACAAATAGACGGTAAATGGGGTCTACTACAGCCAGACGTTAGATGACGCTAAGGCTGCTCAAAAGAAAATGAATAAATACGCGTTGCGCAACAGAGGATGCTCTTTTTTCATTTTTTCTATAATGATAGGATCAAGAAGCTTTCTATCCGATGGAATGAATACATTTCCAATAAATTCCGGGTTATATTTGAATCCTCCTCGTGGGAATATTCAAAGTCTGCCATCAAATTATTTCCATCCCCAAGGCACAACTATATCTTTTGACAGTATATTTTTGCACTGATCTAAGCCACCGCTATGATAAAAATCAAGGCATAAGCAAGTCCTAGCCAGGCAACTTACTGCTGAAAATGCACGCTCAGCCTCCACACTCGTTGGAGGTATCGTCAACAGATATTTAAATGCTAGTTCGATTTGATGACCGCGTGAGTTCCCATTTTCGTATTACACCATCAGTGTGACTGATAAAATTCCTTTCTGCTGAAACACGGACTAAAACTCGCAAAATTCCCGATTTCTCGACAAATTATTTATTTCCGTCGCTGCAGATGAATACTTATACACTATAATACTTTGTTGTGATTCGTAATTATATTACGGATGAATACAAAAATTCTGAATCCCGTATATATTATATTTCATATCGATATTGGCATCATTAGAGTCGAGGTGTAGTAAATACATCACCGGTGGGGAAATATTAATTTGAAATAACAATTTGAAAAACATACATGTACGCTATATATGTATACATAGATTAGACAGTCACTGCTCCTATGCGTCGCCTAAGTTCGCCAATTAGTAATTACGCCACTGTTTCCAAGCGTCCAAATTTCGTCGGGAATATCTCGATTTAGTAGTCTTCATCGTGTTGGTGAGGTGTACGATATCTGTTAGATAAAAATTTCAATCCCGGGATTTTCGGGATTACGTTTTCTAATCCCGGGATTCTTAAGTACCTAAAACTGTCCGGGATCCCGGGATCCGGGATCCCGGGATTGGATTCCCTAGTCACGACTTTCGTTCATAATAATGGTGAAGGTTACAAAGAAAGACTTGTGCTGAACCGTTAAAATCGATATTTTCGGAACGGTTCAGTACCGGTTTAAGTTGCGGTAAAATAGCGGTTTTCGGTTCAGTTTTGGTTCGAAACCCTCGTTATATCGCTTTTGTTAAACCATTACCATGACAAACATGCATTAAATAGTATAAATGAAGTCTTAAAGGCCCAGTTATAAAAATACAATGTTTACACATGTGCACATTTATGAAATTCATTTTCCTTTGGGCGCTCGTTGTTTTCATTTTCATAAATGAAAATTATGCACAAATGTATTCCAGTCGAGTAAATTAGCTTTGAGTCATACTATTTTGAGTGTTTCAAATTGGCTCGGTGCAATGAATTGCATATCATGCACTTACTAGCGTTTCGTGCAACTAACAAGTTATTAGCTCGTGAACTGCCACATGCGCAAAAAAGTGGCTGTGAATAAAAAATGAGGAGCTTTAATGGGGGAAAAATTTCAGGCTTTTGCCCGTCGAATCGATTCGCATTCTATTATTCATTTGCATTTAAATTATTCAGCTGCGATTTCGTACAATGGCTTCGATCATTTCATGATGTCGTCAATCATTTTTGTGACATCATCGAAAGAAATACACCCAGGGATCAACCCTTTGATTTGTGAGCTAATTTTGAATTGAGTTAAACGCTTTCCTCTCGGGATCGCGCAGCCTGAGTGAAACTTGTATATAAATAAATGAACCTTAACACCGTTGATAGAACACAATCGATAAATTTGATACAATAACGTTTCAAATAGAATCACTTTTATCACCACGCAGCGTTTTTAAGTATATAATTGATTTAATATGGCTTTCAACTATTTATTATGATTCTTAGAACACCACCGAGGATATATTAATAATTTAAATGAATAATATGTTTGTATTAGAAATAAAAGCACGGCATTGAAAATGAAGTGCTATGGATCGTTTTTACTACATTTGTGATTATTTAGACGTGTAGGGGTACCTTTACAGCGCGACCTTGCTATCGATGTACGAGTGTATGATGAGATGCAAGACACCCGTCTCTGGCTTCGATTCACTAATCTTCGCATTCAATGTGCGAGAATACTCTTTCTGTATCACTCAAGTCCGAACGCATATATGCGCGATTACTCGTGAATGGGCTAAACACGCTCTTGTCCTAATATTATTACCCTACTTATCATTCAATAAGAAACCACCTTTACAAAAAAAAAAAATGGCTTTATTGACTGTCCAGATTCAATTCGCAATATTAACAGCAACATCTTCCATCTCCTTTTAGACACAATGCGTCAATATTATTTGGTGGTGTAGACACATTATGTCTGAAATAATGACACGTGAGAGTCATCGACGTTGTGGGATAGACGTTCTTCCCGTAGCCAGATATAAATAAAGTAGCTAAAACGAAAGTATAACGATCCGAAAGAAGAACGAACCCGCGTGCGTCACTGCCATTTCGGTAAACAAGTGAGAGCGCTTGAGGCCCCGGGACCGGACTGAGAGCAACCCACCCCACGTTACCGAATCATCTCATTCTAAGATCGTCCCTGATCCCCATCTTGCTTTCCCACCTATCCATTTATATTTTTTTACCTATCTAATATGGTAGTGATAGTCTTGCCCTTGAATATATAGTCGGCACTCTTTTTCTAAGCCAAATTACATCTTTACACGGATTTGTACTGCTTTATAATTTGATCATACTTCCATAGCATGGGCCATTTATGAAAGCCAATTATTATGGACGAATTGCAAAAATAGAGTTTTTAGTTGGTAAATAATCCACGGTGTAACAATTGAACCGTCCTCGATTAAGCGAAGAGATCATGTTGATGATGGTCAGGCTTATTTAACACATTAAACTAATTAGCCCGGCGCCCGACTAATTAAAGAGTCTAGACAATCCCGGGACATGGCCCCTAGACATACTTTGTATTATCAAAAATAATTCAAATATTGTTAATCTTCACGTCATATCATATATTTATCATAATCGCACAAATAAATCTGGAGGAAAATGGTCCAAAGTGTTGATGGAATAATATCTGATTTAAACGGGATAAATTGAAACTGGTTATTTGCCGACAGGGTGCTTGGATGATGAAATATGGATGGAAGCCACCAACTCTAAGGCTTTTATCCTAAATCCTTATTTATCTTAAATATATATAAGGTACTAAAGAAACTCAATTGAATGGATGGAGCCGATTTGTTTAGAGTAATTTAAATATGTCTATAAATCAGGATAGTTTTAATGACTCATGCCCACTGTGCCGTACTGAATCGAAGGCATTCTTAATGTCGAGAAACATCTAATTGTCGTTTAATTCAGTCTGTTATTACAACTACTCAGCACCAAAAGTAAACTATTATATGATTGATATAACTATTACACTTTCAATTGACATAGATTTTATTAAAAACTATAAAATCGAATATTTCTTCTATTGGTACTCATGCAAACAAATTAAAGTTATTTATAGCGGTTTCGCCGCAAAGCGAACAATATGCTTTATCGCTAAATATACTCCAGATGTGATAGTCCTGATATATTGTCTAATAGTTGTGCGTGTAATATGTCCCTGGGGTTGTTACGAAGAGGGTAGCTCTCGTTCCCGCCCCTGAGCTTTGAATCATCATGCCTAATCGTTGGCTATTTAAATGTGCTATGCATATACAAATATATTAACTGTATCAGAATCAAGACTATTATTTTTGCACGGTATAATCTGCGCTACAAGTTAAAATGAGGATATTTTCAGCAATAACCATTAATATTTTTTAAATTTGAGATATCCAATCAAATACTGAAGTTAATTGAACCTCGATATTATATGATATTATGAATGAGCAGGGATAACGAATGATAATCCTATGGTGTCAGAACATTAGATTATGGGAACGGACTTGATTTTCGTTCTCCAATGGATTTTTTGTATAGTTCTGTTGATAATATGACCTGTTCATATTCCACCCATTCATACAAATACTTTTTGTTACAATTTATGTAACAAAAATGTGCCATTTTTTAAAAGGCTCCCACGCCAAATTTTAGTTGATTTGCTATTTGCATTATCCATAGCATAGTCTGATATTTAGCACCATATCCGGAATCAAGTGCTTAAATTGGATTGACATGACACTAAGCTAAATATGGACTGGATTCGGATTTCAGAAACGATTATGGTTATATTACATAAGAGGACATGTATAAAATTATAATTCAAACTAACCACCACAGAAGTAATAATTATAAACATACAAACATTGATTTTTACATATAATATCTACTATAAGCTAATTATACTATACTAATATCATTTGTGAAAGTGCAAACAATAAGTTGGTAAAGTTTTATCGCAATCAAATGAACGGTATGGCAGCGCATTAAATACGGACAAACAAACATTAATTTTTATATACTAAGACTATGCCTATGCTACTCGCAGAATTTTTAACAATAAGTGGACGAAGTTTTATTGCAATCCGATGAACGGTATGGTAGCGCATTTCGAACGAACAAAACCCAATTCATTTTTATATATTAGAAGAAGATATACGAAGGGGATTCAAATATAACCCGAAATTTTGCTGTACAAATAAATCTACTCAAATTCGTTTTCTATTTATAATGTTTCTCCTATTGAACGAAATTATATTCCACTCAAATCAAGTGGGATGTAAGACGAAAAATATAAAATAATTCGCAGAAAATGTGTATTTACAAGCAAAAATTCGACGCCCTGGGCGGTCGTCCATGTCGCCCACAGCAAGTTTGTTCCAAATCGTTGTAGTTGTTGGACATATTATTGTGAAATCTATTTTCGATAACTCCTTGATATCCCGATCTGTATCAAAAATCAGACATAAATTAAAGTTTTTTTAATGAATTTAAATGTATTTTATGACGATTTTTTTTCCAAAGATAGTATAAAAACGATATTCTTTGTCGTCTTTATCAAACAGACATGATGAAATTATTGATAACAATATCTGTCGAGGATATTAACATTGAATATGCTGACATTTAATATATCCTTCAAGCATTTCACTGGTGTCAGAAATGGAATTCTACATCACGTTCAAGATATCCATTATCTGTCGTCGCATTATTATGTTTCTTTTATTATTCATATTTCTTGTAAATGTTTTATCATCATCACTTTCATAAATAATGTTTATTTCTCTCTTTGCAGATTCTGAAGCAACGCAGACGCGCTTTGGATTTCGCGCAAACGTAGTTTTATTTTTAAATTAATAAAATTGTAAGCGACGTCAACCCCAAACGCCGAAATAAATATATTTTAATACGATGGCCCGAATTCGGTTCGAATTGGCAGGCAAAATCTTCTCTTGTCACGCGCGTCTTGATGATTGAAAAGGTCATCTCGAATTTTTCCACATTCTATGCTAAAATAATACATTTTAGTGGCGTTTTGACGATTGTTTTTAATGCCGTGCGTATTTGGAGAGCGAGCCTCGAATCGTATTTTCGTTCCCCCTTTTTCCCGTCGTTGCGACGATATATTCCGATGAGTAACTATGAGCCAGATTATGTGGTTCGCCGTCTGCCTGGAGCCGTTCTATCGATTTTCGGAAAATGCGAGGGAATCCCTGGAATGCATCCGATAATAAACGCACATTCGCGACAATTGTAATTCATAGCACATGACGATAAGCTGACCCTAACATTTATTAATCGGTAACAACAATTTAAGGCGTTGAATGCTTATCGTTTTAATTTTTTATAAGAGCCAAATATATTAGGGTGTAACATATGAAATTGCCGAAATTGTAGATGAGAATTTAATTTCAATATTTTGCTTCAATGCTTGCTTAAAATTGTTTAAAAAATGATGTATACGCACCTAACGGTTTAACTTTCTGCCCATGTATCAATTCGTGCGGCACTCACTTTTACAGCTTTCTAGCAACGAAATGACGATTTCAAATCAAAACAGAGTTGATCTCTGACAAACTAACCCCTTTCAGAAAGATCAGCAGATGATATCACTGCATCATATTAGGGTGTCCTATAAGTTTCTTTCGTTTTCATATTAAGAAAACAATAATTTGTATTACATCAAAATTTATTGAATAATATATGATCCATTCTGTTCTATTACCTTTCTCCATCTATCCCGAAGCCTCATAATGCCTTATTGCTAAAATTTCCCAGGTTTGTTGGCAAAATATTGATCAAGGTACATTTTTATATCATTTTTTTAATTAAAATTTTTACCACATAAAGAATTTTTCAATGAAAGAATTAAATAATAATCTGAAAGGGCAATGTTCGGGGACTATGAAGGATGAGGTAAAACATCCCAGTTAAATGATAATAATTTATTTCTGACGAGTAAAGACACATGAGTCCTGGCGTTATCGTGATGAAAAACAACGCCTCGTCTTTTCGCTAATTCTGGTCTTTTCAGGCAATTGCACCCCTTAGATTTTCTAGTTGAAAACAATATTTTGTTGAATTGATCGTTTCACCTTGCTGAAGTAGCTCATAATAAACTACCCCCTTCCAGTTCCACCAAATGCATAGCAAAACTTTTTTTGCATGTAGGCCAGTTTTAGCTACAGTTAAAGCTTCTGTACCCTTGGTCCAAGACCGTTTACATTGGATATTCTTATAGAATATCCAACTTTCATCTCCAGTGACAAGTCTCTTCAAAAAATATTGGCAACTATGTCATTGGAGAAGAAGATGTAGCCCAATTTTGTCAGATGATTATGGATGGATATTCGTGGAATTTCTAACATGTTAGCTATTTCGCGAACGGTATATCGCGAGCTTTCTTCAACCATGGCCATGATTAGATCTGTGTTCATTTGCGAAAGACACTTATGGGACAATCTAATGTTTCAATTTCATTGATATTTCAAGAATATCTCAAAGATATTCATAATCGTTCAGATCGGGAGATTGCGGCGGCATTTCAGTTACTTTTCAAAAATTATACAGGATGCGACAGTGAAACTACCTTATTTGAAATACACACCCTAAAGTGATAGTTATTCTGAGAAGGTTGAAATGATATTCATTCTAAAAAGCAAGACTTTAAGTTTTTTGTTATATAAGTTTAATAACGATCATATAATGGACAAGGGAGGAGCGTACTAAAATAAAGAAGTTTCTCTGCCGCATCCTGCATTAAATAATAGTCTAATTGAGGTCTATGCTACCTACGACCAGATATTCAGGACTTATTTATCGAAAATTATTTTTTGATTTATTATATCCATCCCCAATCGCCGACATACATCCCTAAAGCATAAAATTGTTACTCTCAAAAATATTAAACTTGTTTTCATCACAAAATTCGTCTTTCGAATTGATGAAAAACTTTGTGACAGTGTTTGGTGGACTTATTATAAACTTATATACAACATCAGGATGCAAATATCTAAGCAAAAATATTTCGCCCCATGACTTTGTGAGATAAATTTAGTGCCTTATTCAAACTTCTTTGACTCACCGCATTTCTCGAGTGCATAACAATACGGGGGTTGATAAATGAGTCATTTGTAAAGAAAAATAAATTCTTCCCCCGCTTACTTTGATCGCAGCTGAAATCCCTTTCCGCCTTCTGGTTGCTTTATTTGGGTCAGATTTGAATAAAACCAAATGACCCAAAACTAAATACCACTTTTTGT
Source organism: Stenopsyche tienmushanensis (assembly GCA_008973525.1). Taxonomy (NCBI): domain Eukaryota; kingdom Metazoa; phylum Arthropoda; class Insecta; order Trichoptera; family Stenopsychidae; genus Stenopsyche; species Stenopsyche tienmushanensis. Next base: position 1,177,638 of record WACJ01000009.1, on the reverse strand, counting down.
GGCGCATATCTCGGCATCGCGAACAGATGGACAGGGGTATATATCAACGCCAGTCTTAGAAGTAGTTCAACTTCTTTCCCCCGAGTTTTCTCGCACGCATTTCATTGTGTGACTCATTTGAATTCAGCCGGTTGGCCAAAGTGTTGAGCCCCCTCATTGACGATCAATCGCCTACTTTTCCCCGGTTGACATTCGTGATAAATCATCGTCTTTCCTGTTGCCTCAACAAAGTTCGTAGCCCTCTAGTGTTCCGGGTTCCCTGAACTCTCTGGGGCAACGGGAGATTCCCAAACTTGACAACGTGGATTTTATGCATGGCTTTTTTTCTATTTGCTAACAGAAATTGTTAGCTAAAAGATGAAGCTTTGTTTGTGTAATATATAATAAAATTGGCAAGCTACTGGTGTAGTGGTTGCTTTATGGTAGATATGCTACACATACACGCACATTAGAGATATGCAACGTATCTATGATGTATGCAACAGATGCAGAGAGACTACAAGTTTGGAGTTTCATTTTTTGTGACGTTCAAGAGAGTTTGTCCCACCGTGCATCAACAATAACTAAGGCATGCATTGACTTTATTGGATCCAAAATAGTTTCATAATGATAAAATTTTTGATAGATGACTACTAAGCGCATGTATAAATATAATAAATTTGAATTTCCCAAATGAATTATATTGCGCAATCTCTGCCAAAATAGCGCAATATAACGAATTTGATATGAAATATTTTCGTAAAATGTTTCCTACTCTCTGCCAAGAGTATGAAACATTTTTAAGTCAATTTCAATGTCGAATCACAAAATCGCTGTCATTATATCAAAAATCACAATACATTGTAGAGAAGCAAATTTAGATAGTAATGCATGGCTTAGATTCCAATGCCGGTTTCGACGTCCTCTTGAGATGACATCGTTCTGTGTTTTTTTAATCTTCCGACTTGTCTCATCTTTAACATATATCTCCATATCTGAAAAGATACATCCATTCGGAATGAAAAGGAAACGACCTGCGTTGAATAGTTGCTCGGACATTTGTCTTCGTTTCAGAGGCGTACAAAGGAAACCCTCTGATAGGGGTGTGATATATACGAGTATGGTGAAGATAATTTATTTACTTGAATGCACGATATATACTATTGTATGCGAAATCTTCAATTATCTTCGAGCTATCGTCACGCATTTTTGCCGCCGAAAACAATGCGGAAGAGTTGAAGCGAACCCTTCGTCTGTATTATTTGAATTTTCCACTACACCAATGGTCTAACGCGGCCAAGAATTTCCTTGCAACCTGAAATTGATTTATTTCACACGAGCTCTTTCATACGCTCAAATTTGGAGTAAAAGTTGTTACACACTCTGAGCATATCTGCAGTTCTCAAACTTTGATGCTCAGCATTTAATCTTTGCGACGCATTTCCAAAGCGGCGGCGTTCGTATATTTTCAATCAAATATCGAAATCGAAGAGATGTAGATCAACAGATCGCCGTCATTAAAATGAGCAGAGATACCCGACTGCGAGACTTCGCGATGACGAACCAAGCTCAGCTCGAGGACTCGATTTCGCTCTATAAGTATATATTTGAAATAGTATTCTTCTGACGCATTAAAATATGAATGTATGTTTCAGATGGACCGTCGAGGGGCGCATTTTTTACCAGCGACGTGATACTGGGGCTCGATGTTTAATTTTTTCACGAACACGAAACAATGCATTATCTCGCAGAAATCAACCGTGCGATCTTAATTGACATGTTTTAATCGGTTTGTTTATTCGGCTACGCACAGGCGGCGCCCTCAACGGCCAATGGGTAGTGGAGTTCCCGGTCGGTGCGGCTGCGAGGACTTTGGCGGCGCAGGGGGTGGCCGCCGCCACTCTATGGGTGCGAGTGGAGCCGCGCGCGGCCACCCACGCGCGAAATTTGACGCTATGGGTCTTCCGAGTCACCAGGCTGCCTCCCCCCGCTAACGGGACCAGGCTCAGCGCTCAGGTGCGATTTGCTGATCTAACGATCAGTTGGGAGGGGGATTGGTTGTGTTGGTGTCACTAATGATATGATTCGCTTGCAGGAATTCGAAGAGTACACGGAGATGGCTGGGTCGGCGGGGGTGCGCATGACTGGTGCGGGTGTGGGCGCGGGGGCGGGGAGCGGGAGCGGGTGGCAGCGGGTGGACGTGACGAGCGGCGTGCGGTCGTGGGGCGGCGCCGGGCGACTGCTGCTGCTGCTGGACTGCTCGGGCTGCGGAAGGGCCGTGCGTGTGCCGCTGGCGGGGGGTGCGGGCGCCGCGGCAGGCGCGCGGCCCTTCCTCGTGCTGCGCGCGGCAGCAGCGGGCGCGCGGCGCGTGCGCAGGCGCGCGCTGGACTGCGGGCCGGACGCGCGTGACCAGTGCTGCAAGCAGCGCTTCTACGTGAGCTTCAGCGCGCTGGGCTGGGACGACTGGATCATAGCGCCGCAGGGCTACTACGCCAACTACTGCCGCGGCGACTGCGGCGCCAACCGCACGCCGGACACTTTCCTGACGTACTACTCGCACGTGCTCGACGAGTACCGGCGCCTCGACCGCCTCGCCGGCCTCAGGCCCTGCTGCGCGCCGCTCAAGTTCTCGAGCATGTCGCTCATCTACTTCGGCCCCGACTCCAACATCATCAAGCGCGACCTGCCCAAGATGATCGTGGACGAGTGCGGCTGCCCCTGAGCGCGACTACTAGTTAGCCAAATTACAAATTGTCCGAGCGTCTACATATATTTATATACGTATCTATAGATAGGCTTCAAATTCAATTCTCTCGGACGACGACGCGGGACGTCCCGGAGCGACGCGGGTCCGAGACGACCGGGCGGCCCTCCCGGGAGAGCGCGGACGAGTCGGCGGCTGACCTTTTAAATCTTATTCATGCGAAATATATATCTCACGTATTAAAACTAACGATAACCTATTCGCTTCATATTAAATTATATATTTTTTTATCGAAATAAATTAATCGATACGAACGTCTAGAATCGTATGCTAAGAGTAAGTCCCTCCTATAGGTTTTCTCGTACGAAAAATGTTGACCTAATTTTACATTTAAAAATCCGATAAGTTTAAATTAGATTATGAATAACGAATTCGATAAAAAAATATGTGATGTAACCAAATATTATCTTCTCTCTATAAATTATGTAAAAAAATGTCGCCATCAGCCGTTGAACGATTCCGAAATCCGCCGCGTTAATTTCGGGCGAGACCTGAACAAACTTGTATCGTTTGTTTTGGAATTCCGTTTCATTTTTAATTAAAAAATATTATGGATTGTATAATATTCGTTCAACACTTTCAGACGACTTTATATCCTTCATAAATACAATAAATTTTGAAGATACCAAATATTCGCCTTTCAATTTTCGACGAACCTGGGACTATTCCGAGAAAAGCCCCTTTTTTTCAGATGCGCCTATTCGTTTTTAATTGTTCTTGGTAAACGATCGACGCTCAATTCGAACAATGGAAGCAGAAGCTGAAACGTTCCATGGGGAACGCCTGTAGAAAATACTCGAATCGCCACGGTAAACAGAGAGCGATCTCGGGAAGATCTGGAAGTACTCAGCGGTGAACTGACAGAATTAATAAAACATTTTTTTCATCCAGTTTTATTTAATTTTTGTAATAAAAATAAATATAAAATGATACCTAACACCAATGAAATTTCTGACACCAATGAAATGTCTGACACCAATGAAATATTTTAAGAGGATTTTTTCTTTTGTTAAATACATCTTATTGTCATATTTAAAAACTTTTTACTGGTGTAAGTTGTATTGCCATACAGAGATTCCTTTACCAAAATACAAAACACTGAAGGTGATATTATTGAATCATTATTAGATCATATAGTTATTATATTGGTTTATTGAATTTAATAATCAAAAACTAGCTCAATTATGAAACGTCGTATCAATTCTTCGCCAAACTTTTTATTATCGAAGCAATATTTTTTTTTAATATAAATTACTCTAAAATTTCTATACAAGAACAAACGTGCAATACCGAAAGAATATCTTAAAACTACTTACCTCTTATCAATCAGTTCTTAAACGGAATATTCTTTTACTTCATAAAAAAACAATTATTACATGATGGAGCGAGGGTCCTGGAAATCAAAATTCCAGGACCCAGGAGGAAAAATGCCCATGGATCCGTTCTACTATCGGGCTGGGATGGAGCCAAGCGTGAGATTAGAGGTAGTCGGGTAGTAACGAAAACACTGTTGACTAAACTATAATCTTAATTAAATGTGAAGAGATTCTACAGATACGAGATTACAAATGAGCCTAGCTGCGTGAAAAACTCTTCTCGCAGTCCCAAAACTGTCTGCCAATTCTTTCTTCTTGTTACATGGGAAGGAGTTGAAGCGATGCACGCACTGAAAGACAAGAGATGTCGTCATTAATCTGGCAAATTGCATTTGCACAGATTAACAGCGGATTTGCGCAGGGGTGTCGTTTCGCCCACGCAACAATTATGTGTATTTTGCCGATATCTAAAAATCTACTTGATTTACAAGGTGTATTCCAAAAATCATGAAATGCATCCAAGTAGTCCCTTTTCCTCAATTTTCCCAGAATATCCAAGCAATAGGCAGCGTTGACGGTCTGCCCTTGAGGTACAAACTCTTTGTGGATCACACCCTTGATTTCAAAAAAAATCAAAATTGTTTTCGTTTGGATTTGCTCATTTTGGCCTTCTTCGATTTCGGGAACACCAATGTGTGCTAAACGGCATTCTTGCGCTTAACAGACTTCCTTAAGCATATCATGAGTTTCGACAGCTTTTTTGTCGAGTTTTGTGCAAAATTTGAGCGCCATTGCGCGTTTCGAAACAAGGATGCATTAACAGCTATCCTGATTTTACTGAGCAGATTGAATTTTGGTCCATTGTAAAGCTAAAAGTCACACCCACGTCACCCAAACGATCCATTCGAATACGTTGCGATCAGTAGGAGGGTAACAAAAAAATATGTTTCATGACTTTTGGGATGAACCTTGTAGAACTTCCGTCCCACTCAACTTACCATCGCACCGATAGAAGACAACTCTAGGAGTCCTCTGTATTGGCATCCGTACTATATTACATGTCCTACACAAAGTAAATGAAGCTGATGGGGAATTCGGATGAAGCTGACATTCGATGCTTCACCTTATATTTTCGTGAACTCCCGATTGGACTCAATTGCTTTAACGCCTGAGATTTGATCCCATAGATTTAATGAAATTTTAATCTGTGGTCGTAATAGTACGAAATAACTGTTTTTGTATTTTGTTATGTATTTTTGATCTAGATAAATTTTATGCAATTGGTTTAAATAAAATTACTTCTGATCTAAAAATGACTATATCTTCTTTTTGCCTTCTTGACTATATACACCTTCATTTACCTTTAGCTGTCAAACCGCCGATAACAACGCACTCATCTTTGCCCAACCGGCTTTTTATTGTATCGGCTCTATTATCATACTACTTATGTTTGTTACGTGAGCGTACAGAATATGCCATATGAACGTTCATTAATTATTTTTTAATCATGTCATCTGAAGAGCGTTATATTTCATTGCTTAATTAAATTAATTGTTACTAATACGTTTTTTAATTAAGAAAATGTTTCTAAAACGAACTATGCTTCACTAAATTATATCCAGCGAAGCGTAATTCACTAATTAATTAATATATCGTGACCACGTTTTTAAAACATATATTTATAAAAATTGAAAACGAAAAATACTAAGAATTGAATCCCTCGGGCACAATTATAATTGTACGTAACGGGGGAGCTTACGTTATTTTATTATATAAAAAACTTATGTTCCTACAGAGTCTACGATATAAACCATCCTCGATAGATCTGCGTACACTAACAAGCACTTTATTATTTTTCAATCAAACACACAAGCACAATTTATGCTAATTTTGTTAAGCTTTTATAAAAAATATATAATATAAAGAGAGGAAAAATATAAGACTCATTATATTATATCTGCAGATGACAAAAAATTTAGCATGGTTAAAGAACGAAACAGTCAACCGTCAATTTATAAAAATAATTCAATAGGCTTTCTATAAAGGGCAAGTTGGGATGAACGAGACGAAAGTGGAACTTCAAGCGGCAGTTCGAAGGAAAGAGAGGAAGAATAGTTTGAACGATTGCAGTCATAATAGAGACACTATATGCATGCATCGTATTGCCTTTACTGTGTACGTGTCTATACGAAGCATAAAGCAACCATTATATCTATTTTATTATATACTACACAAACACTACCTAATCTTTTGGCTAACAATTTCCATTGTGTGTAATGAATGTACTATCTGTACTGTCGCAAAATAATTACTTTATGTGTCTAAAGTAGCCTTGTAAAAGATCCTTGTCCACCGACAACGTATTCTGCCATTTTCATCTGTCCTGAGTAGCCTTTCGGATACCGCCACCCATAGAACTCCAGATAGGGGGGAGCCAACCCTACGCCCGTGGGCAATGGTTGAATCCCTGGGGTAATGATGTGAAGTATAGCTCAGAATCATCAAACGCTGCTGAGGTGCCCAGCTAACATGAGTTGGGTATGCAGGTCACCCTGTGCTGTGTACCCGTAAAGAGATGTGTAGAACTGCTTATTACAGAAGTTGGTGGAGTCTGTGTCAAAGGCATCACCACTATCCTCAACAACCTAGGGCTTGCAGGGGAGAGCAGCTTTAGGTTGCTCAAACGGCAATTCGTCTCCGTGGCTAGGTACTACAAATGACCGAACCGATACGAGTACCATGAGGAAATGATCTGTCAGTCCGTCATTTGCTGCAGACCCCTTCAAACTGAAGTTGGACTCGTCGTGACATTGAACCCGTGGATGTATTCCTTTAAGCTTAGTATAACCTCTGCCCTTTCTCCTCCAACGCACCTTTGGGTGCACGTTTTCTGAAACTGAGTAAAAAATCAGTTGAAGATCCTCTCTGTGAGGCTAATCCGGGCCCACCCAGAACAGATCATGCAGCAGTGTCGGCAATAGGGACGTTATTACACACCCTCCAAGCCCATTAGTCGCCGTTCGTTTGTCTGTCATCTGTCCCGAGTAGCCTCTCTCCAATTATCCAGACCCAGATGTACGACGTCTTTAACGACGTACTTTTTGCAGGCCTCGATTCCTGCTTCCCCAGATAAATCACAAATCCATTTTTCTCTCGGGCCACACAACGAGAGTCAAGCTTGTATATCAATAAACGAACCTTAACACTTTTGATATTTTTGAGCCCTATAATAGCGTTTCAAATAGAATCACTTCTGTAGTGTATGATGAGACGCAAAACACTCTCCGTCTTTATCTGTGATTCACTCCGCACTCAATGTGCGAAAATAATATTTATTTGTCACTCGAGTCCGTTCGTAGCATACACGAATTTCTTGCATAATTTCTCGTCAATTTAATATTCTTTTACGAAATTCCGTTTATTTCAAAAGGATAGAATCAAAGGTTGTAATTTTGCTTGAAGAAAACCAAACACAAACTCAATAAAGACAATTTGGTTTAGACAAATAAAGAGAGTGGAGGAATGGGGGTGCATAGCAAGTAGTGTACCAGCAGGCTTGGAATTTGCAGAATCTACTATGAACAACATCAAAAATATTTATAAGGAAAATTTAATTCCATTTTTATTAAGCGCTGAAAAACTGTAATTAAATAACCAATATTATTTTCAGTGCGAAAATGAGTCTGAACATGTTGCTGACATTGTAAGGCAAAGTTCCCAATTCATTAAATAGAGGAAAACGATCTCAAAGGATATGCTTTGAACAGTTCTCAGAGAATAACAGGATTAAACGACGATACTTGAATGAGGAGTGCTACACATTTTTTCAGTTCAATATTTTTATTCTGATAAAAATGCCTCCATTCTTTCAAAATTCAAAATTATTAACTTTGGTTCCTTTATATCAAACGTGTGTCTTATGATATCATAACTTAAGCAGCCAAAATATCAAGAGATTTTAGTTATGGATGCAATTTACAATATGAACCCTTTTGGCACTGATAACTAACTAACTTATTATATAGATTCAAGCTCAAATCCAGAATATGAAAAAAAAACATAACCATACCAACTAATTAAAGAGGTCGATAGTCGAAGTACCAGCTTTTATATGCCAATGTCATAGACCTCCACCGCCATCTCTTTTTGGGTTGCCTTTTGGATTCTGGTGTGTAGTGACACATCTACGTCTCATCCCCCGTCACGATAGAGTCCAGAAAAGTTTCTCCCTCCTGTCAATATAAATCAGAAGAGTGTCCCGTACATCAAAGTCGGCGGGGGTGTGCATCCTGTTCAAAAACGAAATAACATACCTGAGTAAAAGATTGCAACTTCCCGAGAAACTACCCCCAGCCACCGATAAGGTAAACAAAGCCTTCACGAAAATGTCGAGACTAGCCTGAGCCGAATTGGGACTCAGCTGGCACTTTGCGTACGATGACATTTACATGAGCCGGAAGACTAGGTCGAGCGGGTTGAAAAGTGACAATCACCAACAGGCTAAATTCTGCGCACCAACTACCACTAATTGGCATAACGAGTGCTTATCGCACAGTTGTTTCGGACAGCCTTCCGGTGCTGATCGGCGTCCGTCCCCTGGACCTGCTGGAAGATAGCATGGATGGAAGAAGAGGCAAGCGCTGGAAGTGGGCGAAGCATTTCTCAGCGCCAAAGAGGCGGCTAAGATAGAGGACTGCACCGCTCTGAAGAAATGGGCCATGAACGCTCCCGACGTCGTATGTCAAAAATGATAGTAGGAGTCACACATTATTAGGTCAATCTCAACCATTGGACGTCTAATTCCTAACGAGACATGACCATTTCAATTCCCACTTAATGGGACTACTCGACCTCCAGGATAGATCGGATTCCCGAAGCAATGTGGAAAACAATACCAGGAGGACAGAGAAGGACAAGGGCGGGTTTAGTGGGCAGGCACGACCGAACAATCGTGAATCCTACACTGCCCAGCTTCACTGTGCGTCTTGCGAAGATTTTCTCGCCCACAGAAAAAAAAAAAAAAAAAAGGATAGATCGGATTGTCCATGCGGAGATACGTGCTGTGTCTGTGCCGTGTAAGAGGCCTGGTGACCCATCTCGATGCCTTCAGCGTCCTCTCTCTGTTTTGCTCTAATTTCGGTGAGAAAGGACGTCCCCGGTGAAGACTAAGATAGGCACTGGACCGATACGACCATAGTAGACGCTATAGCAAGAATCGATCCAACGACAAATAGAATCGCACACTCTCACATCACATAACTCAAAAATGCGCCTTTTGTGGCAGCCCTCAGCTGATGCCGGACATTTCACGCGGCATACACAACACAAATGGTAAGCAGCCCTCGCGGCTGAATCTTCCTTTCCTCTTTTTTATATTTCTTCTTCTCTTACTAAAATTGTCTTGCGCAATACACTCGATCACCACATGGATCAGAAGTTAGGTTCTCTTTGGGGACATAAAATAAGTTTACAACTAAATGTGTAGTAAAGATGAGTGACCTGTTTTAAGGTCGATTACAGCCTGGGAACACGCTTGAGAGTATGGTGGGTCCATATTCCCTATTTTTTGCAAAATAATCCGAAATTTTTTGCACAAGTTCGTTAGGAATTATTGATGGCGGGACACACTCCTTGCCTCGTCGTGAGTATCAGTATGGCTTCTCTGGACGACCTAACCCACTTCGTGACATATTGTCGACTCATCACATCGTTACCATCAGCATCTACGAGGTTCTAATAGATATTCGCGGTGGTATTGTTCCGACTTCGAAACAAAAAAATTACACCAATCTCAGGAGTCCTTAAAACCTTACATTCTAGATGACTCTTGTACTTCAAAATACTGTTTACTACATGTTTTATTTCAATCTATATTTTTAACAAATATTGGAATGTCCTTGTTTCTGCTTTGGAAATAAACGATCAGTAGAATGCGAGCGTACATGTACGATCATACTAATCTAAGAGCTAATGAAACTTAACACTGCCAGACCTTAATCAATTCTTCAGTACAACAACTATCTTGCGTTAACAACCGTCAAAAATACTAAGTAAACTGGGTTCTTCTCCCTATGTTACAAATTGATGTCCAATCTTCATCTTAGTTGCGCTAGAGAATCTTTAATATCGAGGGGGTCCCCCCCGTTCGTTTACCGGCGCCGTGCTGGGGTCAAAGTTTGGCAGCCGCCGTCTCGACTCTCTCTACATCCCTTGAATGGAGCACGCATTGCGGCCAAATAAATGTTGACTATCTGGATGGCTTCCAAACGGGCATCCTTAAGAAAAGCAATCGATATTGCAGGAGCCACCAGGTCTGCCGCCATGACAACCGCCCCCGCCCACTCGCCAACTCTTCTGTCTGCCAACTCCAAAGAGAGCGACTACTTAAGAAATGGGGTATCATCAAATTGGCAATAAGACGAAATAAAATCTATTAACACCAAGGAAGAGCTAACAATAGCCAAATAGATCTTTAACTACCTTTCAAAACACTTTGTAAGCTATATATATTCTCGCCAACTTATAACGGATGCTGTGATTTAATAACAACAAAAAAACAAATTCACGCCCTTAATAATTGAAATATATATTTTTAAAATATCTTTATTCTAAATTTATAAACTTTTTGCACGGCTTTTATGTAATACAGTTGGAAAAAACTAGGGAAGAAAGAACAAGTTGGAAAAAAATTTGGCAAGAATGTGTTTAAAAAAATCATCCCTAGAAGAGACTTAATGCTCTTTAAATATTATTTAAATGACATTCAAATATAAGCCGGAATTTTGTTTGTCCCGGAAAGTGAAAAATTACAAATTAATTAATGATAAAATACAAATGAAGTATCTTATATTTCTACATAGTTTCCTTCATTAGAAACAAAAATTCCATCGGATTGGAAGCTTCTTGATCTCATCACTAAAGAAAAAAAGGCGAGTAGTAGCATCTTATGTTGCGCAACACGTAATTATTCGTTTTCTCGTAAACGAAGGCGTCTGGGTCCTAATGCAGAAAATTTTGCATTTTCGTGAGAACCTTCCGGTACCAACGATCGAGTAGCACATGATTCTTTGGGATGTATATTTTAAATTACGAATACATCTGAATAAATACGTTTTGTCAGATCCACACAAGAAAAATAAAAAAGGAGCTTGAGACTTGTTTTAAATTATGTACACATGGCTGAGATGGAGCTTTTCACGTTGATAATATAAAATGTACGCAAATAGTATTATCAAAACGTTGTGATAATTCCAAGGTTCTATTGCTATTTTCCATAGAGTCCTTGGAGTTTAACCCACGCCATCACCACCCACACACTTTACATTATACATCGAATCGAAGGTTTAATGTGCTCGTAGCGAAGGTCTAGTCGAATCGATGCTTCAAACTTAAAATGTCCTTCGACTGACCAACACAAAATTAAATTATTGAATAAACAAATCGGGACAACAGATGTAGCATTGTACGGATTTAGTCGACAATAGCGAAGATCAATCCATACAATACCCAAAATTAATTATGAAATTAACACATTTCTGTCAAGGGACATCATAGAATTTTTTATTATTATTACAAAGGATTTTTTTTCGACTGATCTAGCTGTTTCTGGTGAATACATCTATTCCTTTAATTGTTGTTAACCCCTTCAACGTTACGTTTCACGGTTAAAAGTGTCATCCGTAGTGACACGATCTTTTCGCCGCTAGCGGATACGTACGTCATATCAAGTATACGAAAATAGTATATCATCAAATTCGAACAAGTCAGTTTTCGAGATGAATCATTCTTACATTTAACATACACAACACTGCAATCGGACATATCCGTCATTTTCCATTGAGGTTTGCTTAACTTTCACAATGCGGATATATCCGTCATACCCACTGCTTGAACTTTGGTATTGACGGATATATACGTCATATCCACTTAAGGGGTTAAATATAATAAATTAATATAATGTTGAAAGGTTGCATAAATTGTAAATTTTCAATAGCTCTAAATTAGGGATTCCTAACTTTTCGAACTTCGGGAAGCACGTCTCCAAAGGCTTTCGAAGTGGGTTTGATTGACTGAGATGATTGTGGTTGGTGCATTTCAATAATACTTTTTATATCAGGTGTAAAATTATTTAATTATAATCGTAAGCAACCGCGTTCTGTAACATTTAATCGATTTCTAGTTTTTCTTAAAACATTACAATTCCAAAATTTCACATAAACATTTGTTTAAAAATAAATTTCATCTTCCAAATTTTCCATCAATTCAATCAATTCGTCTTATAGCGAGTAATCAATATTGGTTGTGTCTTCCTGAAGATTTTCCCCTCCTAGAGGAAAAAATTATATATTGGAATATGAACATTCTTCGTGTATAGAAGTGATGTGAAGAAATGTATCAACTTGCAAGGTAAAGCGAGCATCAACGCGAAAGACGTGGCTTAGAAGCGGGCCGCAGTACGCATGCGGGAACAAACCAAATTCTAAATCCGCAGTCTTCTACTGATCCTTTAGCTCCACGAGAAACGCTACGCGCAGAGCATCCAAGTGCCAACCCCTTTTGCAGGAAAGACCAGCTTCAGACCATGTGCACCCGAAGATGCGATGGAGGAGGAAGGACAAAAGTTAAGCTAAACTTCAAGGGAATACTACCGCGGGTTCACTGCCAACACAAGTCCAACATCTACCAACAGTTTAAAGGGGGCTGCAACAGATGACGGACTGCAGAGTCTACCCATTCTCCATGGTACTCGTATCGGTTCGGTTATTCTTAGTACCTAGCCACGGAGACGAATCGCCGTTCGAACAGCTTAAAACCTTTCTCCCCTGTATGCCTAGGCTGTTGAGGATAGTGATTAGCTAACTACTGTAATCGGCTAATTCACACACCCCTTTATATACACAACTATATATTTACACAACACATGGTGACCTGCGCACCCAACTCATGTTAGCTGGGCTACCCTAACAGCGTTTGATGAGCAAACCGACGAGGTTACTTTCGTGCACCTCTACTCCACATCATTACCCCAGAGGTTCAACCGTTGCCCACGGGAGTAGGGTTGGGTCCCCCCCCCCGGGGGGGGAGGGGTTTTATGGGTGGGCATCGTGGAGTCTAACACCCACCCGGCATTTATTAGAGTAGCTGAAGAAAAGCTGCCGAGAGATGACGTCTTCGTCCGCTATCTTCGTGCTGGCCTTTGCCATATTCGAAGTAAAGGCTCGTCGCCCTCGGGGCAATATCTCACAGATGAAGTTTCTTTATTATTTAAAGACTTGAAATCGACCGTCGCCTTTAAGAATATTGATCGAGAGTCGAAGATTAAACTCGCTTGATAGAGATAATGTTTAAACTAATCATTGGCATGATTTACTTTAAAAGACCACCACCTAACTGTAGCATTTTCCTGGTAAATATTCATAATTAATTTCTAATAAAAACAACTCTTGTGCGAATAGTTTAGTTATTGTTATCTTCTCAATGAAGATTTTTAGCGTTGAAGGGTCAATTTTAAGCGATTAGCATTAATTCAAATTAAGCAAATTAATTCATGGAAGACTTGATCAACAATGGATCTGTTCGGTTTGAAGCCGAAATTCATACTCTCCGAGAAACTGCTCCATAATGAGAATAATGTCTAACAAATATTCATAACTTTTCTTAGACACTTTTATGCCGATTTCTACATGCTCGGCATGGATCCTTCACATAGAAATCGTTTTAAGTATACAATTGATTTACGTGACTTTCTACTATTTATTATGATTCTAAGAAGACCACCGATGATCTAATAAGATCCCATACCTAATGTTTATCAACCGGATACGGACAAATTCCACTTTAATTTTAAGGTTTATTATATCGTCATCTATTAATGATTTATTTGATGATTCTTTGGGTTCATAAAACTTGGTCCTAAATTTGATTGAAACGTAACAAAGGAATAAGAGATTGTATGTGTAATGTTTTAAATGATTTGAATAAATAATATAGTATTAAATACTAAGCACATTTCCTAATATTCAGACGTATAGATCTTTACAGTATAACCTCGCCGTTGATGTACAAGCGTATTATGAGATGCAAGACAACTGTCTCCGATTCATTAATCTCCGTACTCAATGTGCGTAAATACTCTTTCTGTATCATTCAGTCTGGTCGCAGCATATATACGATTACTTATCTACGGGATAAATAGAAAAAATATATTATTTTGTTAATTAAATGTAAACAACAATTAAATGACTCTTTGAAAACTATTTTTATGTATTTATAATTATAAGTGATAAAAATATATAATAAAATATGAAAGCACAGTTCTTAATTATATTGTTGCTTCAAACGTATAGGTTGCCTTAAATTTGATGCATGATCAATGATTTTGTTGTTATTTTGCATTAATTAGAACCAAAAATGATTTATACTCATTCTCAATCGTCTCCAGATTTATGTTTTCAGGCTCGAGGACAATTTCACCTATGCTGCATTTAGGGTTTGTCATAATACAAAATGAAATAGGTGGAAATTCTTTTATACCATCCTTAAATGTGGAATAATTAATCCCATCGATAATTCTTTGGAAGGTAATTTTAACTGAATCAAGGAAATCTTTTATACTCAATTGAAGACTCATTGGATTCCAATGCTGAAATTTAAGAGTTAATTTATTAGAAAATGTGTTGTTAAGCACTCATCACAAATGTTTTTACTGTGGATATATACGTAATACATACGTGACCTTTATTTGCAAGTTCCGGCAGCGAATACTTTTTAACTCCTGTTAAAATTCCATCTTCTGTTCTAAACCCTATGACGACTCTATCAACTTTTTCGAGGGTTCCCTGAATCCATGCTTCTCTACATTTATTGTATCTAAATAATAAAACATGATCATGTATGATTAACGAGCTTAAACTAACATTCTTATTATTTGATACAAACGATCGGTAATTAAAGCAAAATTTGGGATTTATATTATTATATCCTTAATTTATAATAAGAAATTGGTTAAACTATTGAAATAATTTATATTGAAAATATTGATTTTTTAATGTTGTTTTACTCAATTAGATAGTTAATATACTTGTAAAGTGCACACCCAAAAGCGTTAGTGTTTTCTGCTCTTAAACTTGTTTTAATTCTCACTAAGTCCATCTTCTTCAGTTCATTCAACAATGTTTCTTCGTTGTCAGAGTTCAAAAAGCTGTGATCTTGTGGTGGTATTGCCCCATCAACCCTCGACCAGTAATGAATCTTATGTCCAAATACTTCGATATCATATGTGCAAACAAATTCCTTTTTACCCCGATGAAACGCGTTTGGGTCAGGCTTTTTATTAGGATGATCTGAAAAAATTATTTGCATAATCTATGACTTGAGGAAATAAATTAATGCCATATTTTATAAATATATTTCCGAGACATAGTGCAGGACATTTATGTGTTACAGGGATAATTTAAATGACTCTAAGCATCTCATTTCTATACATCATCTTAAGTCTTAATTGCCAACGCTAAAATAGAGTAAGACATTCAATAAACAGAATGAACACCCTTCAGTATTCAAAACTTAAAAAAAAAACATAATGAAATACATCATTTAAATACACCTATAGAGATTATATTTTTAAAATAGTACTGATTTAAATATTTTAGTATCTTTTGTAAAATTTACACATATCTAGCATTTTTTCAGTAAAAATACATATTAACCGTATCCTGGCACAGTCACTATCTTCATCACCCGTCTCTTTTTTTTCATCAATTTTCCAATAAAATAATTTTATAATTTAGACTGACCTGATAGCATATAATTTTTAAATACGTATCCCCATATTTTTCCTTTATGCTTATCCTCGCTCTCTCTTTCATTAAAATAATTTTTCTCTTTGGAGACCTTTGATTTATAATTTGAAAGATCAAATTCGCTCTTTTGGCAACTGTCTATATAAATAATGCCTCCAGCTAAGCAAACGGTAAAGTAGTTATAACATCTTTCATTACGTAAAACAGCCATTTTCCTAATAGCATCTTTGGATGTGAAAATTTGAACATCATTAATATTTGTAGCACTCCGCTCATGTAAAATTTTAGGATGATCCACCAGATAATTTTTGAAAGGAGGCAGTATATACTTTTTGATTTCGCCCGATTCCACTGTCCTCAACTATTTGCTTTTTTAAATCATGTATAGACAAAGTCTGCATAGATGATGTTCATATTTCCCGTCAGATATCGAAGCTGTGATAGATCACTAGAAATACTTCCATCTTCGAGAACGCTGTACATTTCTACCAAACGAGGACCTACAAATCCATTATGATTGTATCTTCTATGTGAGCGTACGTATTTTGCCATCCTATTTGATGTGGTACTTATGCGTTACTCTGAAAATGAATTTAAACTTTGATTATGTAAGAATATATTAAATAAATATTAATGAATACTGAATTTCACAATCCTTCATAATTAAATATATTAAAGATCCTTTTAAAAAAAAAGGTGAGTGTAATCAGTTCCATAAAAACGCATTGTTACAATGCCATTAATGAAACGTTTTTGTCGGTGGACCAACGCCATTTTGAATACAATAAGATCCCGTTTAACGCAGTCAATACATTCTAAAAAGCTCCGGCATTAAACGTGGTCATTTTATCACTACTTTCCCATGTTATCCGGATGCATGTGACGGGTGTTCTTCTACAGAGGTCCCGTCACAAATGCAAATATGCGATATAAAAATAAAATTAATTATACTATAATATACATATATGTATATAAATTTATGTTTAAAATAAAATACAACATTATATCACATAGCATGGTATCAACTAAAACAGTTCAAACACATTTGAGACTGATTTTGGACAATAAATACAATAGGGATGGAGCCTTTTTTACATTTTTTCTGACTTCTTGGCGGTCGAAAATTTGTCTCCCATTCCTTGTCTAACGTCCCACTGTTACCTATTTCTATAACTACTTATAAATATTAAATTTACTAGTCTTTTTATAATGTCCTCCAGATGTCAACTGTCCCAAATATCATCTATCGAGATCGACCTCGATCTTCACTTTGTTTATGTTACTTGGCTAATGACACATCAATCGGCCAAACTCATCGATCTAAGATAAACAAGAGCTGAAAGATGTAATATTACTTCTGTTTAATTAAGCTTCTTGTATCGAATTCAAGTGAGAAACTTCACCGATCGACGTCCAAGCTATGAAAGTGTTAGCATGACAGATCATACACCAAATGTGAAGCAGCAAGCACGCGCTCGTATTGTAATGATTTCGGGGAATACCAATAACGCGGGTGATTTTGGAGATCAGGAAGCAACGCTCGCCTAGTGCCCCCGCATGTGATGTGTTAATAGTCATTTCTTTCATATAATTCTGTTAATAAGATTGCTTTACATGGACGAGAGAAGGCAATAATCAAATATTTTAAGTACATATTGATGTAAAACGGGTACCTTTAGGAACCACCGTCAACTCCCTATCAAAGCACACTACACACTGAGCTCTTTCTTCTTTGAATCGTCATCGTCTTCGTCATCGTATCCAATATCTTACAATGTAAAACTAGCTTCGAGTCATGCTACACATTTATCATTTTGAAAAGATCAATAAAAAACTCAATAATAGTAGTAACAAGAGAATAATCATTTTTATAAAATAATCAGGGAAGAAATTCTCCCTTTTATTAAATATTGAATATTCTTACAATTTATGTAATTATATTTAGACGATGATCATCATTATTTGTAACATCTCATAGTTGAATACTATTGGTAACGAAAAAGCTCACTTTTGCGCCCAAAAAGTCCTTCGGGATTATGTTAACCCCTTAAGTGGATATGACGTATATATCCGTCAAGACCAAAGTCCATGCAAAGTGGGTATGACGGATATATCCGCATTGTGAAAGTTAAGCAAACCTCAATAGAAAATGATGGATATGTCCAATAGCAGTGTTGTGTAGGTTAAACGTAAGAATGATTCATCTCGAGAACTGACTTGTTCGAACTTGATAATATACTATTTTCGTATACTGGATATGACGCGAAAACACCGAAAAGGCGAAAACATCGCGTCACTACGGATGACACTTTTGACAGTGAATCAAAACGTTGAAGGGATTAAAAGGCCCAAAAGGGCAACGCGCGCCGTCTATCAAACTGAGTGGTGATTTGGTGCCATTCAGAAAACACACCACCTATCTGGGCGTCACGCTAACTGAGGGATATCTGTTTAAACAAAATATTGCTGACGCGACGGCTAAAGCTGCAAGGGCTTTTGGAAAAATGTCCAGGCTTGCAGGAGCAAACTGGGGCCTCAGCAGGAAAAATATGGGCATCACCTACGATGCTATCTACTTTAGCATTGCGCTATATGGAGCCGGAACATGGTCCAAAAGATTGGGCCAATACGGCATGTGCAAAACCTGCCATCGGCGTCTCAACAGCGCCCAAAGACTGCAGCTGCTCCACATTGCCAGGGCCTATTGGACATCTTCAAGAGACAGCCTTCCTATACTAGCTGGCATCATTCCCCTCGATCTACAACTTCAGCTCAGCGCCTGCAAATTTCGATGGGAAAACGGCCGAGTAATCAAAGTTGGCAACCAAGTCTTCAATCCAGAGGACACGACGATAGTAGGTTGGCTCCGTTCAACGGAGGATTAAATATCCTTGGATGTGCCCAAATCATTGGACATCGCAGTTCCTCGCGGGACATGGCCGTTTTGGCGCCCATTTAATGGGGTTTGGCCTCGCAAACATCTCGGAATGTCTATGCGATAATCGGTACATGGACGCAGATCATATTCTGTGGACATGTACTGGGATGGCTTCCGAAAGAGAGGAGCTTCTATGCCGTGTACGCGAGTCACGTAAGGGACCTGTTGGGCACAATGATTTGGTAGCCCGTCCTGGTGCCTTCAACGCATTTTGCACAAATTAACCCCTAAAAGAGTACTATCCCAGGGCCTGGGACCCTCCTCCACTATTCAGAAAAAGCACTCTTGTACATTGAGCTCGGAGATAGACAGAGAGATAACGTAGCGCAATTCGGGAGACAAAGACGGAGAGCTTCCCCGCATACATCGCACGATTGTATAGATCGTTAGCCCAAATTTACCGACTGATAATGATTTCGATTTTATGTTTGTTATTTGTTTACGCAAAGAAATTACCGATATTTTGTGCTATCGACAGTATTTATTTATTTAAATTCTTGCTGTACGTCGCTGCTTGTTGAATGAGTCTTTGTCCGATTATCATTTCCTTCTAAAGCAGGAGCAAATGGATCGATTTCTTATGTCTTGGCCAGACTTAAATTTAAAAGTGATTCGAATACGTTTTCGATGCATTACTGTTGTCGCCAAACGAATTGATCCAGGTATGAATTAAAATGATGACGTTTGTGAGTTACCACCTCACGGTACAGTTCACCGAAGACCAAACACTTGGCAAATACATAACCAATCAACGGTTGTAGTGCTTTATTTATCTTAACAATCACCAGAACAATATGCGCCAATATAATGCAAACGCTAAATGTCCCGCGTAAAAAAATACATATACAAACAATATTTTTACTATGCCTATGTTATTCCCGCAAGTATAAACAATAAGTTGACAAAGTTTTATCGCAATCGGATGAACGGTATGACAGCGCATTGAATACGGACAAACAAATATTGATTTTATTATATTAGATTAAAAATATGATTTCCTGTAGATAATCTTTGAGATGACTCGACCACAACATTTAAATAGTTTATAACTACTATTTAAAATATCCATATTTATTACAGCATTAAAGAAAATGGCAGTTGAAATTATACAATATAATAAAAACTGAAGGTCTCATCATCATCTTACAAAATTATCTCGGATTGGTCAAAGTCCATATATCCAAATACGTACTTAAATGCTTTAATTTAATTCAAATATGCCCATTGACCTAACTTTAGGACAATCTTTGTGTTGTTTGTAACGATGAATGAATTGTGATAGCTTTAAATGCATCAATCTTACAAATTTAAAACATGTTTTTATTTAAATTTTGTATTATATTTTGTTATGGAAACTTCAAATACAACTGAAATTAAACGCTAGACTAATTTATTCGGGCAAGTCGCAAGAATCGATCTCCTATTGGTGTAAGAACAAATGATTTTGGATCGAATGTGTTCAAAAAATCAAGGGATGAATTTTCGCAGGGTGACACCTCGTACTTCGACAGGGTAGATATTAATCCAAGACGAGTTTGCATCATTCCAAATCGATTTCCTGCAAAAATGATACTATTTAAGTATATCGTATTAAAATGTAACATTATTCAAATGAAAAATATACCTATGCAAATTCTAGGCCCTTCGCCGAAAGGTATACTGGCCATTGGGTGTGTTTTCATCTTATTATCCGGAAAGAATCTCTCAGGTCTGAATTTTAAGGGTTCTTCGTGTATTGCAGGATCTCTATGAATTCCCAGAATGGGAATCAAAACTAATGTACCCTTTTCGATGATGACTTTTGAATCGGGTATTTGATAGTTTTTTACACATCTTCTGAATAAAAATGGCAATGGAGGATACATACGAAGAGTTTCTGTAAATTTTTATGATTTAAATGATCTAAAATTTTGTTATAAAGTCAAGCAAATCAATAATTACCTTCAATTACATATGTTAAATAATTCATTTCGCAGATGGATTCATACGTAATTTTTCCATTGTATTTGGCTGTGATTTCGATTATATTTGATCTTAATTTTGTCTGAATGTCTGGATTTTTGGCAAGTTCTAAAAGAGCATAGCTGGCTGCTGTTGATGTTGTTTCAAATCCAGCGATGAAAAATAGTAATACTTGGGCAGCTATTTCGATAATGCTCAAGCTTTTTACAGTATCTTTGTAAGAAATAAATACATAGATTATGTAATGAAATATTATAGCTGAATTCCATATAAATATCAATAAAACAACTGACCATTGTTATCATCCAGTTTCTTCATATTGATCAGCAACTGTAAGAAATCATTTCTGGCGACGTTGTTTTCTTCGCGATATTTGATAGTTTCCTTGACAGTTTTGATGAAAAATTCTTCAATATCATCGTGTAAAATCTTAAGTTTGAAAGCCCTCATGATTGATGGAGCAAACAACGACAAAACCTCTCTTATTGTCTTGAACAAATCTGTCGCAATTATTTTTTTGCCCATCCTTCTGAATTTGGCATCTGGATATTTGAAGCTGTCTGTTTCAATCCCAAAAGCACACGATCCAATAACATCCGTGGAATATTTAGCTAAAGCTTCTTTGAAATCGACCTCATTCCCAGCCATAACTTGCTCTTCCAAATATTTTTCTAATTCTTGAGAACACTTTAACATAATATCAAACATGTATTTCATTTTGCTGGATGTAAAAGTCGGTGTCAATTTCTCCCGAAATGCTTTCCATTCCGTTCCTCCCATAGTGAATAAGTGTCTGAATAGCGGATCATTTTCTGTACTAATTTCAAACCCGTGATCCGGAAAATATTGAAAATCTTTCATCATTATATTTTTTATGAGATTCAAGTCGTTTATCATCAAAGCCTTCGAATGCAGCATAAAAAGTCCAATGAACGGATGCTGTTTGTTTTCTCTATACAAATTGGATAATTGTACACCCATTTGGATCTTCCCTGTTAAAGCACCTCCAAGATGACCACCGAGAAAAGATGCTCCAGGACTGTAGATTCCTCTTCTCTTCCAATAGTTATAGTAATAACGCACACAAGCACATATAATAACTATAATACATGCCAATAAATATATTGTATCAATCCACATAAATGATAAATACGCCATTGCGAAGATCAATGGTAATTGGACAAGTCTAATATTTACAGACTATAGAACCTTAATGTGCATTATTTTTAGATTTTAAAGACATGTTAGATGGTATTATTAACAAATTTAGATACAAGGTGTTTACAATTGTCTTTTACAAGATTTTGTGTATATTTAAGGTCGGTGATCAATGTACATATCTGGATTCGTTTAATTTTGTTTTGGATTATATGGGTAATTTTTTCAGCTATCATGCCGGATAATTGAGAGTCTATTATATACCATCGCGTGCTTCAAAATCATCTTGATATGCTGTTGATTATGAGGAGTCCCAATAGCCTTCGGATTCTCCTCAAGTCTCTTCGGATTGCGCCCCATTCTATGGACGCTTTGTGATCGCATACGTGGTTCGTTCACAATCGGACCGTAGAAAAAACGCAAAAAAAAGTGGTAGATGATAAGGAAAAAATATTTGGTCTATTCAAGATATTTATCCTTGACTTTAGATAGAGATACCCCAGCTGTGAGACATTCCAATTTCAATGAGTCTTCTCTTCAATTATGAGTATGGTCACGACCAGTTCGACTGCAGTAGAGAGAAAACGTCATCTCACAACCAAGATTTTTACTCTTCGAAGGCATCGATCCTCAATGCTTCTTTATACGTGGGTATATTTTGTATTAATGACCCACCAAGCCATTATATAAATTTAGTTCTGAAGTGTGAGTGATTTAATATCCCCATAAAAGAGCGCTGTTAATCTGAGCAGATTTGTCAGATTAACAGCAACATCTTCCGTCTCTCTTTAGGTTAAATGTGCTATTTTTACAGCGCCATTTTCTGTGGCACTGCGGGAATATTGCACCTGCAATTATCGACCGATCGCTTCTTGCGCGTGCACCGTTGCCGATTGGATGGTGACGCGCAGGAGACGAGAGTCGAGAAGAATCGTCGGCTGGCCTTGGCTGCGGGAAGACGTCCTTCTCCCAGCCAGATCTCTCTTTCGCGCTGAATAAAAAGCTAACTAGAGAAGAAAGTCTTTTTGTCCGACGACCGTCCGAAATTAATTAATTATATATTCACCGTTGCTGTTTACTACCTCCTCCCACCTTTCGACCAATTTGTCGATGCCGTTCCGCCAAAAATTGCCCGGTCTGGTATCGAAGAATTTGTTGAGCCAGTTTTTAAGGTCGTCTTCGTTGTTGAAGATAACGCCTCTCATATGAATCGACAGGGAGTGGAAACCTAATAGATTACTTAGGTAATGCATAGAAAGAAATATAGTACTTAAATGACGCAGGAGTGGACGTTTTAATACGCGAATACATTCGTTTCAGCTTCGCTTATGGTTAAAAATCAAATATGTGAAAGACATGTGTATTTATAAATGAAATGTTGAAAATTCTTCTTAACACTCCGGTACTAAAATAAATAATTCCGGATATAATAATCACCCAAACGATGTCAAAGATCGAATTTTAATTGCACCTTGTAATCATTCATACGTGATATCATGCAAGCAAATATTGCATGATTCAACAACTTTGATCCATCACATTTGTTCCACGTTTCTGCTGTGATGACATATGGACTTAAAATTAAATAAGAAGCTAATCGATGAACGTTAGAACGAGATTTCCAAACGAGGAGTTGAAGAATAAAGCTTAAAAATGATTTAAGATGTCCATAAAAATGCATCAACGCGTTTAAAAGGGTGAGATAATAAAACTATAATATTTAGCACAGAGTTTGACTTTAGGGAAATTAAGCATTATTACTCACCAGATCAAGTGTTACCAATTTAAAATTGCACGTTTTTGACGATCTTTAGGCCCTATCATCGCAGGGTCTGTGATCCCCCTCCACTTATTCAGAAAGAGCTCTCTTGTACATTGAGCTTGGAGACAGACAGAGACGGAGAGCTTCCTCGCGTACATCGCACGATTGTATAAATCGTTATCCCAAATTTATCGACTAATTATGATTTCGAATTCAAGTGTATTATTTGTTTACGCAAAGAAATGTCCGAATATTGTGTGCTATCGACAGTGTTTATTTATTTAATTGCTTCCTGTTCGTCGCTGCTTGTTGAATGAGTCTTTGCCCAATTATCATTTCCTTGTAAAGCAGGAGCAAATTAATCGATTTTTTGTGTAAAGAAATGAAGTGGCTTGTATGCTATCAACAGTATTTATTTACGATTGACTAGAATTGAAGATTGTCTTACGCTGATAGGAGCTGACAGACAATAATCGGCGTAAAGCGATTATGGTATCAACCACTTCATTGATTTTAACATTACGTATTTCTATAACGACTTGCAAATGTTAACATTACGAAAGTCTTTCTATAATATCTTCCAGACGACAAGTGTCTAAATATCTTTCGAGATTAACCTCGAAACTTGCATTCTTACCCTTGTCTTTTCGCACTTGCTTATCTTCACTTTGTTTTCGTTACTGTTACTAATGACAGAGACAAACCTATTGATCTAAGATAAAACAACACATGAGAGAAGATGCACCTCATATCGTCCGTGTTTATCTAGTGCGTTATAATATTGCATCGCTATTCCTTCTGTTAACATTCCGACTATCGAATTTGGGCCCCGTGAGAAACAACACTGATTCAGGCCGGGCGACGAGTGTGTTAACGAGTACAAACTGTTATATACACTACATACATTGTATAAATATGACCGTTTACAGTAAGCATGTGAATAACGGTGGGTTTTCTATGCCATTCTTCAGATACAAAAAACATCCCAAACTGTATAATTTAGATTTATTATGACATAAGACGATCCTACAATATATTTCTGTTTATAAAAAAAATGTATGTATTGAAATATCACATTTCATGAAAAGGTATCAAATTGTTCATCATATCAAGTTTTGACTTTTATATGATGTTTGATCATTGAGAGTTGAAGAATTCCACAGCTAAAAAAAGTTGCTTAATACGAAACATCGATTGTTTGATTCAGTATTAAGTTGATTATCCTATTATTGCACCATAAAATACATCAAATATGTCAGTTTTGTGATACAACAATAGAAAGGTATTACATGTTTTCGTAATTTGGGTAGTGGATGATGTATGATCTATGTTCTTATCCCAGGGGATGAGTTCGATTGATTTGTACGATGTAAATATTCATTGTTAATTTTGTTTTCCAAGTGTTGATGTATTATTACATCATCCATAGAAACATGTTGACCTAAATTTATGTGATGCAATTAACATGCAATAATATTTTTGAGATATCATTTGATGAGTTCATCAGAGGCTCATCGATCAAAGCTAAAAAAAAGAGCTTGAGAAAATTTTGAATTTGGGAAATGATTCGAGGAAGTTTCATCATTCATACAAAATTTGCAAATATTTTACTTGGTGTAGCTAATTGTTACTAATCCATTTAATAAAAATATTATCTTTTTACAACTGATGTTATCAGTGTTTTAATGCTTTATACGACATTTTGAAACTCTTGCCCTTTAACCACTAAATACAATATTATAGCTGTTATTCTTAAGGCTATAAAAATTCTATTGAATCTTATTTTTGTACAATGTTTTTGAATGATAGTTTCAATGACTAGGCTTGTTCTGCATCATTATTCTACTTTTATATACGTTTAAGCTCTGCGTAAGAAGATTTGGAAGAACTCCGAAGAATTATCACATTCAGCACGGTGCCAATAAATTTTAGGCTTTGGATTATGACTTTTAAAAGGCATATCCCGAAAGTAAGTGTACTGTGACAATAACGGTCTGTGTTTTTTTTTTTGTTTTTTAATGGTTGGTCAAACTGAGTGGTAGAAGGGGATCTCCTGACAAAGCGAGCATAGCAGGAATACGGTAGTATGTAAATTCACGTTGTAGTGTTCAGTTGCGTGAAATATGTCGGTAAGAAATCCCATCAAGTGCAAGCGGATCAATAGTGCCTACGAGTTTCTTGCGCGACTTGAATTAGAAAATGAGGATTTTCTGAGTTCTATTGTGATTGGAGATAAAAAGTGTGTGGCTCATTACAAGTCTGAGTCAAAAAGACAGTCATCACCGTGGTGTCACAAATGAGGGATAAGCTGACAAGAGGAGTGTGCGTGTTGCACGACAATGTCCGTTCAAATCACCCCCCGTATTCCCCTGACTTCAGATTATCATATATTCCGAGCAGATGCAGAAAGAGGTTCTGAAGTGGGAGAAGGAAGGGTATGAATAAGCTTATGCCACGGCTCACCAGATGCATTGAAACGGATGGCGATTATGTTGGAAAATAGTTAACATGTGTATCAACAATACCCTGTTTTTGTTTTTTAAAATACACTTTTTCTACAAAAATATAAAAAATTAGTACACTTACTTTCGGGATAAACCTTGTATATTTAACACGTTACTACCATATTTTTCAAATATTAGTCAGCTTTCGTTCTTTCTTCGTCACAATGAAGAAAATCAATGCAATGATTGAATCCAAGATAATTTTCGCTCAAGAATTTATGATTAAGTTGAAAGGAATTCAACAACTGCGATATGTTTTGTATAATATTGTATTTAATTACGATACGTTGCTTATTTAAATAAATTCGCTCATTTCTAAGCATACCTTTTCAATAAAAAAAATATGGCAATTATATGAATGATTTTTTTTATAAAAACACAATCTTAAGAAAATATATAATTTATTTTCAATTAAGTACTCATTTGTTGGAAAATTTTCTTCGTGTGACTCGAAACAGTTGATCTCCTTCCGCAGAAAGAACGAATGATTTTGGGTCAAATTTTATTGGAATTGTATTATTGCATGGTGAGACTTCATATTTAGATAATGCTGATATCAAACCAAGACGAGTTTGCATCATTCCAAATCGATTTCCTATCAAAAAAAAAATCTTAAATACATAACAGTTCAATTTGACAGTATTTAATACACAATGACATACCTATGCAAATTCTGGGTCCTTCTCCGAAAGGTATACTAGCCATTGGATGCATATTCTTCTTATTTTCTGGAGAAAATCTTTCAGGCCTGAATTCTAAGGGTGATTCGTGTATATCGGGATTTCTATGTATTCCCATGATAGGAATTAGAGTCAATGTACCTTTTTCAATTATGACGTCCGTATCGGGTATTTGATAGTTTTTATTGCATTTTCTGAATAAGAAAGGCAATGGTGGATACATCCGAAGAGTTTCTGCATGCGTAAAAATCATAAATACTTATAATTGAATGACAAAATCATTAATATTTGATAGGTGATTGAAGATCAAATCTTACCTTCGATAACTTGTGTCAGATAATTCATTTCGCCGATGGATTCATATGTGATTTTACCATCGTACTTGGCCGTAATTTCGTCAATGTTTGCCACAAGTTTCTTTTGAACTTCTGGATTTTTTGCTAGTTCATAAAGAGCATAACTGGCTGCTGATGATGACGTTTCAAATCCGGCAATGAAGAATAAAAACACTTGTGATGCTATTTCGATGATACTCAAACTCTTTGCATTACCTACAAAAAATATGTAAAGAGCACAAAGTAAAATTCTAAAATCAAAACGATGCCTAAATGACATCGACTTACCGTCCTTTTCGTCCTGGTTTTTCATATCTATGAGTAATTGTAAGAAATCATTTCTAATAATGTTGTTTTCTTTACGATAGTCAATGGTATCTTGAACAGTTTTAATGAAGAAATCTTCGACTTCTTTGCATATGGTTTTAACATGCAGACTTTTGTTGATAAATGGAGTAAATATTGCCGAAAGCTCTTTTATCGTCCTTATTAAATCAGCTGAAAGTGCTTTTTTACCCATTCGTCTGAATTCAGCATCAGGATTTTTGAAACTGTTGGTTTCGATTCCAAAAGCGCAGGATCCAATTACATCCGTTGAATATTTGGCCATTGATTCTTTGAAGTTTATTTCATTACCAGCCTCGACTTGCTCTTCCAAATAATTTCCCAATTCTTCAGAACACTTCAGCACAATATCGAACATGTATTTCATCTTGCTGGATGTAAAAGTCGGTGTTAATTTCGCTCGAATTGCTTTCCATTCAGCTCCTTCCAAATTGAATAAGTGATTGAATAACGGATCATTCTTGACACTGACTCCAACTCCATGATCGGAAAAATTTTGAAAATCTTTTATCATAATGTTTTTCAAAAGATCCAAGTCGATCATCAACAGTGCCTTTGCATGCAAAAGAATCAGTCCAATAAATGGCCGATGCCTGTTTTGGAGATATAATTCGGATAAACGCATCCCTATATGCATTTTTCCTGCCAAAGTATCTCCCAGATGGCCCCCAGGGAATGATGCTTCAGGGCTGTAGACTCCTCGCCTCTTCCAATAACCATAACGATGAATTGTCCAGATGTACAAAATTGAAACTATTGACGTTATAACAACCAAAAAGTCAATCCATATATATGAAAAATAAGCCATCTTGGCTATAATATCGAAACACTCAATCAAAAGAAGTTTTAAAGTTTATTTCACGAACACAAATTTATGACGTTCTACAATAGTTAGAATCAGAAGCACACTAACATTTCGGCAGCAGTCTTCACAACAAAAAAATTAAACTCCTGAGGCATGACTGATTAAATGTTTTGCTACAAGGTGATCCCGAAATAGGTATGGTTTTCAAGCCTCCACATATTCCGGAAAAATTATAAGAATTTTATTAAGATAAAAATATACAAAAAATAAATCACACATGAGTCAACTATAGAATACATAATTTTATATATTAACCTGTATGGTAGGATGATCGCGTATTTGCGAGCGAATTCCAGTGATTCAGAAAGAATACTCTTGTTCGTTGAGTTCGGAGAGAGACAGAGACGGATACAACGTAGCGCAGTTCGATAACTATGCATGGGAGACAGAGACGGAAAGCTGTCTGCGTACATCGCATGATTGTATAGATCGTTAACCCAAATTAATCGACTAATACTTATGTGTGAATGATATAATTAATAATTTTCAAGTATATGTGTCGACTTCGAAACTTGCATTCCTACCCTTGTCTGTTCGCATTTGCTTATCTTCACTTTGTTTTTGTTACTGTGACTAATGACAGAGTCAAACCTATTGATCTAAGATAAAACAACTACATGAGAGAAGATGCGCCACATATCATCCGTGTTTATCTAGTGCGTTATAATATTGCATCGCTATTCCTTCTGTTTAGGCTCTGATTATCAAATTTAGGCCCCGTGAGAAACAACACCGATTTATGTTGGGCGACGAGAGTGTTAAATATAAGCTTCATAGGCGCTGCTGCGGTCCTGACAGATAAATGGATTTGTACAAATGATAAGTGGCGGACAAGCAAATATAGCATCTAAGACTATGAAGATTTTGAATTAGCTTACTACTCAAAGGGTTAACAAGTCTCTGAAATAAGTTAAATATGTGGTTAACGCAAACTGTAAATTTCACATTGTTGAGCAATAACTTTTTAATTTATTGTATTGAATGTGTTATTCTCTAGTGAGTTTTGTTCATCTTCAAAATGAGACGATCGACCAAATCTTTGAAAAGCCAGCTATGAAAGCATACTTTTAATCCAAATTGTTTTGATATAATTTGGAAGTATCAATCATAAAAATATTCTTGAGTCTGAAGAAGGTTCTTTTACCGGAATGTGAATTATTTTTTTCTCCACAATCCTCTTTAACCACGCTGTTTGTAAATTGAGGAGTGATTCATGCTTATTGTTAGATGTCGACGAAAAAATGTGTGGCGCATTAAACCAATTAAAATCTCTATTAACGGATGTATTCTTTAGCAAATTTCAAGGATCTATTTGACCGAAACTGCACAAAAATAATGAATTTAGATTTAATAAATTTAATATTCATCGCACAGTAAGGAAATCCCGGGAAAATTGCAAGCCTATCAGATTTGGATTTTCTACATTCAAGAAGAGATTTCTGCAAAGGAGTAGTGATACTTGAATGATGACGCCACTCCTGACCTCCCATTAAGTGTCATCACATCAGCAGCGAATTATCAAAACAGCAGTCAACTGTCAAAATAGCGGCAGGGTTTCAAATGGGCGGTAGCTTGTCAAAAAGGGACCCGGCAGTGATTAAATCGAGTAATTAAGCTTAATTATCAAAATAAATTACTGCTAAAGTAATCGCGGAGGGAATTTCGAGAAGACGACCAACTTCGAGATCAAGAAGACGCTCCATCAAGGCGTCTACCTTCGGTTGTATCATGACCCGCTTGCTCCGTATTACGCACGCTCACTTGCTTGCCACTGGTTCTCTTACTGTGAATTAATTGAATAAATACACTATGTTGATTGTTTGACATTTAATTGATCACCTGCAGTGCCTGCCTCATTTCGATCTCTATCACCGAGCGAATTAAATCATAAGTGTGTTCCGTCGTTTATCGTAGCCGACTCATGGGTCGGGACCATTGCTATGGATTGCGCCGCTGCTCTCAATAGCGGGTTCGCGTGCGAACAAAGCGACCTTCAAGTCGCAGCGATGAAGATAGCCGACCTCTTAACGCCAGAAGAGCGTAGAACGCTACAGTACCTTAAAATGAAAGAAGGAGTTAAGCAGCATCTTGTATGTACCATAATTATCAACGATAACAAGCCATTAAAACGAAACAGGAAGGAATAAATCGATGGACAGTTTTATAAACATTTAAAAAAATGCATTTGTATTGCTGCAGTAATTCAGCTAGGAACAAAGCATGTCTTGATAAGTCCTTGGCAACTCGCTGCTTCAAACTAATGATGGATTTCCTCTTCAAACAAAAACGATTATTTCATTCGTTGAAAGTATTAATATAAATATTAATAAATACATTATTTGTAAATTACACAATTTTAATGAAAACTTATAGTGAAAATTCGTAATGAAAAAAATGGCATTTTTATGAACAGATATATTGATTAAAACACAGCATTTAGGAAAAAATATATTTTATTTTCAATTAAGTACTCATTTGCTGGACAACTTTCTTCGTGTAACTCGAAATAGTTGATCTCCTTCCGCAGAGAGAATGAATGATCTTGGATCGAATTTCATAGGAATTGTGTTATTGCATGGTGAGACTTCGTATTTAGATAATGCTGATATCAAACCAAGACGAGTTTGCATCATCCCAAATCGATTTCCTATCAAAAAAACAATCTTAAATCCATAACAGTTCAATTTGACAGTATTTAATACACAACGACATACCTATGCAAATTCTGGGTCCTTCTCCGAAAGGTATACTAGCCATTGGATGCATATTCTTCTTATTTTCTGGAGAGAATCTTTCAGGTCTAAATTCTAAGGGTGATTCGTGAATATCAGGATCTCTGTGTATTCCCATGAGAGGAATTAAAATCAATGTGCCCTTTTTCAATTATGATGTCCGTATCGGGTATTTGATAGTCTTTGACGCATTTTCTGAATAAGAACGACAATGGTGGATACATCCGAAGAGTTTCTGCATGCGTAAAAATCATAAATGCATATAATTGAACGACAAAATCATTAATATTTAATAGGCGATTGAAGATCAAATTTTACCTTCGATAACTTGTGTCAGATAATTCATTTCGCCGATGGATTCATATGTGATTTTACCATTGTGGTTTGCTGTAATTTCGTCAATGTTTGCCACAAGTTTCTTTTGGACTTCTGGATTTTTTGCTAGTTCATAAAGAGCATAACTGGCTGCTGATGAGGACGTTTCAAATCCGGCAATGAAGAATAAGAACACTTGTGATGTTATTTCGATTATATTCAAACTCTTTGAATTACCTGCAAATATAAATATAAAATATGTGCACTTTATCCTTTTTAAGATCCAAACAAAATATAGATAAAATTGACTTACCATTCTTTTCGTCTTGCTTCTTCATATCTATGAGCAGTTGTAGGAAATCATTTCTGGTTATGTTGTTTTCTTCGCGATATTTAATTGTCTCTTGAACAGTTTTAATGAAAAATTCTTCGACATCTCTGTATACAATTTTGACATGCAGATTTTTGTTGATAAATGGAGTAAATAAAGACGAAAGTTCCTTTATCGTCCTTATTATATCAGCAGCGAAAACTTTTTTACCCATTCTTCTGAATTCAGCATCAGGATATTTGAAACTGTTGGTTTCGATTCCAAAAGCGCAGGATCCAATTACATCCGTCGAATATTTGGCCATTGATTCTTTGAAGTTTATTTCATTACCGGCCTCGACTTGCTTTTCTAAATAATTTCCCAATTCTTGGGAACACTTCAGCATGATATCAAACATGTATTTCATCTTGCTGGATGTAAAAGTCGGTGTTAACTTCGCTCGAATTGCTTTCCACTCAGCTCCTTCCATATTGAATAAGTGATTGAATAACGGATCATTCTTGACACTGACTCCAACTCCATGATCGGGAAAATGTTGAAAATCTCTTATCACAATGTTTTTAATGAGGTCTAAGTCGTTCACCAACAGTGCTTTCGCATGCATAAGAATCAGTCCAACAAATGGCCGATGCTTATTTTGGTGATATATTTCAGATAAACGCACTCCTATATGTATTTTTCCTGACAGAGCATCTCCCAGATGACCACCGGGGAATGATGCTTCAGGACTGTAGACGCCACGCTTCTTCCAATAACCATAGCGATGTATTGCCCAAACGTACAAAATCACAACTATTGATATCATAAAAACGAACAAGTCCATCCATATACATGGAAAATAAGCCATTTTGGCTGTAAAATCGGAACATCCAATGATCAATCGAAATATATTCCGCAATCACAAACTAAAGACGTCCGGCTACGGTAAGAATCTAAAGCACAATAACATTTGTGTAGCAGTCTTCACTATAAAAAGGTATTACCTGCAGCAGCATGACTTGACTAAATATTTATCTATAGAGTGAACCTAAAACATATTCATCTTTAGGTGCCATAACCATTATCAGATGTAGGTGATCTTCAAAGTAGTAGTAAGCCTTCCACGCATGATTGATCAATATTTTAATTATATTCCCCTTGAGCGGGCGCTTGTCGTAAATTTTACGTCATCAAATTTTCTTCATGTAAATGATGTTTTATTTATATAAATGTTAATGAATTGCTGTAAGGTTATGAAAAATGATAAATGACAGTACTTTAAAAA
Source organism: Stenopsyche tienmushanensis (assembly GCA_008973525.1). Classification (NCBI taxonomy): domain Eukaryota; kingdom Metazoa; phylum Arthropoda; class Insecta; order Trichoptera; family Stenopsychidae; genus Stenopsyche; species Stenopsyche tienmushanensis. Next base: position 1,144,587 of record WACJ01000009.1, on the reverse strand, counting down.
AACATAAATTTGACTTTCTTAAACAAAAAACGAAACAACACTCTAAATATTCCAAAACAAAACATTAAGGCCTGATCCACACTATGGTGCCAGTAACGGTTCGATCTCGCTCCGGTCTCGGTCCGATCAAATATTCTTACACAAGAAACAATCAGAGTATTCACACTATCGGATCGTTCCAGTCCCGTTTTTTGTATGAGAATATTTGACCGGACCGAGACCGAGAGCGAGATCGAACCGTTACCGGCACCATAGTGTGAATCAGGCCTTAATCGATCTATTAGTCAGAATCAATATTGCCATCCTTAAAATTATTGCAAACCACCTCAACTGCCTAATGATTCTTGCATGTAGAGGACAACACTTCATTGATGCTGAGGATCTTTTCTTCTCCAGTGCACATGACCGACAAACACCAAAGTCAAACGTCAAAGTATTTAATTGATCCTAACATTATTATACGATCAAATACCATAAAACGACTATGCCATTCACGTTGCTATAATTATATATGGCAATGAAAAAGTGTAATATATTTTGTATCATTCCGGTATGATATAATGAATGACACTAAAACGATAATTATTCAATATTTACTAGTGCGTAAAGGTGAATTCAATAGAATGTTTTGTGATACGAAATTATTATATAAACTTCTAAATGAAAATTCGTCGAGAAAAATGATTTGAGGTTGTGAAATCGTATTACATCACCTGTGTAATAGATGATGCAAACAAATGTAAAAAGCTTTGTGCCCCAAGCCCAGTTTCGCCCGTGGCGGGCGCCTCCTTTACCATCCCCTTGTAACGGCCTGGAAACAAAAACTAGCTTCGTAAAAATGTATTCAAATGTATGTATGAAGTATTCAAATTCCGTTAGCGCATCCAGATATATAAAAGCAAACCAAAAACTTTCATCTACTACGGTGTACCGTCATAAGTAAGAATAGTTGACCTGTGCAAAGAATATTCTAACACGTTGAGCTCGGAGACAGACAGAGATGGAGAGTGTTTTGTATGTTGAGTTTGGAAAGAAACAGAAACGGAGAGAATACCTTACGGATCGAAGATTATGAATGGGAGACAGAGACGGGGAGAGTATCTTGCGTACACCGTACGATTGTAAAGATCGTTAACCCAAATTTATCGACTAATAATGATATGTGAATAATCGATTTTAAGGGTAATGATTATGTTTACTTGAAGAAATTATCGAATATTCAGATCCCCCTCCCGGAAATCCATTTTTTTAAAAGTATATTATTATAAACGCAATATATTAAATATTATTATATTTTAAAATTATATAAGAGGATATTCCAAAGTACCCAACTTAACTTATAATTGGCGGTTGTTGTTTAAAATAAAATACTAAATAAAAAACACCCGCGCGCTACCATGATATGTATTTGGTACACCATATGATATTCTGAAAAATTCTGAACCACGTATCTATTATATTTCATATTGATATTCCCATTATTAGATTCGACTTGTAATAAATACATAACGGTGAAGGAAAGGTTAGACGAACAGCGCAGTGGTCGACCAAATGAGGACCAAATGGTCGAACAAAACCCACAAAATGGTATTGAATGACCGTCGACTGTAAATGCGTAATAGTGGACCTTTCAAAAAATGCTGTACATCGCATATTGACTGAAATTTTGGACATGAGAAAGCTGTGCACAAGATGGGTGCCGCATTTGCTCACAATGGAACAAAAATAGTGTGTAATTATATTATTGAGATAGATAAATATATAGTTTTTGTAGAGTGGGGGGGGGGGGAGCCTAGATTCGTTCGCAACCTCATTTACCACGAGCCACCTATGTAAGTTAGCATCTGAGGGGGACTTCCGTGATCGTACAGATCATAGATCGTACAGGCTCCGGGTATGCATTTGCTAAAGAATTCGCGAGTAATATAGGCATAGTATTAATATATAAAAATCAATGTTTGTTTGTCCGTATTTAATGCGCTGCCATACCGTTCATTCGATTGCGATAAAACTTTGCCAACTTATTGTTTGTACATTCTTAAATAATATAGGTATAGTATAGTTAACTTACAGTAGATCTTATATATAAAAATTAATGTTTGTATGTTTAGATAGAACGATATTTTTAGAATTATTACTTCTGTGGCGGCAACGCGCTGGGTATCGGCTAGTCCCATATAAATAGTCAATTGGTGAAGACATGCGAAGGTTATTCAATTATATTAAATACATACTATTCCTTGCGTGATGATAATTACGTATACTTTTTGGTGAACGGGATAATCTTGTAATCATAATGTCTTATGATTGAGACGTGTTTATTATACCATAAAACAATATACTTGTAGTTTAATAAAAAAAATATCATAAACTAGCACAAAGTATGCTTCGGATTAATCAAAGTATCTGATGCTGGTTTGCGTCATTTCATGTATAAAAATTGATTTATCTTTATGATGAATGATTGCTATGGAATTGACGATTAGCAGAATCTCAAATAAACATTGAAACAATGATAATAATGCTATAAAATTTATTCTTAATATCATTCACCGCCTATAAAATTACATATACATCAAAATTAAAGCTTAACTATTTATCTTTTCTTGGCGTAATTCGCAAATATAAATCTTTGGCCATGAGTGTTATAGAACCTGGTTCAAACACCATTGGTATTAATGTTTTTTTGCAGATGGAGACTTCATGCTTTGATATCACAGAAATTATGCCAAGACGAGTCTGCATCAATCCAAATCTATTGCCTATGAATAAATTAATCATCAGTTGCTTTAAATTGTTTTATATTTGCATTTATAATTTCAGATATTAAAAATAAGCGTTTATACCAATACACATCCTCGGTCCTTCTCCAAATGGTATGACGGAAAATTGATGCATTTTCCTCTTATTCTCCGGCGAAAATCTCTCCGGTCTAAATTCCATCGGAGATTCGTGGATATTCTGATACCTCTGGATGCCCATGATGGGAATCAAAATTATAGTCCCACTCTCGATCACCGTATCAGTGCCTGGTATTGGATAGTCTTTGGGGCAATTCCTGAACAAAAATGGTAACGGTGGATATATCCTAAGCGTCTCTGAAGCACATCAAATATGCGACTGATTAATTTGTTGTTTTTTAATGTGTAGATGAGCGTTTTTACAGATCGACCCAATTGCTACGTACCTTCAATGACCTGCGTCAAATAAGACATTTCGATGATGGCATCGTAATTTATTTTTCCATCGTACTTTTTAATGACATCGTCGATATTTTTCCTCAATTTATCTTGAATGTGCGGATTTTTTGCTAGCTCATAAAGGGCAAAACTTGCCGTCGTAGAAGACGTCTCAAAGCCAGCCAAGAAGAACAAATATGATTGTGCAGTTATTTCAATAATATTCATGCCCTTTTCAGAACCTTTAAAAAATAAATCAAAATGTTTGAGTTTCATCAAATAAATTGGCAATGCATTCAAAAAACGTACAATTGCACGCTAGAGTCGGCACTGCGGAAGTGACAGTGCTCTCTCTCCCTCGCAACCTCATGTGCAGCTTCCTATGTATGCATGCACACAACAGTCAAACACCACACCACTAGAACTGTTAAGCGCACAGTTCCATACAAAGATTTTTGTATATTTTTTATAAACTGGAGTATTACCAATGACATTAAACTCGAGGGTTATATAATATCAAGGGGAAATAGGAGGTGCTGCAGTTCCACAGTGTTTATACGCGAGCCTAAGAGATACGATGTCTTTAATACATTAAAATTTCATAATGGTAAAATTAGTAAAAATCAATATGTGATTCACGCAACATATAAAAAATATAAATTTGCTTAGAAAAACTGAATGTACATATTTATCTTCTATAATATATTTTAAAAAATTCTCTTTGTTCGTATGTAATGCGCTGTCATACCGTTAATTATATTGCGATAAAACTTCGTCCACTTATTGCTAAGAATTGCGCGAGTAACATAGGCATAGTCTAATATATAAAAATCAATATTTGTTTGTCTGTATTTAATGCGCTTTCGTACCGTTCATCCGATTGCGATAAAACTTTGTCAATTTACTGTATACACTTGTGGAGATAATATAGGCATAGTAAAAATATTGTATGGATGCACCATGTTGGCGCATATTGGTCTGGTGAAATGAAGTTTGGGCTGCGGGGACGGGGAGAGAAAGAATGCGGGCACAATACGGTGATTAAATCGGTCTTCGAAACTTATTTGAGAGATAGTTTTAGAAAACCTTGAGTAATGATGAATATGCATGCGAAAGTCGATTAAAAAGCCAAGAATAGTTCATGAAGTAGACTTACCGCTTTCATTTTCGGTATTTTTCAAATCAATCAGAAGCTGCAGAAAGTCATTCTTGGAAACTTTATTGTCTTCTCTGTATTTGACGGTTCGTTTTACCGTGGCTATGAAGAAGTCTTCCAGTTCTTTGCTTACGATTCGTATGCCGAATTTCGACACAAGATTAGGCGCATACAATGATAGTGTCTCCCTGAAGGCTTTGGTGAAATGAGTTTTGAATATTTTCTTACCCATTTGTCTAAATTCCGCATCGGGATATTTAAAGCTGTTGGTCTCAATTCCAAAAGCACAAGATCCAATGACGTCAGTTCCATATTTGGCCAGCGTTTCTTTAAAATCCACGTCGTTTCCAATGGCCACTTCTCCATCCAAATAATCTTCCAGAACTTTCGAACACTTCAGCAGGGTGTCAAACATGTACCTCATTTTGTTCGATGTGAAAGTCTGCGTCAATTTGTTCCTGAGTTCTTTCCATTCATTACCTTCCATATTGAATAAATGCTTGGAGAGTGGATCAATCGTCGAATCGTATCCTAGTCCATGCCCGGGAAAATGTTGAAAGTCTTTTATCAACACGTTTTTAATCAGATCCATATCTTGTATCAGCATGGCTTTGGCGTGGAACAAGAATATTCCGATGAAAGGTCGATGTTTATTTTTTTCGTAAATTTCGGTGAACTTAACTCCCAATTGTGATTTTCCTATAAGGACATCACCGAGATGTCCTCCCGGAAAAGAAACCTTGGGACTGTATACGCCTCTTCTTTTCCAGTAAGCATAGTGTTGCTTAACGATGATGTAAAGGAGCAAGGATGCTATCGAAATGAGGACAATGAAGTCCATCCAAACATGACATAAAAACGACATTATATAACAAACACACTAACAATAAACGAAGAGCATGCAATATAAATATAGACAACGAGGTTCGATTGCTTCCATGTGAAGCAATGAACTGAATGCCTGATTATATTGACGCTATAAATTTGTCCATTAATAAATCAATTGTTCTGGATGTGTAGATTGTTCCAAAATTTGAACCCCATAAATATTCAAAATACCATATAATAACCAGTCTTATATCAATCAATGTCTTATAAAGTGCGAGCAACAGGGGCCCATCAACAAACGCGTGAAAATAAATTAATAAAAATTGTATACAAAAACGATATTGCAAGTAAATACTTCTTAATGCTGGTGCTTGGTGTATCCTATTAAAAAGACAACAAGTCAATTTATGCAATGACTGAGCGAAAATGACAATTGGAAAATTGCTTGAATTTAAAGAGGTCCGCAGCTATCGAAATGCTAAACGAAAAACACCAATAAATTTCCTAATTTGTTCAATATTGACAGTTCAAAAAAGGTTAATTGAGTGTTCAAAACAGGTATCCAAATGCATTTTGACCGATTGCAAAAAAACTTTGTCATATTACTGTTTACACTTGCGGGAATAACATAGACATAGTAAAAATATTGTATGGATGCACCATGTTGGCGCATATTGATCTGGTGAAATGAAGTTTGGGCGACGGGGAGAGAAAAGATGCGCGCGCAATACAATGGTTAAGTCTTTAACATTTTTTTATGCGAAAAGTATTAACTATAGAATGTTGATATTTAGTGTGTTAATTAAGCGGTTTTTATTAAATATAAAAATATTTTTTTTAAGTTTGAAAAAGTATGATGGAAGGGAGTGGGGGGACTTTATCAATCAGTTATCGGAATGTCTGCTGCAGATAATAGTGATCCGAGATTCCAATACTTCCGCGTAATATTGAAACAGTATTGAACGGAGTCGCGTTAACCTTTTGAGGAGCGAGCAAATTTAAAATCGATGAAGTCGTTGATGTCATAGTCGCTTTACGCCGATTACTTTATCAGCTCCTATCAACGTAAGACAATCTTCAATTCGAGGCAGAGTCAATTGTAAATAAACATTTGATAGCATACAAGATCACGTCATTTCTTTACATAAACAATGCACAAAAAATCGATTCATTTGCTCCTCCTTTAGAAGGAAATGATAATTGGACAAAGACTCATTCAACACGCAGCGAAGAACGGCAAGCAGCTAAATAAACAAACACTCTCGATAGCACACAATATTCGGTCATTTCTTTGTGTAAACAAATAACACACTTGAAATCGCAATCATTATAAGTCGATAAATTTAGGCTTAACGATCTATACAATCATGCGATGCATGCAGAGAAGCTCTCCGTCTCAGTCTCCCGAACTGCGCTTAGTTCTCTCTATCTCTGTCTGTCTCCGAGTTTCAATGTGCAAGAGTGCTCTTTCTGGGACATGAGAACTCGGACATACATGTATGTCCATGCTCCTCAACAGCTTAAGCGGGATCTCAGGTTTATAAAAATCAACATGTGATCATTTAAAAATCCTTTGTGGATCTATATATGATCCACAGATCATAGTTTCGCCACCATTGTCCATAGTAATAAACCTTATTAATATTTTATTAATTAGCGCCACCTATTTTTATTTGTGCCAACTTCTTTTTATAATGATTCGATCGTTTATTTATATTTCTTATAATTAATTTGTGATAATAATTAATATCGCATTTATTAGTGCTTAATAAATACAATTTAATAAAATGATAAGAACATATTTAATCGAAGGATATTTTTGGAGTATAATCACCCCTTTTGCATATACGTTAAAATATTTGCTAATTTATATCATAAATATTTATTTGACTTATATTTATAATCTAGATTAAATTTAACACAATAAAAAATATGCTGACCTAAAGGAATGATGACGTAATGATTAAGTAAAATAGTGATTGATTATGACATTATCAGCATGATAAAATCAATTATAGTTAAATCGATGACCCTTCCTTATTTGCCGAGAAATGATTTAAAATATAAATTTTGAAGATTTATCGAGTGACATCAATGATGATTGAAATCACGACGATAACACTATAGTTTTATTGGATTTCATTTTGCAACTATCGAATTTATGACGTCAGTAAATTAATAAAATATTTTTTTACAATGGCAATACCGGAATAGTCGCGCCGTCAATGTCACTAGTGAAAGTTGTCGTCTAGCTCTAACCGGCTCTGTCTTTCTATTGTTCAAATCATGGGGGCCACGGATTTCCTTGTAAGCTCAATTTTGAATTTATACGCGTTTTATAATGAATTTGAAACGTAATTTAAATCATATAACTAATCAGAAGTGAGGTTATTGACTAGTTTTTGTATTTTATTTATTTCTAATCACATATTTAAAACCACATATGTAAACGACCACATTCTTCACGTGGAATTAAATAGTCGCATTTTTTCAATCTTTGGATATTTTTAACACTCGATACAATAAACTATAATAAAAGCTTAATATTTCTCTTTTAATTATCATATTTAAAATTCGCTATCTTATCTTTGGAGATTAATAAAATTATACACATATGTTTGAGTTGAATTAATTTAATTGAGATGGATCCTAAATTAATCTTACAAAAAGGACCACGTTTATAAAATATTTGACGCTAATGTAATCTTATCAGAAGTATTCAATAACCTGTCCACTATATAAAATACTGATTTTTATTTTGCTACTTGTTATCATTGTGTTTTTGTGATATCAAAAACTATATATCAGCTAACATATCAACATTTTGTAGTGAATTAATTGAATCCTACAATGCTGACATGGAATGCGACTAAAGATAAATTTGCTCTCACTCCAATTATAATTCATTTTTATATGTGAAATTTTTGTTATCTGAGAACTAGCGAAATTAGCTGTGAAATTAATAAAAAATATCTATTTGCGTCGCTTCATTGAACTAAAATATAGGTCAGAATTCAGCAGGGCCCCGAGTGTTAATAACATATCACTCAATAAGTTCGTAGGATGATTAATAAGGCAAAATTAGTCTACTTCAAGAGTGAAACATTCATTCCAACGCTTCTCTAACAATTCAATGCCTTTTTTGGTTGAACGATTTATCTTTGGGCTCAAAATAGGCTTCAATTTTCCATCAATTTCTATCCTGAGCTAATTTATTCAGCATTTTATCATTTCTTGCCCTTATCTAAATGAAATAATTTATTTGACGACTTAATTTTTCAGGCATTGTTTCATGGCAGACGTTTTTACTTAGTTCATCATATCATATAATTCGTTCAATGACATTTAAAAAATTCTTAAATGACTTAAGATAATAATTATAATTCATTAATTTTGCCGTTATTATTTATATGTAATCATAATTGCAATTTGAGAATAGAATACGTTTTTTATTATTGTAGAAATCTGACCCCAATGAATATTTATTCCCTCCTTCGTTACTGACGAAATTGGACTTTTCAAGAAGTTCAGCAAAATTCAATCCTCCGATCAGTGCCGCCAATCCTGGAGAGACGTGGATGGTCGTAAGGCCTCTACAGCGTGGTGATTATGATAAAAAGTTTGTACATCTACTTTCTCAATTGACCTCCGTTGGGAACATCACCAGGAAGCAATTTGAAGGTAATGCATCACAATTACTGTTTTCCTTTTTTTGAGTATTTGCTGTTGATGTTGCGTATTAATCTGCCGTGTCTACCCCGCCTATATTTTTAATGTAATCTAAAATGACTACTGGCTTGTTTATTAGCTCATCTTGATTAGATTGGAATGGGGTAGTCCTTGCTCTTCATCTCATTGATTGGGAAGTTGGCGTATGCTTTGTACTGAGCATTGTGACTATTATTTTGTTTCGTCAATCTAATACTAAAGTATCTTGTTTTCTGTATGTTATCTTTCGTCCCACAGCTAATCTTGGTTTTCTTTATATAATTAGGTAAACCCTTATGTAGGTCATTATCGTGCCATTGAGAAAACATTTCCTTTTCAAGAGTTCTACAGCAAGGGTTGTATCGGTGTAAAACCTATCCGTAAATATATGATAGCCGTTTATGTCTTTGTTCGCCTATTGTAGATTATTAAAAAAATGTAGAACGAAAAACGAATAAAACGTAAAAGTATACGTACTATCAAAATAATATTGAATTACTGGACACAAATAATTTTCAAGATGTTCACTGCGCCACAACTCGACGCAGATTATTGTTTTATGCTCTTTACCTGCACCGATTCAATTCCTCTGAACCAATTATTTTCCATATTCCAGATGACAAATTAATGGTCAGACAATAAGACGGTATTTTTAGAGTATTCTCTTGATTCTTACATTTAAAAAAACACCATAATCTTATTTGAAGTTCATAAAAACTGCCCGGGAAAAAACCGGTCACGCATAGTGGCCATAGGAGTTGTAAGGGTTAATCCTAGACTACAAATCTACGTCGTTTCAACGTTACTGACAAATATTGTCTGACTTATTTTAACACTTTGAAGCTTTGAGTCAATTCAGTCAATCAATCCAACGATCAAGTCCTAGTCAATCTAGCATTACTTATTTTTGTTAATAAACTAACTTTTTATTATGCATATTGAAGCAACATGTTGTATATATGTCGTTCCTAAATAAGATTTGTAGTCTAGGGTTAAATGGATAGTAAAGAAGCCCTAGTTCTGCATTGAAAGGCTTGCACTAAGTATATATTGTCGACATAATAACCTTTAACGAGCAAAGACACATGAGGCCTGGCGTTATCGTGATGAAAAACAACGCCTCATCTGTTCGCTAATTCTGGTAATTGCATCCTTTAGATTGTCTAGTTGGAAACAATATTTTTTTGAATTGATCGTTTAACCTTGCTGAAGTAGCTCATAATAAACTACCCCCTTCCAGTCCCACCAAATGCATAACAAAACTTTTTTTGGATGTAGGCCAGGTTTAGCTACAGTTAAAACTTCTGTACCCTTGGTCCAAGACCGTTTACATTGGATATTCTCATAGAGTATCCAATTTTCATCTCCAGTGATGAGTCTCTTCAAAAAAGGTTGGCTATTATGTCGTTGGAGAAGAAGATCACATGTTGAAATACGCTGAAGTTTATTTGAGTCAGTCAGTTCATGAGGAAGTCACACATCTGAACTGTGTGGCTTAAAAAGTAAGTATTAAAAAAACACCGACATTCCTAACAGGACAATCTATTACTTTGCATACATAAAAATTGAATCTATTGAAAGCGCTAAAGTCCGATTGCACAAGATATGATATCCGGAAAGCAGAATAAAAGAATTTTTCATTCAGTCACACACCTTCAAGTTCAAAATATCTTCATTCTTAATTTATAGATCGATTCACCACGATGAAGAATGCCGGTGGCTATTTTGTATGCGTGATCGAAGATACAAGGAAAAACGAAATTATTGGCAGTGCCACATTGACGGTCGAACAGAAATTCATTCATAATTGCGGATTGGTAATACGATAATCATTTCTTAAATCATTTATAGTACGCGTTTGATTCATAGTTTAAATATTAGTGATGTTATTATCAGTAAAAAGTCAAGTTTTTTATCGCACGGCAATTATTGAATGTTAAATCATAAAATAGATAAGCGTTTTATGGTAATTGTGCTTCGATTACAACAATTACGACTCGCAGGTGGTTTCGTAAATAAATGTTGACAAAATGAATTAATAATATGAATTTTAAATTATTCGCACATAATAACTAGGTCATTCTTACGAATATCACAATTTTTAACGCAAATATTTAAAGCCTTATTCATATTGCGTGAAGTGAAAGTTTTTAGAAATCGTATTTTTAGCGTATCAATATAACATTGGATATAATCATTTTAAAAATGCCGTTTGACAAATCATTTGTTATGTTTTTTAGCGTGGGAGCTTAGAAGATGTCGTCGTCAATGAAACGTACAGAGGAAAACAATTAGGAAAACTGTAAGCGACCGTTTGTTTGTCCGTTGAGATAAAAATATTTACATTGTTCACAGATGATTTTTATTATTTTAGGATTGTTGTGACCGTCAATCTCCTATCGGAAGTTTTAGGATGCTATAAAATATCACTGGCTTGTAAAGACAATTTAATAAAATACTATAAATCTCTGGGATACGCTTTAGAGCCCGGCAATTCAAACTGCATGAATTTGCGGTAAATAAATTTACGAATTATCAATATATCTTTCAGCGATATGAAGTTTTAATGGCAATTTTTTTTTTGCAGGTTTGATTCCGATTGACAATTAGCCGCCAGGACTGCCGCTCCGCAATCCAAGTTGTAAATTTTTACATGGTATTTGAGTCAAAACACCAAGCATATCTTGAATGTCACCGATGCTCGCGCTTAGATTGTAGCTTATTTATTACAACATCTGCATCACGCTTGAGGTGTTGAGATTCTACGTGTAAAATTTGCACCTTGTATGATAATGATATTTGTCTATAAAATATGTTTTTTATCCTCATGCTTCCGTAATCCATTCCTTGTCAGATCAAATTAAAATAGTATTATTTAATTTTTCGACTACTGTTATATAAATGTGATATTTTTGGATTTAACTCTTTTATGTATATTTAATATTTGAAATTGCATGTGATTTTATGTCGATGTGATAATACTAAAAACACGTCCGTATTTTTGATATAGTTTTGATAAAATATACTTTTGTGTTGTCATATTAACAATATTTATGATATATTAGCATAAAGTAGATCACCGTCATGCATCATCATATTTAGTATTCATAAAAGCATTTTATTTAATCTACGCACACGAAATAATATACAGTATACATTATTTTTAAATTGAAATAAAAGGACATAGATCGTTGAGATATTTCAATTAAAACTGAAAAGGATGCGTTTATAAAAAGGCTTTATCTGTATTTTTAAACGCCTGTTTTGATAAATTTCATAGTTTATGGGATGATAACATTATCGAGGAAGTCCTGGTACATACAAACTAATCTTGTACATGGTTTATGGGTAGTATTAAAATGGTTGTTTTCGTTACTTAAAAATGAATAACGTTTTTCAAAGTATTATTTTAAATTGTGAATAAGTCAATTAAGAAAAATATTGTATATTATAAAGAAAATAATGTATAAATGTATGATATTCTTTGAAATAAATTTCACCTATATGTTTATCTATATTAACGGCTTCATTAATTGCTTAGTTACCTTTTTGTCCTTAGATTTTTCAACTTGTTCTAACTATTATTGTTTAATTAACCCTTTGATGAGTATGACCACCAATGTAGTGTGTGCACTTAAGCTCCATTGTTCCATTGTTTTAGAATCAGGGTAAATAAGGTTTGTGAGTCGCTTATATCGCCAAAATACAACATTATATTATATAGCATATTTGCTAAAATGGTTCAAACACATTTATGGTGATTTTGGACAATTAGGACAATATGTTGAAGTCTTTTACATATTTTCTGAATGAATGTATCGACAGGCGTTTTTGCAACCATCTCAATAGAAAGTGGGAGGTTTGTAAAGATAGCAGAATTCCTCGGGAGATCTTTTTAATTGTACCGGAAAGGACTTTTCGAGGTGCAAAGATTCAAGTCCCTCCTTTCCTCGCTAGGGCGTTGCCGAGTTAGGGTGAAGACTTATGTGACGCTTAAGTGCATCTCGGATTCGCTCTTACATCAACTGAGGGTGTCTTCCCGTTTACGTGCAATTTACCCAAGCAAATTCGAGACTGAGTGGTTTCCTATTTCAGGTCGATCCTCTCAGTTCGGTGATTTTAAAACGATATAGAAGGCAACGGAAGACAATGCTGTTATATTTCTATAATGAGTTAAATCTTAACTTTACGATCTAAAATAAACAACAGCACACAGAACATTTGCCGACACACGCTTGTAATAAAAATGTACGCACTAGGCGTAGAAGTCAATGAATCAGTAGGTGTTGCTGGGAACATACTCCTGCTCCACTTTGGCTGCTGCAAGTATTTGCAGGGAATAAAGGAGTTCGGACAACTCATTGCCAGTTTTGGAAGGAGCTGGTTTAGTCCAGAAATTAGAATCTCTCCTTCCGCACATTTGGTGCCAAAACTTTTTGAATGCGCCATATGCACGGGGACCAGCCACTAGATCTGCGTGTCGCGGAAGCGGAACCTTTGACACAATGCAGGAGAATTTCCCGATCGGCCTCCATGCCCGGAATCCGAGAGACTGCCTATATACCGAACCGAAGAAGAGATGCCTTGAATCGCTCGTTTCCCGTGAGGAACTGGGAAGTCCAATAACATGGAAAAATGTATTTATCTGATACATTACAATATCGTATTGCTATTCCAGCTAATCGTTTTACATTCTGATGTTCCGACAAACAGATTTGGGCCCTGTGAGAAACTTCATCGATTCATGCTATACGACGGACATGTTAATTGCCAAGATCGTCTTTGCTAATGATGGTTTTGTTAACTTAAAACATTCCAATGCTGACACATTTTAAATCATTTAGTAGCTATTTTAACTCGCATTTTGGCTTAGTTCTTGTTCCGTAGACTTGTGATTTACCATCATTCTAATTTGCCTTTTTTTCTGCGAATTTTATTTCATGAAAAAAAAATTAATCTACATTCTCTTATTTTTTCAGAATATCAGTTGTTATAATACTCTTCCGATTTGAAATAAATATTTTACTGAGTTCTTCAGGCAGTTTTCAGACAAGTTCCAATTAAAAAACAATGAAGTGCAGCACTGTAAATGTATACAGTGGAACCTTGGGTTACGAGCTTTTTCATACATTTTTCATTCGTTCCGGACCCCCAAAAATCTCTTAAAGAATTTTTCAATTGACGCTTGTTTTTGTCGACTTTTCAACACGCTGCTGAAATGAGCCATAGCAACATCGTTAAATAAATTAATAGCCCTAATAGCTGCTGCTTTATCTGGATGATTTTCTTCCACGAATGTTTGTAACTTTAACCACATTGAAGTATGAGCTCTAATCTCTGCTGTCAACAGTTTCTTTTTCTCCCTCTCCTTTTCCTCTGCTGACGGCGTTGTTGTTCATGCGACTCCTTCAACTCGTCGAGGCTGAGGTCCTTGCTATGTTCTGCAACGAGTTCTTCCATATCAAATTTGTTTACCTCAAGGCCTAGAGATTTACCCGGAGACACAATTTTTTCCACAGGCTTCTTTTCACTCGCAAACCCCTCGAAGTCTTTTTTAAAACCACCTCACGCCACAACTTTCTGCACGTAGAGTTTAGTATTCTTGAGATACCGTGCGAGTTTCAGACACCCTACGGTATAGAAAGGGTAAGCTGCGTGCTCTCATTGAAGCAGTTTGAAAAGCCCCTTTATATACAATTTCTTGAAGTTATAAATAACTTGTTGATATACGGGCTGCAGGATAGAAGTTGTGTTGGGTGGAAGGAAGATAGTTATTATAAAACTAAACTCCTCCAAAATATCATCCTAAACTCTATTGGTGTGGGCAGGTGCATTATCCATAATTAGCATGGCTGGAAGATTATTATCCAGCAGGTATTTTTTTATCTCAGGACCGGCAGCAGACTTTTAGACCGAAATTTTGCTTGTAAACTGAGACAAAAATGTTGACGAGTCTCGGCTCGTAACCCGAAAATCTCATAAGCCGAAGTTCTTCTGTATATGTGTAAAACGATGTATATTTTTCCACATCAATAAAGAGTCGAAACATTATTTAAATCCTTTTTTTTATTTACAATCATCATTACGAATTACACGTATCAAGCGGGTATACAATATTAAATAAATTATACAAAATTGAAACATATTATCATTATTCATAAGTTTGCATGAGGTACCAAAACACACTTGAAAAAATGGCACTCAAATATTTTACTTTCACATTTTTTAATATCATATTATTAAATCTAATTTTAATCATTACCTAGGAAAGAAACTTTGGTAGTTAAGAATGTCGAAGAGATAACCCAACCGGGATTTAGAATTTTATTTACATGTGAACGTCACCGCGTTTTGGTGTTTAGAAACTATATTTACTATCGTCATCGTCGATAAGGCTTTTTAGATGCTTTAGAACTTCACGAGTACTTTATTGATCGCGTTGAGCGATACACGAGCGTTTCAAAAAATTATACAAGTTGAGCAACGAATACAGATAAACAACGATAAAAAACTATTCATGAGTATACTTTTAAAATTATTTCCATGCACACTCGAACGTATTTAATCTGCGGATTTTTACTAATTTTTTGAAAGGCACTTCTTTATACATATAAAAGTCATTGCATAGAAGTGTTCTTGCGAATTCAAAAAAAGTTGTTGCATGTTTTGCATAATACTTTACATCTAAAACACAAAAATAAATGCCAATTAAGTTTGGTCGATTATATCCTAAATATGCGTTTTACTAAATTTCACGTAGGAAATAGAATCACACTTATGAAAAATGATAGTCCTTAATGAACATCGAATTTATATTAGATATATTTTTAAAAGATGGTTAAATTCATTTTGAAATACATAGCATCGATGTATTTATCAACGTCGGAATTATCACTGCTAATAGTTTATTATTAATATGCCCATTTCATTATAAACTTAATAAACGCGAGTAAATTTTATATAATATCTAAACTAATTTTACAAGACTGGCCGAGTATTAAAATGGTTTTTGTTGGGCCTTGAAAATGTTTTTATGCTGGATTTAAAAAAAAATGAACGGAAGAAAGGTCAACGTATAAAGTACCTACATTTTAACAGTAAAATGAAAAGGAAGCTTAAATTTACATCTTAATTTTTTTAAATTTCATATTGAAAGGGCACAAATATTCAGTCAATCAAAACATTTACTTATCATTTTCAATATGTGATATGTAATTGACTTAGCACAGTATTAAAATTATCTTTAATACTATTCGAAATTAAGAAATATTGGTTGATATAAAACATTGCAATGTTTCAAGATTTCTTATATAATGCATTGAGTTTTAAATATAATCACGATGCGGGTAAAATTTTTGATGATTTGGAAAAGATCTAACTACGTAAATTGCATTTTACTTATGATTAGGGCTTTAGCAAGTACCCAAGTTATTTTAACTTTTACATTCTGACCCATTTTTAATATTGATTGTATTCGTTAAATTTAATTAACTTGTATTAAAATTTAAGTATCTCGGCATAGTTCTTTAAATATTTACTGTACTCCAATGATGATGATTGTTTTTAAATACAAATTAGAATTAATATGCCTTGAAAAAATATATTCTTTCCAGTTTAATTTGAAAAACAAACACAATTCTTTGATGATATTCCAAAATACAATTAAAAAATAGGTTAAGCATCATATCTAATGTTATCATAAACAGTTTTAAAAAACTATAAGATGATTCATAGTGCAAAGTTGTAATTTTGATATCTATGTAAAATAAATAATAATCATCAAAACCAACACACCAATATTACAGAACCATTGATTATATACATTAAATATTAATTTAAAACATCATTAGGATTATTTATTAAATAGATTTTTGTAAGAAAATCTGTAAATAAAAACACTGGGGCTAAACTTTATTAAACGTATATATTTTTATAATATAATTTAGTAAATATAGTTAATTAAAGAGACTTTTTCTTGGAAATATTATTTTTTTTTTTATATACGTACTGCAAACATAATTGAATGATCTAGTTAAGAATAAGTATATATATCTAATCCTATGGCTCTTTAAATGTTATTTTGCTTATGTCTGTTAAAAAAAAGTAGTGGTTTTTAGAACTGGGGATTTTAATTTGAAAATGATTTACATAGAACAACCGTTATTTATTCCTGCTGTATAACTATCAATAAGACACCTATTATGAAAACACAAATGAGTACAAAACAATATAAATATTACATTAATAAAATGCATTTCAAGAGATTTATCTAACGATTATAATTGACCGTTGTTTAAAAAAAATATTAAAATGAAATAAACCGGAAAAAAAAAATACTGTTACTTAAGCAGAATTCCCAATACAAATAGTATGTAAATGTTAAAAAATCATTGAGCTATTCCATGAAAATTATGATGATAACTAGAATGGTGGCTGTTTCTTAGTTGCTAATTTCATTGGACCTTGTTGTGTTCTTGCCGTGCGTCTAGCTTCGAGTTCCCTCTGTCGCTGCAGTTTGCGTTCATCTCGTTTACGCCTCATTTCTTCGATTTTGTTAGAGTTACTGCTATCTAAAATGATATATATTTAATTCGATATATAAACAGACAAGCATTTATAAAACAGAATAAAATTCTTACTGGCATTAGCTTCTTCTATTGGCTCAAATTCACCATCATCCCAGTTTCCCAATAAATCCGTGTTGTTAGTATGTGCATTGACTTTATTTGAACTAGTATTGTTTTGACCGTTGTTTATAAAATTTGGAATGTTAGGGTGATGTTCCGTCCAATTTGCATTGGGGCCCCATGTTTCACTAGGGCTAGTCAACGAGGCAGCTGCAGACTGTAAATATAATTAAAATTAATAACAGGAGACAAATTTAAATTTTGCATACGTGATGGAATTATATTAATTATTTACAGGTTCTTCTTCAAGCGTTCCCCATTCTTCGTTGTCCCATCCATCTGTTTCACAAAGTGCTTCAAGTGGACCTCCTGTAGATGATGGATGCGGATGGGGTTGAGATGGTGAAGTACTACCGCCTCCAATTTCACCCCATTGTCCCCCAATGTCCCAGTGTTCAGGATCATAATCAGAAGCGGATTCACTATGCTCTAAAGATGTCATCGATGTAACTGATGATGTAGTAGTCGATATGCTACTAGAAGATGGTTGTTCTGAAAGAACAAAAAATAAATTACAGAATGTTAGGGGTACCCAAACGTAATCAATTATTTTGACGGCGTGTTGTTATAGACTAAGAGCTGGCAGCATAAATTAAAGGTCATCTAACACATGTGAATAATTTAATAGCTGTGTTGTGATGTGTTTCTAGACTTCTAGTTTCTAGATCATTATGGCAGTCTGGCGACTGAGTACCGTTAGGTTTGGGGGGAGATTTGAGAGAGAGGAGAGGAGAGCACTTCCTTTCTTTACATAAACAATACACAAGAAATTGATTCAATGGCGTGTTTTCGTTGATGAATTTATTATTGACCGAATATGATTCGCATAATATCCTATCATTTCTTTGCATAAACAAATAACAAACTTGAATTCGAAATCATTATAAGTCGATAAATTTGGGCTAACGATCTATACAATTGTGCAATGTATGCAGAGAAGCTCTCCGTTTCTGTCTCCCGAACTGCGCTATGTCTGTCTCTGAGCTCAATGTACAAGAGTGCAAAGTGGAGGGGGGATGCCAGGCCCTGGCACAGTACTCCTTTAGAGGTTAATAACAATTTTCGAAAGCAGAATAATTGTATATATTAAAATCTACACAGCTGCGTTCTTATCTACAAGTAATTTACTATGGTACCGCAGTGTAAGAAAAAATCAAAAATTTGCTGCATAATTTTATACCTAATGATGCAGGTTTAGACATGAGTTTAGGAGTTCCTTGATGTGGACGGCCTGCTGTATCTGAATGGCTGCGATAAAATTTGGCAGCTACAGCAGTAACAGCCCAGCCAGCCCACGTTGCAGCTGCATTACTCAATGATGGTGTTGCAGTATGTACATCCGCCTCTGAAACAATAAAATAATGCATTTATGGCAAATTAGAATACATATATATATTAAAATACAGCAATAAAAACAATATTTTACCCATATCTTCTTTAAGACTTGGATCTTCAGAAACTTTTTCCAATTTACCGAGAAATCCTCTGATAGTTCTAAATACAGAGTCCCTCACTTGCTTTTCAGGATCTACTGCAAGAGGGCATAAAGCAGGAAGAATACGCAGTGCTACTTCAGACAGCAAAAAATATTGTTGAGTAGCAGCCAATGCTAACACACCAGCCTGTCGTGCAGGTGGAAAAGGGTCTCTTGTGGCGCGAACAAAAGCTGATATTAAAACTTTTTGTCGTATTTGAGGATGAAGATGTTGTGCAACTTTACCCAAGCACACAGTAGTATTGGTCCTAAAACAAAAAAATGAGACATATTGAAACCGATAAATAATCAGACATGTTTATTAATATCGTAGGTGAATACTACCTTATTCCTCCTTGGTCATCTTTTGATTGTAATCTAGCGAAATGTTTTAAAACCTCAACATTTAAATTATTATAATTCAATTTAGGAGCCAAGTGCACTATCGATTTAACTGTTTGTTCCCTAATGATTGCGTTAGTATCCATAAAGCCGTGCACTACTTGTGGAAATATTTGGTCATTAACCTTAAATCAAAATGAATTAAAACAGTATAAAGAAGATACGTTTAACTTTCACAAATTAATAAATAGGCTTACTGTGCCATTTTGTATGTGAGAAATAAATAGATCTAACTGTTGAAGTAAACGGGACCGAGTAGTTCTGTCATTAGAAGTGAACAATTTAACAACGCATGGAACTATCAGTCTTTGGTATTCTGCATCATTCAAAAGTCGACCAAGCTAAAAAACATAAAAAAATATTAGAGTTCATTTAGGGAACAGCTGGGACCGATTTATTTGTAGAAAAAATCAGAAGGAGTAAATGAAAGATCAATGTTTTGTAAATAAAATATCACTTTGTCTCCTAACTTTGAGCTAATTCGTGCTGTTCTTGTGTCTGTTCTCTGACGGGTGGATACACTAAAAGGGTTTTCATTACCAAAAAATCAATCCGACTTTCATTCATCCAAATTTAATTAGAATCATTGACGGAAGAGAGAGTTGGCATAGATAGTTCTTGTATTTTATAAAAGTTTGTGTTCAAATCTGCCGAATACGTAGATACTTTCATTTTTTGATTCTGAAGAATTAAATACCGAGACAATAAGTTGGGCAAAGCCACCTATGAGTGTCTAATTTGCAACAATAATTATAGTATCATTTAACTCCTATGGGAGTACTATCGAAGGGTCTCCGTTATGACCTTCACTATTCAGAAAGAGTACTCTTGTACATTGAAGCTCCGAGGCGGACAGAGACAGAGAGAACTTAGCGCAGTTCAGGAGACTGAGACGGAGAGCTTTTCCGCATACATCGCACGATTGTATAGATCATTAGCCCAAATTTATCAACTAATAATGATTTCGATTTCAAGTGTGTTATTTGTTTACGCAAAGAAACGACCGAATATTGTGTGTTATCGAGAGTGTTTGTTTATTTAACTGCTTGCTGTTCTTCGCTGCCTGTTGAACGAGTCTTTGTCCAATTATCATTTCCTTCTAAAGGAGGAGCTAATGAATCGATTTTTTGTGTATTGTTTATGTAAAGAAATGACGTGAGCTTGTATGCGCTATCAAGTGTTCATTTACAATTGACTCTGCCTCGAATTGGAGATTGTCTTACGCTGATAGGAGCTGACAGAAAGTAATCGGTGTAAAGCGATTATAAAATCAACGACTTCATCAATTTTAAATTTGCTCACTAACGAAAAGGTTAAGGAACATTTCTACCTTGTTGGTTAAAAAATATTTTTTTTTTCTTTCTTCTTCATGTATCAGAAAGAGCCAATGTTTAAGAATACGTTCAGAAAATTTCAAGTCGATATAAATAAAATCCACAGTTATAGGCCGACGAAGAAAAGCTGGAGCAGGAATGGAATTCAGAGTACTTGCTTGGGTCGGCACGACGCTATAAGCCGCAACAAATGCGAGCTAGGATTGCGTCCTTTTTACACACATGGAAGCCCTGGAAAAATGAAAGTCAATGGTATTGTCGAAATGTTCACACGATCCGAGGAGCTTCAGGGTGTAAAATTTGCCAACTACATAGGCGACGGCGATACAAAAACCTTCAAATCACATGGTTTCAAACATGAACAACCACTAGCAACTGAGCTTAAGAAGCTTGTTTGTCCTATATATTCAGATCTGTTGTCAGACGATCTGTTGCAATGCTGTTTAAGAGGACATACGCAAAATAATAACGAAAATTTCAACACTGCCCTCTGGCACTTGGCTCCAATATATTGTTTTTCTTGAAAAAAACTATCAAACTAGCAACTTTTATTGCTGCATGTATCTTCAACGAAGGCAGCATCTTCCTGCTGCATATGATGGAAATGATGGTAATCACAATTGGACCGCTAGCAAAAATAATTGCCAACAAAAGGGATATGGTGTGCATGAAAAAAGCTGATGCTGCACATTCCGCAGCATCAAAAGAGACAAGATTGACCTGAAGATTGAAGAGGTCAGCTGAAGAAGACTTTTTTGAAGAAACGGAAGGTGGCCTCTATGCTTATGGTATAGCAGATTAGGTGTTACTATTAAACTTTTCATTTTATTCGCACATAAATTTCGGTTCAACTTTAAACGCGTTTTTCTCGAAACTACACTTTTCAAGCTCTTGGAAGTGCTCCTGAACACGCCCTAGATGAGAATTCTTTATGAAATTTGGCAGACACATGTACAATAAATGTCTTCATCGTGTAGACTACAATTATCTAAAAATATTCAAACGTGTTTTTTTCAATGAACAAAAAACTACAAAAAATGTTGGTTAAAACGCACATTTTTCGTCAATCGCTAAATATTTTTTTATTTTGTATGATCTACAGACATGTCTCAATAAAAAGAAGAATGGGCATAGCAGTTTGAATTTATTTAAAAGAACGCTGTATCTCATTGTATCCATTGACATTATAATCAAAGGTCAATTGAGTACTATTTAAACTCGGTCAATGCACTAATTATTGTTTGGTATAACACAATACTATATCAAAATACAGTACATTTGATTTTAAATTTTCTATATATATATATATTACCTTAAACATTGGTGATAAAACAGCGCTACCTGCATCCCCATATTGAAATGCAGTGAGCAATTGTGGTAAAATTTTATGAACACAAACACCTTCTGGAAAATTATCCAACTGTGCACTGAGATTGGAGAAGAATCGTCCTTTTTCAGCTTTGTCTTTTATTTGTATTTCGTCAAGGAAAAGTAGCGTATCTACTAAATCATTTTTGAAATAGCCTCCTAATTTGCGACATCTACAAATTAAAATTGTATTTCATACAAAATTGGTGCATATTTTAAATTAATTCAAATATAATCATTTTCGATTTACGATACCTAGTAATTATATCAGCAGGATTTGGTCTAGAAGCTGGATTGGCACTGACAAGTTCACAATATAATGAGCTCAATTGTTTCGGGATACATTCTAATATTTTTAAACTAGATTGCTGATTTAACGGACCATTGAAAGTTTCCCATATAAGACAACCGAGCCCCCACATATCGCTGGAACTATAAATCAAATTAGAAAATTATTATTGTGTCGTATGAACATAATAGTAATTATATACATTAATATCAAAGTACCATTTTGTGATCGATTTTAATTTCATCGGATCATTCTTTTCCGGCGGATCGTATATTTCTAAAGCTGGCAAAATTTTGACAGATAAAGCAGGAGCTCCGTCTTGATTGCACGGCGTTAAAAATTCAAAACCGCCGAGTTTCCATTCGCCAGAAGCCGTTACAAATACTGAATAAATGCATACATTGTTATGCCTAATGTTTCCATCGTTTGTTAAAAATGAAAGTGCTCTCTGAATGAAAATATAAAATTATCGTATATTCAATTAATCATAATAAGATTTTAAAACATAATGTATTTAAAATAGTAATACCGTTATTTGAAATAATCCCCAAGAAAGATACAAGTCCTTTTGTTGTCCCTCTAAAGACATATGCGTTAAGTAAGTACACAGCGGTTCTACTGCTTCGGTAGCGATATACAAAAATTTATCAGTTTCACAGCTGTCGAGGAAATGCATCAAACTAGGATGGCGGAGGGTTTTCAACTTTTTCAGAGCCGATTTGGCCACTTCCAATTGGGTTTCTGAATTCTTTTGAACGTCAAATAAAAACACAGACACTTCCTCTTGTGTATTACGTTTCTTTCCTTTGTGTAAAGTCCATACGCTTTTGTCTGACAGGCCCTGTACAGGATCTCCCAAATCATATGGGAAATCTTTGGCAGGATCTCTCGAAAAAAAGGACCACATTGTGACGATATTTTTATACTTCGCTAATTTTTAAACAATTTTTAAAATATTTATTCGATAGGTCATTATAAAAATGTTTCACTAAAAGCGTCTATGGGTTGGATAAAAAGGATTAACATGACAATTTACACAAATGCAATTGGCGTTTTCGGTGGAGAACCACCCGTGTCGTGTCGCATTTGACAATTGCTTTCAGTCTTGCCATAATAAAAAAATGATGTATGAAGTCATTTTTATCTAAGACGTGGACGTGATGTCAGAAGATTAAACAGAAGCGTAAACAATCTTATTTTCTTTGCGTATTTAAATTAGCATACTAAATATCCTAAGTAATTGATTATTTTATCAAAACAATATTTAGTGGAGATAAAAAAATATTTTGTTTATTATCTATTTATTTTTTTTAAATACATAATTACACCTATAAAAATATGCATTTGTATCAGGAGCTAAAATATAGAATTAATTTTATTGAACTCAACCCAATTTTTTTTTTTTTATTTCTTCCGCAATCATTAATATAATATGTGAAGATTTTATTTCTTATTAAAATCCAAATTATCTTAAACAAGATAAAAATAAGGCTTAATATTTGACAAAAAATATAATATTTATTATTTTATTCAACCTGAATAAGTTGGTCGACTTTTTTGCTTTTTAAAAATTTGACAGTATAACCTTAAAAATGTCGCGGTCGGTGGCGCGTTTGAAGTCCCTAGTAAAGGTTGCAGAGAAGATAGATCATAGTTCACCACTTCGGACGAACATCCCAGCTGGGATGGCAAGCGCTGGACCTCCTCTCGGGTCTATGCTTGGACAAGTGCGTGAACATTCTATCTCAACATTCAAATATAGATGCATTTATTTTAAATCCAAAAGTATCACTATTTTGTTATGATTATCTGTAGATAGATCAAGAAGCAAAGATAATATTAAACATTAGATTCTAAATAGAAAAAAGTAAACAATTATTTAACCACAAACTATTTATTTATCAAAACAAGTATTTGTCAATTAAAATTAAAATATTGTCTCATTTATCACATAAAGTATGGTGAAAATAATTTCAGAGATCCATAAATATTGCTGCATTTTGCAAGGATTTCAACGAACGCACCGCTGAAATAAAGAAAGGAATTCCTTTGCCAACTAGAGTCAAAGTAAATGCAGATCGATCGTATGAAATAACGATTCACCAGCCGCCAACGAGCTGGCTTTTAAAACAAGCTGCTGGAATCCAAAGAGGAACTATGTTACCCGGTATGCAACATATTTTATTAGATCAATATATTCGCATAATGAAATTAAATATTTTTATTAATCGTGATTGAATGCTTTATTTTAAATAATATTATAGAAGTCATCACCTATTTTTTTATCCACACATTTCTAATTTTATAATTTCATTCTTATCAGCACCATGGTTAAAAAATAAAAAAACACAGGCAGTCCTCGACTTTCGCACATAATTGGTTTTTGAAAATGTATGTTAATGTTGAATGTTCGAAAGTATATGGATCAAAAATTGTATTGTTATGTAATGGTATAGCTCTGTTAATGCTTTAGGATGGACGAGCGCTTATGGATTAATTTCATATCAGGTTGTAAAAGAGGTTTACACAGAGAAAGGTAGATGATGGTCAAGCGGTGATGCAAAAATTAAATTGTTGATTCAATCCGAGTTGTTTCGTCATCAGTTATTTCAATGACGACTTCCACACAGTAACTCTACTAAACATCTCTCTATTATGACTTTCAAATTGTAACTCTCAAGATCTCAACCTATAACATATTTCACAGAAAATTTCCAAATAACAAAGTTTTTGTATCATCAAAAATGGTATGCCGATTTATAATCCAATTGCAAGACTGCGTTCTAATGTCACCAATGTACAACATTCAATCTTATAAATCCAATGATTTTCGGTTTTCACTTTGTCCTTTTTGTTGGACAGGAGATTTTTTATCTTTTTCCCCGTCCCAAAGATCGTGCTAATGAAGCGCACGGCATAGTCTACTGAAGATCGAACGCTTGGCATGTACGTAACAAACCGATAGTGGTTATGCTTTTTTTACTTTAGCAACCACCATACCAATATGCGCCAACATGGTGCATCTGCTTACCGTCTCGCATAACAAATTGCGTATATAAACAATACTTGTACTATGCCTATGTTATTCGCGCAAGTGCAAACAATAAGTCGGCAAAGTTTTATCGCAATTGGATGAACGGTATGTCAGCGCATAAAATACGAACAAACATTGATTTTTACACATTGAACTGCTTGTATTTCAAGAAGTATTCGTTAACATAATTCTATTTGTAGAATTTATTCCGGCATTTTATCATTCGTCTTCACCATTTGCTGTCTGTTGTTGGATTCGATTTTTGGTCAGGATTCTCTATAAAGACTGCTGTTTGCGTATTTCATATTATTGATTACTTTTCTTCCAATTTAGATCTTCAATCTATTAAGATTTCAAACTGAAGAACATATATGCTACGCTCTATTCTAAATCCACTTTTCTGTCAGCTCCGCCGAATAAATGAATCTTAACACTGTTGATAGCACACAATATTCATTCATTTCTTCGGAATATTTCTTAATGTTCAACTTGCATGCCATCTGCTTTGTTGTTCAGCTATTTTTGCCTATAAATGTGTTGTGAAAGTAAAAGGACAGGGTTATCGTACAAGCCTTCCAGTTTATTTCTGAAGGAGCAGATTTTGCAAAGGTATGGTGATACTCGGCTAATGACGCCACTTCAGAACAGTTAAGGAGGAATAACAAAATTGGTTAACGATAAGAATGATGCGAGTATCTTAATTATCAAAACAAACGCTTGCTCTCAAGACAACACGAATGAAAGTCATCTTATCTTTGTTGAAAGAGCTTAATAGCTTATCTGACGATAGCATGATTTTGATGTAGATAGACGATTTCAGTTAATTATGCCTAAATTTTGTAATGGTTAAGATTCTTTAGAATACGATTAAAAAATAATTAAAAATATATTGTATAAGAGTATCTTTACGACATTATTATAATCACCATTTATTATAAAATTATAGGGAGAGAAATTGCTGGAAAAATTACTTTGAAGCACGTTTACGAAATTGCTATGATGAAATTAAAAGATCCATCAAACGAGCATTTCGAAGTTGAACATTTTTGTAAATTAGTTATAAGCACTGCGAGATCTTGCGGCATTGAAGTAGTGGACAAACTTGATCCTGTAGTATGTATTTTTAATTGATTCGTATACTTTAATTTTGTAGATCACATTGTTTTACATATCATTGTGTTTTAGGAGTATGGAAAGTTTCTCGAGGAAAGGAGAATTATCGTAGAAGAACAAAAGAAAGCATTGTTAGAAATAAGGGAAGCTAAAATGTTACGAATGGCTTAGAATTAATATTCATGTGTAATAAATAGACGATAAATAAAGTAGTATATCTAATCAAAATAAATCTTTATTAATTGTATTTGATCACAATGTCTTGAGATATGTACAATAACTACCAAATACCTAAAATAAAATTTTCTCTTCGAAAATAACTCAAAAATAAAAAAAATACAATAAATAGAAGAACTCCATAAATAAAATACTTTATAGCAAAAAGTATATAATTGAATTTAACTATCAAAATGAGATTGGTTTAATAAAAGAATATTTCAAATGATCACAACTGTTAAAATATAATAGAAAATTGTTTTTGATTTAAAATGCTAAATATTTTCCTTGCCCACAACTATGTCTATTTTAGCTACCAATTCTTACTTTAACTACCCACAAATAATAAATAAAGATACAGAGACTTTTCAATCGATCGATGAAGAAGCTCGGCGTTATGATTCCATAGTTTACAAATTTAACATACGAGTAAAAGCCTTATTCACAAAAATAAAATAAAGCGATCTAGATTTTTTAAACTTTAAAAATAAGTCAACATCTCACAATCATTGTGATTAACACGTTTTGGACAATCTTATATGAACTGTACATTATTTACAACTTATATGTACATTTATAAAAAGAAATCTTTAGTATACATTGGTAACATTTTCTTAAAGCTTTCGCATTCATATTGAGAAAATATATATATTTAATTTAGGCTTTTTACATTAAAATTTGAAAAAAAAAAATGTATAAAAATATAGAATTTAGCATTCTGACAATTTTTTTAAAATTGGCAAAAAATAGGAATATTAAGTCTTTGAATTATTACAAAAATAAAACGAATATCAGAGTCATTCAGTCAAGACCGCCGATCGTCGGTCTTTCGTTATAATAATTTACATTTATTATCTACAATATATCATTGTGTTCCATCTTTTTTTTTGGCATTACACCATTAAAACAAGTTAAATCGTAGAGGTTCACCAATTGGGCTTCGTCCCTCGTGTAGAAATGAAATAAAAGCTTGCACCGATTTAGCACGTTTTAAGCCTCAGTACGTGGTCGTACAAACGAGTAACCTAAATATAAGAAAGGGAGGTCTAAAACGTTACCTACTTTTGTGTAGCATCTGAGGCAGCAAAATAAAAATTGAATGGGTAATAAATCATTGCTTTTTTCCTTTTCACTGGCATAAACTGCAATAAATATTTGAAAGGGAAAACATATTAGTAGAAATAAGTATTAAAAAATATTTTAAAATAGCCTTGTAAGACAACTGAGCATGTTTTAAGCCTCTATGTGTTGTACAAATCTTAATATAAACATTCTTTTGTACCCTAACGAAATTGACTCTAATAAAACAAGATTAATGAATTGCCGCATCATAATGGATCGCTGAACTGATGGGATTCAGAGATTTTATTTTTGTAGCATATATAATAGATTGTCCGGTTAGGAATGTCGTTTTTTTCATACTTACATTTTGATTATCAGTTGTGTCTCGTCGACTAACATCTGGAGAACGTTTTTTTCTACAAAAATATTGTTTTTCAAACCGCATTTCAAGTGTCGAACAAACAAATTACGCGAAATTGTATACTGTATGAATATCTTAAAAAATTAATGCAACAACTGCAATTAAAAATATTTGTGATATACTTGGATAATCTCTAACTGTTTGCCAGAGATGGTTTAAATCATTTAAAAGTGAAAATTTTAGTTTATAAAATAAGGTCCGAAGTGAGAGAAAGTTTAAAGTGGATAACGATATGCTGCGCGCTGAAATTGAATCAAAT
The DNA here is from genome assembly GCA_008973525.1 of Stenopsyche tienmushanensis. Lineage (NCBI taxonomy): Eukaryota > Metazoa > Arthropoda > Insecta > Trichoptera > Stenopsychidae > Stenopsyche > Stenopsyche tienmushanensis. Next base: position 1,116,057 of record WACJ01000009.1, on the reverse strand, counting down.
CCAACATAGACTATATGAGAATTAACAGACAAGCTCGGATACTCCCGGAAGAGTATTTTAAATACACTTGAAAAAAAATAAGACCATAAAACGGGGTGTGTGGATACCGCACGACATTACTGATGAAATCAAGGCAGTCGAATACATGTCATGATTTAATCGATAAAGAGAAGAAACAACCGTTTTTACGCAGTGTTGTGACTGGAGATGAAAAATTGGGGGTTGTACTCAAATCAAAAACGCAAAAGACAATGCTTTTTAAAGGGACAGGTAAAAAAATCAACCCCTCAACTGGGCTTATCAATAAAAATAGCGCTTTTAAATGTATTATGGGACTCCAAAGGGATAATCTATCATGAAGTCCTTCCATATGATCAAACCATAACGAGGGAGATTTATTGTTCAAAATTAGAAAGTTTAAAAGTGACATTAAGTACGAAGAGGTCAGGTGTAGTCAACCGCCACCAAATTCAATAGACGGGAAAAGGTTGCATCTACTGAAGGTGAATATATTGTATCGATGCAATGATTTAATACAATTTTTGTTTGAATTTAATTCGTTCATTTAAAACACGATATTCCTAACGGGACAATCTAATACACATGCGTAATTTTAATTTGGATTGCAAATTCATAATAAATGAGTATATATAGTATTTAATCACATTTTTAAGCAGTATAATCGATCACTTGTATATAAATCACACGCGTCGCATTTAAAAAGAATTATTGAAAAATATTTATGAACGGATATTAGATACTTTGGAATGGAATAAGAGAAAACTGACTATTATTATTGTCTTTTATACTAATTATATATAGTCGAAGAAAAAGATTTCAATTTATTATGCGTACTATAAGGAAAAAATCTGGCGATATTTCGAGTAATTCCTGCAACTAGACGAACAAATTAACTAAAAATTTATAAACGAACTTGAACGATGCTAAATGAATTTATTTATTAACGTCAATGCATGCGTATTATTTTCTAGAAAGCTCAATTGGTAACTATACTAATATCTACAAAAAATGGGCTTAAATTTCCGCAATTTTTCTGTTTCGATAGATGCGCAAAAATAGAATATTTTATAGCTCTATCGGAAAAATTGAGTTAACATATTCCATTTCTTCAATCTCTTTTATATAACTGCCATGAATTATATAAATTCCAACTTAGAACGTATCGTGTATAATAATACTCATGTCACAGCACCGATGTAGAATAGATCTGCTAGGAGAGTATGTAATTTTACTTTACATCAGCTAAGTGTTTTCAAATTTTCTGTATTATCCTTGGGCGATGCATCGGACGCTTTAATTTTATTCTTTGATGCAAAGTGATCTCCCGCGTTTGAAAAATTTCTTGGAAGTACAGCCAGTAGTTCAGTGACATTGTCAATAGTGAAGTCTGGGGTAACGTCAAAGTCATCCAGAGGATCCGGCGTCGCTAGCGGTACCCAAACTGTACCTCCTAATTCAGCTTCTTTGCCCCCCTATATAAAATAATATATTAGTATAAATCGACTTGGTTAAATTTTTAGTATAGACTGAAGTAAGGTAATATAAAAGAGTGAATAAATATTTAAATTAAAACATTAATCCTTTCTCTATAATTTATAGCAAGTGAAAAATGTATCAAAACAAACGGGGATAGGATATGAAATTAGCCTCTAGCGAGAAAGGATTAATACAGGAATTTATAAAATTCTGACTGGTTGATTTAACTTTACAATTTATCTTCTTTGATGTTGATAGTCAAAACTACGTAAAATAAGTTTATTTCATATATTACCATGAATTAAATGACATCCTGTGATGTATGAATATAGTAGCAAGTAAGGCATTGTAAATTGTATTTTCTAAAAATAAAGAAACATAATAAAATCTCACTTTTGAGATTTTAGTTAAAGAACTGTTGAATGGCGAGTTACATTGAATTGACGCAATATGAAACTAAAAAAGAAAACATATCAGGCACCTGGATATCAGTTTCTAACTTATCCCCGACCATGATGCAATTTCTTGGTTCTACACTCAAATGCTGACAAGCCTCTTGAAATATTTTTTGGTCAGGTTTTTCCCATGGCAAATCACCTGATACAAGAATACAGTCGAAATAATTCCTCAATTGAAGACGCTCTACCTTTTCCCACTGCGCACGAGAGGGCCCATTCGTTATTAAACCAAGCAAGTAGTGTTTCCTAAATAATTTAATAGTTGAACTATGAAATATTGATTGAATATAATAATGGTTTGCTTAAAAATATTTATGTATGATTATATTTTATGAAATTACAAAATTGCTCAGGCAAAGAAAAAACCACAATGTTTCTTTCGAAATCTGCATATTTTGTATATAGAATTGCAGTGCTATTAAGAGCATTCCGAGTGATACATCTGTAAGGAGTATTATTAAATAGTATTAATATTATTATCTTAAGACATAAAACAGATCATTTTTAAATGATATTTGGAGGTTTTGCGTCAATATTAGTTTAAATACAGTAGACTAATATTATTTGGCACATGTATTTGTAACAAAAAAAAAATATGTTATCCAAATTTGCAATAAGATAATTTAGAATAATATAAATTAAAATAATAATTAAAAAATACCACAGAATATGGATTATCATATTTATCAAGATATTCATTTTAACATGGTTTAATCGCCTTCTAAACGTTGGTTATAAAAGCTCACAACTGTATAAGGCAGAATTAATTCAACAACGACGGAATTAGCAGATCATGTAAAGTTAGCGAGGGGTCTACGTTACATTGGTGTCAGAAATATAATTAATTCTGCATTATTCGCTTGCAGCAGGGAGGCACGATGATTCTTATTGTTGGTGATATACCAAAATAGGGGTTCTATAGGGATAATTAAATATAAGCAAGATGTTGGCTTTTCCCGACAGATTTCTTGAAATAGGGAGGACGCCCTTTACCGGGAATAGGCTTCTGTGCTACAGGGGCATATCCCTTCTGAATATTGGATACAAATTATTTGCGAGAGCTCTGATTGGACGGCTGTATCCCATTGTGGAGGAATTTCTCGGGGAGTACTAATGCGGTTTCAGACCGGGCAGGTTCACTGTCCGGTACCTCGGAGTCTGGCTGGACCGCAAGCTCTGGTTTGCGGCTCACATCGAGAAGGTGTCGGTGAAGGCTGGCATAACTTCTGAGCTACTCGCCAGACTGATCGCCGGGGCTGCTCCCGTTGACTTGCGTAAAGCTCGGCACGTCGGGGCAAAGAAGAGGGAAGCGAGGAAGACTTACACCCTCCTGCTTGATGCAAGTAAATAGAGTGAAAAGAGACATGGACGATTACCATCTGACCTAGCTTCTCAACGGGCACGGTTGCTTCGGAGCCTACTGTGGGGCTGAGGCGGATGATGCAGAGCACACTTTGTTTGAATGTGAAGTATGGAAGGAAGAATGGAGAGTTCTCTGCGCCTCCATAGAGGAAGGAAGCACGAGCAAGACTGAGATGATGAACTCTATGCTCAAGAATGAAGAATGGACGGCATGGGGAATTTTTGCTGCCAAGGTGATCACGGCAAAGGAGGACACCGAGAAAACAAGGCGAAAAGTTGCAACTATGGCTGCTGCGACGAACCTTGTAAGTAAGGGAAAGGAAAACCCTTGAGTCTGAGTGTCGCATTTCGTAAATGCTTAATGGTGCGGCCAAACGCGACAAGAGACAAAGACAAGTGGGTAACAGGATCTTTAGTTTAGTTAGTTCATTTAATTCCGGAATCCCACACTACTGTTGAGTATGGGCTTGGCAGTGTGTTTAAAACATTCCCCATCCTTGCGGGGAAAAAAGGTTCACTGTGGACCAATTGTTTAACGAGTATTCTCGCAAAAAACGTGGGAATATGGTGTTGATTTCCACCACATGTTTATAGATTTTTGCAAGGTATATGACAGCATCAACCGGGAAAAACTTTGGAGGATCATATTGGAGATGGGAAGTACGAGTAAGCTGGTGAGGCTGTCGACAATGTGTGTTCGGATCTGTTAGTATAATACGCTCCAATGGTGCCCTGTTGGAGCCTTTCAAGGTGACGATGGGAGTCAGACAAGGGGATCCCCTCTTCCTATTACGGTGTGTACATGTGGTACGGATGCACACTAATAGAGTCCCTCGACCCATTTTGGATTTGGGATCAAACGGCAGTAGACCTCGGCTACCCTGGGATGATTAGACCAGACACGCCGCACCTCTGGGCCTGGGTAATTGGAGGAAGGAGGCCCAGCACAGACGAAAATGGCGGCAAGCGTTGTCGGTGGCCGGGGCTCTCATATGGGGCTGAAGGAGCCACCCAAAGTAAGATGTTGGCTCAATGTATTTTTTCAAAGAACATAATGACCAACATTAAGAGTTTGACACTAATTATTTATTATGAACTTTGCTCCACGCTATAATGGAATTCTTGATTAATTATGCGGTGAAATAATAAAAGTCTACTGTATATTCGTTAATGAAGCAAAGAACTATGATGACATGTTCTAATGATTTTATTTCATTATTTTATAGTTTTAATCCGCAACTGCATACTCTTCATGTTATTTTATTATATCCTTTATCATTTGTGTAAGAAAAATGATCTGGTTATTGTAAATGTCAAAAGATTAACATAAGAAATATAAAAATAAGTAATTCTTCAAAATCAAATCAAAAAATTCAAAGTAATTCAGTTCAACAATAACTACAAAGCATACCTTAGAGATGAAAGGAGTGACAAAATGTCAGGGTTAATGGCCAGGTAATGGTATCGCAGTTCCAGCCACTGTAAGTATATGTCATCTGAAAATAGAACGACAAATGAATCACTCTACGATAAATAGACAAACATACTTTAAATATTTGCATGAAGAATGGCGTTACAAGAGAAGAAATATGAGTTGATTCAATGGCGTCAAAATAACGACATACTTGCTAAATGGCAATGCTCCTTTCCCAAGGCTTCATTCCATAAACCTATTCGCCATAAATCGAGATCACAGCCAGGATTATCCGGACATGCCCTGAAGTCCCGCAAATATTTTGAGGTTGCATTAATTGCATCTTTATGGGGCACACCATATTGTTCAGTTAAGACTGTGATGAGCTATAACATAATAAGTAAACATCTAGAAGCATACGTATGGACTAACCAAAAATTAAATAAATACATCTTAGAATTAGATTCAGAGCTGGGACTATGTATACAAAAAAAATAAAAACAATCTGTAAATTAGATCAATTTCTACGACACAAAATCAGCAACATATAATATAATAGCAGTTTCTTCTTCTGTTGAACATTTGCGTTAACTTTATGTGGAATTAAAACAATTAGTTCCAACTCTGTCCGTTAGCTGAGGAAAGGAAAATTAATAATCAAATTGAACAATGTACAAAAATCTGAAATAAACTCGACATGCAATATTGATTTAATCGACCTGCCAAATTTAATAAATCGGGTTTTAGTGTTGAAAACTACATTAGTTTCATTATGGTTAAGCATAAAAATCAACAGCTTAAAAGGGTTACAGTGTTATAGAATTGCATTAAAATGTATATGAATGGCAATTGATTAAGAATCTGAAATTATACAAAAATGAAATGAAAATAAATCATTTACAAACCTCATCTTATCTATTTTGGGGCAAAAATCTCCTTCAATGCAATTGCATCCATGATCATTAAATTAATACTAAGTTTGTAACTTATCTCTTTCGGATGCAATAATGTCGAAGATAAAGATTTCAATTTATTCTTCGGAAGATTTGTAGCGACAACTTTTTTGTCCTTGTGGTCGATGCACATTGCCACTGCAAAAGTTGCCACTTTTTCTTTCATGATCATCCAAAGATTTCAATTAGTTTAATATTAAAATCATTAATTTAACATTATTTTTATCTCGTTACTAATCGATGCAGTGAAATCTCAATATATTTAAAATATCGTGCATTCAATCCGCGTCTTTATAAATATTATATGAATGGATACGACTCGATATTTAGTAACACGACAAATAATAAAAATATGCTCTCATGTAAGTCTTAGCGCTATCATAGCCGCATCAAAGGATCAGACCATTGAATGTATTACTTCAAATAGATGTAGCATCAGCAGTTGCAGATATAAAAATCCATTCACCAGCATTTATTGATTGCTGATGTATATGCTGCATTACCGCCCTCGAACGGTCATCCACCAATGGTCGAATCCGCAATAATGCAGTATATACATCACCGGCCATGAAAGTGTTAAGGTAGAATTTACATGGAAATGTTTCTAACAAAAATAGACACAATGTTAGCAACTCAATTGACCGTGAGCTACATTTTAGGAAAAATATTTGACATTGGAACCTTGTGGAAATCATATTAAGTCTTATGAGTCACTATAATGTATTTATAGCTCAGATATTTATGATAAAATTGAGATATAAAGAGATATCACTGTAACGAAAGATGCACATTAAAAAGTATTTTGACAATTTAAAAGAAATATTTACTCTTGGCAGTATTAATGTTTCTAAATTTTATGATAAATATAAATAATTTATTAAATTATATCAGATAATGAAAAAGCAAAATACAATCTATGTAAAAATCATGTAGTATTTGAACTTGTTCATAGATCGTCAACTAGTAAAATCCCAAGTAAAAAAAGGATATGCTAGATTTCATCAATCTAATAAAATTTAATTAATAAAAGCAATGGATAGAAATATAAACGATTTCTATAAAATCATCACATCAACCTTCAGTAGTTCTTTTCTCATCAGAGGTTTGAGGTTGACGTTTGTTTCCTGTTCAGTATCGTGCATATTGAAGGAGAACCAGAGTTCCATTTTAGTATTGAACATTTTAAAGGTTTAATTACAAAAACATAACAAATTAAAATTTTAAAGTATGACAAGCAAGATAAACACAAGTGGAATTCATGCCGAGTCAAAACTGACACGTAATTATGAAAGGTTAAGGCGTTATCAACAAATCATTCATAAATTGAAGTTTATCACATATAAACGGGACACTGTATGATATCTGACTTTACGATATACTAATAACCTTTTTGAAAATTATGATTCTGGTCTTACCTCGCAATACTATAGACATATTTCATGATTTTATTCCCTTAACGTGAATCATATTGGAGCAGTTGGTAAAATGAAATGAAGACATAAAGTGTAAAGTTTATTTTTTTATATAATATATACAAAAGTATACATGTAATTGCCATAATTTAGTATATATATAAATAAAATACGAGAATAGAATCAACCTAAATGAGATACTACGAAATCTATTAGATTAGCGGAGTAAAACACATGTAATCATAGATATTCGAACAATTTACGAGAGAGACGAAAACGTCCAGATTTTCATCGCCGCAAACGGGCATCGTAATCGACGATACGACTGCGATAGCGGCGATTCAAAATCAAGCGTACTCTACAACACCTGCATTGGAACATCGTAAAAATTCTGAAAATGTAACATGTGCAAGTATGAAATGAACAATAAATATATACATTAATACATCACGTTGCATTTAATGTTAGTTTTAATAGCAACAATGAATTTTACCTCGCGTCTAACACAGATTAGTCGGTACCGGGACCTATTTTATCTGACTGTTATTGTTCCCGCAGTTGTTCTTCCAGTCTGTGAAGGTGATGCAAGATGAATTTGTTAGTGAAATGTGGCAAAATGAACCTTGCGGATTGGGGGGGGTGGGGGACTCGTCTCGAGAATCCCGAAAATCATGTAACCCATTAAAAATTATATTTTGATGATAAATCGACTGAGTGAACGGAAGGAACTCGCGCCCTGCGAAGTATAAATAGCCCAGTGCATTATTTCAGATATACGATGCGGTTCGTTGATACGTTTAAGTACAAAAAAAACCAAATAACAATTTGTATAAACTTTAATAACGTTATTACATCAGTAAAAAAGAACAATGTAAAAATCATCATAAAAAACGTACAAACTTAAATCGAATTAATCGCCGAACAGCTTCTTCCCTAACTCCATAAATCTATGATTGCGGCAGACGCGGAGCGCGTCGGCCTTTTTAAGGACTTTGACGACGTCCGGACTCGCGTCGACCAGATGGCAGAGGAAGTCCTCGAACGCGAACTTGACGTTCGGAGGGAGGGTGCCGACTTTGACTTTGCGGAGCGTCTCGAGGATGCCCTCCGCCCAACCGCTCTCTATCGCAAACTCGGATATCCACGGCACGAGCGCGAGCACCGAGCTCATCGTCTGCATCCCGAGGAACCAGAGCTCCATCAGTTCCGCCCAGCACTCTTTGTACGTCATCGAGACGACGAGCGCCGTGGGATCGTTGGATTCGTCTACTATGTAAGCGTCCCATAGAAATCGGATCGTCGCCTGAATGTATCGGCATATCGAAAAGTCGTTTTTCTTAACTTTGTTCGATTGCTGTTTGAGGAGGAGGAGGCCGAGCACGGCGAGATGACCGTGAAGTAAGAGATTCTCGGGAACGCTTTTCAGCTCGGGTAGGTTATTGAAGATGAACTTCATCAACGTGTTGAATAGGACGCTGTCTTCGACGTGCTTCGCTTCGAGCACGGTCAAGTTCATGAACACATTGCAGAGGCTCACCATTGCCGTGCGCGAGTCCTTCATGCGGGCGACTAGCTCCGGATCGAGTTCGGGTTCCGGTTGCGTTTTGACTTTGTTGCGTTCCGATTTGGGCACCGGCGGTTTCTTGTAGTGGACTATGTCCCAATGGAATGAGACGCATTCGTAGAGGACTTCGTCCTGTTTTGTCGATAGGATGACGTCTCTCGCTTTGTCCTCGACGGCAAGATGGCATATTGCCGGAAGCATTACTCTTAGTACGTCAGCGGCTCCTTCGAGTGTATTGGGGATGGGTTCGCCCTTCTTTTCGGCAATCTTTCTGGCTCTGTACGAATAGAAAGAGTCGTTGGCGAGTGAGAGCATGTACGGGAGGAGTGAATAGATCTGCGGACGCATCGCTGTCGTTTCTTGGGCAAGCCAGGCTGAGAGGACTCTGACCATGGCACAGGCGTAGATTTTTTCCGGACCGGCTAGTTTGTCGCGGTTTTTATCGTTGGAAATTTTGGTAAGTACGGAGGCGACGGCTGAGAAGGCTCCCTTGAGTCCCGTGTAGATCGTCTGCTTCTCTTTTTGTTCGAGTTCGATCTGGTCGTTCCCCATGTACGCTATGGCAGCTTCGAGAACGACGAAGCATGACGTTGCCAGTTCGGCGTTCACGAGGGCTTGTTTGAAGCTTTTGTCGTCGAGCTGCATGCGGACCTCGATCGAGCACAGTTGAACGAGAAGGAGGAAGAACTTGCGATTGTCTTCCTCGTCGGGTATGGTCCATTCCATGCCGAGCAGGTCGACGACGTCAGCGGCGAGCTTGAGCGCGGGATCGCGCTGATTCTTGCCGATCTTGCTCCCGAGGATGTCCCCGAGGCCCCTGAAGAGGCCGAGCGGCCATATCTCATCGGAGGCCGTCGCCGATACTGTGACGGCATCGCAGCCGCGCAACAGCGACGAGATGACTCCGGCGAGGACGAACTTCCTCTCGGACTGGTCCGTTTCGAAGTCGAGCGCGATCTTGTTGAGGATGGAATGGAACGCTTTGGGGTCGGCGCCCCAGACGCGTCGGCCGTCGGTGGCGCCGAGTACGGCGAGCACCTCGAGCGCTTCGTCAGTCTCGAAGCTCTGCTGCGCGTATATGTCGCACATGCGTTCGACGGCACCCGCCGCGAGGAGGGCTTCGCGGCCCGCTGGGGCGGAGGCGATGCACTTGAGACAGTTGTAGGCTTCGTTGACAACCATCAAATTGTCGTCGGAGTCATCCTCGTCGGACGTCCGCACGATGTCGAGCAGCGGTTGGACGGCTGCGAGCGCGTCAGGGTGGACGGCGAGCTCGGGGTCGCGGCAGAAGGCCGACAGCACGGACAGCGCCACCGAGCGGTACACGCTCGGAGGGCAATCCTCGGGGACGTCGCTGCTGAGAAGCAGCTTCTTCAGGAAGTCGACCCCGACAGCTTCGAAAAGCGCGCGGCGCGAAGGTGCATCGCACGTTTCTGCTTTTACGAGTTTCGCGACCATGAATAGCGCGGCAAATTTCTCGGTATCACCGTGCGCTCTGGCGAGTAGCGCGGCGCAGCGGGCCACGGGCTCGGGCAGCGCGGCCATGTCGGACGAGCGGGCGCGGGCGCACTGCGCTCGACGGGCTATTTGCACTCCGGGCGCGGTTCCAGCGAGGGAGTGCGGACGGGGAATGAAGGGAGGGAGAGCGGGGAGCGGGACGGGCACTTTACCTCGTCGCACGTGCTGGAGTCAGCGGCGCGAGTGGCGATCAGCGTGTTGTCCAGGTCGAAGAAGATGGCCGCCCTGGCGGCGGCCTCGGCCCCCGCAGACATTCGTTTTCGCGCGACGGACGCGCCGGAACTGCGCCGGGCGCGCGCCTCCGCCGCTGTCGCCGCGCCGGAGGGGGCCGCGACCTTCCGGCTCCTGTCGTCTTTCGTCATCGCGACTGAATCTTTGCGTCGACTTCCCTTCGACCCTGACATTAACATTTCCAATGACGTCATCTACACCTGCGTACTTTGACAGCTCGCAAACGGGACGGACAACGACGTTCAGCACTCGTCTTATGGCCAAATTTTTGAATAACGATGCAATATCAAAGACAAATTATGCAAAATCGCTTTCAAAAAAATATCAACATAATAATAATATTTAATAAACAAGACGAAAATAATAAAAAGAAAAATTATAAAACATTTTTTCAAATTTAAATTAAAATTCAACTCAACATTGAACACATTACTTATTTGGCCTTAATCCGACTTTTAACGTCATTAAATACTAATAAATATAATTTTTTCCATGAAAAAAAAAATATATATTTACCAACGCAAAAATTATTTCATTCAAATATTATATCAAATTCGAAATAATAAATATCTCCCCCTCTTTTGAGGCTTGGATAAAATATTGAAATCGTTCGTATCGTTCTCAAACGTTCAATATTAATTTATAAACGTGCATATTTTTATTTCATCGTATGTTATAAAATAAATATTTGCACAAGAATAACGCTGACGGCATTGTTGATTTTATTCATTAAACAAACAAACGCGCACAATATAATGACGAAATGGAAAATAATTACGCGATATGACTCAAAATCATAACAATATTTCGTCATCTATATTCCCTATTTGGTATTTATTCTCACTGGTGACATCTCGTATTAAAGAGCGGGACTCGCGTCGATTCCTTCGTTGTTCCCTCGCAGTAAAGCCTCTTTCTATAAATAGATGTCTTTATAATAACAATTTTTCGACTATAGAATATTTGATGCAGTCATTTTATAAAAATCGTATTTATGCTGTTGTTGCTTAATCGTCTTATGACGTATATTATTATTTGATGACTCGGCTATTGCGAATTGATGATTTGTTATTAGGGGGAACAAAAGCAACAATGATTCAGTATTAAAATATATTATCTTTGTGAATTTCAAATAGTTGAACTTGTAGCTTTTTCAATCATGATCGATCCCAAGCAAATACAGCAAGCTTTTAAATGAAGAAATTTAGTAATGTCAGATCTGGAAACCGTGCGAGCCATGGAATAGGGCACGTCTCTAGGCAAATAAATCCACTGGTGTCAGATCTGGAGACCGTGCGAGCAACGGAATAGGGCCGCCAAAAGAATTAATATATACGACTGCCCACAAAAGAAATCCTAATTGAAAGAATAAACGCCGCCTTTGCAAAAAATGAAAAGAAAATGTTACTTCAGACAACTACAGTTGAAATAAAGAAAAGCTGTGGTTTGACGACTTATTGAATGAATTGTACGACGTGTAGAATATCATTGGAAAGGATATAAATAAGAGAACGTTTTAAAGCTAAACCAAGTACAAAATAGTTGTTAGTTTTTGGTTTAAATAATTTAGAAGTTGACATTATTAATTCGTTAGCACATTTTAGGTGACTTTGGAATAATTGTTTAAAATAATGATTTATTTAGATTTTTTTCTATAAAGGGCAAAGCTTTTTTTATGCGAATGCGCATTAAAAAAATCTAAAATTAACACAAATGCAAGTTACAACCGTTCAAGTCATGTGAAAATAGTGTTTTTTCTACCCAAAACGAAATACTTAATTTAGCCACTAGATCAGGGCATCATTTCCACTTTTAAAAAGTATTATATTAAGAACATTTATCAACATATACTGGATAAACTAGAGAATGAGTTATTGACTTGAAGTTTGGAAAAAGTTTTCAATTTTGGACTGTGTAAATAATATTTCATGTGCAGTATCTCAGATAACTTAAATTTACTGAAAAAATTATATAAGTAGCTAGTCATTTTTTATGCAATTTTTGGTACATTCTATCGCATTGATTTGAAGTTATGCGGTTTTTAATTTTTTTCAGTTTTCTTTGTAGTCCGACTTTTTTTTATGCGAATTTTTTAATGCGATTCCCCGCGGAACGTATCCATCGCATAAAAACAGACCCAAGACTCAATTAAATATATTTTTCTTTTTATTTAATATATGTTTTAGTCGAATAAATTAGTTATATATTAATCATTAAATTTAAAAAAAAATGTAGAAGGGAGAGATGGTGGATTGTTGTAGTGGAATTTCAAGCGACAGTTGGCCGGAAAGAAATAATGAATCGTTTTTTTAGCGTGTCCATCTCTGTTATGTACATCATAAAGACGCTACGCGCATGCGCCGCGTCGCTTCTATTGTATGTATGTATCTATACGTAGCATAAAGCAATCACTACACCAGCAGCATGCTTATTTTATTATATATTACTCAATATAACGAGGAAATTGTTGAATGCGATGAATACAGAAAGACTACAGACGATTCTTCCTCTCTTTCTGACTAACTGCCGCCTGGAGTTTCTTTTTTGTGACGTTCAAATCAATTAGTCCTAATGCGCCTATATATAGAAGTTTCACTTTAAAAATATGTATTTATTATTTATGACAAGGGATTAAGGATGTATAGATCGGGATGACATTTTGTGAATAAAATAGCGTTTCCAGTCCAGCAATTTATTTTATTTATTAAATATCTATAACACAAAACATCTGATGTTGACAATATTACAGTAGGATGACATTATAAAACATTTGCCGAAAATAACAATACTTTGAAGTCTTCTGAGGTGTTCTCTCTTCGATATGCAGAAAGAAAACATTAGGGATATATAGAGAAAGATAGACCCTATTTTTTCAATTTATTTCACTATTATTTCGTTATAACTATTCGTGTTATATACATTTCAATCACGTAAGGCTTTTAAATTGTAGCCGTAATTTCGTTAGCTATCACATATTGACCGTTATAAAATTAACACATAATAGTTAACAGCATGTGTATAAAAATTTGGCAATAATACAACTATGCTTACAAAACTTTATAAAACATTTTTTTTGAACTGTAGAGCCATTGTGAAATAAATATTTAAAAAAATGATGGCCGTCATTTTGTATGTTATAGGCATGTTCTTAAAATATTAAAAAAATCACACATTTTCATAAGTCAGTACGTATAGGTTCGAATGGCAACACTGATGGTTAAATTTAAAAATAAATAACATGGCTTGGAGGTCTGATCTGAATTGTTAATAATCTTGCTAATAATTTATCGGCGACGAGATATCAGCGCACATATCATGGTCTGCATATCGATTTTCCAATCGATGATTTAATTAATATGGCGGCTTAAATTTATCGTCGTACCATCCGGCGGAAGCTTAAAGTCTAACGACGAACTCGATACCGGAAGCAGTTAGACGGAAGTAACAGTCACGGTGATGAGGTTTCCCGACTTTCCGCCGAAGCTTCCATCTAGCGGGGGAGGCGATTATTTAACCACCATTATCATTTGTCAATATGTATGTTGCGTGATTTAATTTTACATCAATATACGAAAGGGAACTAAACACAACGATTTTCGGCCATTGAATATAAATTTCATCAACACAATATTTTTCACCGGATCGATGCTAACGAAACGCTTTGGCCTTTAAAATGCCACGCATGAAAAAAAAATATTTGTCCCAAAAGTACCCGACCTAATGCATAGATGGCGGTTACTGTTTTTAAAAAAATACTATGATAGAAAGTGTATAGACGCTACGTTGCTTCCGTAATCATACATATCATAGAAAAAGCCCTACAAGAAGATGGAAGGACAATAAAGTTTATATGTCCAATCGGTCCATTTTTCAGATCGCTGATATGATGAAAGAGCGCCTCGCGATCGGATGCCATACCTGAACATGTCATGAACAGAATGATTACAAGCTCTCATTATGAGATGTTGGCTGGATTGGTCCAATGTGCCAAGCGATAACGAAGAAAAGAGGGATTAGACAACTTAGTATACATTATAAAAATGGACAGAGTCAATCAGTGTTGATTCATGTATAGCAGAATGATCGAATAAAATAAAAACCATGTGCAATCTCGATCGGGTCGGTATTCTGCGTTTTGCGCCCCAAGCCTAATTGCGCCTGTGACGGGCGCCTGCTTTGCTACGTCCTTATTAAGGCCCTGCAAAGTTGCCTATAAAATAATTCACTTAAAAATTATATATATTAGGTCTGCCGGAAAGTTCTGTCCGTCCCGGGAACAAGAAGCTTCAACAAGTATATGCATATTCATTTGATGCATATTTGGCTCTCTCTTTTTATCATTGAATGTATATATACTGACCTCCAACAAGGAAGAAATGCTGCAGAAGCGTATATAAATTTATTAAAAGCATTTGGTGAAGGTACAGTGTTTGATAGAACACGTAGAAGATGATCCGAAAAATTTGATCGAAGACGATACTGTCAAGATCACGTTGGACCAAAATCCTTTTTTTGACAACATCACAGATTGCAAAAAAGCTTGATTCAGCCCAACAAACCATTTGATCGAGTCATCATATGTACATCTCTGCTTATATGGAACAAAATCGAACCCTTTTTGAATCGGATGATAACTGGGGATAAAAAGTGGATTACCTATGAAAATATCGCAAGGAAAAGAGCATATTGTGTAAAATCTACCCCTACCGAAACGAAATTAAGCCTGAATAAGAGAATGTTATGTATATGGTAGGGCATTCGAGGACCAAGAAAAGAGGTCGACACTGTTCAACAGGATGACACCATACTGCTTTAGGGATTCGCCAGAAACTCGCAGAGCCAGGCAGGGAAACTCTGTTGCGTCCATCATACTCCCTGGATTTAGCACCCTCCGTTTATCACTTGTTTCTGTCCTTACAAAAAAATTTGCATAGCAAAAAATTAAGAACGAATAAGATATCAGACAAGGACTACAGATTGTCATCACGCTGGCAAGAAGTCATAAATAATGATGGGAATTATATTATTCAATAAAGTTTGTTCAAGGTATGAAACATTTATTATTTTGTTTTGTTCTAAAAACGGACAGAACTTTCCGGCAGACCTAATATATATATATATTAATTACAATCGAGGGGTTTCTCAATATTATCAGTTGCATTTTTTTTTTCAGAAGAATCGAATTAAAGTCAGGCAAGCTTGTCATTTTTGAAGTTTTGAAGAAACGCCACGAAAAGTGAAACGCTTCCCCTTGTTCGACTCTACGAAAGATCATTTATAGTACCTGTGTCACATAGGCTATGCGCATGCGCAATGCGACGCTTCTCCATTCTAACCATCTGACCATAGAGACTGTGCGTGGGTCTATACATAGCATAGAGCAACCACCATTTTATTATATACAATACAAACGCAGCTTCACCTTTTAGCTAACAATTTCTTTTGTATAAAAAGTGAAATGGAAAAAAGGACAGGTAGAAGTGAAGTATCTTAGAAAGATGTAGAGAGTATCGAGTCAAGCAAAGGGCATAAAAAATCATAAAATTAACTTTTCATAGGAGTTAAGATGTATCACTTTTACTGCGTGATAAGTTCGCGATTTTTTTATTATCTAGCAGCAAGTCGGATGAGTTCTCAATAGCGTCTATAGACGCTTATGGCACTCATTATTCAATGACATTGAAATCACAACGAATTAAATTTTTGGTTATTCATATGAACGATTTAAATAAGATACGACAAGTTTCAAGTTGAGCCTTTATAAATTAGTATAAATAATACGTTTGTGTTTCGGTGGGAACGCTCGAAAAAAATGGATTTCTTATAGTATACTATTTATGTTTTTATGCTGCCATATCTTTAATCGGATACATAGGATTATTTGAATAGGAATTTTGGGTAGATTATATTTTAATTATGCAAATCCAATCATTCATAGGCGGTCCTGCATGACTTTATCAATCGTCTCAGTGTTTTTATTTTTAGATCCAGGAAATCTGGTCGGATCTAGATCGAAGTGTTCGACCTACTATGCTTATATCGATCGATATACCAGGCGAAATTTTGCGTATTTGGTCTTTGAATGGATTTCAAATTTAAATCAAATGGTTTTAATTGCTGAAGAGTCTCCGATGCTCTCAAGGTGTATTATTCAAGTGTTTTATGTGGATCTGAAAGTTTGCATTTAGCAGAACTTAAGTACGTGGTGCAATTCATGTGCTAGTTTTGAACTCAAGACAAGATAGCGCTTGAGGAAATTTGTATAATTTGGAATGGTCTTTGAATTTATGATAAATAAATAACGCTTGATAGCGTCATGGAGTTGATTATTTCAGAAGCTGATTTAGAGCTTAGCAAACGCTATTGTCGTAGAAGAGTGTTTGTCGTAGAGAAAGTTGGTGACCAAGTTTCTGTTCGGGAGCGACCTGATCTCTAAATGCAATACCAACGTCAAAGGGAACAATTTTCAGTTCCGGGAACGAGTCTTAAGTTGCAAAAAGAGGACGAGAGTGGAGATATATTTCTTCGAAGTTTGTGAGGTTAAAAAAGTGAAGGCATTTACTTTTCAATATTTGCAGCAGTCAAGACAATGGATCCCGGAGCCATTCCACCATGAGGACGAAACATTCGAGGAAAAATAGTTGCCTCTTATGGAACATTTCAAAACTGTCAAGACATGATATTAAGCTGTTTTTCAACAACAAAGTAAATCGCTCCATTTCTCTGTTTTCGGTTTACGTGTCTTGGTGGAAGCGCCACGATTGCAAGGAACATGGAAAAACCAATTTGTAATACGTCTAGAATAACAGCGACTTTGTCTTCTCTATTTTTAGTGGTTAACCCATTTGACTTTCAATTCCTCTCTTCGATTCGGGATGTATTGTTGATTTATTTATAGATGAATTTGGCTACGAATTCGACAATAGCTGTCAAGAATTCATGATGTAATTTAATGTGTGATTATTGTAACCGATGTTTCTGTTGGATGCCGTTAATAGTTGATGACTTATCCGTCTATTCGAAACAAAGAGAACTCCTCCGCAGGGATATTTGATTTGGGACAGGGAAGCAGGAAGAACACGGCAGATGGAACGGATAACGTCCATAAATTGTTAAAAATAGCTGAAGAAATGCAATGTCCAATTTTAGCCATCCGCATGGCCCATCCCGCTCTATCCAACGGGAGAGCGAGCAAGTTTGATTCATTTTCTATTCACGCAATAAATATAAAAGTGTTCTGATATCACACAGGAAATATTATATTCTTAGAAGACAAGCAACAAAGAAAGATGCGTCAAAAATATTCCAACTTACCATGTATAATATTTAACCCAATTTTAACAATAGTATTTGATTCGTTAATAGAGCGTTGCACACAGAAACATGTACAAAGACATACAAATATGGCGCTTAAGCTACATTCATTGATTTTCCAATGAAACATCCTTGTCGAAATCAAAATAAAATTTAGGATTCTTTTAACAAACATGTTTGAAGAAAGCTTTGACATTTTAATGAGCATTCCCACGGAAACATGCACGACATATACGTTAAATGAATTTTGATTTATATCGTGATTGAATAAAAGTAAAACATTTACTCTTATTAAAATATCTCTTTTCAACAAACTATCTCATCTGCGGTCCGATAATAAAATGGACGACGTGGATCATATCAGCATTAAGCACTTTAAATGATAAAAAAAACTCGAGAGATGATTATTGTTTTGCGTTTCAAACAATCATAAGATTGTATTCAAAATGTTTGCGATCATTTAATGAAAATTTAGTAAATTGTTTCGGCTACAGAAATAAAAAAAGCAATTTTGTCTCATGAACTATGGCTATTAAAGAAAATAGAGAGAGGCTCTTAACGAAGTTTTCCCGATTGTTGAAGAAACTTCTGTGCTTCAATATTATAGAGGTCTAAGAAACACTCTGGGGATATAATTAAAATAATCAAAACGAATTCCTGGCAAAAGAAACTTCGATTGTTTAGTCAAGCAACTATCTTTGCTCGGGTTAATGGACACTAAATATAAATTCATTTTTCGACGACGGATTCAAGTCCTATGAAAATAGAACAAAATTGTTTATGAAGAGTTTCGCGATTTCTGCTCCCATTGGTGCATTACTGCAACTGCATTAGTGCTAAGAGACGTTGCCGTTAAGACTTTTCATACTCGGCGTGTTGAAATCCTCGGAACCGAGTAAAGTAAGAAGTTTTGTAGAGCTCGTTCAGCAATATTTTATGCTTCCGAAGAAAAAAATGTGCAATCGCTCGAAAGCTCGCATAAATTATCGGATGCAATTGCACTCGAAATGGACGCATCATAAAAACGCAATGAATATTACGACGGCCCGATTTAATTGAGCCAATGAAAAATATGAAATTATTTGCATGGGAATCTATGATGTATAATAGTCAGCCATGCGGATCCAATTTATCTCCATATCGAAACGATTATGGTTGTTATTAGAATGGAATGAGCGTAATACGATTGGAGTTCGATATCGACTATAAAATATGGCGTATGGAAATTATGGCATTAAATATTTTTAATTCTTAATTTTGCCTATATTCAAATTTGATAATCATAGTTGGTTATGCCTGACTTGATAAATAAATATTTATGCCACTTGCATCATTTTGACCTCTATCACCGAGCGAATGAAATTTTAAACGAGTTCCGTCGTTCATCGCAGCCGACTTGTTGGTCGGGACCATTGTTACGGATTGTGCCGCGATCGATCGCGCATCGCGCCGAGATGCTCTCAGCATGCGAACAACGCGACTTTCAAGTCGTAACGACGAAGATAGCCGATATTTTAACATCAGTTCCAAATAATTGTGATAGTTCAGTATGCAGTGATGCGATAATAATCCTACAAAGTTATAAATCTATGATTGTTATGGTGTAAATTAATAATTTGGATTTATGCATCGATTTGCTTCGAATTTAGCGTATGACGATTCTTTCGTGTTGCGAATTTTTGGCCCGAAATCATTGCGGACTGGTCACACATACTTCGCAAAGCCATATTCAATATGGAATGAAAGATTTTCCACTTCGGGTACATAAATCGAAGAATACTGGAATAGGCCAGGAATGTTGCGATTTATTCCCTACATATCGAATGGTTAACTTGATACGCCGAATTCACTTTGAACAAATATTTCGCATTCCGCCCGGAAGGGAGGGCGAGAGTTATAAAACCCAAGCACAAAGCAATAATATCGGAGTAAAGCATTCGGAATTTCGCAAATAGGGAAATTTTGACCAATCTAAACAAATTCTTGGCGAATTAATGGTAATAATTAAAGCGGTTGCGATTGGGGGGGAGGAAATAAAAAGTTTTGCTAGGCGGGAGCGCAATTCGACACGTTCTTGTGGCGTGTGTATTTAACTTTCGTATTGACCATGAGTGCCAATATACCAACAGATTGTGCCACTCGTTTCGCCATGGCCGTGGAAGTTTTGCCCTGTGTTGCTCGTGGTCGTTCTGCGATGTGGTCTTGGTCTATTTCGAGAGCCGCTGGACATGCTTGCATGGAACTAATCAACGAATTCTGTGACTATAAATAGTGATTGTGCATTTCTAAGCATATGCATGCAGTTTGGCATTCTGGAATTCAGCTTTGATCCTCGAGACAGGAAAAGAGCATCGAAAAACCCAAGTGGGCGAGCCAACAAGACCGCTTATGATGAGGACCATAAATTTAATCTTGATGGACAGACTTGATACAGCTCAATGAAGAAGTGATTTCAAGAATGTTCAAAATCATGCTCGTAAAGCATGAACAAATAAGGCGTGGGATTTATGATGGTCGCTGCCAAAAACCAAGTGCCAAAATTGAATGAATGTAGATTTCCAGCTGTTGAACTATTACATATGAATTATGCCAAAATCAACAATGTAATCGATCGTTAAAATGTGCACGACCTCATTGGATGCACTGTTGAGATCGCACACTGCTTGTTATTTTACGAAAAAGATTAAAAATTTGCTACTACTGACTTATGAAATATATGTTTGAATACAGTGTCATAAAAATAATAGGAAGGCGCGCATAATTTGGAAAAGATCGATATAAAATCTTATTGAACGATTTCTATCTATTTATTTTTTAATAGGTATTAACATAAATGTCTCATCTATGAAATTAAATGATAATTTGTCAAATTTAATCCATGTAGCAATAATTAATTAAGCCTAAACATAAAAAGGCACCAAATTATATTGATCTATTTCGATTTTGACAAACTACGGCCCGCGGGCCGGATCCGGCCCGCTAAAGGTTTTCTTCCAGATCCATGATATATTTTGCGGACATTTGTTAAAAAAACTTAACTCTAATAGTCAAAAGTCAATTTAAAAATATTGAAATAACTAAATATGAAGTATTTTAATTAAAAACGTTGAAAGATGAACGCCAACAGTAACAATGACATATTTTTTCTATGAATTTTATTTAATGCCAGCTCTGAATTTTTATCCAGCCTCCTTGATCTGATTATTTCTGGAATAACATCTATTCCTGTCCACAAGTATAGACTTTTATGCCCTAAATTAAGGTTTTTTTTTGCATTTAGGTGTAATTAAGCACTGCTACATTAACAAAATTAAAGAAACTATAACATTATTGTATTAATGAGATATTCATCATGATTTGTACTCGCAAACAATGACATAGAATTCAGTCAATAACAATATTTTATCCATCAATTTAAAATTATACATATGGACCTATATTTCAATGGATCACTGTATGCCAATAATAAATTACATTGATTATAAATATGTAATATTTAATGAATATTGTCAATATTAATGCCTTCTTATGTGAACAATGAAAAGCTGTCCCAAACAATTATATACACATATTGGCAGTGATGTCTTTCAATTAATGTTATGTATAATATCTTGGAATTATTATTGTGTATACAATTTTATGGCAGCTTCTTTTACTATGAATCATATCATCATGTGTTCAGAAGACTTTACAAACACCATTGATTTATAAAACAATAACATCCGAAAAATAGGATCGATTTGGATTATTTTTATTTATTTATTTATTAATTAAATCACATTCATATGCCTGAAATTGCTATTATGTCCAAACGATAAAAAAATAATTAAAGCAGAGTAAATATGAGATTTCAAAATTACAGCATAATTACAGATTTCTTTAAAGTCCGTATATTTTGAGGAAAACATTTTCAGGATATAAATATACAGCGGCGACAGAATAACACCCTTAAATAATCAAAACAACCCTTCGCACTATAGCGTTATATTGCCGTAACTGTATACGCAGGTATATTACTTTTTAACAACATGTTTTTGACAAATATATAATATCTTACTCGTATAACCACCACCTCATTTATCCCTCCCCTATAATTATATAAAAATTTACAACTTACATTGTTTTTTTTATTAAAAACGAAACAAAACATATGTACAATTTATTTATTAATCTTTTATTAATTTATTATTTTCATATATCACTTCACAGTTTTCGATTATTTATTAAAAAGTCCCCTTATAACATTAGTGAGCACACACCACCAGTTTTGATTACATGTGTTTATGTACACATTCGTTGAGTTTCAATTTTAAGCCATTCCGTCGTTATAAGAAAAAAAATGTATAAACGAAAAACATACTCGATCTGTACATGTAAATTAGGATAAATTAGGCCAATTTTTTGAGTTGAAGTAGTAGTAGAAAAGAATCCGATAGGCCATCAATAAGCACCCGATATATATAATACATCACTCGTCGATACACTTAAATTTAATCCGATTCCGGGCTCAATGCTCTTATTTATTTAAATAATTGGTCTTATTGCATAGACGTCCTTATTGTTGTAGGTTTAAACACAACTCTCTGGTCCTGGTATTGTGTTCGTGATGATGTGATCTCTTCGACGCGGCGGTCTTCCTAGGGTTACCGCCCCTGATAGGCCGATTGTTCCTCCCGACATCGTGTTCTGAGGAGACATCTGGAAATATTAGCACAAGGCATCAATATTATATAAGCATAGCGATTGTATATTTGTATTCATTTTAGTATATTTGAAACGCATGGCTTCTTTGGACGCTATGTTGAGAGCGCACGCCGGATGATAATGATCATATATCACCCTCCACATATAGTTAAATAAGAATAAAATGGTTTCAATAGAGATATTAGCACTATCGTGACCGCATCAAAGGATCAGACTATTGAATGTATTACTTCAAATAGATGAAGCATCAGAAGTTGCAGGTATTCATTGATTACTGAAGTATATGCTGCATTGACCCCTAAAGGAGTACTATCGGAGGGCCTGCGATCCCCTTCCACTTATTCAGAAAGAGCACTCTTGTACATTGAGCTCGGAGACAGACAGAGACAGAGAGAGAACGTAGCGCAGCTCGGGAGACAGACACGGAGACTTAGCCCAAATTAATCGACTAATAATGATTTTGATGCCAATAATCATTTTCTTGCAAAGCAATGTAAAGAAATGAAGTGGTTTTGTATGCTATCAACAGTGTTTATTTACAATTGACTCTCCCTCGAATTGAAGATTGTCTGACGCTGATAGGAGTAATCGGTGTAAAGCGATTATGGCATCGACGACTTCATCGATTTTAAATTTGCTCACTCCTCAATAAGTTAACGGCCTCGAAGGGTTGGCGTGATCATGATGCATATGTGGCATCATGCGGTCGTCACGGTCAAACTCGTGATGATGCAACATATGCATCACCAGCCACCAAAGTGTTAAGATAGGATTCATGAGTGAGTGGTGAAATTATCATTGTATTTTAAAATTATATTTAAATTATTGATGCAAATAACTTAATCACTAATAAGAAGCCCTTCTCAACTTTATTAATTGAATAAATAAATCAGACAAAACCAGTCTAAATCGGAAATATTATGGCTTACGATTTTCTAAATCTAATATATAAAAATGAATTGGTTTTGTTCGTTCGAAATACACTGCCATACCGTTCATCGAATTGCAATAAAACTTCGTCTACTTATTGCTAAGGATTTAGTGAGTAACATAAGCATAGTTTAATATATAAAAATCAATATTTGTTTGTCCGTATTTAATGCGTTGCCATACCGTTCATCCGATTGCAATAAAACTTTGTCAACTTACTGTTTACACTTGCGGAAAGAACATAAGCATAGTAAAAAAAAAAATCGCAAAGGTAGCTGATACTATTACATTTTATTTCAATTGATCAAAGAGCTCATAACCGAAACAAATATTTATGCAGCTATAATCATTATTATAAAAAAAAAATCTATTGTATATACTAGTACATTGAATAATTACAGAAAATCTATTGCATTCATGCAATAAAACCTTCTAAATTCAATATGCTTTAGTGGCTGAATTATTTCTTCGTCGTTTTAATAATTTATGAAACATCGGTATCCAAGAAGGAGTTTCAATCAGTTGCTGAAGACATTTATTGAACGATTTTCCCCCCATGAGAATTTGACGATGGCAATATCATTATATTGCCTGAACACGCTTTTTTCCTCCTCCATACACTTAGGGGTGTGAATTAAATAATTAATTAGCAGTCATTTTATGTATGCGTGCATAGATGCGTATTCCCCTATCGAGATCTTGAGATAATAGTCCTATTGTCCCAAATAGCGCGTACGTGCTTGTTGTGTAAATTACTGCAAAGTTTCTTCGGTGGCCCCCAAAGGGGATGTGGCAAATCGTGAATACAGTTAGCACACAAGTGGAATAGTAAACCGATGGTGGTTCACCACCATTTACTAACAATTGTCACCATATATATCAGTGGAGGCCATTAAGTCGATCGCGGTCGACTGGTTGGCTACCGACCATTTCATTGGGGCCATCTTACTTTGTAAAGATAAACTTTCTTGTAGATGCAAGCTTATTATGAGCGAGGAGGGATGCTCTGTTTGTCCGTTGTTGTGGGGTTACGAGGGATGATTATAAAATATTTCGATGGAGAGACAATTGTGAATTATAAGGGTAACGTAACGATGAAATAAACGATAAAATTACAGAGCAATGATAACAGAAAGCTTACACAATAGGGGAATAAAAACGAATACGCGAGGCTCTCAGGTAGTAAAAATGAAACTGCTCAGCTCCCAAGAAAAATTGATTTGCTTGAGTTGCTTTTTTGTTGTGTTTGTGTAATATATAATAAAATAAGCAAGCTGCAGTCTATACTGTGTCTATACTTTATGCTGCGCTATAGACATCAGTAAAGGCGCATGTGCGTACTGTATCTTTAATGTATGCGACCGACATGAATACACTACAAATAATTATTTATCTTTTTCGGGCTAACTGCCGCTTGGAGTTTCACTTTTCGTGACGTTCAAGCCAACAGTGCAGTATCGAGCCTATAGAATTTTCGGAAGATCAATATATCTTCATCGAATCAATAGATCCATTTTATTGTTAAAAATGCAATTTTAAAAATATCATTTGAAATTTCGAAAGAGTTATCTTGTAATGATAGAAAGAATGAAATTTATTTTCTTTCCGATAATGAATACATTTATTGAAATTGAATGATAAATAAGGGAAAAGTAAAAATTATATTAATTTTATTTCGTTAGTTTTATAATATAATATATATATGAACAAACATTGATTGTTATATATAATATATACTGTAAGTTAATTTACTCTACCTATATTATTTGAGAAAGTGCAAACAATAAATTGGCAAAGTTTTATCGCAATCGAACGAACGCTATGGCAGCGCATTAAATACGAACAAACAAACATTGATTTTTATGTATTAGAAGACTATGCCTATGTTACTCGCAAAATCTTTAGCAATAAGTGGATGAAGTTTTATCGCAATCCGATGAACGGTATGGTAGCGCATTTCGAACGAACAAAATCAAATTCATTTTTATGTATAAGATAGATGACTAAACAAAA
Organism: Stenopsyche tienmushanensis; assembly: GCA_008973525.1. Taxonomy (NCBI): domain Eukaryota; kingdom Metazoa; phylum Arthropoda; class Insecta; order Trichoptera; family Stenopsychidae; genus Stenopsyche; species Stenopsyche tienmushanensis. The sequence continues at coordinate 1,090,687 of WACJ01000009.1, read as the reverse complement.
TCTCGCCCTCTTGAATCAAACGGTTTGTATTTGCATTTAAATTCTCTTTATTGCAAAAATTTTGTATTTAATATCTTAAGCCAGAATTGCGCGCGCAATTAAATTTCAAAGAAAATGCATCAGAGTTGCATTCGTATTAATGAATTGTTATAATTATCACATTGGAGCTGATTTAAGATAGAATAGAATTAGATGATTACTTACAAAACCTGCAGGCATATCTATTTTATGCCTAGCATTATCCAGGAGCGCAAGATCCCTCGAGGAGAAGAGCGCATCTGGTCTCGCTGCTGGTGGAGCTCCAAGTCCAGGAGATCCTATCCTCACTACTCCCGAGTTATCATCACAGTCGCTCGAAAGTCCTAGGTCTGAAAACATAAAACGCACATCTATAATGGGAACAAATTAGTCACAGTCATCTTATAAATTTACCATCCTGTGTCATGTATGAAGCGTGTGCAAAATCTAAGCAAATCCGGTCCGAAGTTGAATAGAACAACGCTGAAGTTGATTCGCAAACGCTGGAATGGCTAATTATAAATCATAAGGTCGTATTATTCCTCAGCCGGAACTCGGTTATAAAAGACTATGAAGTTGTTTAAATTTTCGTGGCGAATGAATAAATTCCGAAAGGCATTACAAAGTCTGGTTCGGAGTGGGTGAAATTTATTTTAATTCCTCCACTTCTTCCAGTCGGAAGGCAAAAGTGACAACGGCGACAAATAAAGAAGAAGTGACCGAGCTGCTGCTTAGCTTGCTCATGCCGTGCGATGTTTACGCTTTGGCGAACAAGTTGAATTAAAATTGTTGCCGATGTAAAGGAATCGTAAAAGGACCTCTTCATAAATGGAGATTGAAGGATGTTCTAATACACCCAAAGAAACCCCTTTATTTAGATTGTATGCCTTGATATTCAAACTTTGTACGCAAAAGGACATCTGCTCCGCGGACCTGTGAAATTCAATCTTGCATTCATGCCGAATCCTTAAAAAACTTGACGAATATATTCGTTCAAAATTAATAATTAAAAAAATCTAATACCAGACGGAGGCTGTGTTGATATTGTACCGATGAAAGTTAATTAGCAAGGGATTTTACTAACATAATCCCACAGTGAAATGTTCGACTCTTTGTCGTTGCTCTCTTCTATGTTATCATTACGAGTAGAAGCCCATTAAGGCAATCATTTTTTTAAAAAATTTGTTTGGGGATTATTTTTAAACAAACCTTAAACCATAACACTAATTAAGAACAGAATATAAGCATACGCTTAACACAGTCGTTATTATTGTTATATACAGTAGACTCTCAATTATCTGTAGGACTGCCGGGGAGAACAAACATATCCATTATTTATTAAGAAAAACGATCATTATTAATCTGTATGGTAAGATGTGATTCAGAAAGAGCATTCTTGTACGTTGAGCTCAGAGAGAGACAGAGACGGAGTTCGGTAACTGTGAATGGGAGACAGAGACGGAGAGCTTCCTGCGTACATCGCACGATTGTATAGATCGTTAACCCAAATTCATCGACTAATAACGATGTGTGAATGATATAATGAATCGATTTCAAGTGTATTGTTTATGTTTACTTGAAGAAATGACCAAATATATTGTGCTATCGACAGTTTTTATTTATTTAACTCGACTATAATGTCTAAATATCTTTAGAGATCGCCCTCGAACTTTGCATCCCTACTCTTATCTATTTACACTTGCTTATCTTCACTTTTTGTTAATTTGACTAATGACAGAATCAAGCTTATCGATTTAACATCGAACAACATCAGAAAGAAGATGCGCCACATGTCGTCCGTGTTTATCCCGTGCGTTATAATATCGCATCGCTTCTGTTAAATATAAGCTTCATACGCGCTGCTGCGGTCCTGACAGATAAATGGATTTGTACGGATGACAAGTGGCGGACAAGCAAATATAGCATCTAAGACTATGCAATTTAATTTAGCTCCCACTCAAAGGGTTAAGTCGGGTAGTTAGTTTAACACTCTCGTCGCCCAACATATGGCCCACAACTTCTCAGTGCTCTTTCTGAATAACGAATTCGCTCGCAAATACGCGATCATCCTACCATACAGGTTAGTTTTATTAATCAAGCTCTTATCAACCCGGGTCCATTTTTACAATCTTACTCTCGTTGTGATTTCTGCCTCGTATAAGAAGATTTCTTAAAATCTAGCTCGGTTGTTTTAAAAACCTTGTTAACTAAAACATGAGAACAGGCGTTTGTTTTGGTAGATAAGATACAAGCAAATCGGTCGAAATGAAATAAATACAAAAAAAATCCAATTCAACAACGGATAATGGTGATATTAGGTCCTCCCGAAAGAAATCCATTATTTTCGTACGCTCTCGTTTGATTAAACATATTGGAAAAGTGAGCAGGTTGAGTATTTAGATGCCGCATGAACTATCTGCGGATAAAAAAGCAGAAGACCACATGGCCATTATTGTTCTCTTCCGTTCCAACGTCCAAACCATGACTGATATTTCGGAAAGGTTTCATAAAATATTACTAGAGTTAAGATATTTACGAAAAATCATTTGAATTTCCGTATTTCAAGTCGAAACGATCTATGTTATTTCCATAAGATGGTAATAGAAAACTTGCAAAAGAAGTGTGACTTAGTTGTTAATAATAAAAATAAAATGGATTTATTTCGGTACAACCTAATATCGCATACAAAGTCGTTTACGTCTGCTTTAGCGTTAATGGGTTACTTTTAAGTATGCCCTTTTTCTAATTCAGGTGATTCTAATCCTTTTAGATAGATTTTTACTTATCGAGCGTTTTCACGGACGCACATTCGTTAGATCAGAGGAGTCAAACTCAAAAGCTAACATGGGCCAAAATATTTTTTTTTTAAAGGGATTTACAGTTCCAATTATTTACAGTTATAGCTATTTTAATGACGTGGCAACTAAGTCGGGTTGATTTTAAAAATCCCGATCTTAAAAATATACACTTGGGTCTGTGTTTATGCGATTTTGAAGTTATGCGGTTTTAAAAAATAATGAAACCTAACCCTTCTTTTTCTATAGAGAGCAAAGTTTTTTTTATGCGAATGCGCATAAAAACATAAGAGTTATCCACACTTCAACACGACATGTTTAATTCAGCCATTAGATAAGGGCATCATTTCCACTTTTGAAATGTATTATATTAAGAAACCAGAGAATGAGTCATTAACTGTACCTGAAGTTTGGAAAAAGTTTTCACTTTTGGACTGTATAAATAATGTTTCATCTGCGGTATATCAGATTACTCCAGACACTTTAATTTTTTGTTGGAAAGCAGTTTGGCACGAATGCGTTACAGATGGCGAAATAATAAAAACTTCGACATTGTCAGCTGAAATTATTGAATTGCATGTTTTCATATCACGAACTCTGTAAAAAAGTATTGGTCAATCTTCGCAAAGTTTTTTTTATGCGATTTTTACTACATTTCATCACATTGATTTGAAGTTATGCGGTTTTTAAAAATAACGAAATCTATTCCTCAGTTTTCTATGTAGTTCAAGTCTTTTTTTATGCGGATTTTTTATATGCGACTCCCTGTGGAACATATTTATCGCATAAAAAAAGTGCAATAAAAAAGTAGAATTCCCAATTTTCAAATTTGTTCGATTTTTTAAATTAAAAACACTCAAAATTAGTGCTTTTAGAATAGAATACTCCCTTAAATTGACCATAAAATATACAAAAACGTAGTACAAAAAACAGACAGACATACATTGAATTTTGTTTATTTGGACAGATAATCAAGAAGATTGAGTGTTTTTATTTTTTTTAAAGAGTTTTAAATGTCTGAAAAGTTAAATCAGTTCGGTGGTATTAATGCTACTTGAATACTTATCAAATGTCATGCAAATCAGAGCTTCGTTATTTTTTTTATTAAATATGACTGATAATATAGTAAAGTTATTTCATCCCGCAACAACCAAATAGAAAATCAAAATTTAATACGGCTGGAAGGTTTTTAAAATTAAATTGCGCGCTATTGTGTACCACTATTTGGATACAATGGATCAGGTGCATATGGATGAGGACGCTCAACAAAATGCTAAGTGGAAAAAGCATTGAAAAGGTTTTTACGACTAGTAAATTATGCACACATTACGGTGATCACATTGTGAAGATACAATTTGAGAGAAAATACGGTGGAATATATTATAATATTTAAATTCTGTCTGGCCTGTCTTTACAATGCCTCTCATTTTCGGCCGGATTTTTCAATAACGAACAAGGAGCCGGGGAAGGCTCAAAGATGTCACCCCATTTTGGATGCACCCCAGCGGATAATAGCCTTCATTGGGGTGGTTATACATTAAATGTGACTAAAAACGTGTCTGAAAATTGTGTGGTATTACTGGTCTTTGTGCGAGGTATGTATTCTTGGGTTCGCACCTCTGCTGTCGTCACCTCATTATGCGCGCTGAATGCATTCAATTCATGCGGTGTGAACAATGCATTCAGAAAGCAGATCCACGAGGGTGTAGAGATAAATGAGGATCCGCAGACGTGTTTTGGATCAAGGAAAGAGACGTTTCTAGGCCGTGACTAATTATTCTTCGAATCATTGGCACGTAAAACACGAATCGATCAGCGGGGAGCATCAGCAAGATCAAAGCCCTTGGGGGAGTAGAAGCATTCTGCTTGGGGAGAGAAGACTCGTTCAGATAAGAAAACACATGCTTATATATCTATTATTAAAAAGTAGAACATGAAGAATATTGGATAATAATTTTAAGCATATTTATACGCTTGAATATAAAAATAGATCTATTTTTTGGATACTATAGGAACAAAACAGGTAGTAAATGCATCTTTCATTTTTTGTTGGTTAAAAACACTTCAATTCTTTAATTTTTTACAAGACGACAAGCAAATTAATCATTCAAAAGAGCTAAGTATATAAGCACAGGGCCGTAACGAGGGTATTAAGCACCCATGGCAAGTATTTAACTCCCCCTCCTCTGGAAATTCAATGTATTAAATATTATTATATATTTTGAAATAATATACGTTACATAATAAACAACAACGTGGTTGTTGTTTTAAAACATACTATGATTGAAAATTTACTTTATTTATTTATTTATTTATTATTTATTTGTGGAAACCCAACAGCTTTACATATATAATTAGCTGTAGATTAGAAATATTACAAGCCAATAATAGGATTTCACATATAGAATTAGTTAAAATTAAAGGTAAAATTATAACATGTACTCAAATTTAAAATTTAAAAGTTCGTAACCTTGTAGTTATTTCGTTTTTTTTTATTATTTTTTTTTATTTTTTTTATTTTTATTTTTATTTTTATTTTTTATTATTGCTGTTATTACTACTGATTTACTTTATTCATCAATTAAAAGATTGATTAGCTGACGTTTGACATCGATTAGATTACAATTGAAAATATCCAACTCAAGATCCCTTAGCACATCATTAAGGTTTATTATGGCTCTACTCAAGAAGGCATTCTTTCTATAGTTGGTAGAGGCCAACGGAACCGCGATTGGTTGGTAAAATCTCATAGATCTACTAGGTATATTGAAGTTAATACTACTCAGCAGTTCAGGACAGTCAATTATGCCGTTTGTAATTTTGAGTAAGTATATAATGTCTGCTATTGTACGGCGCTTATTAAGGGCTACTAAGTGTTGATCTGAGCAGATACGCTCATATTCTGACGAATTATACGCTTTCCCCATTTTGAAGCATAGGAATTTTATAAACTTCATTTGAACTCTTTCAATTCGATCCACATATTTTTGATACCTGGGGTTCCAGATTTGAGACGCATATTCAAGCTTGCTTCTAACATAGGCACAGTAGAGAATTTTTAATGTCTTAGGTCGTTTAAAAAAGCTTGAGTTACGCATTATGAATCCCAATGACCTTGTAGCTTTTGTAACTATATCATTAATGTGGGGATCAAAGGTCAGCTTAGAGTCATGAACAACACCAAGATCTGATATGTCATTCTTTTTTAGTAATGTGTAATTTTTTAAGTTGTATGTCGTTTGTATAAAATTACGTTTACGGGTAAACGTGACAGAAAAGCATTTTTTTGGGTTGAGGTCTAATTTATTGTTTATGCAGTATTCATCAAGGCATTCTAAGTCAGCTTGTAGGGCATTGGCATCCTCGATTGAGGTGATATTGGCGAAAATCTTCATATCATCAGCAAAAATTAAAATATTAGAATTTCTGAAGCAGTCAACAATATCATTTACAAAAATGTTAAATAAAAGAGGCCCTAGATTCGATCCCTGGGGGACACCACTGGGTATGGCAACCCAGGTGGATATGTAATTATCAATGACAACAGCTTGGGATCTGTTTGTTATGTATGAGAAGAACCACCTATGTAGATCTCCTCTAATTCCTGCATTGTATAATTTGGTCATGAGAATGTTGTGGTCGATCCTGTCAAACGCTTTACTGTAGTCAGTGTAGATAACATCAACTTGTTGATCGTTATCCATAGCCTCTGTTATAAATTCATTCAATAGTACAAGATTGGAAACAGTAGATCTGTTTTTCATAAATCCATGTTGAGCTTGATTGAGATAATTTTTTAGAGCCAACTGTACCTGCATATGAACAATTTTCTCCAGTATTTTTGCTAAAATACACAGTTTAGAGATCGGTCTGTAGTTAGATACTTCGGTCTTATTTCCCTTTTTATGAACTGGTGTTATGAAGGCAGATTTCCAAATGTTAGGGACATAGCAGTCGGTAAAAGAGCGTTGAAATAGAAGCAAAATCGGCTTGGATAAGGTCCTAGCACAATTAACCAGGAATAAGGCAGGCAGATAATCAGGACCAGCTGATTTAGATGTGTCAATTTTGAGTAACATTTTAGTGATTAGGTCAGAATCAATCATGATGGTGGTTATGTCCGAAACTGATTCAACTGTAGTATTTGATTCAAGTAAGATGTCCAAGTTATCTGGGCTTAGAAAAGTTGATCTAAAGAATTCTGAGAAGACATTACATATGTCAGTACCAGTGTTAGCCACACAATTGCCGTATTGAATAGTACTAATAAATTTATAAAGCTTAATAAAGAGGACGGAGTAGCCACAAGGTTTTTGTGTCCAATCGGTCCGCATTTCAGAACGCCTTGCAATTGCACGCCATACCAAATATACAGAAAGATTACGAACTCTCATTACAAAATGAAATTGTGCGAAGAAGACTGATTGGATAGGTTGTTTAAATTCTACAATCGAAAATATTGTTGCCTTTTCAAGCCTCTCCCATTTTACGGCCATGTATAAGCATACATTTTTCCTATTGTGATAGCCTTTTTTGGCATAAATTTTAATAGCAAACGTTCGTTATCATCCCGGAAAATAGTTTCCATGATCTTTCAGCATATTTTTTAGTTTAAATTTGTTAAAAAACCTATTATCATCTAGCGTCCTATTTATATGAAAGCCAATTTGAGCTTACCATATATCCGAGCTTTTAACGAGCTTTTTTAAGACCATTTCGGCATATAAACAATATTATACTACACACAATTAGGCCTTTCTGTGTGTAGCGTCGTTAAGATTTAATGAGACGAAATGAATAAATGTTAATTGAAATATTTTTATCGCATAAAATTGTATTTATATCTAAATACGAGACATATCCCGAAAGTAAGTGTACTCATTTTTTAATTTTTTTTTAAGAATTCTGTTAACTATTTTTCAAAATAATCGCGATCTTGTTCAATGTATCTGGTGAGCCGTGGTACAAGCTTTTTTATATATTCCCATCGGCTTCTTTTTCCCCATTTCAGAACCTCTTTCTGTAATTGTTTGTCGGTCAAAAATTTAATTCCACCCATATGTTCTTTTAGAGAGGGGAAAAGATAGTAAATTGAAGAAGAATACTGTGGGTGGTTCAAAACATCTCAACCAAATAAGTCCAAGAGCGCTTTGGTAGCTAAAGCTGTATGAGGACGGGTGTTGTTATGCAATAATCACACTCGGTTCGTCACACTTGGCGGGATTTCTTACTTATGTACTACCGCATTATTGCTATTCTCGCTTTGTCAGGAAATCTCGTTTTATAACTCAGTATGGTCAACCATTAAAAAACAAAAAAATAGCCCGTTATTATCACAGTACACTTACTTTCAGGATATGCCTCGTAGATACAAAAACATGAGATTTTGCATGAAAATCTCAGTATTAATAAAAGCTCAGATTTATGTCGTTTATGCTTCCGTGGGAACGCTTGAATATCAAAATAAATGTCAAATTTGGCCATAATGACTGATTGAATTCATTTAAAAATACCGAAAATTGAAATGATTTATCAACAATTTGAAATATGTTTTCTAAGCATTTGGACAATTTTCTCTACGCTTATAATAGTTTATATGGCGTTTCATAATATGGACGAATAATGGTGAAAAATATGGCTCAATAACAGTTTACGAAGAAGCATAACGCGCGGACGTGTCATATTTGTTAGCTCATATCGCACAACATTTTTTTTATGAAATATGAAATCTTAGCAAAAAATATTTTTTCGTCTTTGGGCAGAATTTATTTTTGTGTGCCGATGAAGGACACGGGGTGAAAGTGTGATAAATTTCATCTGTTTTACAAAATTTCGATTACGTATATGCAAAAGGACAGTGAAACGTGAATGCATTCACGTGGGGTATTTTAAGATTGAAGAATAAGGGGATGAAAATAAGCACAGCGTGTCAAGTCGGCTACCGAAGAGTGTTAAAGCCTTTTAGCATGTGGTGAATTTCACATCTGCCAATTAGCAAAAGTCTGGGACTAATGGGGAAAGCTCGAAATCAAACAGTGCTAAAATCACAAAAATCATCCCCCCATTCGGTATTGGACCAATCGATCTAGCGTGTTATAATGAAGTGTCGAAGCACATTGCGAGAGTCTGCGGCAATTAAAGTATCATAAATTTGAACAGCAATTGTTCAACGACTTATGCGTTAGTTGGTGTTGCGCCAAAATCAGATTTAGATCTTCAAATATAGATGGATTTACCGCGGAAATTTTGATCGCGATCAGTGTTATAGCGTATCGTCGGTGATCTTCTATGTGGGAGTCTGGAGTGACAAAGATGGCCCATTGAATAAACAACCAGGGATGAGAATAGCACAGGTCTTATTTTCGAGGACTAAATACACACCGCTATATTTTAAGGAACGTGAAAAAAATTCGGTCCATTCACCTTTTGGACGTCCGAAAATAATGCTGCACATCGTTGCCGGACACAAAACACTCTAAAAACCACAAATAAATGCACAATCACAGTATTGATGCAATTTTGCAAGCAACGAAATGGCAATTAAGCATTCTTTAAATGTCTCAGAATGAAAGGCATTTTACATTAAAACTGTCTTTCCATTATATTAACAATTTCATTGATGGTTTTAATGTATTTTAATTTGATTGAAAATATTTTTTTAGATAATTACGTATTTTATTTGGCGTTTTTGTGGAACTCTCTAGAAAGGACGAACGGACAAAAAATGACGTATGGTATACATTTTTTGAAAATTTGCCAAAACACATCCAACGTTAAATTTCAGCGTCAAAGTACGCAATATATAATAGAATCACTTAACGCTTGATAATCCGGATACGCATTATTGCGCATTTAGCGCTTTATTAATCGAATTGTAAATGATCGATAATGATGCGTTGTTCTATGGTAAATTTTATTTAAAATAAATATCGCGTTGTTATAGAATAGCTTAGTTTTGAATAGTTTTATGAAATTATATTATAATTAGCTTGATAGCGGGGCTTGCGTTGTAGTTTGAAAACTTTAATGCAGAATAATGGCTTTTAAGCTTCGTTTGGATTAAAATTCCATATGATGTTAAAGTTAGCATTTCCCATCGGCCAGGAAAAACTTGTCGATTGGAAAGAGAAAAGTTCTGTTGATGTAGCAGATTGAAAATTGACTTTTCCGACCAAGAGGTAGTGGCAATTTGCGCTGAATGTAAAATTGATTTTTATATTAGCGAATTTTTATGCTTATTTTTCATCTAATTGACACAATGAAGGCTCCATTGAATATTTTATTGTTTGCTTCACGAGGTGGAAAGATTGTTGAGGTCAGTGAAGCACCGCAGGAAATTGTCCATTGTATGTTAAGCGACAGGATGCTGTATTGTACCACAATTTATCCTGGTTGAGGATTTAATATTTTATAAAATTGTTTTTTTATACTTTAATAATGCCATTATGACTTAGCGATACTATAGTGAGTTAAATCCTGGAATGTTAATATAAAGATTCGGATTCAAACTTACTCGTGAGAAAATGTTCATCCTTCTAATAGTTTCATGACATGACAAATCTTCTCCTTAAAAAATGTATATGGAGATCGCCAGTATTAGACGTTTAAAGGGCGAAAATGATCAAATCTACACTTAGAAATCATGCAAGTTCCATGCAATACTATTTGGTCATACGATGAAAATAAATACGCTTCTCCAAACGTTCATTTCCGTTTTCTTGGCAACGTTTTAGCTAAAAATAACTGAAATGGGATCCGATGTTTGAGGGGCGTTATATATAGATGCCACGTGGCGTTGTCGTTTTTCTTCGCGCTCACGATATATAACTTGCAACTTCAATATCGTTCATCTGATTTCCACAATTTGGACACCACTCATTTCTCACACCGTTCTAATCTAATTATCGCCAATTTACTGCCACTCTTCTCACGTGTGTCGTTGCAAAATAAAAATAATGCCACCGATAAGTTCAAAGTGCGCTCGAGCCAACGAAGGTGGCTCGTATGGGATTTAAGTATCCCATAATCAAAAGATTAGTAGCTACATTAGCATGTAACATGAGAACAGTTTGTAAATCTTTGTGTCGTTTAAAGTACCCTTAAGCAAAGCAAACGATGCAGTGTAGTTTATAAACAATGAATGTTGTGGTTGGCAAAGTGCACTTCTTGTAATTTTATCCAGGACGACAAATAATCAATTCAAAGCTATGCAATTGGAACTTGAACCCAAACTCATATGAAATAGTTGTAAGATTTCAAACAACTGTATTTCATTGTACTCCATTTGATGTTTTAATACCGAAGAAAAATCAAATATTTGTAACCATCCTTCAAAACATAAAGTATTGGATGCTGATAATATTTTTTCAAGTCCACGAAATAAACACTGACCAGATGCAGCAGATAATCTGGCCTGAAGATGAATCCTTACATCTTTCAATTTCATCCTCCAAAGATTCAGTCAAATTGTTTTACCAATTAAAACCAATTTGAGTAGTACCCAAAATGGTTTTCGTTTTATTGCTTAATCGTATTTGGGGATTAGTTGCACTTAGGCTGCTGCATTTTCAAGATGTATTTTGTGCTCTTTCGGTGACTATACTGATCAAAAATAAATTGTGATTTTTAAAATTCAAATTTAACATCCCATATCTTAACAATATCTTAAAAATAAAAATAAATATGAGCATTCAAATCTTACACGAACGAAAATTTTCGGTTGTCCCATAAGTTTCTTTCGCAAACAAACACATATCTAATCATAGCCATGGTTGAAGAAAACCCGCGATATACTGTTCGCGAAATAGCTAACAAGTTAGAAATTCGACGAACATCCGTCCATAATCATCTGACAAAATTGGGCTACATCAATCGTTCAGATGTGTGGCTTCCTCATGAACTGACTGACTCAAATAAACGTATTTCAACATGCGATCTTCTTCTCCAACGACATAATAGCCAACCATTTTTGAAGAGACTTGTCACTGGAGATGAAAGTTGAATACTCTATGAGAATGTCCATCGTAAACGGTCTTGGACTAAGGGTACAGAAGCTTTAACTGTAGCCTAAACCTGGCTTACATCCAAAAAAGTTTAATTCAAAAAACTGATATAAAAATGTACCTTGATCAATATTTTGCCAACAAACCTGAGAAATTTTGGCAAGAAGGCATTATGAGGCTTCCGGAGAGATGGAGAAAAGGTAATAGAACAGAATGGATCATATATTATTCAATAAATTTTGATGCAATACAAATTATTGTTTATTTTTTTCTTAATATAAAAACGAAAGAAACTTATGGGACACCCTAATATTTATGTGTACATCTTATACATTTTTTTGTTAACACTTTGTAAAAGTCCGTCGAAAATTATACGAGCCAGCTTTATTTTGGCAAGAGATTAAAAATAGATTGTTTGCCAATTACTTGGTTATTTTTGCTATGAAATACAAAATCGCCAGATCAAGTGTTACCAATTGAAATTGCATTTTCTATTTGTGTATTAGTTTTTAAATTTAATTGGGCTTTATTTGAGTTATCTGCCAATCATTATTTAATCGTTCAAATTTGCATAGTTGGTTTATTTATACATTTCCACTGAAGCTGTATAATAGGAAAATTTAATATATGTGGTGTTAGATTTCATTGGATAGGGATAAAAATGAAGTCTTCATATTGAGATGGATTAACAATGACTATTTAATTTAATTCCAGCAAGACAAAGTGCCCATTTCACTGTGACGTGAGAAGTTTTTGTTATGAGATTAATATTTTGGCCCAAAAGAGAGTTTCGCTGTTCATATTTCGACTAAAACGCCTACTTTATTTGTTTCAATTTATTTTTTTAGTTTGATTACATTTGTTTAAAAAATGTTTATCATTATTCCTAAAAAGTTTCCCCCATTTATCTCCACTAAGACGTGGTAAAAAATATGGAAATAAATGTATCCTCATTCTTTATAGAGGGAAAACAGTTTATGTGAAAAAAGGCTTACTGCCAAGATTTTAAGACTTCCTTTAAAAACACACAAGCTGAACTTTTAAAAACTCATAAAAGTAATTTATAATAATACGCTTTGCGATGCATCTCGAAAAATATGACCAACACAACGGCGTTGAAGAAAAAAAAAACAACAACAAATCTGAAATTATTCAGCCTTTGAGGCTTTTAAACTTTTCCTTAAAAAAACTTTTGAATTTTTATCTCGACTTTGATAATTCTTTTTCACATGTTGTAGTCAGGGTGAGCAAAAGAAACTTTGACGAAATAATTTCGTACGTGGGGGCAATGCAAAGCGGAATTCTGAAAGCCGATTTGAAAAAAGCTCTCCCGCGAGCTTTAACAGCCAAGGTCGCTTTTGGACCTTGATACGGTCAAAAACGCTTATTAAATCTTCGGCGATGAAAGCCTTCAATGACAACGCGTTGATGTTGTTTCGAAAAGTCGAAAAAAACTGATATATGCTAATATTTGACCTAAATATTAGGTAAATGAGCGCGGAACGAGCGCGGACGTAGGAAAATTTCGACCGTGTCTAAAACAAGAAATGTGTGGTTGGAATATAGGTCAATTATTTTTAAGTGTCGAAAACAGTTTTTGAAATTAAGCCAATGATAAACATAAAAATAATAGAAATATACACACTAGGGGGGATGCATTTGGCTAGACCAAAAAAATATTAAATGCCATCAATAACCATTGAGTAATGCATACATTCATTTTGCACGAAGATAAATCTCATTTTGTCTTATATTTAGAATATTTTTCAAAATTCGAAACGTAGCTTTGACGCAATAGCCTCCATTAGAATTTGTCGATTTTGGCTGACATTGGACTTGGAGTGCTCTAAAATTTATTGTTTAGTATTCAAATTTAGATTTCGAAAACAAATACGTTTTGAATGCCAAATAATAAAGTTTCAGCTGAAAACAAAGCAAAATAAAAATCCATTTACTAAAAATGTATGAAATGCTTCATGCTTTAATTTCTCTAAGAAATTAATTCCCACAGCTGAAATTGTATTACTTTTTACTGGAATAAAATGGCTTTTATGCTTGGAAAATATATCACATGTAAACATTATATAGTGCTAAAATCTAAGCGTCAAATTTGGATAACAATATTGATTGAGAGATTTATCCATATTAATTTCAGGCATGACTGAAAATCAATATTTAAATTCACACGACCACAATTCAATCTTGGACTAAGGCCATAAATTTCCAAGTCAATTCTTGTTTTAAATCGTCGTCGTCATGTTGATTCATCCGTCAGTTCATTCATTGTGATTTCTGCCAGATTCTAGATTTTTTTTTATATGAAAAGCTCGTTCCAAGTTTTAGTGGTGCAATGAAAAGCTCGTCTTTGATATGCGAAGAATTTAATAAAGCCGTCAAGAATTCATCTCTGCGAATGCACAATGGCTCGTATGTGGAGATATGATAGATTCCATGAGGAAATTTCAAAAATTAAATTCGAATACACGAGTAATTTTGCTCTATTTATTAACAAAAGGCCTACAGAATTCAAACGCGTGCCTGTAAACAGCGGATTTTCATCTTGAACTAAAATTAAATGCGAATTTATTTATAAAATCACAATGTCTCAGAATGAAATTCTTATCTTCTGCTTAATAACAGATGATTTATGCTTCGATAGTTTGACAGATAATATATTTGTCGAGCGTTCCCATGAAAACATTAATTCTGATCATTTATTCTGACTAGTTAAATCTCGCAATGTGTTCTGAAATTATGCATACTTTGAATTGTGTTAAATAATTGTATCACATTTAATGTTCATTTATGCATCATTCTCTCGTTTGAATCGTTTAAAGATCCATATATCGGATCTATTTTGTCAAGCAGCATTTTAGTATTGAAATATTGTCCTCTAATAACATGTATTTTATAGCCAAATTCAGGTATATCCAGATAGAAGCATAGATTAGTATTTTTGAAGATTGGTTCAAAAGAAAATGGATTCTCAAGGCGCAAGCTTTTTTAAAAAATAAGGGATTGCCACAAAAATAGATAATGTTCCTTTTCATCCAAAGGAAAGAATATTGAAAAAAACGATGAGCTTATGGTTGCAAAATTTTTGTCTCCTAATCTCACATCTTTGATCCAGCCAATGGACCGCGGCGTTATTTATACGAATTTCATCAAGGAAATGTTTTTATCGTCGAAATCTTCTTAAAACTTTTGCCGAAGAAGATGACAACTTGATCAATTCCTGGAAAAAATAAGGATATTGGATGCTATATATAGAATAATACAAAAGGGTCTAAAGGTCAAAAGTAAAGGCAATAACACTTGACATGGAAGCAAATTTAATGCATTTTGAAGAGTATGAAGCAGTTGATATACAGTAGATCTGTGGTAATCCGACAAACGTTTTGTAAGACGTTGTCGGACTATAGAGTACTGCCTACGAACCCTTGTAGTCCGGATTTTTTTTTGGGAAGGAGTACTTGTAATTATGAAGTGTTTTAACTATCTCATGCTAGCTACAAAGTCTTCTTTTTTGTTATTTCCTTACAATAAAAACTTAGCTTTCATGGCCCATATGAGTTTAGAAACAGGCATATGTCTGTTTATTTCATGAAGAAACCACATATACAAAGCTTCCAACACCTCTGGATGTTTGGCTTTCTTGAAAGTTTACCAATTTACATTTTTTACATAGACGAAGCTTTATCGTACGCATGTGTTATACTTTATTGGGATGTCGGACTACAGGGGGTGCCGGATTAGACTGGAGTCGGATTATCGCGCGTTTACTGTGTCTGAAATATTTGGATTATTGGACAATTTAAAATGTTTTGAAAACATGTTTAGGGAATTAAATCGAAGAGTGGCTCGATCATGATTTAAATGATCCTGGTTTTAAGCGCATGGATGATCCAAATATCGTTTCTCAAGAGGAAGAAAATGAGAGTGACATGAGTGAATTGAATAAAATACCAGTGAATACATTCGTTATAAAACAACGAGGATTTAATGATATAATAGCTTCTTTTAATTGTAAATCTAAAGTAAATACACAATTTGATTTTCAAGAATTTTACTATTATAAAATTTTAAAATAAAGAATTTAGGCTTGTAATATTTTAAAAATATCTATTTTTTAATCTAAATTATCTAGTTTTTAGCGGTATTTATTGATATATTATATATAAGTTATTTGTAGCTTTGTAGAGAGGGTAAATAAAATTTTAAAAAAATATCCCGTATTTTATATTCCAGAGGCTTTTATCACAATTGGAATTATTTAATTAATAATATTGTTAGGACGTTATAGTTGGCTAAAGTGGGGCTTTAATCCGACACATTGTATAGTTCGATTATGAATAATACGTTGACAGCATACGGATGGCTCATTAAATATTGTGCATAATCAAATTTGAACCATCCCAACCGATAGTGAATTACGTCCAATCAGTACCATAATTCACCCACTCATATTAGCCATTTCCTAATTTGCTTAATAAAAATGGATTATTTCAGCATGCCATCCCGAAACCCTACCATGAAGAACTTATATGACACCGCAGGAAGTTCGGCCAAATGCGGGGGATAATGACTTGCAGAGTCGGATATAAGCCAACACCTTCCCTGTAACTCCATTAGTGCAAAATCAGTTTATGACATGGCTCGGTGGATCTTAATTAATAACCATATAAATGGACTGAAAATTCAGCGATGAGAGATATTTGGTTTGGTATGTGAATAGCTTAAGCACAAAGCTCATCTGCTGAACAAAGAAGCTGGTGGTAATCTGTTCTAGGCACAGAATACCACATTATCTATTCATACGCCATTATGAAAAACGTCTCGCAGCAATTTAAATAATCTCAGCTTCCCGCAGATATTTTTATTGGTTTTGTATAAAGCAGAATGCTGTATAAAGCGAAAACCGGAAAATATTCCGAATTACCTCATAAATATTTTTAAATACTATTTTCGGAAATATTCCTTGAATATATTAAAATCATTTTAATGTCCTACTGAAGCATGGATTTACTTCGGGGGGAATGGGAACAAATTTTTCCACGAAGGGGATCAGGTTATAATCCCCTAATGAAAAAAATGTGCGATGACAAATGGATTGAATTTTACATCCAGCAAAAAAAAAATGCATATTAATCCAATAAATAACGCTAGAAATGAGAGAATTTTGTAAAAAAATTGGACTAAAATAAGGAAAATCTTTAAAAAACCTCGAGGAATGATGAATGTGTATATAAAAGTAGATTGATGATAAAAAATTAGAATAATAGAAAATAAAAATAGGGCTATTCCAGATTATATATGTAAGCATAAAATCAGGGCTGTAACAAGTGGGTGGTAAAGCAGGCGCCTGCCACGGGCGCAACTGGGCTTGGGACACAAAACGTAGAATATCGACCCGGTTGAGAGTTGAACAAGGTCTGTGTTCAACCGGTCTGAAAAGCGGTCCGAAAAGCGGACCGGTTGGACACACAAACTTTGTGGCCACTCGATCCTCTTTTAGAGCGTTTTGCGGCATTTACTATGATCTGTACGATCATGGAAGCTCCCTCAGAGACTAACTTACATAGACGGCTCCCGCCAAATGAAGTGACCAATGATCTTAGCTTATTTTTGTTACAAAATCTAGCTGATGATTATACTATAAATTATTAAAATTAAATAAATGGAGGAATAGAAATAGAGATTTGGAAGATTTTGGGCTTATCTATGGAAGAATTTCATTAAGCCAATAAATTTGGAAGATAAGAAGAACTATTTTTTTAATAGGTCGTCTTGCAACAAGTTTATCTTAATTTATTTTATTAACGACGAAAAATATAGGTGAATAAAATAGTGTGAAGGGTAATATTACTGCTGTTATTTTTTTGTGCGTTTCCACAGAAACATAAATGACATACGACAATCAAAGGATGACGCTTTTAGATGTTATTATGTTATTATCAAAATTAGAATAGAAGATTCTGCTATACTTTTACTGTAAACAATAATTAATTCTGTATAGTATTGTCGTAGGAAGTTTATAGCTTACAGGTGATGTATATTGTACAATTTTATAACTTTAAAAACATTGTTTCATTTCAACCTCATCTATAGTCAATAAAAGTAATAGTGGTGTACCAAATACATATCATCGGTGGGTATTTTAAGCACAGTAAGGGAAAGGTTAATGGCATATGCTGGGCTCTTTTGCGAGATGTGAGTAGAAAAATAAAAATTGAATTGTCCATTGTTATTAATTTTGTTAGAAGTGAACCACTTAGAAGAGGCTCAGATGCTGAAATTGCTGCTAATAACTTATAATAAAAATTAAAAAAAGTATATTAAGTAAAATCAAACATCTTTCAATATTGTTTTTAATTATAACTACATCTAATTTTAAATTCACCTCATGTAAAAGAGGTGATGTGTAAATATTAGGGGGACTATCATTTTATTTCAAACTCTTCAAAATGCTTTATACTATGACTAAACGATAATTTTCCTTACTTGCAACAATGCTTTAAAAAATAAATTTGATTTTTCCATTTATTCTAATGATTTTCAGTCCATATTAGCGTCCTTGTATGATTTTTAGCAAATATTGAAATATCATTGATATTAATATGCTCTCCCTCTTTTTTGTTGACAAACGGCAAAAATAGATTAAAATTCGATCTAAATTTCTAACAAAATACGAATGTAAAGTGTATGCTTGCATCTTCGAACTAATAGTGTATTAATAATTTGGAATTGCATTTTACATGTAATTTTTTCGAATGTTCGTGTCTGATATGTAATTTTGCGCTAAATATATCATTTCCTTTTATGATCCTCGAGGAGACAAATGCGCCATAAGAAAGTCATAAATTTGTACGAATGAACATAAAGATATTTTCAAACCGTAAATACAATGCCAGAAAAAGTTGGAAAATGTTTCAGCGTTGTTCTCTTCGTTAGTGTTGAGCGCGGATGTAATTTATTTTGAAAGTTCAACTATTCAGCGTTTCTTACTGTAGCAAAGTGTCAAGACGACACAGCTCCAACCGCACTCGGGTATCTTAAATAATATTCATGACACCATTCACTTTGAAAATATAAACAGTTTTGTGTGTGTTTAAAGCGTTTTGTGGCATATTAGAGAAGTGACAAACCTGCTCTGGGATTAAGGATGTCCGGCTGTCTGTCCCTATCAGCTGTTGGTTTAAGAGTGTAGGCCACTACATATCTCTGTTCACCTGTGTTGATTTCTAGGAGGGAGGCAGGTGGTCGTGGTTGTTGAGTTGGGGCTGGAGGCTTTGCTGGTGGAGCCCCTGTTGGTGAGCGTTGAGCTCTACGACAGGCTGCTCGGGCTCCCGCAGCCAGGGCTGCTCCACAAACCACTAATGCTCCTGCACCGCCTGCAGCCCACCCGACTGGGACACCGAGTCCTCCACCTCCATCTGTAACAAAAAAAACATATTGTAGATGATCATCGTCAACACACCATACAGTCGATTTTAATTCTTCATAGATAAATGCGATCATATAGTAACGCATTTCTCATTTATTTAACTCATAAAGGAGTACTATCCCAGGGCCTGGGACGCATGGGAGAAAGAGCAATCTTGTAAGTTGAGCTCGAAGACAGGCAGAGACAGAGAGAGAACGTAGCGCAGTTCAGGAGACAGAGACGGAGAGCTTTCCCACATACATCGCATATAGATCAGCGCGTATAGATCGTTAACCCAAATTTATCGACTAATAATGATTTCGATTTCAAATGTGTTATTTGTTTACGCAAGGAAATGACCGAATATTGTGTGCTATCGAATGTGTTTATTTATTTATTTCCTTCCTGTTCGTTGCTGCTTGTTGAACGAGTATTTGTTTGATTATCATTTCCTTCTAAAGCAGGAGCAAATGAATCGATTTTTTGTGTATTGTTTATGCAAAGAAATGAAGTGCTCTTATATGCTATCAATAGTGTTTATTTACAATTGACTCTGCCTCAAATTGAAGATTGTTTTATGCTGATAGGAGCTGACAGAAAGTAGTCGGGGTAAAGTGATTATGGCATCAACGATTTCATTGATTTTAAATTTGCTCACTCCTCAAAAGGTTAATCAGATGAGTAAGTGATTAAAATATTATGCTAGCAATACGATTGGCTGCGAGACTTTGATATGACAATGCTTAGTTCGAGGACAGCAGAGAGAAGATATCCTTGTTACAATATAATATACGTCCCACAGTAAAGACGAGCCAAACTATATTGGGTGTTTGCCACATGGCACGTCCCCAGACAAAGAAATCCAGTGGTGTCAGGTCTGGAAACCATGCGAGCTACGGAATAGGGCCGCAAAAGAATTAATTTACACGACAGAGGTCTTTTTTAGAGAACATTTTAAAACTAAATTAAGTTCATAATATAAAAAAACTATTGTTATTTTGTGCTATTACGAACACAGATTAAAAAAGTTATGACGATTTAAATGTAAAATTTTGGATATTTTTTCAAAATGTTGAAAAAAAAAATCTATTTCGACAACCCTGAAACTTACGACGGATCTATGTGTGAAATGTAACAAAAGATACCCCTAACTAAATAAAAAAATGTCAGTCCATGTGCCAAACACTCTGTATTTATGGTTGTACAAAAGTTGTAACAGTAGCCAAACTGTCATTTATTATTACTTCATATGGTTTCGGAATCTTTCATTTTAAAGGCTCTCTGGAAAATTTCGACAATTATCAAAAAGAGAAAAATGTGTTAGTCGAATTGACTAATACATGATTACTTAGCTCCTAAAGGAGTACTGTGCCAGGGCCTGGCATCCCCCTTCCACTTTACAGAAAGAGCACTCTTGTACATTAAGCTCGGAGACAGACAGAGACAGACGTAGCGCAGTTCGGGTTGATTTGCTGATAAATGTTTATATCTTATAAAGCGGTTTTTAGTGGGTTTATATTGCATTTTATTCTGAGACAACATTTTGCAATAAAATCAAAGCCTAATTTGGGTATAAATATATGAAATACAAGCAATATATACTGAATTTTAACGCAGTGTATGCTATATATTATATAAGATTGATTTTATTAAAAAATAATATAATTTGAAGGCCTTCAAACCGCCTTTCCATCAAGGCTTAAAACAGAAACTCAAAATATAATTGAATAACCGACTAGTGAGAAATTTGATATTATCCAATCTAGTTTATATTTTTGTTCATTACAACAAAGTTCGATGTAAAATCGAGGAAGTATTTAATTCATTTAAGCGTAGAATTTGTATTCGAATTTCACAAGAAAATTATTAACGAGATTTACATCCAATTAGACATTTCCGTATTGAGTTTTCGTTAGAGTATTAAATTTAATGTTTTTATTATGCGGGAATAAATGAAAAAGGTCGTTTTTGCTAACATTTAAATTGTTTTACGAAATGTTTAATTTGAATATTGTCGCCGTATTTGTGCTGAATGTTAGGTGGCAATACAAATACAATTGATATATTTTTAGCAGTAAGCCATTTTTTTAAAATGAAGCTTGAATAGGCGCGTTAGGGCAAATTGGACTGGATGAGACTGCTACGCGCATGCGCCGCGCCGCTTTTATTGTGTGTGTACGTAGCATAAAGCACTAGCACTTTTTATATATTACACAAACATTAGTTTAATATGAAAAGTATAGACAGAGTGTAAGTCTTAGAGAACGCAAGAAAGCGAATAGATCACAAAAAAGTACCATCAAGTACCTTAGAAAGAAGTAGAAAGTATTAAGTCAGACAATGGGCAAAAACGGGCCTAAACAGTACGAATAACTATTCGATTTGCTCTTGTGAATAGGCGATTCATCGCACAAAATAGTTTGGATGCGGTAAAGATAATTAAGACTATGATTATGTAGCGTGGGAGATTTACCATCCCCACGCAGTAGCACTGTTAATTTGAGCAGATTTAATTCGCCAGATTAACAGCGACATCTTCCGTCTCTCTTCAGGTACAATGCGTTATTTTAACAGCGCCATCTCTTGTGACCCTACGGAGACATTGCACCTGCATATCGACGGATCGCTTTTTGCACGGGCACCGCTGCTGGTTGGATAGTGACGCGCAGGAAGCGGCAGTCGGGAGAGTCGTCGGTTGGCCTTGGCTGCGGGAGATCGTCCTTCCTGCAGCCAGATCTCTATCTCTTTCCCATCCATTCGTCCAGTTCCAGGGCGGGGAGCCGCCCGGGAGCTCTGCTCCTGAGAGCGCCCTCGACTCAACGTTGCAATTACATAAACATTTGTAACGAATTATATTTTTATACAGGTTATTAATTAATTTAGGAAAGCGCTTTGTACTCATGAATGAAAACATTTGAAAAAAGTTGATCCACAGTATATCCGCATCACTTTTGAACGGTCCCCTTATTAAAATGAACCTCGCCAAACTGGTAATAATATTAGGTGCGATGATATATTAAAACGAGTATGCAGAGAGAAACTTTTTGGTGGAATGTCACTTAGTTGATATATCGCTAGTTATAAAAACCTAATTCGCAAATAATACATTTCTCTTCTCTCCGCATTTACATATTTCTACCTCGAAGCATGGCGTTTCTTTTCCTGTTCTTTATGACAGTTCGCGTTCCTTTTTTGTTATAATCTCAATTTTACCTCACCCTCGGCGCAATATGTATTATAAAAATATTATTTTTGTGACTGCGGGTCTCTTTATGTGGCCATATATTCGTTCGAAAAATATTTATCTTTCCACGTGAATTAATTTGGCTTCAAAATCCAATTACGCCATAAAAATCCTGATTCTTCATTTCATACAACTTCTGTCGAAAAGGGGAGCATTTAGCTTATAATGATTTCTTAACCCTTTGCGATCTTTAAAATAAATGTTTCCACTACGTTATTATATGTTTGCAAAATATTTAATAAAAAAATGTTTCATATTTTCTAATTATTATTATAACTCTATGTAAGTAAATGGTATTATATGTAATTTGGGATCTTACTGATTTTTAACCAACGGAAAAATGTATAACTCAATAAGTTTGTAGGGTGATATATAAATAAAAAATCCATATGAATTTTAGGAAGTATCAACCTTCAAATAAGAAGTGCCAAAATTTCATAACAATCTGATGGCATTCGGCACTTGTTCCAGAAAATATAAAAAAAAAAATCAATAAAATAGTTCACAATTTTGCATCAATATTTGTCCATGAGAAAGCTCTGTTCGAAATGGGTACCGTATTTGCTCACAGTCGATCAAAAACAACAATGCGTCGACATTGAATAATGAATTAAAATGGCAGTCAACTGAGTGAACAGCAACCGGCGAAAACCACCCAAAGCTATCAAAACTTCGTATTTGTTGATGAATAAAGTCGTTGTTTATTAAAAAAGTTATTGTTTTGTAGCGAACATTCAATCAATGCGTGATCGATTAAGATTGCAGCGCAATCCATAACAATGGTCCCGACCCACGAGTCGGCTATGATGAACGACGGAACACGTTTATGATTTAATTCGCTCGATGGTAGAAGTCGAAATGAGGTAAATACTGCAGGTGATCGATAGAATGTCAAAAAATTGACATAGCGTATTTATTCAATTAATTGAGAAGCTGAGAAATGGAGAAAATTTAAACGCGTTTTTCTCGAAACTACTTTTTCCAAGCTCACTGGAAGTGCTCCCACACGCCTCTAGATGAAGAATTCTTTATGAAATTTGGCAAGGACTCGTATAATAAACGTCTTCATCGTATAGACTATTATTATTAAAAAATATTGAATAGTTTTTATGTAATGAACAAAAAACTATAAAAAATGTTGGTAAAAATACACATTTTTCTTCAATCGATCACTATTTTTTAATTTGTTAATATTTATTTCCAATTATAGTCTATACTATACACAATATTATACAAAATATAAATATGTTTAATCTTTTTTACTACAAATCATCTGTCCAGGACTTAGGACTTCCACGGTGAAGAATGTCATCGTTCGTCCATCGACATACATGGCTCCCCCACTCCCATTACTATACTTAATTAAACTTTAAAAAATATTTTTATATTTAATAAAGATCGCCTAATCAACATACTAAATATCAATATTCTATATTTAATACTTTTTGCATACAAAACCGATCACTTTTAGGCCCAATAATAAATCTGCTATGAACTTATTGAGTGATGTGCCATTTGAATTATAATAATAATTATTTATAAAATATTTCCATAGTGGACTACTATTGGCAATTGGAGAAGATGTATTTTGATCGAAAATCTCATTTATCACTGCTGCTGTGATCCCTGAAGTTTCGTGTTGCATTTACAGATTCGTTCGTATTTTATTCAACAGAATCAGAATCTAATATTAGAGCGGGATTTGATGGTCCAAAAACAGAACTATAGACCTTTTTGCTGTATTTATTGTTTGTTACACAAGAAACGTCATTTATATTAACACTAACTAACGCTAATCTTTCTAATGCCATGTCTATTTTATCACAGTTGTCATTACTTTTAAATTAATTTATATCAGCATTATTTCACATACTCTTTCTTGTTATATCTAGAAGATATTTTGTAAGAATTTTTTATCAAAAAAGTCGTTATTCGACGTTAAAGTAATCAGAAATAGTGTACTTGACGCGGTGGTAAAATTTTTGAAAGCAATTAGACTCTTGGTAGTATATTTTAATAAAAAAAGACCACAACTCATATTTATTTTTGTGTTTCAAGTTATCGCAATTTTTTTCTTTAAATAGAGCGAATTCAGCTGGCGAAAATTGCTTATCGAATCAATAGATGTTCGATCGTATAACATTGTCAATGTTTGCCTCGAATTCCTATGGATGTGCGCGTATGTAAAGAAATATGACATGCTGTTATGTTTCTTTGCGGGTTTCTACCCCACTCGCGGAATTCGAACTCGTATCTCATATCATGCAAATTTACTTTACGACACTGTAATGTTTAGTTTATCCAATAAAGAAGCGCAGTTTTTGCCCCAGCCGTATCATTACCATTTTATTACATATCTCCTCTCCTTCCGATAACGCGTGAAATATTAGATGCTCTTGTTTCGTTTGACAATGGCAATGAAACCTCTAAAGAGCTCGATATTAAAAAAATACCCTCGTCATCATAACGTATCCTTTCGCCCCGGCGCTAAAACGAAATATTATGATACTTATGTATTTCGAGTTATCGCACACTCATCCTTTGATATCAAAAATGGGAGGGGTGTTATATAACTATGCTTTGACTAGTCGATTTTGCCAAAATCGCGATATAAAATTACTTTTGAAGTGTCCATGAAAAACGATGGCTTAATTATAATCCCGTTATTAACAGAGTAATTATCTCTCTGAAAAATCTATCAACATTAAAAAGCTTTTTGTTTTATCAAAGCCACTTTTGGATGCTACTTCAAAACGGAGCACTCAAATACTTCGAAAATTTAATAACGGTATGTTTTTAATTGATCCAAGGATACTATTTTGGTATTTAAAAAAATCATCATTTACATCAGAGGCTTCCAACCTATTTTGGTCAACCGCCCCCTTTACTAATTAAAAAAAAGTGTGAGTACCCTCGTGCGATAGATAGGAAACTTCTTAGCTCATGGGTAAAGTTGATTACATATTTGCTTTGATTTTTTAATTCAAATGCTCACCACTATCCTCAACAGCCTAGGCAAGCAGGGGAGAACGGTTTTAGGCTGTTCAAACGGCGACTTGTCTCAATGGCTAGGTAGCTCAGAATGACCGAACCGATACGAGTACCATGGGGAAGAGGTGGCCCCTGCAGTCCGTCATTTGCTGCAGCCCCCTTCAAACTGAGGTTGAACTCGTGGTGAACCCGCGGAAGTAACTACCTTGAACTTAGCTTGAACCTTAGTTCTTCCTTCTCCATCGCACCTTCGGGTGCACATGGTCTGAAGCTGGTCTTTCCGTAGAAACCTCGCCTCCTCTAGGGGGTGTGGAGCAAAAGGGATGGGCACCTGGACGCTCCGCGCGTAGTGTTTCTCGTGGGGCTAGAAGATCAGTGAAAGACACTCTTTGTGTGGCTAGTCCAGGGTAACCCGGAACAGACCATACAGCAGCGCAAGAAATGGGTTCGATTAAAAATGAGACCTCAATCCAGCCAATCGCTGTCTGATGTCTGTCGTCTTGTACATGTCATGAATAGGGAATCCAATCCCTTAAAATTCCCGATTTCCCAATTTCCCGACAAATTATTTATTTCCGTCGCTGCAGATGAATACTTATATACTATATACTTTGATGTGATTTGTAATTATATTACGGAGGAATACAAAAATTCTGAACCCCGTATCTATTATATTTCATATCGATATTCCCATTATTCTTCGAGGTGTAGTAAATACATCACCGGTAGGGAAAGGTTACTATAACAATTTGATAAACATACATGTATATGTATACTAAGTGGCTGTCTAATCTATGTATACGCTATATATGTATACATAGATTAGACAGCCACTGCTCCTATGCGTCGCCTAATGTTCGCCAATTAGTAATTACGCCACTGTTTCCAAGCGTCTAGATTTCGTCGGGAATGTCTCGATTTAGTAGCCTTCATCGTGTTGGTGAGGTGTACGATTTCTGTTAGATAAAAATTTCAATCCCGGGATTTTCGGGATTACGTTTTCTAGTCCCGGGATTCTTAAGTACCTAAAACTGTCCGGGATCCCGGGATTCCGGGATCCGGGATCCCGAGATTGGATTTCCTAGTCATGAAGCTGTGTTTGTGTTGTATATAATAAAATAGGCGAGCGTCTCGTAGTTGCTTTTTGCTACGTATCCACACACACACCACACACACACACACACGTCCACACATACACGCAATTGTATTCATTTTGAGTTTCTATGGCATGTTTAGAGTAGCGGTTCTTAAACTTCTTCGCGGATCCCCTCTTGAACAATTATTTTTGCGGACCCTATTCCAAAATTTCACGTCGTTCTTGAGACTTAATTTTACAAACATACACACATTTTTGGTCAAATATTGATCAAAATATCAGGTCAGTCCAAAAGTACATGCGCATTTTTGGATTATTTAAAATAGTGCAAATATAACTTAACATTTTAATCAATGATATATTTTCCTCTACTATCTAAAATTTCTCGCCATTTTACAGGTGGCTTTTCAATTCCATTGCTGTAGAAAGTAAAACATATTATTAAAATATATTCACCATGTACATTATTAATTTTTATCATGCAGATCTGGGAGATTCGCCACATGAAAATAAAAAATATAACATTGCATATTTGTATTGATTGTCGATATTAATTTTCTATGAGTAATTTGCGTCTGATATTTACGAAAATTAGTGACAAACTGACTAATACATTAGTCAAGCGACAATGGGTTCGAAAAATATGGTTAAATTGTGTTTTATTTACACTATTTAAACATTTTCCAAAAATGCGCACGAACTTTTGGACTGATCTGATAGATCTTCTTATAATGTTTTCTGTAAATAATTTCACAAAAATGTCTTATTTAAGTATAGATAAATGCTTTTTTTTATATTTTAGTGGACCTTCAGTTTAAAAACCGCTGGTTTGGAGTATAAATTTAAAAAAATATATTAACAAGATCATATTTTTTCATCATAGCCATTGTTCATATATCATCTGTCCACCATATTATGTTTAAAACTTTGTTACACATGTTATTATTTATCCATATGATTATTTGATGGATGATAAATATGTCTTCCCAATGGAAGAAATTTAGTTTTTTTGTTCGTTTAAATATCTATTATACCATCTAAGATACTATAGAAGGCGCTAAAGGAATTATTTAATTTTGTTTGAATTGCAACGTATTTCCTGGAATACATTTCGCTAAGAATTCAAGTGGTTGTTTGTCCGTAGTCTGTCTTGCGACTGGGAGACAAAATAAGTGTCTGTCACAAGATATTCGAATTGCTTTCCATTACTTAACGGAGTATTTTCTTAAATGAAACACTGGCAAACGTTACTCAATTATCGAGAGGAGGAGGAAATTCTGTAATTGAAAGACGCAGTCAAAGAAGATCATCCTGAAAGCTCTGGAAAAAACGCACAGTTGATGAATACAATTTTTTGTACAAACAGAAAAATAAATTATCAAGCAGCGACACGTTAAAATTGTGAGGCGGTATTTTTTGCCAGGGCCGAATTTAAGACACGGGCGACATGGTGGGGCGAATCTTGGCGCAAAGAGAAAGAGGGATGATTTGATAAATTCCTTGATTATCCACAACAAGGTTTGCGATATTACATTTTGATTCAAGTCTTGTTCCGGGTCAGGATCTGTGAAATTAATCTTGGACGTATCCTGTTTATCTCGCGGCGACTAATTCATGAGATGAAAAGTCAAAACGTAACGATATTAGCGGTTTACTTCGTGGAGGCTTCGTAGGACTAAATGAATTAAATGCTGAGTAATTTGAATCCCGACTTATTGTAATGTAATTGTATTTATGTAAGTACAACGTATAAATAAGATATTCTTTTGCGATGGCGTACAAATTTCTCGACAATGACAGAAACTGTCTGAGCGAAACATAACGACGTCTCATATTCGTTGGAACTCATGATAATTTATGTTTGTTCCACGAATGGGATCGTAAAATGTTATTTTTGGCATAAAAGCGTCTCGGAATGGAAAGGAAGATTCATATGTTGTCAACATGGAATCTATATTTAACCTGTAGAATCTATTGTCTGTTGACTCATTTTAGCAATTGGGTGGTGATAAAATGAAAATATATTATGATTCACAAGTCATAATATAATACATGCTTATGATTCTGAATAGAACGATATAAAAATACTATTGATTGGGTTTTATTTGATATGTTTTTAATGAAAATAAACACGAAAATCTTAATGATAAAAGTTTATAAAAATGTATTAAAAAATTACTTAATCTACTGTAGAGTGAAGAAAAGTATCGTAATAAATTGTTAGCTTAAAAATATAACGCCCTCATCAATAGGAATTGAATTCGTCGTAAGTCGGAGCAATGCTGAATGAGCGAAGCCTGCGGTACTGAGGGATGGGTGCATCTTAGAATATATTTTTGCTTTGGTGATTTTTTTGTTGTTGTTTTAACCATTTAAGTGCCAATGTCTCACCGGTGAGCATTTATAACGGTTTAGCTAAAATTACGCACGGAAGTCGAGTACACAGCATATGTGTTGGCGCCAGTCGATAATGAGTTAAGTGTTGTAACAATCTTGAAGAAAAAATGCTCAAAACCCGTAAACGATCCCGCAGGATAGCATGTGGTATACATGCAAATGCTAGGGTACACAATTCGTTCTTAGACAATAAAATATATATGTCAAACAACTTTTACGCAATTTCTAAAATCTCTAAACTCGCTGATATTTAAATGGTTTAAAAGTATTGACAAAATTTATGGTCATTTAACTAAACTGTCCTGTCCTGAAATACTAGCTTATCCATCTGCCAATATCTTTAAATTTATTGCATAATATTGAAATTTTCATTCAAACACTTCCAAAATTGTTCAATTCCAAAATTGAGATGGCGTTTCAATTTGTTTTCGGCAATTGTGTAAAAAACACAGTAGGACTTGTGTTTTGGATCGTTTGGTCTATTATTTGAGCTGAAATACACCCGCAAATCATAACATTTTTTTTTCATGAATTTTCATTTTGGTTTTGTAAAACCGTAATTACTAAAAATACTGAAATTGCTTTCATCTGCAAATGCTACGTCTTTCCGATTAATATTTTTAGCGAATTTTAAATGTTTCTTCTATTTCTTTAATTTGTGTAAAAAAATATTTTTGCCAATTCTTGTAGTTATATTCGGTCTTTCTGATAACTTTTCTGACTGTTTCTGAAATAACATTGGTTTCTCTTCCCATGTCTTTAAGATTTATCTTAATATAATTCATGCATGAAGTCGATCTCACAACTGGGCACTGTGGGCAACTACATTGATTTTTATTTTAAATTTAAAAAAAAATGTAAATCTATGTATTTGTGTAAGTATTACTGTAAATTCACGAATAGAGTAATTTTTTATACAGGGTGTTTTGCATATGGACCGACATTTTTATTTTGGGAATTAGGGGGGTTTTTGGTAATCTATATGCCCTATTCCGTGGCTCGCACGGTCACCAGATTTGACACCATTGGATGTCTTTGCTGGGGACATGCTCTATTCCGTGGCACGCACAATCTACAGATCTGACACCACTGGATTTCTTTGTTTGGAGACATTTCCTACTCCCTGGCTCACATGGTCTCCAGATCTGACACCACTGGATTTCTTTGTCTAGGGACGAGCAAAATAATTAATTTAGACGACAGAGGTGTCCATAAAAGTAATCTTAGTTGAAAAAATAATCGCCATCTTAAAGTTTAACGACTTATTGAATGATTTGTATGACATATAGCATATCGTTGGAGGGGGTATTATCTATAAAACTTTTTAAAACTTAACTAAGATCAAAATAGTTGTTAGTTTTTTGTTTACAGAATTTAGAAATTGACATTTCTCCTTCATTTGTACATTTTATATGACTTTGACAACTCAGAAGTATTTTTTTTTAAACCGATTGCATAAAATAATGATTTATTTAGATTAAAAATACATTTCAAAATGCAAAAAATAGTGATTTAGTGCGATTACGACCACATTTTAAAACGTTATAACGATTTAAAAATTAAATTTTGGAGTATTTTTTCAAAATATTGATTTTTTTTTATTAGGTTGTCCCATAAGTGTCTTTCGCAAATTATCACAGATCTAATCATAGCCATGGCTGAAGAAAACCCGCAATATACTGTTCACGAAATAGCTAAAAAGTTAGAAATTCCACAAACATCCGTCCATAATCATCTGACAAAATTGGGCTACATCAATCGTTCAGATGTGTGACTTCCTCATGAGCTGACTGACTCAAATAAACTTCAGCGTATTTCAAAATGCGATCTTCTTCTCCAACGACATAACAGCCAACCTATTTTGAAGAGACTTGTCACTGGAGATGAAAGTTGAATACTCTATGAGAATATCCAACGTAAACGGTCTTGGACCAAGGGTACAGAAGCTTTAACTGTAGCTAAACCTGGCCTACATCCAAAAAAAGTTTTGCTATGCATTTGGTGCGACTGGAAGGGTGTAGTTTATTATGAGTTACTTCAGCAAGGTGAAACGATCAATTCAACAAAATATTGTTTCCAACTAGACAATCTAAAGGATGCAATTGCTAGAAAACGGCCAGAATTAGCGAACAGACGAAGCGTACCTAGATCAATATTTTGCCAACAAACCTGGGAAATTTTGGCAAGAAGGCATTATGAGGCTTCCGGAGAGATGGAGAAAGGTAATATTACAGAATGGATCATATATTATTCAATAATTTTTGATGTAATACAAACTATTGTTTATTTTTTTCTTAATATGAAAACGAAAGAAACTTATGGGACACCCTAATATGATATAAAGCGTATTGAATGTATAATATACTCATTGTGTTCAAATATATTTTTTTCAACATAAATTACACGCACAAAAATATTCGACTGAGCTTGAAAATTAAATTGCTAGAGCGCTCATTAATTATTTTAATACGTCAAATACGCCCTGAATTTATCTAATGCGATGAACATGTTGAATAAATTTAAAATCTTTTTTTGTCGTTTAATTTATAGTCGCGTCGACGTTTTGAATATGAACGAAAATCGCCGTCTTAAGACGGGTGCAATTAAAAACGAACACAGATGACAGTCGCCGTTGACATTTGTGGTTGTGTTAAAATGCGTTTTAATTTTCGGCTGTCTTCAGATTGATTTACGGCACAAATTCAACTTATCAAACATTTAATTGATAATCTGAAGGTAATATTTTTTCGGAATTTGACTAGGTTTTTCATTTGATAAATTGTATTAAACCACACACTCCGAATCTCACTTTTTGTAGTCGACATATTTGTGACCAAATTTGGAGCTCAAAGGAATCTAAATTGACCCCAATTCCAGCAAGAATCTTAAATTAACCTTTGGATGTGTGTACCATATGCTACACATGGAAATACGGTAGACCCTCGTTTTAAACGTGCAAATTGAAACCGTGTAAACGGGGTATGTATGTAGAATAAATGCTCCCTAATTTAGACGAATGAGATTAAAGCGTATTTAATTTGTTCAATATTATTTAAAAATCATTTTATTGTGATAAGTTTAACTATATGAGTTTATTTGATGTGTTGATATACCGTCTTATGACAATTGGTGATAATGTGCGGAAAACTCATATTTCTTGTTTATTTAATTTACCCTTACTACGAAGATGATTGTTTATAACCAAGCTTACTTGATAATTTCCTAAAGTTAGACAAGGATCAAATTTCACTAACGGCAGTAGAGAAAAGTCTGCTTTATGCGAATGTATGCAGTACACCATGAACAAAGGCTTAGGAGTGTCAGGAATCAAGGTTTTCCGTTAATTAGCAAGTGTAGACTCTCGAGAAATGCAGGAAAATACTCTAATTGTCGAGATTATTGCCATTAAAAGAGACCAAGTAAGAGTGTGTACGCAATTATCAACTCAGTATTCTTTTCCTCAATATCCTTAGTCTTTTGGGATCAGTCTTAGTCCAGCTATGGATGAAACAGGTCCGGTTGTGGTCACCATTTTTGTTTCAGCCAAAAAGGCTACTGGTCGATAATATTTTGCAGCTCAACATTTTGTTTCAATGGTTTCAATACGCTATGTCATCTGGAACCTTCTTGAAATGTTTCCAAACTTCTTTTTTTTTGTGCGATTTCCAAGTTATGCGGTTTTTTTAAAAGCATTTTTTTTAATTACACAAAGAGCATGTATTGTGATATTTTGGATTAAATAGGAAATACACCATCAACACTAATCGAAATTTGGGAAAAAAAAATAATTTGGGACTGTGTAAATCGTATCGCATCTGCTATCGCTGAATTACGACCACACCCTATATTCTGGTTTAGATTTTTGAAAATATTGATTTAGTTTTTTTTTTTACATTTTTTCAATGTTTCGACTTTTTAAAATACATTCTCCAAAGGAATTTCCAAAATTCCAACTACTTACTAATGAAATCTTTAAACGCGTTTTTCTCGAAACTACTTTTTTTTAACACGGTTGACACCATATCTCAAGATTTAATTAATTAATTTACTTCAGACTGGGTACGAATATTTTCTACACAACCCTATTTTTGTCATTTAAATTGTCTAGTCAAGTCAAATAATTGCTTTATTGCTTTCCCGTTTTTCTATTAATTTTTTTTAATGCGATTTTGGATATATTTTATAAAGCCGATTCAAAGTTATGCGGTTTTTAAAATCCATGGAACGCATCTTCACGTTTTCTATGTAAGCCATAGCTTTTTTTTGTGCGATTTTACGCGGAATGCATCTACCGCACAAAAAAAGGTGTATATGGAAATAATAAATGATTTCATTGTGAACGTTGAAAGTTCTTAACCTGTTGAGGAGCGAGCAAATTTAAAATCGATGAAGTCGTTGATGTAATAATCGCTTTACGCCGATTACTTTCTGCCAGCTCCTAATCAGCGTAAGACAATCTTCAATTGTAAATGAACACTTGATAGTGAATACAAGACCACGTCATTTCTTTACATAAACAATGCACAAAAATCGATTCATTTGCTCCTCCTTTAGAAGGAAATGATAATTGAACAAAGACTCATTCAACACGCAGAGAAGAACGGCAAGCAATTAAATAAACAAACACTCTCGATAACACACAATATTCGGTCGTTTCTTTGCGTAAACAAATAACACACTTGATATCGAAATCATTATAAGTCGATAAATTTGGGCTTAACGATCTATACAATCATGCGATGCATGTGAGGAAGCTATCCGTCTCAGTCTCCCGAACTGCGCTAAGTTCTCTCTTTCTCTGTCTGTCTCCAAGCTTCAATGTACAAGAGTGCTCTTTTTGGGACATGAGAATTCGGACATACATGTATGTCGATGCTCCCTGACAGCTTAAATAATGAAAAAAATATTTTTTATATTCAAAATCAGATTTTCAGGATCTTTAGTAAACCAGGCTCCGCTATTTCAGCACGACTCCGACATACGACGAATTCAGTCTTTCTCAAAAGAGGTGCGTTTCTTTATCTTTTAAAGCTGTTCATGTCTTTAGGCGATGTTAAAAGGTTAAAAAATAGAGACGATTAAAAGAAGAATGAGGATGCACAAATGATAAAAACATATCATATATTTAAATATTTGTGAAAAAATTGCATGAGATCTATATCGAAATGTATGTACGTATCTAACATATGTAAATGATATGTTGAAAAATGGATTGAATATACATTTTTCAGTAGTCATTGCGATTCCCTGCCGTCTTAGATGTTTAATTGTCAATGTTCGTCGATTTATTGGATGATAAAAATGGATATTAATCATCCGGTGGATCGTTCAATCTCTGTAATCCCAGTTCGTTGGTGGTTTTAATATATTTTCGATGGAAGCTGCGCGTATATGAATGGACATTCCAGTGTTGATACATATGTACATCAATCACGTGACTTGGCGCGGTGTTAAATTTATTTTAAAACCTTTTTAACTAATTGTAAGTCACAGTCGACCAACTTTTACATTAATTTCAGCTTCAATGTACAAAATGGGTGCATTGTTGCAGTGAACTGAAAAAAAAAACGTTGAGAAGAGGAGCTATTGAGCAAAAATGTAGCATGGCAGACATTGGAGAGCGTAGAATGTATTGCTGATGAAAGATATTCAAATACGTGTCATATCTGAGCAAGAATATATGTTTCGGAAGCATGTTTATGTTCTCGGCAGTGTGGGTCGCCTAAATGGCTTTGAACATGTCTGGAGATACTGAAATAACTTCAGATACCCTCCTACTTCATCACTTCGGCGTCGATCTACGAACACAAAACAAACTGAACAAAGACCTCTTTAACTTAGATAAGTTGCAGTTTGGGCGCCTTCAACGACAATATGGCGCTTCATGAGCGCGAAAAATTCGCCCGTCCATTTTGTGTGAAAGTTTCCAGGCCGCATTTGGGGTGGTGAGCTCTCGCGAGGGTTGGATAAGAGCGAGAACTCCGTAGAAAAAGCTTGTCGTATAAGCTTTTTGAAAAGCTGAGCTTTAGCTTTGCTCAAGACAATGCCGAATGGAGATAGCAACTGAGGCGCTATCAAATAAGCCAGAGGTGCATAACTGTTTGATTTGGCGAAAGATTGTCGCCTGGATAAAATGAGATGTAACGAGCTTTAAAGCGGCAATCTGCAAAAATCAAATATGTTAATTCGCGAGCAAGAATGCATACAAAGTATAAATTATGCAATACATGATGGCGCATTGAGATAAACATGGGCGTTGGTGGGCGCGAGAGGCGTTAATGTTATGAATCTGGTGATTTATTATTATTTAAATATTTATATAACGCAAGAATGATATCAGCTGTTATAGAGAACGTACACCATGGAAGATCTATCTAGAAAAATATATAATTCGAAAGATAAATATACATCAGCATTAGTTTAATAGGATTACAATCATTTTCTTCAACGGTATCATACACATTGAAAACACATGGGGATTTAAAGAATATACATATTTAAAAACGTTTTTACGCTCTATTTATTCTATAGTATGTTTTAATGTATTTATTTTATAGGATGTTTTCATATTTAAATCAACAAATAACGGTGAGAATGAGGTAATTTGGACAAAAAGCTTGTATTTTCTAACAATAAGATTGATTACTGAAATATTATTTTTAGTAACACTAAAGATTTTCTTTATAAATCAATTTAGAGCAAAAAAGCATACTTTATGATTCTGTGGGAATGCTCTTATATCGACAAAAATATCAATGGAATGTTAACTCTTGTATATGAAAGGTTTAATTTCTTCACGTCAATGAAATAAGTAAAAAAAAAAACTATCGTACGAAATATACGAGATATATCCCGAAAGTAAGTGTACTGTGACAATAATGGGCTGTGGTATTTTATTTTTTTGTTAAGGATTGGTCATACTTACTTACTTACTTACTTTCGGTGGCGCCTATAGCCCTATCAGAGAGCCCCGGCCACCGACAACGCTTGCCGCCATTTTCGTCTGTCCTGGGCCTCCTCCCTCCAATTGCCCAGGCCCAGACGAGCGGCGTCTTTTTTTACCTGATCCGCCCAGCGAAGTCGAGGTCTTCCGACGGGTCTACTGCCACTCGGCTGAAAATCTAAGACGGCTCGGGGAACTCGGTGTATCGGCATCCGCGCCACATGACCTGCCCAATGGAGACGGCGGGTTCGGACGAAGCTAGTTATTGACGCCTCGCCGTACATGACCATGACCTCGCGATTGGACCTCATGGTTTCGAAACCCGAAGTCGCATCCCGGAGAGGTCCGAAAATTTTTAAAAATTGGTCATACTGACTGGTAAAAGGGGATCTCCTGACAAAGCCAGCATAGTAGGAATACGGTATTAAGTACATTTACGTTGTAGTGTCCAGTT
This sequence comes from Stenopsyche tienmushanensis, assembly GCA_008973525.1. Lineage (NCBI taxonomy): Eukaryota > Metazoa > Arthropoda > Insecta > Trichoptera > Stenopsychidae > Stenopsyche > Stenopsyche tienmushanensis. Next base: position 1,054,324 of record WACJ01000009.1, on the reverse strand, counting down.
GCGTGAAAGATGTCAGTAAGAAATCCTGCCAAGTGCGAGCGGGTCAATAGAGCCCGCGAGTTGCATAATTTTGGTCGAATTTCTGCTTCAGGGAGAGACAATCAATGCACAACGATATTGTGAGATTCTAAAAAACTCAAAAGAAACATTCAAAACAAAAGGAGGGGTATGCTGACGAAAGGAGTGTGCTTGTTACACGACAAGCCCTGTCCTCACACAGCCTTAGTCAGCAAAGCGATCTTTGATGTATTTGCATTAGATGTTTTGAATCACCCCTCCCCTATTCCTCCGATTTGAAGCTTTCAGAAAATCATATTTTCTCCTTCTTGAAAAAATACATGGGTGGAATTAAATATTCAACCGACGAGCAGTTACAGAAAGAGTTTCTGAAGTGGAAGAATTTGGCGGGAGAGTTCTTCAAGGAGGGCATAAAGAAGCTTATGCAAAGGTTCACCAGATGCATTGAACGAGATGGAAATTATATTGAAAAATATTTAACAAGTGTATTAACAATATCTTCCTATTTTCTAAACAAATATAAAAAAATAGTACACTTACTTTCGGGATATGCCTTGTACTAACTGGTTTTTACAGACTTATGTTTCGAAAATACTTTTTACAGCACTTATGAACTGACTGACTCAAATAAACTTCAGCGTATTTCAACTTGCGATCATCTCCTCGAACGACATAATAGCCAACCATTTTTGAAGAGACTTGTCACTGGAGATGAAAGTTGGATACTCTATGAGAATATCCAACGTAAACGGTCTCGGATCAAGGGTACAGAAGCTTTAACTGTAGTTAAACCTGGCCTACACCCAAAAAACGTTTTGGTATGCATTTGGTGGGATTGGAAGGGGGTAGTTTATCATAAGTTACTTCAGCAAGGTGAAACGATCAATTAAACAAAATATTGTTTCCAACCAGACAATCTAAAGGATGCAATTGCCAGAAAACGTCTTTGCTCGTCAGATATAAATTTTATCATTTAACTGGGATGTTTTACCTCATCCTCCATACTCTCCGGACATTGCCCCTTCAGATTATTATTTATTTCTTTCATTGAAAATTCTTAACGTGGTAAAAATATTAATTCAAAAAATGATATAAAAATGTACCTTGATCAATATTTTGCCAATAAACCTGGGAAATTTTGGCAAGAAGGCATTATGAGGCTTCCGGAGAGATGGAGAAAGGTAATAGAACAGAATGGATTATATATTATTCAATAAATTTTGATGTAATACAAATAATTGTTTATTTTTTTCTTAATATGAAAACGAAAGAAACTTATGGGACACCCTAATACAATGAAAAAATATCTAGATTTGGCCACACCTATTTTATTGACTCTAGGTATTTAAATGGAAATATAATTTTTGAAAATGACAAAGTCAGGGAGATTTGGTAAGATCTATAAACAACAATTATTAAAAAATATTATCGCACAACCATAATGGGGTTTGACCAGAATTTCCATACAATTTTAAGACATTTAAAGCATTTGTAAAGTTAGACAATGGTTTGAATTTTATTAATATCGCACACTCGTTATATGATACTGAATTATAAGGAAAATCTCTGCGTGTCATTTTGAAAATCGTAATTAGGGCCTTATAAATAATTTTCCGTCCATCGAGTCGAAACTTTTCCTTTATGCGACAATTTTTGCGCTCCAGAAAATTAGTTTGCGAATTCACCGATAATTCGTGGACTGCAGTTAATAAGATAATTAATTAAACAGGATACAGCTGTTGGTTCTCTTTTTAGCCGTACGGGAATGAAAAACGGGAGATTTGATTCAGAAACTTTTCAAAGGAAACTAATGAGTTTCGAGTGCCGAAAAGCTCGCAGCTGATATAAAACTTCTAAATTCGTGACAGTTCTTTTTTCGACGTCAAATGTATAGTGGTAATTTCGTTTCATGAATCTCATTCGGCGGAGTTCTCTATGCTTAAAAGGACGGTCGGGATGTTTTATTAAAATATTTAAAATAAATCCATTCAAAAGGGACGAACGATATTATTTAATGCGGAAGCTTTTTCGCACATGCTAAAGATAGACTGTGCGCTTTGCATGAAAAACAAATTTATGTATTTAAAGTTAATGAATGTTTGCGGAGTAATGTTCGAAGTGTACCTTAGGAATATTAATTTTCTTCAAAATCGCATGTAACAAAAGTAAACACTATCATATGGCACACGCTATTCTAAACTATGGACATATACAAGCCGAATTTTAATTTTGATACAGAAATTTCCTTACAAAAACATTTGAAATTTAGGCCGGGGATAAGTCGGGGATAAGTCGGGGATACGCCGTTGTGGCTCAATTAAATTATCGATGGATTTGACTATGAATGATTTTTAATGCAATTTTTGTGGTTATTATTAATATTCTATGATAATGTATAAATACCATAATCCATAATTTGATGTGTTCATTATAAGCGTCAACGATTAGTAGAGCCGTAACAAGGATATAGGCGCCCGTGGCAAATATCTAACTTAACCGCCCTTTTCGGAAATCAAAGTTAAATAATACTATTGTAAAGGAAATATATTAAATACTATTATAATATATGTTTAAAAATAATATATAAAGATAGTCCCAAAAGCAGCCGACTTAACGCATAGATAGCGGTTACTGTTCTTAAAAAATACTATGATAGAAAGTGTCTAGACGCTACGTTGCTTCCATGATCGTACAGATCGTACAGGTTCGTATGTTCAATCGGTCCGTTTTTCGGACCGCTGATATGATTATATATCTATAAAAAGTCCAATGATTGAATTCGTGAATCAATCATTTTGGATTCATACCTACGGGATGGGAGAAAAATTATACATATTCCTACGTACTATGAATACCGTGGTTAAAAATTATTCCATAGAAGGGACGAATTTTATAAATTGCCTACAGTTTATTTTAATATAAATAAAAGCATTCCATTGTAAGAAAGTCTTATATTGATAAAATAAAATATATGAGCCATATCCCGAAAGTAAGTGTACTGAAACAATGACGGGCTGTAGTTTTTTTTTGTTTTTTAAAGGTTGGCCACACTGAGTGATAAAATGAGATCTCCTGACAAATCAAGCACGGTAAGAACACGATAGTACGTAAATTCATATTATAGTGTCCCATCTGCCAAAATATTCAAAATCACAATTTGGTACAAAAAAATCATGGCTTCAGTGTTTTGGAACTTTCTACCTCAGCGAGAAACCATCAATACACAATGATATTGTGAGACCTTAAAAATAACTTAAAAGAACCACTAAAAAAAAGGAGGGGTATGCTAACGAGAAGAGTGTGCTTTGGAATATTTTGAATCGCCCCTGTATTCTCCTGACTTGGTGCCTTCAGATTATGATCTTTTTCTCAGATTATGATTCTGACGTGGGGGATGGAACTGGCGGAAGAGTTCTTCGAGGAGGGCATAAAGAAGCTTGTACCACAGCTCACCAGATGCATTGAACGGGATGACGATTACGTTGAAAAATAGTTTACAATTGTATCAACAATATCCTGTATTTTTTTAAAAATACACTTTTTCTAAAAAAAATATAAAAATTTAGTACACTTACTTTCTGGATATTCCTCGTACATGTATATATGGTGATTATACAAAAAAAAAATCACACCATCGTATTCTAAATATTATTTGTAAGAGAACGAAGACTAAATAATACATCATGCATGGACATATTTCCATGATTAAATTGATATTTTATATCATTTTTCCTATCCTGAAGTCCTGAAATCGTTTCTTATTTTCAAAATGAAGTCCTTTTGCCCTTTTTATAATTTTATTAATACAATATATTGCCATTATTATAGAGATTTAAAGCCTCATAACTGCAAATTATGGGAGGTTTACTTTCCCAGTTAGATAAAAGTCTCGATGATGCTAAATATATATATTTAAATTTAAATATACATATTATCCAGTTTTTTTTCTATTGATAAAAATTCTTCAAGCGAAATATGAATGTTTAAGAATATGTACATAATAATACTAAACTTTCAATAGGATAACATTTGCTTTTAGTTAGATACGGAAAGAAAATGATTTTAAATAATATTAAAAATACATTCCCTGAAAACGATTCTCAAGTGGGTGGTTTAATAACGGCTGCCGCAAAAAATATTTAAATTTTCGCTGGAAATAAAAGGGATTTCGCCTGGAAGATTTCTTGAATTCTTCGGTATATTTGAGAGTCCACGATCCATACAGATAAGTTTCCAGGGTCACCACGGCCAACAAACGTAAAATTCAACACCTCTGAAGAATATGTAAAAATAAATCGACTCCACAAAAAGATTAGAATCTCTCCCACACTCTCCCATTTTGTCCCCGTTACAAATAGCTTAAAATGAATGAGGTACTTCTTCGCTATGTTACATAATTTTTATTTTGTCTATTAAGTATGGCAGACATGCGATGCTCTGCGAGACCGCGGCGACTGAATCGGTCGCTGTTTCGGCGAAAAACGCGAATCTATTGTTTCGCGGAAAAACGTATCGGGAAAATATTGCGGGCGAGAGTCTCGCGGAAAATTCGACTTCCCGCAGAAACGTGATTTTTCATCAAATTGCTGATGAGATGGTAATTTCGACTGGGCTCCACTGAAATTGTATGAAATATTTATAAAGGGGCTACGTATTCATCAATCTGTTTTCATTCCGCAGCTTAATTGAATGGATTCGATTTGTTTATTTTTCATAACAAAGCCCCGACGAGGAAGTCCATCGCCAGTTGTGACAGCTGTCACTCTGTCAATATTGTCGATCTTATAACAAGTCATAAATAATGAATGAGGATCGATTCGGGCTTTCAATAAAACGCTAAAATAGCTATCGCGAATCGCTAAATCTACATATTTGATGGGAACACACAACAAAAGGAGTCGACGAATCGAAGTTTTAAAGTCTTTTCGGAGGCTAAGTAGCTTTCGTGTCGGCTCTAAAGCGCATAATATCTAATGATAAATAAGAAACTACCTTATTTAAAAAATGAGCAACACAAACAGACAGGAGATATGAGTTTAATTCATTTTTTAAAAATATTTTTAAATTAGAATGGACCTATCCTTTTTAAAATAACTGTCGCTTCAGGGCACGTCTTTCAAAAAAGGAAGTTTCCCTGCCGCACCCTATATCATAAATAATGTGGATTTCGGTTAATTGAGCCACTCAATAATACGACTAAAGAAATTGATGTATAGGATATTTAACCTTTCCCTTACTGTGATAAAAGCAGCCACGAGCAGCGGCGGTGACATATTTTTGTTGTATATGAAAGTGATTTAAAAACCGAAAAAAGTGAACATTTATAACTTGTTCGTCGCTGCTTGTTGAATGAGTCTTTATCCAACTATCATTTCGTTGTAAAGCAGGAGTAAATGAATCGATTTCTTGTGTATTGTTTATGTGAAGAAATAGAGTGGTCTTGTATGCCATCAACAGTGTTTATTTACAATCGACTCTGCCTCAAATTGACGATTGTCTCACGTTGATCGGAGTTGGCAGATCATAATCGGTGTAAAGCGATTATGGCATCAACGACTTCATCGTGTGTACGAAGACGCTTGCCTATTTTATTATATATAACACAAACACATTTTTCGACAAAATTGCTCAAATATGAAAATATATTCATTTAACTAGACGTTGTGAATATAAGCAAGCATATATGAATCCAATTGTAAATACATACAAATTACAGCTACAATAGAGTAAATGATAACACTTAATCTGGCGGATATTGTGTGCATATTTTCTATTAAAACATCTGATTCATCCAATCATTTTCATTAAGGTTTTCTTCTTTTCAGCTATTTTACTGTTGAACTATTATTATGTATGTGTCGGGGCTCAAAATTATTATTTCCTTAGAAACAGTGTTATAGGGAGCTTATATTGAGGAGAGAAATTAAGTATTCCCTTTGTTTTAAAGAACTTAAAATATCTCATAGAATTAATCAGGATTTCGTACTGTTAAGATGTTGATTATGCTATCGTACAGGATTTTAATGATGCCATGATATCAATTTTCGATTCAGTTTATGCCTTTTCTAGTTGTTAAAATGGTCATGTTTTAAGCAAACATGACAATTGTAGGCAATGTTGTTGTTACACAAACTTGTAGAGCTGGAACTAGTACACTGCCCTAGGCTACTCCAGTATTCTTTGCGTTAATTTGAGAACATTCCTCATATTGTTATGCACTGAATATTCAAGCTGAAAAATATTATTTTAGAAAATTGTGCAAAAAAATGGTTTTTTATACAAGTATAAAAAAATGACATCAATGTCAAAATGAAACTCGGACAGCCGATAATGAATCAGAGATGATATATTTGATGATACATAAATTTATAAAAATATACAAATAATCGTATTCAAGAGGAGCTGCGTATGCTCTCAATTAATCACATCAAATTTATTTTTATGCTCTTATCTTTTGAATCTGCCATGGGATAAAATTAGAAACGTATCGGTCATTTGAGCCACAAGTTCGATCGTCGTTAGCTTAAAATTCAATTTGCGAACACGATAAAAATATCCCATATAAATGAGTGTCGATCGAATGTAAATGGCAGTGTTAAAATAAACGTTTTGCTTTCGCTGTAATTGGATCCCGAAACGACGTAACTAATAGCCGGCCAAACTTTGCGAGGTGACATTTCGATATTCATTATTTGTAGTAGACAATCCAAGCGTTGAAATAACAAATTCGCATCAACGGAATCCAAATTCGATGAGTTATTCATCAAGTTTGTCCATATGTCGAAGATAAATTGGGTTTATTTAATGGAAATTCTTCCTCCGTAAATCCTTCAGGCGTATGAATAACTTGATACAATCTCTCATTTTAGTTAATATTTGACTCTCAAATAATATAGTCTATAAATAGTTATTTGATATTAAGATCCCTATATTAATTAGTCTGGATTATGTTCAACTATGTATATATTAACCACATGGGTCATTAGGGAAATTAGAAACAAATATGACATTAAAAGCATTCGATTCTATAAATATAGTCCAGTTACGTTGTTCCCCAAGAATGTTTCGTTAAAAGTTATTTCTGTATGCGTAGCTCTCTTCATTATGCTGAGAGCACCATCTAGCGATGATGTATGGATCAAAAGCGTCGTATAGGTGTCTTCTTTATCGACTGATGAATTATTTTATGTAAATCCAAATGTAAATCTTAGAAAATCGCAATCAAGCCATGTTATTCATTACGGTTCCAGAAAAAAATACAGGTTTTCCGGTTTCGACTTTCGCGCTTCACTACACAACCGGCAACGTCGCTGCTGATGCGTTGGTATGCAGGTGCAATGTTTCCGTAGGGCCACAAGAGATGGCGCTGTTAAAATAACACATTGCACCTGAAGAGAGACGGAAGATGTCGCTGTTAATTTGGCGAATTAAATCTGCTCAGATTAACAGCGCTACCACGTGGGAATGGTAAATCGCCCACGCTACAATGTATTTTGGCGGCTTTGTTTATTTGAGAACAGACTTTGGAGTAGAGAGAACAAACGTAGTAGCCTTTCTGCCACGACTGTCAAGTTTGAACTAGTGCCGAACATGCAGTTCGGTTCGTGGTTGCGGATTAATTTCAGATAAGAAAATATTATAACTAATTGAAGGGATGTCATATTTAAGGAATCCAATCCCGGGATCCCGGAATCCCAGACAATTTTAGGTACTTAAGAATCCCGGGATTAGAAAACGTAATCCCGAAAATTTCGGGATTGAAATTTTTATCTAACAGAAATCGTACACCTCACCAACACGATGAAGGCTACTAAATCGAGACATTCCCGACGAAATCTGGACGCTTGGAAATAATGGCGTAATTACTAATTGGCGAACATAGGCGACGCCTAGGGACTGTAACTGTCTAATCTATGTATTATACACATATATAGCGTACATGTATGTTTTTCAAATTGTTAAAGTAACCTTTTCCTACCGGTGATGTATTTACTACACCTCGACGAATAATGTGAATATCGATATGAAATATAATAGATACGGTGTTCAGAATTTTTGTATTCTTCCGTAATATAATTACAAATCACATCAAAGTATTATAGTATAAAAGTATTCATCTGCAGCGACGGAAATAAATAATTTGCCGGGAAATCTGGAATTTTGCGAGTTTTAGTCCGTGTCTCAGCAGAAAGAAACTAAACCCAAAAAGTTATTGCTGTGCATCGAATTTCTGCATTAAATCGAGTGGTGAGCGAGAGTCACCTTTCGAGTTGCGGCACAAATCATATGGTGAGTGAGAGTCACCTATCGAGTGTAAATGGTTAATAGTTGATGATTTTATTAGGGAGATGTTTACATCTTACATCTTTTTTAATACCACAAATACGATTATATTCGTATTGAATGTATTTAAATTCAATTAAAAGATATTTTTTATACTGTTAAGCCAAAAGTATTATGAGTCTGATGATATATTTTAAGCTGCGATGTCGGGAGTATAATTGGAATTTGATGATCGATAAAAATGCAATAGCCAACTCCAGAGCGAATCTGCATCCTTCGATGAACGAAAGAAAGTTTTGCTGAAAGAAGATTCCAACTGCATCTTATATTCCTTATCGCTAAAGCACGGATGTACTCTTCAAGAGTCTCAATGTTCCGCAGTCGAGAACAAAAACAATCGGCGAAACTTTTCAAATATATTTTCGATAGAGAGCATATATTACTCTGCTTTTATAGAGAAAGAACGGTATAACCATACCGTTGGCTGCTTATTTATATTTTAAATTGGTATTCAATACCAAGCATAGTAAGCCTTTAAATTACTATCACATAAAAAATGCTAAGAAGTAAAACTAGAAAAATTTGATTAGTTCCAGATGGACGTTTTTAAGAGGACGAATACGGAAGATATGATAAATCTTATCAATGTAATTCCTGGATGCCTTTATGGTATAAGGATTTCTAATAGATTATAATACACACATCCCATGATCATTTGGCTTGAACTATTCCACCAAGTATATAAACGAATATTTTTCGTGGTCAAGCCAGTTAATATGTCAATTCGTGGTAGAAAAGCCTTATATTTTATATTTTTTGCCATAATAATCATGAGTATAATTGGGATGTTTTAATTAGGTCAATGTTAATTCATTTTGAGTATTTATTATTATGGAAGCAATTAATTCAAGGGATGGATTACTTCAATGAATGGAATCGTAGCGTTTCTCTAAGGCATTGGTTCGAATTGTAATTAGACAGAAAGTGTTTCATTTTATAATCGTAATTTTCCTCAACGCTGAGGATTATGATCCTCCACGAAAGGATATTTTCGTGCGAGGAAATTTTGGCTATAAATAGGATTTATCGATTGGAGAATTAAGCAAAATGAGGACTACGATTGCGCTTGAAAGTATATATTATTTATTTTTACAGACGCGTGGGATTCTGATTTTCTTTGATTTCCAGATTTATAATAAGCGTAAATAGATAAATTCACAGATTATCACGATTAGTTTTTTTTGTGAAATAAAGCGGACAGAATTTATCCGACACCCCAATGTGTCGCTCTACCAAAATTGCGTTAAGCGGGTTCTCACCACATATATGTGTACGTATAATGTCGCATTGACAATTTGGTCGGTACGAACAGCCATAAAACATAATTGGTTCATGAATCGAGGGTAAAAAACTGGGTTTTCATAGGAACTAGGGTGGAGCGTCCCGTTGACGTCCCGGGGGACCCTCCGATCTCAATTCAGGGCCTCGGGCTCCAGCAGCCCGGCCTAGATACGGGTCTCCTAATGATGGCAAGAAAATGTGAATGTTCAGCCTTCTGCACTCTATCAGGGATCTTGAAAAGCGTGGAGGAATTTAGGTACCGTTAAAAGAGGGTCCTTCGATCTGATATGTTGCTCCTTTGTTGCGTGTTCCTCGATATTGTGCGCACTGTTTGCATTGGTGAGCCATGTCTTTAATAGTCCCTTTAAATGGGCTGATAGAATAAATACATTTACGAATTATCTGATTTTTTTTTATAGAGTGGATAACTGAAGGCATTTTATTTTCATTTAGGATCTATTTCTATACAACACTCGCATATCATGCGTTTTGTGAAGAAATATAATATCTATTCCATAATTCTAATACAGTCGAGAACTTGTGTTTTTTAAATTCTTTTGACCCTAAAGAAATCGTATTTTGGGATATGAAATAAATGATCAATATTTGAGGCAGATTAAGACCTTTTAGGGTCCCTTGGCACCAACATACTGTCGCCCTCCCTAACCGAAAATCAAAAGTTGCAACATCAAACCATTATTATTTTTTATTTTATTGCAACATTTTTATATTATTAAAAGTCAAATAATGTTTCATATGTATCTTTATAGTAATTGATGTATTCTGTTTAATTTAAGCGTTTTTAAAAATATGTTCATCAGCCATATCTTTAGATTTGAATACAAGATGATTGAGTTACAAGTTCGACTGCTTAATCCCGATATTACTTACAAGTAATTATATTAATTCTTAAAAATGTCTATATTAAAAATAATAATTTATTGAGATGATATATTTTGGCAAAATTTCTCATATATTTGTATGCAAGTAAAGAAGATTTAAATTTATTCAATAAATAAAGATTATAACTCTTTTAATAATACTTCATCAAAGTTTAGCCTGATTTCCTAGACATGAAAACTAAATATTGATGAGATTAATTAAGTCGGGCAGCGTAAGGGACTTTAATAAACTGGATTTCTATCATCAGAGATCTCTGGAGTATTTCTGGTTTTAGATTTTGTTAATAAGCAATTGTCTGCTTTTAGCGTATAAATCTTTACGTATTTCATTATAAGGTTCTAATATCTGTTGTAATTCTCTCTTGAATTTAAAACTTCTTTCCATTATGGGATCATTTCTATAAAAAAACTAATTTAAAGCCATTTCTATGCCTTCATCAATTCTATGCGGATACAGAAACAATATCGACAAAATTTCGAATAGAAAATTCTCAAAACTCTTTTTGTGCGATTTCGAAGTTATGCGATTTTTTTTATTTCATAAAAAATACGTATCGAGATATGTTGGATAAAAAAAGAAATAAATCGACACTAAGTAAAATTTGGAAAAAAAATATAATTTAGGACTGTGTAAATCACATTGCATCAGAATTACGACCACGCCCTTTATTCTGATTTCAAACTGGGTTTGAATCTTTTTTTTATGTAATCCTCTATTATTCCTAACAGATTTATGACAAAATAAGGCCAAACAATGACTTGAATGAATTTGTTTTTAACAGTCGCTATTTTTTCCGATTTTTTTTAGTTAGGGACTTTAGTGACATCTTTACAAATTATGAATTATATTGTTGACATCAATAAATTTTTACCAATGATGCAAGACGTCCTTTAAATGTTACCAAATTATTTTTTAATTGTCGTATTATTTTCCTGTTTTTTATTAACTTTTTTTTATGCAATTTTGGATGTATTTTATATGTCCGTTTCAAAGTTATGCGATTTTTAAAAACCCTCAATTTTCACTTTTTCTATATAAGTCATAGCTTTTTTTGTGCGATTTTCCGTGGAACGCATCTACCGCACAAAAAAAGATTTAAGTGTACTATAACATTATGTAAATTTTCCCTCCTCAAACCGTGTTATATAAAGCGTGTTGTAAAAAACATGTTACAATTTATACAAACGTGTTCTATCTTACTTAAAAAATATTTTTTAAGTGATTTTAGGCCTATTTGACCATATTTAGAAGGCTTTCATGACAATTATGTATGTATATAAAAACTCAAATCCTTCTACGTATGCTTAAATAGGATAAGGTTGCTTGAATATGAGTTTTTAAATTATTACTATTTTTAAATGATATATTAATTATTGTTAAAAATTAATCGCCCATAGTTTATTAATTATCTGAGTACTTACTTTTTTTAGATTTAGTAAATCAGGCAAAGCCCGGATCAAGACGAACGATTGAAAATTTGAATTCTTCCATTTTCTTAATTTATTTGGATGATTGGAAATGCTTGTTATATTCTGGATTTATATTTGAACCTTTATAATAAGAGTTAGAGTTTTGATTGAATTTGTCAAACAATTAGGGTTAGGTTACATTTTCTGAATATGTTTGTCTTCTAAAGTTGAAAAAAAAAATTGGATGTACATTTGCGTTAGTTTCCCATTTATCATATCTCTGTTATAATGGTGGAAAGTTGCATTCTATGTTTACATAAACCACAATCGCGAAGTTAAATATTCAAAGGACCGCGATGAAAGAAAAATACGGACGTCGAGAAAATATTGTTTTACGTAAACAAAATAAAATTTTCATGAGTCGACTTCCCTGCTGTCATACGTTTATACACCTAAGACCTGTTTTTAATATATATTTTAATATTATTCCTGCGTTCCCGTGCGGCAGCCCCTCCCCATTCCGAACGCGGTATATATGGAGCGAAACAAATGTATAAATCAAATTTTGTGAATTAATTATATTCCGGGGCTTTCACTATAAATAAGGGGCGCCCTCGCAATAAAGCAACCCATTTCTTTTTCTCGATTCGAGATAATTCATCTATTCGGGACGGCTCCTTCCGATCGCGGACAAAGAAGTACCGAAATGAAATTTAAATTTATTTTGACGGCAGCGTCTAGATTGTCACTGTTTTAGGATTGTTTTATTTTGAGTCCTCTTGTTTATTAATTACCATTTAGAATACCCGTCGGTACTTAGGATAATTCAATGTTTCGGAGATAAATTGGAAAACGATAGCATTACGGTGTCCTTTAATTAAGCGATCCCGTTCGACTTCCATGCTGCTCGATATTCAAGTCCTTTTTTAAAATTTCGACGGCTCTCGGCCTTCATTGTTTGATGTAAACGAAGGCTGTGATCATTAGCACGTCAAATAAACATGTAAAGCTATTTGATTATTTCGAAATCAGATGAACGAAACACAAAGGGGATGATAAATAATGATAACACTTTCCTAGCTTATAATTGTAATTTGTTTAATTTTGAAAATGAAATATATTTAGCCATTAACCTACAATGACGTGCTGGATACGTGCTTATACATTTGACTGTGATACGTTTATTGACACCCTATCAGGTCCCCCCTACGTTGGCGATCACCCCGACGAAGATACATTTGTCTTGCGATCCCAAACTTCCCGTCTTCCCTATATCTTGCCCTCCAGTATCAATCGGAGAAGACGATGTTTATTTCCTCGCAACACATGACCCAGATATGATATCTTCCTCTTTTTGATTTTTGGCAGCATCTTGCTTCTGTCTCTCCTAAATACCTTTGCGCTAGTGATCATGTCGGTCCAGGGTATACAAGGCGTTCTTTGTATATCCACATTTCGAATGCTTCTACTAGAATACTACCAACGTATTTGAATCGGTCAACCACTTCAACATCCGTTCCATTTAGATACAGAGATGCTCCAGAATAATCAGGTATCCCAAATGTCATCCATTTAGTTTTAGAGACATTGATTGTCAAACTTAACCCTTCTCCGGTAACATTAATAACATCTAGGAGATTTTGAAGATCATATGAACTAATATTTCATTTATCGTTACTCTCAGATTAGAGCTTTCCAGAGTATTATGGACAATTTTATTGGAATACAGGATAAATAAAAGCGGTGACAAAATACAACCTTATCGTATTCCTCTTTGTATAGCTATAGCCTCTGTATTTCCACTTACATATCTGATCTCTGCCAATTGATGCCAGTAAAGTTTTTTAATAAAGCTCTGATCTTTAGAGTCAATATTCTCTGAGTATCTCCATTAATGCAGTGTGTCTTACCCTATCAAATGCTTTTTCGTAGTCTATAAAGCGCGTAAATACTTATTTGCGTTGGCCCCGAAACTTCTATAGTAAGACATTAACTATTAGCAATGATTCTCTGGTTCTGAAAGCATTTAGGAAACCGAATTGATGCTTCATTGATAGATGCTGTTGATTATGACACGAGTCATCCAGACTTAAATCGATTAATAAAGTCGGGTAAGGTCATAATGTTGCTTAAACTTATCCCAGTAGCTTTGGAACATATAGGATTCAATATACACTTGGGTCTGTTTTTATGCGATTTTGAAGTTATGCGATTTTCAAATATAATGGAACCCATCCCTCATTTTTGTATGTAGTTCAAGTCTTTTTTATGCGAATAGAGGGATGACGAAATTTAGAACAATCCTAATTGTAAGGAACCCTTGGACCTTCAACATCTGCGTGTAATGAACTGGTTATTTCATCCAGTGATGAAAGTGATCTGGGCCATGTTCATAAAACATGCCGATTATTACCTTTTAGTGATGATAGTTCTGATATATGTTCATAAATATGTATGCTGACTGGTAACAATACATTGTACGATTATCGTTTAAAATAGATTTTAATAAGACAATTTTAAGATAAATATATATTGTGTTTTTATTTTTATGATTTTATTTATGCGATTTTCGGTACATTCCATCACATTGATTTGAAGTTATGCGATTTTTAATGGAACTTATCCTCTAATTTTGTATGTAATTCAAGTTTTTTTATGCGATTTTTTTTATGCGAACGTATCTATCGCATAAAAACAGACCCAATTGTAATACTAATTTATAGTATCAGTGGATATAGAGATAACTATATAGAACTTGTAAATTTTCCATAAAATTTCGGCCTTGCAAAAAGATTGCTAGATCAGATTATGTGATCCAGACAGATGCTTAGCAACAGCGACATGTACACCATTGGTCAGATCCCAAATCTTACATAAATATTTGTTTTAAATTCAAGTGAATTACTCTAATAAAAACAACAACATAATCCCTTGTTGGTATTAACCATTAGCATATTATATGCCCTCAGGAGTGATTGTTTTAATGACCATAAAAAACAAGAATATATTAATTTTTTTCTGAATTAATCTCACATTTTCAATTAGAATTTGTGAGGCATTTTCAATAAGAATTTGTGAGGCATTTTCAATAAAATAATTGAGGCTTTTATTAAAAGATTTTATACTACTCTACCCAATACAGAAAATCACGAAAGAGGCTTATAGATATTGTGTATTTTTTTAGTCGAATGAGTTCTAGAGTTTGTTTGAAACTATTGAATTATTATTAATACAATATTATCTTTGCAGAATATTTATTGTTTAAGGATGTGTATTGCAAATATCAGCTTTATTTTGTGTCAGTGAATCGTCGCTATGCTCAGGATATTATTTCTATGGTCATTACGCTAAAAAATCTTATGAATGCGAATTTTGCGAATAGGCCTTTTGAAGTATCAATAAAAAGATTTCTGATAAGGACGGAAAAGTGCCTCCTTTGTTAAAGTTGTAAATGAAATTTCGGAGTTGATGTAAGAGTTTGTTTCTGAGAGTATCATAGCAAGCTAAATTAAAAACTTGTTCGTTTTCAGATGTCTTAAAGTAAATTAAATGTAATCCACCTAAGGCTTTGAGAAAAACATTTTCAACTCTGCTTAAAATTACTTAATTTACTTTAAATTTTGAGGAAATTTGATCATTGACATTATTTAATGCTGATAGGATTTGCTAAAGCTGCATCAGCATTTGATCTTAATTGACAAGATGAATGATGTAGGTTCTTCAGTCGACACGTTTTTAATAAAAAAAATTATTAAAAGTAAACGTCTTTGTGTTTCATCTATTATACAAAATAGTGTATGAAGAATAATTTTCTATTTTAATTAGAAATTATTTTCCAAAAAATTCAAGACGATGGAATTAGTATCTAGAAAGCTATCAGACATCGTGTACGTGACTTTGTATCTACGAAGGAAGAAAAATTGGTTTCACGTATTGTTTGAGCTTTTAAAATTATTTCATGTGCGTCCAGAATATCCGATATGGACTTTTCAATTTGAGCTTTTTCCGCAAACTTATATGTTTCAATTACTCCAGAAAAGACTCATATTTTCTTCATGCTGCCATTACTTTTCCAGTGTTAAAAATAAATCTCGTAACATTTTGTTTTCAAGAAATCGTTCTCAACTGAAGAGCTTTTGTCGTAAGCTCTAATAAAGGCTTGCTGTATTTGTATTGCAAAAAATATAAATTTATCAGTATCTAAATAAGAATTACATTACATGATATGGTGCATGGAATACTTTAGATGACCAGAGTTTTGTAAAACGCTCGAGGGCAAAGAAGAAATTGGAGTACTAGCATCAGATTACGCAAACATAAGAAAATAAAGCTATCAGATAAACATACTTTTATTTTAAAAATCATCGATACTTTGGAGACATTTTTAAATTGTAGAGATTATATTGATGAAAGGAGATGATAATTTTTCTCATAATTATTGGGGTGTCCCATAAGTTTCTTTCGTTTTCATATTAAGAAAAAAATGAACAATAATTTGTATTACATCAAAATTTATTGAATAATATATGACCCATTCGGTTCTATTACCTTTCTCCATTTCTCCGGAAGCCTTATAATGCCTTCTTGTCAAAATTTCCCAGGTTTGTTGGCAAAATATTGATCAAGGTACGCCTCGTCTGTTCGCTAATTCTGGCCGTTTTCTGGCAATTGCATCTTTTAGATTGTCTAGTTGGAAACAATATTTTGTTTAATTTATCGTTTCACCTTGCTGAAGTAGCTCATAATAAACTAACTCCTTCCAGTCCCACCAAATGCATAGCAAAACTTTTTTTGGATGTAGGCCAGGTTTAGCTACAGTTAAAGCTCCTGTACCCTTAGTCCAAAATCGTTTACGTTGGATATTCTCATAGAGTATCCAAATTTCATCTCCAGTGACAAGTCTCTTCAAAAAAAGTTTGGCTATTATGTCGTTGGAGAAGAAGATCGCATGTTGAAATACGTTGAAGTTTATTTGATTCAATCAGTTCATGAGGAAGCCACACATCTGAATGATTGATGTAGCCCAATTTTGTCAGATGATTATGGATTGGAACTTGTTAGCTATTTCGCGAACAGTATATCGCGGGTTTTCTTCAACCATGGCTATGATTAGATCTGTGTTCATTTGCGAAAGAAACTTATGGGACAACATAATATTATTTAAGACCAAAACTTTAAAATTTGAGTTAATTTTATTGAATGTTATTTGTGCTGAATTTAGACACCAAAATCTTATGGAAGATAAATTCATCGCACAAAAAAAATCTTGAATTCATTGATATAAATATGTTTTTAACAGCAAGAAGGGATGATAATGGCAGAAGAATATGGGTCGTATTTGAGTCTATTAAAAAGTGTATGTTGATATTAGTCAAGTAATTTATTTTGTTTGATCAAATATTGACGTCAATCAGTGGAATTAAAGCGAAATGACGAAGAGACGATGAAAATTTTCTGGGAATAGATTTAATATATTTTTGATTAATCGCATTTTTGTGAGTGTAAATAATTCTCATTTTTGCCGACTTGCAGACGCTGGTAAACATTTCTTTCTGATTTAACTGCAAAAAAAAAACCCACCCCCGGCCACCTCGCGAGTTTTCATAAATAGGATCGATATTTTTTCGTTGTTTGCAATTAGTCTCGGCAGAAATGCTAGACGCAATTTTTCGCATATTAAGCTGATGAGCCGTTGTCAAAAAATATGGAACATCATCATACTAGGGTGGGTGCGAGCTACAACCATTACACAATTTACATACATTCCGCATTCGATGTGCCACTATATGGGGTGGTTCTACGCATTTTTTTTTGCGAAAGTACAAGTTGCGATATATGGAGGGAAAATGTCGGGTCATCAACGGTCGTTTTATATTTAGACGTTTTTATAGAGTTTTATCGCGCGATGAATGTCGCGTTGGTCGTAAAGGCACGCTGACCGTAAAATATTCTGTATGAAATATTTGCTCTGCCGAATACCGAACGTAAAATTGTGCGGAGATGTGTCCTTCCGAGCTTAAAGGATCAGAAGCTTCCAAAGCTTTTGCAGGATCACTCCATTCACTTTGTATATCATATCGCTTCCGGAAGGATTTGCCAGCTGATGTCCATGGCGATGGACGCATGGTTCCCTGTCTGCTTTTAATGTCAATATTACTCTTGAAATTCCGAATTGATGGCAAAACAATTTCTCCAGAGACTTGCTTTGACCCTTAAAGGAGTACTGTGCCAGGGCCTGTCATCCCGCTGCCACTTTTCAGAAAGAGCACTTTTGTACATTGAGCTTGGAGATAGACAGAGACAGACGTAGTGCAGGGAGACAGAGACGGAGAGCTTTCCCGCATACATCGTTTGTATAGATCGTTAACGACGATTTTAAATTTGCTCACTCCTCAAAAGGTTAAAATTATGTACATTTTCCCTCCTCAAACCGTGTTATATAAAGCGTGTCAAAAAACACGTCATCATTTATGCTAACGTGTTGTATAAAACCGCGTTATACGAGGCATGAGTGTATTCTATCCTACTTAAAAAAATAATTTTATCCCTATTTGACCATATTTAGAAGGCTTTCATGAAAATTATGTATTTGTAGAAAACACTCATATGGATCAAGAAACAAACCAATTGCATCAAAATTTAACATGTATGGTAGGATGATCGCGTATTTGCGAGCGAATTCTCTTGTACGCTGAGCTCGGAGAGTGATGGATAAAACGTCTTGCAGTTCGATAAATGTGTATGGGAGACAGAGACGGAGAGCTTCCTGCGTACATCGCACGATTTAATAGATCGTTAACCAAAATTTATCGACGTGTGAATGATATAATTAATCTATTTCAAGTTTATTGTTTATGTTTACGTAGAGAAATTAACAAATATTTTGTGCTACCCACAGTGTTTATTTATTTATGTTTAAGCTTCAAACACGCTGCTGCGGTTCTGATAGATAAGTAGATTTGTACGGGTGATAAGTGGCAGACAAGCAAATATAGCATCTAAGAACATGAAGATTTTAAATTAGCTCACTACTCCACATGTAATAAAGTAAGGATAGGATTATTTGGATATGAATTATAATTCATATAGGAGAGGATATAATTTATAAGTTTGTATGATGGTGATATTTTAAATTTGTTGGTATTGTAACGTTGAGGTGGGGGCGCTCTCGGGGGCAGAGTCTTCGGGCGGCTCCCAGTCTCCACGTGCTCGTCAAGATGGCCGCGCTAACGTCCCGTGCGTTCTTCTATCGGGCTGTGATGTTGCTGGACGAATGGATAGAAATAGACGGGCGTCGAATAGAAAGACACTCTTCTCTAAATAGAAATTTATTCCACATGAGAGAAAGAGAGATCTGGCTGCAGGAGGGACGACCTCCCGCAGCCAAGGTTAATCGACGACTTTCTCGACTCCCGCCTCGTGTGCGTCACTACTCAATCGGTAACGATGCACGTGCAAGTGCAATGTCTCCGCAGGGCCACAAGAGATGGCGCTGTTAAAATAGCACATTGCACCTGAAGAGAGATGGAAGATGTCGCTGTTAACAGTGCTACTATGTGGGGATGGTAAATCGCCCACGCTACAGTATGATTTTTTTTTAAATGAAACTACGCATGCAACTCTATTGTGTTTATACTTAGCACAAAGCAACCAGTTGTTTGTCTATTTTATTATATATTATACAAACACAGGCTTAATGTTTTTGTTCAAATATTCAATTAAAAATAGTATTTTCTTAGGAGCTAAGAAGTCTTACGTATGATTATAGGTTCTGGCACATTACACCAATATATGTTTATTAATGTGTTTTGTGCATACCAATTATGATATATTTTTTGGAATGAATAAATCTAAGTAGGAATAGGATCTATGAGCAATTTCGAATTGAAATGTTCTAAAAAACTTTATAATTGATTTTTTGATATACATGAATGCTACAAAGTACATTTTCATGTATGCGGTCACGTAATCAGATAAAAGTGGAGGAGCTTTCATATTTTTTTACGTTTTAGGAATACTTAGACTGAGTGGTGGTTCCACTATAGCGGAATGATATATGGCATACAATTTCGCGTGATTAACGAATTAAGTAAAATTTTATTGCTTAATAAAACGTTGAGAAACCGTGTAATATGTGGTGGAAAAGTGCGACCGTAAATAATATTTTGACGCGTACATTGTACTAGAGTCATGTAGCAAAGTTGCTAAAATGAATACCATAGATAGGGGAGGCTTTAAGGACTGAAGGGCTCGATAGTAAAACCATTTGCTACGGAATCATCACAGTTTTTTGTACTTTATACGAGGGGAAAATACTTTCTTGCCGAGAATTTTTTTTGATGGCCTTTATGGCATGCAGCCCGTAAAAGCGGCGGATATATAATACGCTCCATGTGTGGGCTGTGTGCTTTTTTAATATGAATATTTTATTTTAGTCCAGTTGGATTATGGATGCATGAAAGATATGCACCATCGGACTGGTTCGATTAATATGCTAATCAAATGAACTGGAAAGGTCGTTAAAATGCGTTTCTGCAACCGAAGGGAAGGTTCGATTTAGCAGCGCCAGTAAAATGTTACGACTTCGACTGCTTCGACGACTATCACGGTCTGGCACCATCTGCTAGATGACCAGCTATTTTATTCATAAACCGAATACAATTGGCCATTGCAATTAAGATTTATTCTGCATCGGCAAAAATTGCATTTGAAAAGTGCATTTATTCGTATTATTTAACTTTCAATTTTTGCAAAAGGTTATTCCGTCTGCTTATTCGTTAGAATTTGTACGTTGTCAATCTTATGGAATATTAGTTGATGTTATCAGTGTGAGATTAATGGGATTAGTCAATATTTTCAGACAATTGGATTATTCGGATTGTTCATTTATCGAACCATTTTTGAAAAAGGTGTCAGTGTCGCTATTAATATAATACAATCTGTCATGCTGTCAATACAAATGAAATATTAAATGATATGTATATGTTTAGTTCAAACTTAATTTTATAATCTTGCTAATAGCCAAATGGGACTAGACGGTTAAATATAATGCAATTCGATTATTGAGGTTGAATTTCACTGTCGTTTGGAAAATAAACAGTACTTTAACCCCTTAAGTGGATATGACGTATATATCCGTCAAGACCAAAGTCCTTGCAAAGTGGGTATGACGGATATATCCGCATTGTGAAAGTTAAGCAAACCTCAATAGAAAATGACGGATATGTCCGATTGCAGTGTTGTATGCTTTAGATGTAAGAATGATTCATCTCGTAAAATGATTTCATCATATCAGAAGTATATCAAAACTGATCTCAAGTTCGCGTGCCAAAAGTTAATTTAAATCCACCAAATGCCAAACTAGTCAATAACCCCACCTTTCTTGTTGTAATTCCGTAAATTCCGCCAAAAGTGCGACGTGACGATATATAGACGCCTCGAGTCTCGCTCGCTGGATCGCTATATTGGTCGTTGCGACTTGAAGGTTGTGTTATTCACACGCGAACCCGCGATTGTGAGTATCTCGGCACGAAACGTGTGATCGATTGAGACGATTGCGGCGTAATCCGTAATAATGGACCCGACCCACGAGTCGGCTGCGATGAACGACGGAACACGTTTATGATTTAATTCGCTCAGCGATAGAGATCGAAATGAGGCAGGTACTACAGTTAATTAATACAATGTCGATTTATTTAATTAATCCACATTATTTTGATAATTAAGCTCCATTAATCGCTTTGGTCCCTTTTAGAAATCCCGCCGCCCTTTTGACAATATGTCGCTATTTTGACAATCTGCTGCTGTTCTGATTATTCGCCGCTGATGTGATGATACCACATGGGAGGTCAGCATTTTTTTAAATTTATTTTTTTATTATTTACATCTAAATTGATACAAGTATATGGTCAACCCGTAGTGACATGTTATGGTAGAGGACGTATACTGAAAATAGTATCCTACCAAGGCGCATTTGAACGCCGAAAAAGGACCGAGGTTGGCCACCAAGTCCCTGTGGCCAAGAGGTCCAAAAAAAGGACCTCTGATACGGCACAGGAGCGCCTCTCTCTCGGCTGACATGCCCAAACACATAGCTTGAGGTGATATGAGATCGAGCCAAAGAAATTTCTCAGGTCAGGAATGGCATCATCATCCATGTATCACTACTCCTTTGCAAAAATCTCTTCTTGAAAGTAGAAAATCCGAATTTTTTAGGCTTGCAATTTTCTTTTTCTTTCAAGTTATTGAACACGAAATAATGAATTCCATTGCCCGATTATTATCGATCATTCATTTCAAAAGTCGTTAAAAAATATACAAATTATGCCAAATATTTTTTGCACTGGCATTCAGTCACTAATCTATCGTTCGGGCCCAACTCGGAAACAAACAGCAAACTATCCGACCCTGCGCGACCAAGAAGACCATTATTGAAAAGCCGTCAAATTTTAGTATTTCAAGAAGTGAGCCCTTAAAAAATCATCTGCGAATACTTTTGTCGAGATAATGTACATTTTTTATTACGCCGACCTTCATTTGCGATAAGGGATTTTCATCAACCGTACTAAAATATTATATATTAACCATAAAGGGCCAGAGATGCGAAAACTTTTCTTCCTTCCCGGTATCTCTCGGGATTAGCCGATTGTTAAGCCACAAAAAAAAACTTTATGATGAGCATATTCTCATACTGGTACGTCATATGTGTAAAATATGGGCTTTTATTGCAGTGGAAAATAAAATAAAAAAACCGCGCACATGCTTCGAATGCGTACGCATCATTTTTATAATGCGCCATTTAATATTGATAGTGCCAACTATGATTTTAAATTCAAGTCGATCGCTATAAAGATACGAACTGGTGCTATGGCCGAACTATAAATCTATATTTGATCGGTTAGCGCAGCGTAACGTCATTCGATTTAAATGCACATAAGATATCGCATTTCATATTAATGTATTTATTTGGCTCATAAACGACGAAGAGATATCGGATCGTTCGAAATATAGAATTCGAAGATTTGCAGCTTCTCTTGGCGTAATTTATTTATGGATGGCGGTGGAATATTTCTCGGCAGGATTTAGATAAATACTGAAAATTCCCGATATGACATGTACGATTTGACAGTTAAATTGGTCATAGCTTTTTCAACGGAGCATAATCTTTTCAATCGACGCCCGTCAAAATGTCGATTCAATGCTAATCGTATTACATTAGAAGAAGAATATTGAACATTCAAATTTTTAATTAGCACTCAATCAACCATTGTATATTTATCTCCATTTTCTATCAAATCAAGATCCAAAAAGATTTGTGAGATGATGAATCAGGTCAGTCCAAAAGTTCGTGCGCATTTTGAAATAGTGTGAATAAAACACAATTTAACATTAGGTTTTGAAGCATTCGAAACTTGTTATCGCTTGACTAATATTAGATAAAGCTGAGAGAAATGTCATTTTTTTATTGCGTCTTTGCCATCAGTTTGGTGTCATTTTGAAGCTCTGTTGTTTGTCTTACTTTTTCAAATATTTTTATATTTTTATAGCCATAGTGAAAATGTCCAAGCCAGAAATTGATGAGATCCATTTGCGATCTTGTTTTCTTTTTTTATGCGATAAAAGATTAAAAGCAAAATAAGCTTCCCAGAGCATCTGTCATACTTATGACAATATATTGAATATTCGAAAATGCCATAGATGGTTCAAGAAATTCAAAAGTGGCGACAGAAATTTGAAAAATAAACCAAAATCAGGACGACCTCCAATAATCGACGATGACGCATTAAATTCTCTGGTAGAATCTGATCCTCGAAAAACAATAAAGGAATTATCGCTAGACATCGGCTGTCCCTAGTCGACAGTAAAATACCATCTAAAAAGTCTTGGGATAAAACATAGACAGGGAATTTGGGTACCGCACATCAACGGTCTTGGAACAACGTATAACCATTTGTTCATCGCTATTGTCCAGGTATGAAACCGATCCATTTTTAAAAAGGATCGTTACTGGAGATGAGAAGTGGGTCCTCTACAACAGTCCGAGAAGGAAAAAACAGTGGCTTTCTTCAAATCAAGCACCTGTTTCTACCCCTCGACCGTCATTATCCTTGATAAAGGTCCTCCTTTGTGTTTGGTGGGATTTTTTTGGCGTAATTCACTACGAATTATTAAAACCTGGCCAAACTTTCACAGCAGAGTTATACTGTGCACAATTAGATAGCTTAAAAGCTGAAATGCTCAAAAAGCGATCAGTGCTAGTTAACAACCAAAGAAGAATATTACAGCATGATAATGCAAAACCACACGCAGCAAGGATTACGCGGAACAAAATAAGGGATTTGGAAGTGCTGCAACATCCACCATATTCTGCTGACATTGCACCTTCAGACTATCATATTTTCAAATCATTAGAACATTTGTACCGCGATAAAATATTCACTTCTGTGAAACAAGTGACAAATCATTTGAATTCATAATAAGTGGAAAACCGGCCGAATTTTACGAAAGAGGTATTAAAAAGCTAGCTAATTTGTGGAGGGCGATTATAAATAACAATGGAAATTATTTAATTGAGTAATATTGTATAGCTTTTATTAAAATATTTTTTTCCTCCGAATAACAAAAAAATGACATTTCTTTCCGCTTTTCCTAATATATTAGTTAGTCTGTCACCAATTTTTGTAAACATTAGAAGCATATTAGTACCCATAGAAAATTAATATCGATAATCAATACAAACGTGCTATGTTATTTTTTTTTTTATTTTGATGTGGCAAATCTGCCATATCTGATCAAAATGAATAGTGTACATTGTGAACATCAGTGTAAAGACTGCTCAAATATGGTTTGAAAAATTCAAACGCCGTTCAGGACGTCCTGTTAATTTTGATAATGACGTTCTTAAAAAAATTATAGAGTAAAAGCCACAATTAAGGGGGGAAATCATATTAGGAGCATTTTTTGTACTTTTTTTAAACAGAGAAGAAATAATTAGAATATGTAGAATATTCAAAAAATATCAGCAGAATTAAATCAATTGTATTAGAGGACATTCTCTTCGTCGCAAACTTTACACAATATTTCAAATATTATTTTTTATAAGATAATTCAAGGACTTAATTCGAGTATGTTTACTTGGATATCATTTTCAGCTGCCTTAAAATAACTCCACCTTTGTTCGTTATTATCGATTTTAAATATCTCTTCATAAAATTAATATTTGGAATAATTGGCTATGTGTTAAGGATTGTTCTAAAATTCAGCATGTGAAATTGTTGTATATTAATTTAGTATGAATCACCGTACACGTTTCAACTTTCATTTATAATTTTTATTTAAAAAAATGTTGTTTTGCACTTGTTTGGTTTTTCAAGACAAATAAATATTAGGTACTCCCGAATTAAATCCATTATTTTCGCATGCTCTTGTTTGAATCTCTGTAATTTGAATCTTATTTATTCGTCATTTTTATCTTCTTAATCGATTGAAGAATTATTATAAACATTCTTATCTTCAACATCA
Source organism: Stenopsyche tienmushanensis (assembly GCA_008973525.1). Taxonomy (NCBI): domain Eukaryota; kingdom Metazoa; phylum Arthropoda; class Insecta; order Trichoptera; family Stenopsychidae; genus Stenopsyche; species Stenopsyche tienmushanensis. The sequence continues at coordinate 1,028,849 of WACJ01000009.1, read as the reverse complement.
ATTGTCCAAGTTTTACTAAAACGCATTGGTAAAGTGAACAGGTTGGCTTTTTTCAAAAATCATCACTAGAGATGAAAGATGGATCGTTTAAAATAGTGGGTTTCTAAGAAACAAATCACAGTTTCAACGTCCAAACCAAGATTGATACTTCTGAAAGTTCTTTTATGCGTTATAGTGATTTATTATAATATTCTTAAGCCTAGCAAAACGATAAATGTGGAAGTTTATTGTCAACAAGAGTCAAACAAAGTCAGACTCAATTATGTAAAAATAATTTTTAGTTTATTCAACTACAATCTCCATATTTGCCAAATTTAGTAACTTCTGATTCTTATCGATTTTGATCTTTAGAACATTAATTAAGAGAGAAATATAAAAAAGTAGATGAAATCAAAGTTCATTTGGATTCGTATTAGTTGTTGACAGTATAAAAAAATATATCTTATATTGATTTTTGTGAAGAAATGAAAAAAATAAAGTTTTAATTAGTAAAAAAAATTGATTTCTTTCGGGATAGTCTAATATATTTGTTAATGAAAATGTATTTAAAATATAATTATAGATTAAATAACCACCCTCAATGGTCTATTTATAATAGAGGCATCTCCCTCTTCGGTTTATTTATTAGAGAAATTCATTTGGGGTATCGTAAACAGGAGAAAAGCATCGTTAAAAAGTTTTGCCGAATGATAAATTTTCTTTGAAAGCGATAGTAGAAATCCAAATTTCTCGCAAACACTATTACTTCAAGGCAGACAGTTTTGCGCTTCTAAAAAGAAGTTTTCCTTTGGCTCCACAGAACGTTGTTATCGTCCCGAATTGTTAAGCAAAGTTGTTACTTTTGTCAGTTCAATTGTGAAATTCTTCAACATGAGCACTTTCCTGAACAATATTACTTTCATCTAGCGAAATAAGCAATTTCGTCACGACAATGAGCCGATGTATAAATTAGCCCCGACAAAGGGTAAACCACCCGATTTTTTAAATCCAAGCCCCGGCAGGGCTTCGATCCAGAAAAGAGAATCGTAATGAATATCTATATTAAAACCCAAGTTTATCCATTGAAGTCTTTGATTGAGCCCAGGACGCAATCAGTGGTGCTCCAATATCATTCTGTTGTAATGCGCAGTGTAAATTTGAACAAGCAAGCCTTCTTTCATTTGTCCCCCGGTGCGTTCGGGGATGTTACCGAGCTCATTTGGGTTTTATATCCAAGACGCTATTGTCGCATGGGGCCCTCCACCCTTGAAAACCCTTACGGAGGCCCTCCCTTTAGCGCCGCCCATCGTCACCAAGACGTAATAAAACTGTTTCATTTGAATGGCAAATGATCATCCAATCATTCCTTCGCGATGTAAAAAGGAGTTCTTTTATCGCAACCCTTTCCGCAAGATCGGATAATGTTCCCAAAAGATCGTGGCCCTGTAAAAGTGAACTCGTTCGCAGTGTAAGCCACCACTCTTTTTGTTTTATGTCAGGCTTTTATTAGGCTTGATATTTCCCCTACGCATTAATGTCTACAACTTAGTTGCCTCGTAAAACCTTATAATTGCACTCTTTTAAAGTGAAAGTGGCTTTTGTGATATTCAGAATCCTGTAAAAACTATTTACTACTCATTTAAGAAAGCACTTACTTTTTACCACTGTTATGATTACGACACGAAGGTCTCAATTGACGAAAGTAAATCGACTTATCCAATTTTTTTAAAATGGATAAGAGAATAACAATTCAAAAATTAGGATATGTCATATGATCGTTCGGAATTTGTAGGTGAGAATTAAAACGTTGTAGCTTTAACAAAACAATAAATTCAATCAAAATAATCTCCATTAGCTTCAGTAGCATTGGCTGCTAAATTTTTAATTTCTAACATATATTTTCGATTTCATGATGCGATTCAAATTTAATGGCTTCCCTTGGTTTTACGAAGGAAAATGTACAATGCCATGATTGATGACAATAATATTTGGATATCTGAGGATATCTGGCTGCAGGAGGGACGACTTCCCGCAGTCAAGGCTAACCGACGACTTCTCCGACTCCCGTCTCCTGCGCTTCACTACCCAACCGGCAAAGTCGCTTCTGATGCGTCGGTATGGCAGGTGCAATGTTTCCGTAGGGCCACAAGAGATGGCGCTGTTAAAATAACACATTGCACCTGAAGAGAGACGGAAGATGTCGCTATTAATCTGGCGAATTAAATCTGCTCAGATTGCAACATTGCTAAATTACATGGGATAGTATGAATAAAAAAAATAATAAATAATAGCACTAAATCACAAAAGGTTGAGCAATCCTCTTCTAAGCAAATGTCTTAGGGTATAAATATTTTAATATATTTAAAAATATTTTATTTGTATCGTATTTATTAAGGTTAATGGGAAATGTATGATAATAAATTGTAGCAATTATGAAGCTCTGTATAAGCGATTATTTAACGATTGGAGGGGTTGGGGAAAATCGTGCATCGGTATAATCTTTTGTTGTAGAGATAAGCGTCCTAAATAAAAGTTAATGACGATCGGACTCGCAAGAATTGGCTTTAGAAAGGTCAACTCGTAGATTTCGTACACAAATCGAAGAGATTTATGGCACCCCAGGGTCTATCTATCACTCTATATCGGAAAAATGGTCCCGAAAAAAGAGGCACACTTTTCTTGCCCCGCACACACACGATCTATGTTGTTATCGAAGTTGCAAAAGAAACTCCTTGTCGAATATTTATTATGATGGAATAAATAAAATGCGGAGCGAATTTTTCGCTTGCCAGTAATTTAGTAAATTCTGACGACGTCGAATCACGTGTACGGTGGCGATTGACATGTAATTGGAAATGGATGTCGGGCTGTCAAAATTTGCCGGTTAAAATACTGTCAATATTGGTGGAAGGGTTTAGCATGAGATTGATCGTATTCGAAAAGCGAAAATTTAAATTAGTTTAAACTCAAATCGAAGCATTTTGCGCTGAAATGTCCATTTTTTATGATGTTATGTTAATGAAAAAGATCTTGACCGTGCTAAAACCATTGGGTGATCCTCATTTACATGTATAAAAAGGATCAGGATCATCATACTTTTAGATCTGATTCTGATTTTTTCTTCTGAGATAAGTAGCATTAAATTATTCTGCTAAATATGAATACTTTTTTGAAGCCACTTGACTTTTGGTAATCAAAATATATACTTCAATTTCATTCATCTCCTCAATTTCTAATGTTGCTTACAAAAATATCACATGCAACCCTTATAAAGATCAGAGGCTTTCCAGATAAGAAAGCGCTTCATATGAACAAAAATGAAAAAAAAAGCGGAGAGCCTTAAAAATAGGGCTCATTGAGTTTTGGCAGGAAGCGGACGGCCGTTCCGGTAATTGTGTTATTATAACATTAACACGCGGCGGGATTCGCAAGGCAATCACGCGAGTGGACAAAAAACCTGTTATACATTCAAATCAGTCCAATTAATATTTTTTGTGGGCTAATTGGTGTGTTGTGCCCGCCCTAGGTGCACTAATGACCCTCTCTGTATTCTGGACGACTCCTGTTTAAATCATACGCCATGTTATTGGGAGGATTGATGGCTTCGCTTTGGACAGAGGGATGCTGCGAAACGAAATTGAGGAAAAAATCGTGACCCACCCCGTCTACTGTCACAGTCATAATCTCCTTTTGATAGTTAAGTATGACGGGAATTCCCGATTGTCGGAGGCAATTACGGTCATTAAAAATGCATTTCGCTAAGGGGAGCTATGAATTACGCCTAATGAAAAAATGAATGACGAATTTATGTTGTTTCGCTAGATCGCGAAACGCTTGTTACATTTTAATTGGATGCGGTCTTTCAGGCTGAAATCATGAATGAAAGATCTCCAATGGATCATTAAAAACTAGTGACGAAAATTATGCTTTTTTTAAATTTAGGTTATCTGAATTTTTATGCTATTTTCTGATTGGCATGTACATTTGCTTCATCAGGGTAAAATTATTTTTTATTGCGAATATTACATTCAAAAACATATTTTCACACAGAACCAATAAATTGATTCTGAGTCAATAAACGCCTAAGAATTATACTGTTGAATATTAACATTAACACATATGAAATATCTTATATAATATATAATGGCCAATCATATTTGGCTTATTGATTACGTTAAATTCTGGCTATTATTATACACGTACACGTTAACGTAATAAAGGGAATGGTTCTAATAAATTATAATATAATAACGTATTTTATTTAATTAGAAATTTAAAAATGCTATTTGCCCCAAATATTATCATAAAATTTCAGCATTCACACTGTCCAGAAGGCGCAGATTCTTGGTGTGAATGGCAGAAACATGCAACTATAAAATTGTTATCTTTGTACAAGTATCCTTCCGCTCTCGACGAAGAAGTTTAAAAATTCTTAAGCTGCATTTACGAAGAATTATCGTCTGATGATTTACTGAAAAGATGCCTTGGTTCAAATACCCAAAATAACAATGAGAGTTTCAACTTGATTTGAACTTATTTTGAGGTCCCGAATCTTCTAAAAAAGCTAGAACAGCTTGAGATTGAGATAGCTGAAGGATTGCTTTATGGAGCTATAATCGCTGATTAGTACTATGTTCTCTTTTTCAACAATTTTTAAGTACTTAAAACTTTAAGCGCGTTTTTCTTTTAAACGAAATTTTTGTATGTGGTGTTGAAAAAAATTTCGAAAAACCAAGTCGCAGATTGGTCTGAAAATTTACAAGCTTATTTTACACATGTATAGCTATGATATTTCGCAAAATCAGGTTAAAATATGTATTTTATCTTACATTTTACATTTAAAAACATCCACAAAAAAGGTGTTTTTTCAAAACATTTTTCAAATAAACGCCATTTTGTTACTTTTAAATAAGTATTAATTGGGTGTTATATGATAGTGATATCTATACCGATTAACTTTTTGTTTCAGGTAAGTCTGAATGAAAAAAATATATATGAACGCTGTGGATTTGCATTTTTTTTGACTTGACATTTTGATGTTTAAAAATGATATAATATATATTTTTTACGATTTTTTTATTAAACTACAAAAAGATTCATTTTATTATACAGTGTATTTACTATGAAAAAAAATTGTAAAAAATAACCCTTAAAGGAGTACTGTGCCAGGGCCTGGCACCCCCCTTCCACTTTTAAGAAAGAGCACTCTTGCACATTGAGCTCGGAAACAGACAGAGACAGACGTAGCGCAGTTCGGGAGACAGAGATGGAGAGTTTCCCCGCATACATCGCACGATTGTATAGATTGTTAGCCCAAATTTATCGACTAATAATGATTTCGATTTTAAGTTTGTTATTTGTTTACGCAAAGATATTACAAAATATTGTGTGCTATCGACAGTGTTTATTTATTTAATTGCTTTCTGTTCGTCGCTGCTTGTTGAATGAGACTTTGTCCGATTATCATTTCCTTCTAAAGTAGGAGCAAATGAATCGATTTCTTGTGTATTTTTATATTAAAAAAATGACGTGTTCTTGTACGCTATCAACAGTGCTTATTTAAAATTGCCTCTGCCTCGAATTGAAGATTGTTTTACGCTAATAGGAGCTGACAGAAAGTAATCGGTGTAAAGCGATTATGGCATCAACGACTTCATCGATTTTAAACTAAGGTAAAAAAATGTAATTTTTGATCATTTTGATCAATATGCCAAGTGATTTTTTTTTAGAATAAAGAATATTATCTAAATTATTTTCCATTAGTTTCTAATTTTTAAATTTATTTTTGGAGTGGCTATTTTTTAACAATTCATTCTATGTCCTCACTGCCAACCATTTTGACATGATTTTTATGCCATAAGCGCTTAATAATTTGAAAATAAATGCAGTACGTGGTTTATTGCTTCAGGTCACGTGTAGCGCGAGCCGAAGAGCTGGGATCCAAGAGCATATGTACACTCGTTCTCTTCTCGAAGATCGACTTAACCACCGTATTACGCACGCATTCTTTCTCCACCCGTTTCCGCAGCCCAAAATTCATTTCACCAGACCAATATGCGCCAACATGGTGCACCCATACAATATTTTTACTGCGCTTATGTTATTTCCGTAAGTATAAACAGTACGTTGACAAAGTTTTATCGCAATCAGATGAACGGTATGGAAGAGCATTAAATACGGACAAACAAACATTGATTTTTATATATTAAACTATGCCTATGCTACTCGCGGAATTTTTAGAAAAAAGTGGACGAAGTTTTATAGCAATCTGATGAACGGTATGGCAGCGCATTACATACGAATAAAGAGATTATTTGTTATGTATTAGATTTAAGTTTGTAAAAATGTGGTCGCCATCCACACCAGATTTGAATTGAAGAAGATTGAGTTACAAGTTTAGCCGCTTGTATTAATACTTCTCGATTTTTATTTCATTAATATATAAACAAGCCCTTTGCCTTTGATTTAAGTTTATGAATAATTTCGTGGTTTAATATTGAATCTGATCAATCAAAAAGATAAAAATAAAACGAGGATAGTTCTAAATTGAGAAATTATAGCGAAATATACTTCGGGATGATACGTAAACATGATCATTGGGGAATCAGTCACTATTTCACAATCTCACAAATTGAGTTGTTACATTACCACCGTGATCAAAATAATGGATTGTAATTAAAGTTCGCGGTTCACGTTGCACTCGAAATTGCACCATTCCCCGAGCCATATAAATATCGACATGGAATTTGCGACGGGCATAAAAAAAGCAGGTATTCGATATGGATCGGGACTCCATTGTATGTAGTCCATGATGAAGCGGTTGCCTCATAATATTTATTATCTACATTTTAAGTGAATAGCACTAAATATTAGAGCTTCGATATCAACATGTGGGCGCTAAATAATACGGAGCTTTGTGCTTAATGGCAAGTTGGGCGACACTAAATCACACGGAGATACATTAGAATATCTCACATAAAACTGATAAACGAGGACGACTATTTTTGGTTTTTCGGAAAGTTCGAAGATCGCTTATGGCTCGTTGTCTTTTTGCAGATATTGCGGCGGTTGTGGAACATGCTTTTTTAATGCTTGAAATTCGTGCTGGACGCTCGGCTGGGAAAAGTGAGTAGATTTTTTATTATTATCTGGGGAAAGATGTACTATATAAACTAATTGGGGTGGACACTGGGGGTTTCAAAGCTTGAAATGGCCGGACAGGGTATATGTTTTGATATGTATAGTCGAGCGCAAATAAAACATGAGGATTCTAGTTTAAAAGCTTCATCCTTTGTCCGGCTTTTTAAAGCATTTAGGATATATTAATTCCTTTGAAAGCGGCAAAAAATGCTTCGAAAATTCGTGAAAAATACATACCGGAAAATTACGCTATTATTAGTTTCATTTTCAATGTAATTATCGTATTAAATCAATCAATTAACATTGTTTAAATGTAACCAAAAGACTAAACATGTCAAATATATCATAATATGAAATTATAATTAAAATTTTGATTATCCAAGCTCTTATTAAAAAGGCGTAATTCAAGTATTTTGTAACCGACTGTAACTAAGCTTTTAAGCCATTCTTTGAATCCTAGTTAGAGGAAATAAGTTGTATATTTTACAAAATATTTTTTTTTAAGAACATGTTTCATTGTTTGAATAATTCATGGCTGGTAGACATATGCTTTTGATATAAATTTTGATATTTTTTGAAAATCACGTTGATAAGCCTTTTAAGATGTCGGTAGATTCGGTGATCTTTGAAGCATATTTACTTTAAGAATTCTCAAATCTGAACATGATCTGTACACTAAAACTTCTTTTTGTGCGACATTTTTTTTGTGCGATTTCAAAGATATGTTGTTTTTTTAAGCAAATTTTTTAAAGGAATTTCCAACATCTCAACCACTAACGGAGTTATATATATTTTATTGTTAATGAAATGTTTTTCTCGCGTTTTTCTCGAAACTACATATATGTCAAAATTTATTTTTAACTATTTAAAAAAAAATTAAAACTCACAAAATAAGGCCAAAAAATGAAATCTTCAAAAAATCTTGAATTTTTTTGAACAGTTGCCATTTAATGATTTTTTTAGTTACATAGATGAAAATTAAAATAATTAACTTTTTTTGTGCGATTTTGGATATATTTTATACAGCTGATTCAAAGTTATGCGGTTTTTTAAATTTATGGAATGCATCTTAACTTTTTCTCTGTAAGTCATAACTTTTTTTGTGCGATTTTTTGCGGAACGCATCTACCGCACAAAAAAAGGTTAAACGCTTATTAAAGATTTATGTTTTTTGTACTTCTGTGGCTTTTATAGATAGACATAAGTCAATCGATCGATTTTATTTCTAATGCAATTTCTATAGACTTAAACTATATATTTCTTTCCACCAAACAATATACATATTTAATGAAAAATCTATTTTATGTTCTATCTTGCATCACATGATCAAAATATTATTTTCATTATGGATTTCTGTTACGGAGCAATTTCAGACTTTCATGATTTTAAATATCGTTTGGTGCGAAATTGACCATTTAAAAATTTAAAACGTGACCACCCCCCCCTTTATACAAATATAATTTCCCCATAAAAAAGGCATGCTGGCAGCGATATTCCCGTCAAAATATGTCATCAGTAATCGGCTCTGAACGATGTCGACCCTGTCGATAAATTTAACGAGTTTTAAATTTTGTAAATTTGAATTTTAAGCCTGTCTCATATCGAAGGTTTTGCGACGGTCCTAGGACATGGGATTTTATTGACACAGGCTTAATTAAACGGCCGATCAATTCGCACCGGGCCAAATTCTATTTGATTGCGACCCCTGCATGCCGCACCTACGGAATAACCACCCCATAATGGTGAAAGTTTTGCATTTAAATTGTTTAATTTTAAAATGGGTCATTTGAAAGTTTATTTATATTTAAAAAAAAATGTCAAGCCGCATTTTCAAAATGGAAAGAGTCTCTAAGTGTAGAGGGGCACCCTTCGCCTTTTAATGCCTTGATACATTATCCATTTTTAACACTAAGCGGCTTACGATCGTAAGCGGTTTCTCAAGTTAGGTGCTTTTAATCTTAACCTTTAGTTAAGTCTCATAGTAAACACACCTGTGTTTGTTTAGTTTAGATATTAAAATAAAAATAATGCTCAAGTCTAGTCCGTGAAGTTGATGAGACTTATGAGTGCCATTAATAATTCATCAAAGTTTGCGATGGTGGAAAATCTTATTTGAAGATCAAGGAAAATCCTTCATAAGGGATGTTTTTATTCTTATATACATACATTAGAAAACTTATCAAACCAATTTTTCTTAGTTATTTAAATAACGAATAGAAATAATAGAACCTCGATTATCCGGATTTTTGATTATATGGATTGTTTAAAAAATATATAATTTACTGATTGGCACGTGAAAAATTGTGCCCACTTTTGCTCACGTACGTGATGGATTATATATTATGAAGTTAACTCATTCTTTAATATCAGAAGGACGACATGGTATCAGAGAACTTTAAATTCACAGGGAAAATCTTTCTGCTGACATACTTTCAGCAAACACATTCATTGAAGCTATTTATGGAAAAGTAAGGATTCCAAGAAGAGTTTATATACAATGTTAATGATATCGGTTTGAATTGAAAAAAAACTACCCAACATACCTATAGCATCAAGATGTGATAATGTTTCACCTGGGTACAAAACTAGTAAAGAACGTGTTACTATAATGACGTGTATAAATGCAGCAGGCAGACATAATATTGACACTGTTTGTCATTGGATGCTTAAAAATATCCAAAGTCTTCTCGTTGAATATGATCAACAGAAAAAAACCTGGTTGAATGGTGAAGTTTTTAAACTATGATATGAAAAGCAGTTCATACCAAAATTGTTTACGATCGATGGATCAGAAATATTCAAACATTTATATAGAAATCAGATGTTTCGACGATTATTGGTAGCAGACGAAAATAATGAAGAAACTATCATCAACTTCCACAAGAAAATACATTAGATAGTTGGATTTTTTTAGATGTGACAACTTCAAAATATTACAAAAAAAATATGAAAAGACCAGTAGTAAGTTCCAGTAACGTGATAGAACCTTATGTCGGAAGTATTACAGTAGTTAACAACACCTGTTTTAAAAAACCGGGGTTTTAGGCAAAAAATGTGACCTTTGAAAACCGATTTTTTATCATGAAAATCCGGTTTTGAATATAAAAAATAATTTTTCATTATTTAAGAATTACGGACGAATAATATTGACTCGTTCACTAGACAACACGTGCTCTTGCACTCGGCGTGACGACACGTTGATCTATGTATGAAAAGGTTCTTCAAAGAAGAGTTTTTAGTTTTGAACTTTTTTCTTGGTTAATTCTTATCTTTATAATTATAAACGCAAAAAAATGCAATTTCCAAATGTAAAATTTCTTCGATATTCAGCAGGAACAAGTTAAGAGATACATCAACCATCAATTGTTAAGGCATCAATGAGTTCTACAAAAAGTTTGGAAACATTTCAAGAAGGTTCCAGAAGAAAAAGCGCGTTGTAACCATTGCAAAAAAAATATTCAGCTGCAAAAGATCATCGACGATCTGCATCTTTGCGCATTTTTTCATCAAATATCTGAAACAAAAATGGTGACCACAGCCAGATTTGGACCATCCACAGTTGGACCAAGACCCTCCTCTCTTCTAAAACAAGTCGGTATTGAAAATTTCTTAAAAACTATTCTCGGGTGATAGAATCAGTTTACAAATTTTGCAGAAGTGCTTAACGTGAGATAATTGAAGAATTAAGTAATATTAAAGATGAGGGTAAAAAATCAAAACGTTTTTCCTAAATCAAGCAGAATAGATTACATATTTTTGATTTTTTCTTCAATAACTTCTCCTAAAGAAGATTAGCGATAATAGAATATTTTGATTGCTGTTTTTTATGCAATAATAACTACATATTTTTTAATAATTATTGATTGTTCCGATAATTTTAAATTTGGCTTAAAAATGTTTGATTGAATGTCATAAATTTAAATGTAAATTGGCAGTGTAATGCTTTTATTATTGAATGAAATTCAAATAATTTTAATATATCCGTTAGATTAATTTTATATTCCATATATTTCTTAAAACCGAAAACCGGTGGAAACCGGATTTGTTCGAAAACTGAAAACCGGTTTTGAAGAATGTCGGTTTTTGTACATGCCCTAGATGTAGCCGAGTTGTTAAATTGTGATTCAAATAATCCTGGATTATTCGAGTATTCACGATTTGGCAGCTTCTAAAAGAAGATCTAACTTAATATTTTTGTTAGTGAGCAAATTTAAAATCAATGAAGTCGTTGATGTCATAATCGCTTTACATCGATTACTTTCTGTCAACTCATATCAGCGTAAGACAATCTTCAATTCGAGGCAGGGTCAATTGTAAATAAACATATGATAGCATACAAGATCACGTCATTTTTTTACATAAACAATGCACAAAAAATCGATTTATTTGCTCCTCCTTTAGAAGGAAATAATAATTGGATAAAGACTCATTCAACATGCAGCGAAGAATGGCAAGCAGTTAAAAAAACAAACATTGTCGATAGCACATAATATTCGGTCATTTCTTTGTGTAAACAAACAACATACTTGAAATCGAAATCATTACAAGTCGATAAATTTGGGCTTAATCTATACAATCATGCGATGCAGGCGAGGAATTTCTCCGTCTCAGCCTCCCGAACTGCGCTATGTTCTCTCTGTCTCTGTCTATCTCCGAGCTTCAATGTGCAAGAGTGCTCTTTCTGAATAGTGGAGGGGGTGACGGAGGGCCTCCGATAGTACTCCCGTAAGGGTTAAATTTAAAATCGATCACTGAATCTTTTGATAAAAAAATATGTATATGTAAATCCAGAAAAATATAAATTATTTATACTTTCCCTGTCTTTCCCTGTCAGTTATGATTACATTCGATTATCCGGATTATGTCATCCCTAATTATTTCGGATAATTGAAATTCTACTGCATGTATGTCTGCCAGTTAATTTTATAATTTTAATCTCTGTGATTGATCAAAATGAAATTTTACACAGTTTTACTTATTTTATGATTTTTTTACAAAGTCTCTTGTTTTAAAAAAGATCGAAATAATAAATGACGAAAGGAAATTACGGTTTATGTAATTTAGAATTGTGAGGTGAAGTTTTAAAAAAAACTACCATCATTGTGTTGGTTATAAAATAATTTATAGCCATGGCTCTTGTTTAAATATTATGTATGAAATAAGTATGCTGATAAAAATCTCACAGCGCTTGAACCGAAATAACATAAAAGCCGGTTTTCTTCTGCAGATGGAAATTGAGCGAAAGGCCACATTTTTTTGATACTTATGAATAAAATTTATATGACGAATATTTAAACACGAATTCCGGTCGTAATTTTAAAAACGTATTCGACGCGATGCGAAAATAAACCCGTCGTAAAATTACGACGTAACAATTCATGAAACAATTTCGACTTTACTCCTCGGATATTAAACTTAGGAATTTATCCAAAAATATTCATGACTAATGCGTTTATATTTGACGGGCATTCAAATACGTTCCTCGTATGTTTTTCCGGACAGGGCCGGATGGAGGCGGGGAGGCGGCACCGTAACCGGGCATGAATTATTTAGCACACTTATACGAGTGTGGCCCTTTGAACGTCAAAAATGAGATAAGGGAATAACCCACATAAAATAACCATTTCCCCATTGTCTCCGCGGCAGACGGATCGTTTCGGAAAACCGTCGACCATATCAATAAAACCATCTGCCGTTCACCTTTTATATTAAAGTGCGGTCGGTTCGAATCTGACGAAGAGCTCTGCAATAAACCGGGGCGCCGCTCCGGAGCCGACTTGCAAATGACTGACCGCGAATGGCTTATCAGATTTACAAGAGTGAAGACGACGAGACCCCAGACGCTTTCAGCTGAAAGCTGACGAAACAACTGATAGTTTTTCAGATGTTATCTTAACAGCAGCAAGGCCGTTTGAATTTTTTAAAACAGTGGTCAACGAAAAGACCCTCGGCCGTCCCTTGTGTTTGCGTTGACCCAAAATGATTGATGGCATACCAATTCAGATGTATTCATAATTGGCCCTTATTTTATCTTGCTAACGCTCATCCGCTCTAAAAAATCTTCAATGGGGATTTAATATGTTTGTTTTTATGAGTCTGCTTTACAAAAAACATACAAATTCAATGATGGCATCATATAGAGAAAAATAATGCTAATTAAGTCCAATTAGTATATACTTATCGTTTTTTATATTTATACTTATCTTTAATTTTTTGAGTCTTCAGAGTGTCCTGAAATCTTGTATTCCTAATAAAAATATGCAACATTTTTCAACGTGTACTTGTACGTGTTCTCTCCATATCATCCATATTTCCTTTTTCCTGTAAATCTGAGCAGATTTAATTCGCCAGATTAACAGCGACATCTTCCATCTTTCTTCAGATGCAATATGTTATTTTAACAGCGCCATCTATTATGGCCCTACGGAGACATTGCACCTGCATACCGACGGATCGCTTCTTGCGCGTGCACCGTCGCTGGTTGGGTAGTGACGCGCAGGAGGCGGGAGTCGGGGGAGTCGTTGGTTAGCCTTGGCTGCGGGAGGTCGTCCTTCCTGCAGCCAGATCGCTATCGTGTGGAATAAATAAACTGCCCTCGAGAGTGCCCCCGCATCAACGTTACAATAATAATAATTGCTTACAAATATAATAATATATTATAGACTTATAATGATAATAGACTATTGTAAAATTATATATATGCCATTAAAACTGATTGCTTATTTAGGGTTGTTTGAATTTACTAATAGTACTAATAAGAATAATATTTTTACAAGGAACTCTGACTTATATATCCTGCAATAAATTCAGTTACGAAGCAAAGATCATTCAATGGAAGCAAACCTGATGACCACTGTTGAATTTATTTAGAAATAAAATGGAATCACCAAGATCCATTAAAATATGAAGATATTTTTGAATTTACCAATATGTGTCACTAGCATAATAATTTTTAAATATTAAAAAATATTTATTTTCTATGAAAAAACAAGTTAATGATCGACATATTTAACAAAGATTAATCTAAGAGTTTAAAAAATTGGGTATCAATAATTTATCATTATTATAATCTATTCCATTAAGTGTCGAGGCGCTTCTTTAATGTGTCAATGGTCAGAAATTCGGACCGGTTGGACACGGTAACCTCGTGGCCCATGTCCTAGTGTATTTATCCCAGCTTAAGAATTTCAAAGTTAAATTATAATATTTAGCTAGCTTCCTCCCGCGCTCAGAGCGTAAGTGGCGAAGAATCGTGTTTTTGCGGACATGGAATTTTAAATCCATGGTTTTACATGCTGAGCATGGTTTTACAAGGATATAGTTTTTATTAATAAAAAATAAGTGTGATAAATATTACATGGACAATAAGACTATAATAATATTTAAAAAGTATTCTAATGGATAAAATCCTTATCAATTTTATCGCAATATACGTTGCTATTAATAATTTAAATCATAAATAAGATTGAGTGAGGAGCAAACTACTAAATCACAAAATGCCTACAGGTTGATTTTACTCGGTCCAAATAAATATTTGTATTTATTTTGTTAAAAAGCTGTGTTGAAATATCGATAGTTCGGAGAGAACACTTAATAAAATATTCCGCATTCATAGAAGAATGCTGCATATTTATAGTATGAATTTAGGATTTCAAGATATTCTGAAATGGACTCAAAAATTGACATTGGCCTAAAAGATCGTTGATGCTGAAATGTAAATAAATATGAAAAGCTTCTCAAGGGAAATATAATTTCTAGCGAAAGAGGGATCTTTTGAATGCCCACAATACATTCCTTCTGCCCAAAAAACGCAAAAATGTCCATCTCGTTTTTGATGGGTAGTTTGTTCATAAGCTAGGGATCAGTCTGCAATTTGGCGTGCATGTGCATATGTAGGTTTATTTTTATGCGTCCATATAGAGAAGGACTGGTTGCCGTATCGAGAATCGATGATAGTAAATTGAAGATCCCTGGGAGCGGAGCGGAGAGCCCCCAGCGGCGCCCCATTACGAGGGTGGGTCAGCCGACCTTTTTTTATATGAAGAGTCTCGACCAAAAACTCTCAATTCGGCCTGAATAATGAACATTTTATGTAGAGGCTATATGATACGTTTTTGGGCCACATTAAAGGCTTCCCACGCCGATTCATCATCGTGTACTTGCGCATTATGGGTCTCCGATATAGGCGAAACTCCCAAAAAAGACCCATCGTTTGTTTCGGCTTGGCGTACACAATATTAATACACAACCTATTCATTACACTTAAGATAATTACGTTTTTTCTGTTCCATTGTGCCTCTTGTCGTGTCTGGGGTAAGCGTTTTACGCACGACCTGATATGATTAGGCCAGCATTAGGGTGAATTAACCCCAACATACGCAGCCACATACGACTGTATCAAATAATTATTAATAATGGGCTTGAAGCACTTTTAATAAATAAAAATACTGTTCAATCAATTGTATATTTATCAGCTTAACTGCATTTGATTTCAATAGCTTTGATCATATAACGAAATGCTTAGAAATAAACAATTTACCAAAACACTTATTTTGTAAAAAAGTCTAAAGAATTGCCCACCTAAAAATGATCCTCTGATTGTTTAAAGAATCTAAGTTATGATTTTCATTTCAGTAATCGTTTCGGTTCAGCTTTATAATAAGCATTCTACGAGAATAATATTGTTGAAATTACTATAATTAATTATTGATGATTCGTTAGTCAACCATATCTGCTTCTTCCAAGTGCTCATGAATTTACTATATATTTGTATAAAAATATATAATTTTGGGACTATCACATAGGTGAAAAATATAGTATAAATAATTTATTAAAAGTATAATAATCAGAGCTAAAAATATATAATAACATCATTTATCAAACGAGAGTATATTGATTTGGTGCTTATTGGCTGGAAGTTTGGCAGTCCCAGCTTGTAGTACATAACACTGGGAAACAAATTGAAATCTGGGAGTCTCAGTTTGGGTACATAGCAAATATATTAATATAGAAAGAGATGACCAAAACAAAATATATAATAATGACTTAATTGCAATATTATCTTAACTTTTTTCAATTAACTCTTAGTCTTGCTTCGTTAATTTCCTCATCGATAATTATTGGAATGTTTTCTGAGAGCTTTCATTGTCTTTGTACATATAAATAAGCCTTTTTTATTCTACCAAAAAATAAGTTCATCCCAATGCCAAATAAGAGCTAAAAGGAATTTTACTGGCTTTATTCCATTCTGGATTCAATAACTCTCATATATCAATGTATTTTTTGCAATATATTGTTAAAAATATGCCAGATTTTAATTGAGCCAATTAGTACCATTTCGCTCAATATTCTTATGAAAAGAAGTCAATGTAATCGAGATCCCATTTTGCAATTACTTTCTCATAACAATCCAGTTTTGCGTGAATATTTTCCCAATCAAGAACTACTTTAATAGCTGATGATTTCATTCGGTAGATTTTTACAATTTACATCTTTTTTTAGTGCCATAAATAGTTTTGGAATGCCTATTATCTAAATCTGAATTAGAACATGCCAAATTAAGAGCTAAGCGCATCCTTGCCTTTTCGCAGTTACTCACTGTTCCAAGCTATTGGTAGGCATAATTTATATGTAGTCATTAAAATTTTAACATAAAAAATAACTGAATTTGATTTAAAACGATGCAAAATAAACCGTTGATTGCTTTAATTAAACTCAATAACGTATGCTCGTTATGACACATCAATCGATTTTTCAGAATATTTGCGAAGCAATTGTTTAAATAACATTATTTTGATTAAATTTTGCACAAATTTGTTCTATATAAATACACATATATTTGAGCAATTTTACATTCAAACAATATTTATTTGTAATTAGTATGCTTAGCTGTGTTTTCAAATGAAAATGAATTTATATTTCGAGGGAAAAATACGGTACAAGAAGAAACTGGGATTTTGTTAGGGGGTTAATTTATGTATATTAACATAATTTCATAAATATGAAGTTTGATTGACAGCTTAATTTTGTGTAATATTTGCTTAAATATTCTCTTATGAAGTATCATTTAGAATCCAGTCTGAATATTTAATATTGATATTAGAAAAAGTCTTTTGATGGGCTCATAAATAAATATTTAGTTGGATTATACGGCAGGGCATAGGCTTGGATTGCTCATTTATTTAAACAAACCAGTTGTGCTTCAAAATTAATATTCAAATGTGTGTGAACAGCCACAATGTCAACGCAGCATTAAACTAGACAAAGTCATCATTTTAATGTACGTTGCTCCGCTCACATTACCGCGACAAGTTCATTATTCATATAGTTTGTCCTAATAAATTTTAATTTTGTAGAGTGTAAAGTTGCCATCCTCCTTCGGCTGAAAGTTTTGCTGGTATCCAAGACAGCTTTCAAATCGACGAACCCCTAACAGACCGCCACCCCCATACAACACTGTTGTGTGGTTGCGACTTAACCAACATTTGTGCGACTTAACTTGACAAGCAAAATTTCGGGCTAAAAGTTACAAGCGTGTGAGTATTGAATGATTGATTATTATCACGATTTGCACGTGAATTTTAAATCAAATCAAAGAAAGTGGTTCTTAAAGAGCAAGATACTGTAAGGAATAAATAAATCGCATGGTTTTTACTCTATTGATTGATTAATTAATTTAAGCGAAAAATATGCTATTTATATATTTTATTATTAAATTTTTAAAAAAATATTTTTAAAATTAACATTGAATATTTTTGCAGATTCTTCCATAAGACTATTATTGACCACTTTAACATAATTTTCACAGTTTCATGGTTATTTACCACATTTCCTGTAAAGCTTCGATAGAATCCAAGATATTTGAATTATGTGTCTAAATAGAAAATTAATATATGTTACACTTTAAAAATGTATATAATATAATTTATTTTATTTTAGTTATATGTATATTTTTTCAACTAACTATATATGAAGTTATATACATTTTGGGTTGATGACACTTCTGTCATATGTCTATACGAAATATATTAGATAAAGCGGAAAGAAATGTCATTATTTTTGGTTGCGTTTGCCGTCAGTTTGCCTTGGGTTACTGTCAAGTGAATACGCCAAAGTTGATGTCAGTTTGAAGCTCTGTTGTTTGTCTTACTTTTTCAAATATTTTTATATTTTTTTAGCCATAGTGAAAATGTCCAAGCCAGAAATTGATGAGACCCATTTGCGATCTTTTTTACTGCTTTTATTCGATAAAAGAATAAAAGTAAAATAAGCTACCCAGAGCATCTGTAATACAAATGGCAACACTTTGAATATTCGAAAATGCCATAGATGGTTCAAAAAATTCAAAAGTGGTGCCAGAGACTTGAAAAATAAATCAAAATCAGGACGACCTCTAAAAATCGATGATGACGCATTAAATTCTCTGATAGAATCTGATCCTCGAAAAACAATAAAGAAATTATCGCTAGACATCGGCTGTCTCTGGTCGACAGTAAAAGACCATTTAAAAAGATTCGGGAAAAAACATAGACAAGGAATTTGGGTACCGCACATCAACGGTCTTGGAACAACGGATAACCATTTGTTCATCGCTATTGTCCAGGTATGAAACCGATCCATTTTTAAAAAGGATCGTTACATGGAATGAGAAGTGGGTCCTCTGCAATAGTCCGAGAAGAAAAAAACAGTGGCTTTCTTCAAATCAAGTACCAGTTTCTACCCCTCGACCGTCATTATCCTTGATATAGGTCCTCCTTTGTGTTTGGTGGGATTTTTTTAGCGTAATTCACTACGAATTATTAAAACCTGGCCAAATTTTCACAGCAGAGTTATACTGTGCACAATTAGATAGCTTAAAAGCTGAAATGCTCAAAAAGCGATCATTGCTAGTTAACAACCAAAGAAGAATATTACAGCATGATAATGCAAAACCACACGCAGCAAGGATTACGCTTAATAAAATAAGGGAGCTGGATTTGGAAGTGCTGCAACATCCACCATATTCTGCTGACATTGCACTTTCAGACTATCATATTTTCAAATCATTAGAACATTTGCACCACGATAAAAAATTAACTTCTGTGAAAGAAGTGAAAAATCATTTGGATTCATACTTTAATGGAAAACCAGCCGAATTTTACGAAAGAGGTATTAAAAAACTAGCTAATTTGTGGAGGGGCAATTATAAATAATAATGGAAATTATTTAATTGAATAACGTTGTACAGCTTTTATTAAAAAAATGTATTTCTCCAAATAACAAAAAAATGACATTTCTTTCCGCTTTACTTAATATTAATCTTGTTTTTACAAATACTATTTTCTGCACTACAGGTAAAAATGGTAGTTTTTTCCTTCCCCCCCCCCCGCGTATGGTTACTTCCCATGCTGGAAAGGAAAGCCACAACATTGACCCTTCCAATTTTTACCTTTTCAGTACACATTTTTGCGTCAATGCAATTCCACCCAATACTATACTATGGTTTCATAAAATTATAAATTTAGATGTCGCATTGAAATAATAATCTATTGAGACTGATTTTGTTCAGGAATGACAAATATTAATTTTGGAATCTGCTAACATTCCTGGATCACTCTGTGCTCGTGCAAACTTTCTCCACTCCCCCTTCTTAGATTGGCGAACCCTGTTCCAGATGGCTGAATAAATTTTTTCGAATCAATGCGATTGTTCAACAAAAGTTAAAATGAGTGTTTGAATACATTAAAGTGGGATATAAATGTCGAATTGCATTTGATTAGAGCGAAGAAATCTTATATTAATGCAACGAAAATGCGGACAAATAAACTGATTACATCCGAAAATAAACTTTGATCGTTTGAAGTGTTCTCTCGGCTGTTGAAAAGAAGGGTACATTTTAAACAGTGGCCGTAGAGAGCATATGTTAATTTTGTTCGGGGGTGGAAAATAAAGGAAAAGCGGGAACTGAAGAGACCCGTAGAAGTAAAACTCAAAAGAAAGGGAAGGGACGAAAGGCGACGTCGTCAAGTTTTAATTATGTTGCAAAGGATAAAGTTTCGCAAAATGACGAGCTATGTTTACCTGTCCCCGGTTGTTTTATTAACCAACTTTATTTTTGAAAACCCTCCCCCATCCCGAGGAAGAGCGACGAGAAGGATCATCGCCCAAAGGTCGACGTGAAATTTCAACTTCTGTATTTATTCAGTTCGTTTAAGTGATTCGATGAAATTCCTCCCGGGATGAAAACTGATCAAGCATGGCGACAAAGAAAATTACTCCGCGACGAAAATGGAGTGATTTTTGTACCTTGTACCTTGAAATCTTTCAGAGGCAACTAAGTCAATTTATATGTAGATAAATGTATGCATAAAATATCTTTTATTTAAAATCTATAAAAGGAAATGAATGATGAAACGTTCTGTTCGCTATAAATAATTGTAAAGGAGATTTGATATATTCAAGGAGTGATTGATTGGAGTAGACAATGGCAGGTTACAGTTATCGTATTCTTCCTATTCCTATTTTTGTTTGCAAGCTTATTCTGTTTAATTAAGCTCATGCTACTTTAAAATATATATTTTTTTAATTTTAAGCTGTTAAAATATGAAAAATCGATTGATATCAAACTACATATTTAAGTTTTATGATAAAATGTTAATAAATTAATATATAATAAATTATAATAATTATTACTCCTCATACAAGCGGTTGTTGTATGCAAGATTTATATTAGGGAGACCGAAAAGTAATCCATTTTTTTTCGATGAGCTCTTTCATAGTTAGTTAGTGGTAAGACATGGTCCAGTATAAGTTTTGTTATGAAATTGAAGCTATGGTTGTATATTTCATTTTATCTATAAAAAAAGATAAATCTATCAGGGGAAATATATCAAAACCAATAACAGAAGTAGCACTATTTTATGCAGTTTTGGTTCGACCGAGGAATAAAAGCAAACCAAGCACTGAAAAAACAGATCATCTTCGCATAGGAAAGTTACACAAACAAGGAATTTGAGTTCTCCATGAATTATTGCAAACGATGCTCAATATACTGCATACGATCTGTGCATTTCTTCTATCTTTGTATGAAGAAGATATATTTTTGTGGAAAATTGTAACTTGAGATAAGAAGCAGATGCTATACATCTTATATGCTATATATAAGCTATATATGCTATATATATGCTATATATGCTATATATCTTGTATGAAAAAATAATGTCTTTCTTTCAGACAAGTAACTGTTCCGACTCTTCAATCAATATTAACAATAAAGAAGGTTTTTATTTGTGTGTGGTGGTATTTTTCTGGAACTATTCATTATGAATTGCTCAAACGCAATCAGACCTTTACAATGATCGTTTATTGTGAACAATTCGAACGAATGAAATAAGAGCTAATATAAAAACGATCTGTTTTGTTCAATAACTAAAAAGGATTCTTCTTAATGATAACGCGAGACCACATGTTGCAGAAATAGTGCAGGAAAAAATAAGGGAGCTTCGATTAGAAATTCTACCTCATGCAATCTATTCATAAGATATTGCATCGTCGGATTATTATCATTTAAGATCGTTAAAGTATACATTAAGACGTGAAAATATTAACAAAGCTAGAGAAGTAAAAACGCACTTAGTTAAGTCTTTCAGTGAAAAATCAAACGGATTTTTAAAAAATGTAATTGAAAAATTACAACCAATATGACAAACTTAATTCTATGATTAAACGAATAGACACTCACCAGTTCTTCTTTCGGCGTCGTTGAATGTGATATTTTCTAAGATAACAGCTTCTGAGGAACCCTTTTGATTTTTTGAATACAAGACGATGTTGAGAGTACCAGCTCCATTTACAGCACCGAGGCTTTCCACTCCATCCACTGACCATAGCTCTGAAAGCTCCACTCTGAATACCGGCATTTCTGAAACATTGATTGAAAATTGATATTCAAATGGATGTGTTCTATAAGTCAAAAAAAACCAACAGACATTGCCATACCATGTGTTATTTAAATTTGTTTGTATATATTTAAAATATTAATACATGGTATAGCAACAGTTTTATTATCATATTCATAGACAAAAAATCTCTACATTTTCCGAGGAAATAAAGAGAAGCCTCTTGCATCAAATTAATCGTATGTTAAATTATTGAACGACTATTCAAATTCCACCTCATCAATAAAACATAGTCTCATTCTGTACAACATTTTCTTGCAAAATTCATGCCCATTTTTCAGCTGAGTAAATATAATGTGACACGATGAGAAAGAATGGGTTCGCACGATTACATTTTTTACTGTCGTCGCTTACAAGGAAAACCACTATGCTAATGCGAACGGCGAATAATTATATTTATTTTGAATGCATTGTTCTGAAAAATAGTAAAAAATGCTCGCCAAGCAAAACATTATCCTTATTAGAACTTATCTCTTTGGAAAAAGAAGCTATCTGAGCTTAAAAGATATCCTTCATAGTAAAAAAAAAGATTTTTCTAAATTTGATAACAGCTTCTATGAATTAAATTTTCTGATGATATATTTATTTCTCATTTGCCTGTTGTTGTATTATATTTCTAGATGCAGCTCCAAGATCAATCTATATCCCTCGGTTTGTCCTCCAAGTTTCATCAAGCAAGTATTTGGCTGGTCATAAATCTTATATATAAAAAACAATGTTTGTTTGTCTGTATTTAATACGCTTCCATATCGTTCATTCGATTGCAATAAAACTTTGTCAACTTACTGTTTATATAAGCGGAAATAACATAAGCGACGCTAATTTTTTTTAAAGTTATAGCGGGCATGTTGTTAGAGCAACATCTGTCAAATTTATTATGAATTATTTAATAGTATATGGCAAATTATTATATACGATAATAATATTGAATAACGCGTACAAATTATCAAATCTTATCATTAAAATTAGTGCTCTGTTCGAGAAACGTTTCATACAAAACATAGGCGAAACGATATATTAATATGAATCTTTTGACGCTCGTACGCTTGAAGTCTTAATATCTTTAATTTATTTTATCAAAGATTGATATCTAATATTGTAGAATAAAGATGCTGTGCATCTTCAACGTTTTATATGCATTTGGCATATCTGTCTTGCATGAATGTGATTTGAACGACAAAAATGGAGTTTCAAATGCCATACGAACATTCGAGTCACGCGGTTAAAAGTTAAGCAAAACTTTTGACATTATACTACAGCGTGAAATTCATCGCACATTGAGAATATAAAAAACTCCAAGGAGAACTTTGAGAGTTAAACATGAAAGCTATATTTTTTTAATAGTATGCAACATATCACAAACTAGCTTTCCATGTGTTTGATTATTTATTTAGAGTTTGTAATCATCGTAATGCACAAGCTCAAAATTCATCACGTTTCACTATTTAACTATCCAAATTTGCTTCAGGACTTAACAAAACGTATATCCATTTCTCTTTCATTCAAGTTTTAACTTTGTGTTTGCTCCAACTTAATATGCACAGTAACTGGATGAAACAAGTTGGATCGTGGAAATACACACTGGAACAAATTTCTACTTCCATAGTCAAAATTAACGTCACGAAACTTCGAAGAAGGATTAAATACGTGTAATAGCCATATCCAGGATTCCTTGTCCGGTTTCATTTTACAGGCAAATATCAACTAGCTCACTCAAAACAATTTATTTTAATATCTTTTATCAATTTAAAATATATGCTTTATGATCCTTGCTATGTATTAAATCCATAATAAGCTTGCATTGATCGCATTTTAGGTGTTAAACAAAAAACAAAGGGGGTTCATAGATTTATAATATGATATCAACATGTGGTCGCTGTTTAAATACATTTGGAGATGGATCCACTAATGAAAAAATGCTCCATATTGATTCCAAAAATTTCGTTCTGGCAGTTTGAGTATCATCAACGAGCCTCAAGGAAGATCACAGATCCGTATTGATAACGAGGAATTAAGGAAGACTATGGAATCGGAAGCACACACATCTATTCGTGAACTTGATCTGATTTTGGTAGCCAGGCAACTTGCTGCTGAAAATGCACGCTAAACCTCCACACTCGTTGGAGGTATCGTCATCAGATAACCGATTTCCCGACAAATTATTTATTTACGTCGCTGCAGATGAATACTTATATACTATAATACTTTGATGTGATTCGTAATTATATTACGGAGGAATACAAAAATTCTGAACCCCGTATCTATTATATTTCATATCGATATTCCCATTATTAGAGTCGAGGTGTAGTAAATACACCACCGGTAGGGAAAGGTTAATGTAACAATTTGAAAAACATGTATGTATTATATATATATTTGTACAAAGATTAGACAGTTACTGCCCCTAGGCGACGCTTAAGCTCGCCAATTAGTACTTACGCCACTGTTTCCAAGCGTCCAGATTTCGGCAGGAGTGTCTCGATTTAGTAACCTTCATCATAAGCACCTAAAACTGTTTGGGGTCCCAGGAATGGGTTCCCTTACTACATCCTCTATATTCACCAGATATTTTATCGATCGATTATTACCTTTTTTAATAACCAAAATGATATTATAAAAGTTTATTAACTCTAAAAATGAAGATTTAAAAAAAGGCATATATAATTTGTTCAATCTTTGGCAAAAAGTCGTAGATAAAAATTGAAGTTATTCGATGCCCGTTTCATAGTTTCCAACCCAATAAAATATTACTAATGCGTTTCATGCAACGACTATATTATGGTACCATTTTGATATTATAATAATTTTATACAAACCTCCAGAGGTGGTCAAATTCAGCCTTCTGCGTTTAGTTCTTGCATCGATTGCCTCAAGGATGAAAGTCTGTGGTAGTCCACCATCATGTCCAGCAATGCAACGTACTTCTAAGGCATCTGAGGCGTTTGCTGCACCGCGAAGAGTGCAATTTCGCAGCGGAGACGGATTTCCTGCAAACAAATTTTCCAATCAGCAATCTATTCGCATCCGAAGAAATTGAAAATCTCAAATAAATCAGCGTTCCTCGGTGGCAAGATTGAAAAACGTTCCCGATTCCGCTATCAATTTTTCGTTATGTCGATTCTTTAATGGAATCTCGCCGAAGCTTCTCGCTCTCGCGTAATTGAATTATCGACACTTGTGACGAGTGCATAAAATTTTCAGTAATCATCGATTTTCAGCCAGGCTTTGTAATATTTATTCTGGCGAAAAATGCACCAAAAATGCAGAGAGCGCACTGCGAATCGAACGCAATAAAATCAATTATGCATTGTAATCATTTCGTTCATTTTTTTTGTGAAATATAATACAACACAATGCAACGATACGTGGAGCGCAACCAATTTGTCTCGTCCGTTTTTTTAAATTTATTACCGTAGAAAATTTGAAAAATTGTCGCCCTCCTCGTCAAATTAAAAAATATATCATTCTGCTAACCATTTTTTATTTTTATTCCCAAAGCAATGTGGTGATCAGATTGATGTATTTATAATCAAATTCAACAGTTCTCTTTTAATCCTGCATTTGATTGCGTTGATCACATTTAGAAAAAGTTTTGATGATTTTATTTTTGATGCACTTATTAACTATTTTTTAATATAATCGCCATCCCGTTTAAAGCATCTGGTGAGTCGCGGCACAAGCTTCTTTATGCCCTCTTCGAAGAACTCTCCCGTTAGTTCCTTCCTCCACTTCAGAACCTCTTTCTGCATCTGCTCGTCGGCTGAAAATTTAATTCATCCATGTGCTCTTTCAGGGAGGGAAAAAGATAATAATCTGAAGTCGCCAAGTCAGGGGAATATGAGGGGGTGTTTCATAACATCCCAACCAAATAAGTCCAAAAGCGTCTTGGTGGTTAAGGCTGTGTGAGGACGGGTGTTGTCATGTAACAAGCATACTCCTTTCGCCAGTATACTCCTCATTTGAATGCTTCTTTTGAGTTTTTTAGGGTCTCACAATATTCATTTATTATCTCAAGTCACAATAGAGCTCAGAAAATCCTCATCTTCCAATTCAAATCGCTCAAGAAAATCGCGGGCGTTATTGATATATGATGTTTTTATATTTTGAAACACCTGTTGAGCAACTGTTCTAGGATAGATAAATTTCTCATTTTACAAAAAATCACCCGTTTATTCACTTCTTGGAACTATCTTATTTAGCTTTACTACTCATGTATTGAATAGACCAGAGCTAGCAGAATAGTTCTTCACCTTTTCAATATATTTGTATTAGATGATATTTTTGAAATATAAATAAAACTCTGATCCTTTTGATTTCGCTGAAATCAAAAACCTAAAAATTTCGCGAGAAAACGTGTTGCGCAACAAAAGATGATACTTCTAGCCTTCTTTGTATTATGGGATCATGAGCCTATCTAACCGATGGAATAAATTTATTTCTAACGAAGGGAACTTTGTAGGAAAAATAAGATTTGTATTTTTATATAACACTAATAAATTTGTACAAAAAAATTCCGGGTTATATTTGAATCACTCTCGTATACATATAATATATAAAATACAGGTTGTCTTCGACTTACGATCGATATACGTTCCTGGACTTTGATCGCAAGTCGAATTGGTCGCAAGTCGAATTTCATACAATATATGTATGGCAGCGCATTAAATACGGACAAACAAACATTGAT
Source organism: Stenopsyche tienmushanensis (assembly GCA_008973525.1). Lineage (NCBI taxonomy): Eukaryota > Metazoa > Arthropoda > Insecta > Trichoptera > Stenopsychidae > Stenopsyche > Stenopsyche tienmushanensis. The sequence goes on along the minus strand of WACJ01000009.1, from coordinate 1,002,107 downwards.
TTTTATATATTAGACTATGCTTATATTACTCGCGAAATCTCTAGCGATAAGTGGACGAAGTTTTATTGCAATGCAATGAACGGTATGGCAGCGCATTTCGAACGAACAAAACCCAATTCATTTTTATATATTAGATATAAAATATTTAAAATCTTTCGTCATCTGTACTATAAGTACAATTTATTGGCTCATCATCAGTAGTGGAAGAAGAAGCAGTAGTAGTCTTTTTAAAAAATATATCCAATTTTAGATGAGTTGTTTGTTGTTTTTTTTCCCCTGTATATTTCTTTGTAGCAAGCAAGATCTTCCTGAATACGGTGGCCTTATAGTCAAAAATCTTTCGTTATCCGAATCCATTTTTGCAAATTTATGCATTCCTTGGTCAATTTGAAGGAACACTGCATCCGATTCTTTCAATATAATTTTTTTTGGAGATTCCAATAGCATTTCTTTTTTTTAGTCTATTCTTTAACCCTTTGATTTTCGTTGCATAAAAATTCTTCATCTCTAAGTTCTTCCAAATCATTTTCTATAAGTTGGTTTATGTCTTCATGATCAATATTAATATCAAGTTTCTGGCAAAGTTCTACAATTGTAGTGTGTTCAATTTAATTTTCTTTTTCAAATTGCGAATGAATTATATTTTCAAAATTTTTATTTAACTCTTTCCATATTCCATACATGCACGATGATGTGACCTTTTGTGTCATCCCTTTCTATATATTTTTAATCGCATGGTGAATACTAAAATTCAGTGAAATATAGTGGTAAGATATCAATATTGATTCCTTTGAGGGCTCTCAGCTTTTTAGAGTGATACATCATTAATGGTTTCAATTTATATCCATCCATTTTGCCACCCAATAATAGTGTGAAACGATCCTTAAATGCCTTGAATCCAGGCATACTCTTTTCTTACTTATTAATAATGCGTACGCACCGCAATGCAATTTAAAAAAACTCTATTTTATTTTTGGTCAGATATTACAGGGTGCGGCAGGGAATTTACCTTATTTTAAAAACGAACAACATAAACAGTATAAAAGATATCAGTTCAATTATTTTTCCAATCTACAAAGAGACAGTTAAAGGTTTTATTTATTATGTTTTAAACATTGTACCATCAAGGTGGCCTCCGTTCTAATCAATATATTGAAATAATCGAGTTGAGATCATAAGTAACGAGATTGCCATTTTCGTAGATACATTTTTAATGCTCGATTCTTATACTATCATTTTGATTTTAAACGCTGAATGTTTTTTTTTATTCTTATTGAAGAACGTATTAAAATGTTGTATTCAAATCTGAAAGCCATAAATCAGAGATTTAAGCGCTAAAGATGGATTTTCACTCCATTTTTTAGGACAAAATTCACGGTAGGATGGCATTTTTTTCCAAAGACAACAGTTTTGCAGAGCAATCTAAACAATGGTGGCATGAGAATTTTCATTGCAATAATACTTCAGGCAAAACGGTCGAAATAAAAAAAAAATCTGCATCGCCGTATATTTCCGGGAGCATTCAGTGGTGCATGGAGCGCACCCCATTCGAATCTATCCGTACACACATTAACATTTGGTCGAGGACGGAATGGAGGTTTTTTTTTTACGGCACTACGAAATTGTCCACAAATACCGACAATTATTTTTATTGTCATAAATGCGAATTTTTATTTTTGAGTTTTCGGAACGCGGTTCGGCTCGCAAAGGGCTCCGAACTAGAAATATCGAATGGTGTTCGCCCTTTTATACCGAGACCCTGATCGAATTTTCCACAGCCACGAATTGCGTCGTATGGAATATTTTGCGCCAAATTTAACCTAAAATGCGGGTAACGGGTGTAGGAAAAACTGCGGTTTGTATTTAAATCCCTTTTTTATTTTCATATTGCCGCAGAGCCTTTCTCTCCCAAATTTTATGCCCCTTCGATGATACTGTGGAGGTCAAAATTCACACAATTGTAGAATAGTAATCGAATCATTTCGATTATATCAATTGGTCCCTTGTGAAACCAGTGATTATTCAATATATATATATTTTATGAAGATTTTCCATTTCAAATTTATAGAGATTGAAATTTTTATTAAGCTACTTCAAAATTTAGGCATTTTAACGATTCACACGGAGCAGAATTTTTCTACCGAGAATATAATTTTATCATGTACTGTAGTGCCTTTTCAATATACATTCATATAAAATATATATGACTTTTTAATCAAACGTAAACTTAAGATTATGGAAAAAAATCATCATTCCAATATTCGGTTTGCGATCCATAAAAATCACCTAATCATCATTTTAATCGTTTTAGTACGAAGCAGCGTTATTGCGAAGAATTTCCACCGAAAGTGCGGTGTAGCGATACATAGACGCTGAACTACAGTACAAAATTTTGTACTTAAATACGATTATTTCTAAAAAATATATGAAATCTGTTTATATATCATGAACTTTTTGCGTGATTTGCGTGATTGTCGGTATGGTTTGTCATTTTTTTATACGCCTTAATCTTTTTTTGTGCGATAAATCGCACAAAAAAGCAATGACTTACATGGAAAAAGTGAAGGTGCGTTCCATCGATTTTAAAAACCGCATAACTTTGAATCAGCTATATAAAATATATCCAAAATCGCACAAAAAAAGTTAATTATTTTAATTTTCATCTATCATTGCTCTATGATAATTTTCGTCACGATTTTCGATATGACCCAAAATCGTTCTTTTCTTCAGAAGAAGTAGTATACCCAGTGTCAATGTCATCATTGTTCTGTGTAGATTTTTTCTTTCCAACAATATAATTCATAATTAGTAAAAATGTCCCTGTAATCCCATAACCAAAAAAAAACACAAAATGGCGACTGTTTAAAAAAAATCAGTCATGTCATTTTTTGGCTTCATTTTGTAAGTTTTAATTTTTTTTTAAATGGTTAAAAATAAATTTTGACAAAAATGTAATTCGATTCGTACTTTTCGATAATTCGATACGTAAAAAAAATTCGATACGTACTTTTCATGAAGTTAAAGAAAAAACTGCTTTAAAAAAACCGCAAAACTTCGAAATCGCACAAAAAAAAGTCGCACAAAAAGAGATTTGAGTGTATTATAGTTTTTATATTATGAGCGTGATGAACCTTATTGGTTCGATACCAAGAAGCTTTAGGAACATAACAAGGACAAGAAGAACACCAAATAGACGGCCTTGAGAAGAGGCATAAGAAGAACTTCATTTTGCAATGTTAGCATTGTCTTCCGTTGCCTTCTATATCGTTTTTAAATCGCCGAAGTGAGAGTAAGTTGTACGTGGATGGGGAGACATCTTCAATTAGCGTAGGAGCGAGTCCGAGATGGACTTAAGCATCATGTATGACTTCGCCTTGGTAACACCATAGTGAGGAAAGGAGGGACTGGACTCTTGCACTCCGGAAAGCTCTCACAAAAGCTGTCACGAAAGCTCCCATAGATACGTTCATTCAGGAGACCTGCTGAGTGAACTTTCTAAATGAAACTCGATGGTTATGTTACCTTCAAATAGCGAGTAAATGAGGAGATGAATGTATGATACAGACGAATTGGATGTAACTCTTTCCTGTCAATGGATATTGAAGAGGCTCCATTTATGCAGTGAACTGTTTATGGCTGCATTATGATGATATTGAGTATAATAGAGAATGGAAAAAAGTTGACAAACTTTAAAAAAAATGGATAAAAATCGGTATTTATTAACCATTTAAGAATACCAACATGCAACTTTAAGGATACATTTAAACAAGATTATGAAGCATGCGAAAGATATCTTTCGTAAATATTCATTTCAATTGTGTTATAATGCCTAGGAAATATAAATAGCTGTTACAAACGGATGTTCAGAGTAAGCTTAAATTTTTCGATTTGAATGAATTAATTAGCATCGACTAGTTACAGCGATTTTACCGATATCAAATTAATATAATCAAAAGTGTATTTCATCGAATTAATAATGAAATTTTTCATTATTAATTGCGATCCAAGCCGAAAGCGAACTGAAAGAACTTCCAACAATGCGGTCGAATTTAAATTTCACATTTAGCCATCGTCGATTGGGCCTATTTTCGGTGCCTCTGGTCCGTGAACATTTTAATTAGGCATACATTATGAACAACCGATGTTAATTTTGTAACGGGCTCGCAGAACGAGTTGGAAATATCAAAGCGAATTTGAAGCCGGACTGATTTTTTCGGGCCAGTGTGTACTGTAGTCCCCGACGTCGGTTCATTAAATTCAATTTTGCAAATTGTCAAGGTATCGAGACCAAAGTTACAGTGCGTGTAATCTGGGAACTTCAAGGGACCGTTCAAATTCTGATATATTTTATTCATATTAGATTGCACTTCAGTGAGTTAGACTTGGGCGGAATTAAGAATAGAGACGCGTCTCGGGGAGGGTTAGCGCAAAATGTAATTTTCGCATGATAAGCACGATTTTTCGATGCTCAAACGTCGCAAATAAGCGATCAACCGACGATTTCGTGTTTGTGAATTTTCTGCGACTATTGTGTCTCAGGTTCATTAAAAAATTGATTTTATTGCGTTGAAAGTATTTGATTTAAGTCAATCTGCGAACTTATCTCGACACCCTTGGTAATGTAAGATGTGCCCATAAAAAAATTCGTTTTTTAAATTAAAGATTTGAAAGCTCATATTCTTTTTAATCATAACATATTATTACAAAAAGTAATTTCCATCGTTAGATATAACCTCTCTCCACCAATTTGGTGAATGGGACAATTTGGTTCTTAGGCTGGGCTTAGGGGTCGGTTTTACTACCTGATTCTTCGATAGCCATTGATTTTTTATCAAGCCAATATTTAATAAATACAATTAAATGAACAGTTAAATAAACATGTATTTATTTAAAAATAGCAATTATAATTTACCTGCAGGTATAATCTGGTAGAGACATGGTTCAGCTTGTCTGCCTATGGCATTAGTTCCTTTACAGGAGAGAGTTCCATAATCTCTTGCACTCGCCAGTGTATATCGGAGTTCGCTCGTACTTTGAGATGTACCTATATTAAGGATATTATTGCATATTCATTAAAAATATATGTATATACTGTAATCTATTTAAAAAAAACGAGAATTGAAATCATCACTCAGATGTGTTAAAATGAATAAACTAATGGAACTCAATAAGTAATCCTTAGCGTATTGTTCATTTAACCTTATAAATGCTGTGTGCCCAAATATGTGTTTCATCCCTTCAGCTTTATACACCCAAAAAAACAGGTTAAAATTTATTTTTATTCAAAAGTATTTATTTAACATGTTGTATACAAATTTTAAAATAATTGACTCTAAATTATTAAGTCTAAATGATCAAAAATTGCACAAAAAAAATTATGAAATTTGATTTTAATCAAAAATATTCTTACCATATCTAGCCGAGGAGACATCAAAGCTTTCTCCGCTGTTATTGAACTGCCATATAAATGTGACATTGGCAGGATCAGCTTCTACTGAGCATCTGACCCTCAAAGCTTCATCAAGTGCTGCTCCTATTACAGCCAATTCCTTGCTGGAGCACACTGGCGCATCTGTGAATAATATTAATTAAATGTATTCTATTATATGAATATATTTTCTTTTCCACCTCCCCCAAGACGCTTTACCACGTCAAATAGATTCAAATATATCGGGATACGGCGTGCTCGTGTGTATGTAACCAGGGCTATATATTTGGATTAGGAAGTGAAAAAAACCGGAGCAATTTATTTTTCAAATCCGACATGTCTTCTCCATTATTCCGTAATTCCGATTGTACTCTCGCCTATCCTTTCGGAAGTCTTCTTACAAGGATCCACTGTATGCATACACACACGAGCAAAACTTGGCAAACTTTTGATACTCACACAGCGACGGGACTAGACAAGGACGACTTTAAGGGTCATGCGGATAATAAGAATTGAATGTCAGGATATTTTGGGGATCTGGACAAAATCAGCGAAAAATCTTATAATACATTATTTCACAATATGACTCAGGCATTCATCGTATTCAATTCAGCGACATAATGTAAAATAAATTGATGTATTAAATGATACATATGATTTTGACGTTAATCTCGATTCAGATCCGCGATATTATATTCTTCGATTGTATCTCAGATAAAATTAGCGATATGGCTTAGAGTTTAATACAAATTTATTTTATTTCAAAGCATTTTAATAAGCTCTCGATAAAGCTAAATAAGGGAGGAAGGATAATTGATAGCCTATTAATTTTATTTTATTTGAAAATTGTGTTTTTATAAATTGGGAGTGCAAATTAGTTCGGTCCGTTTTTTAACAAAATTAACGAACAGATTAATCCATCGCTCGTTACTACTTTTTACCACCTTTTAGGCAATTTTCGAATTCCATCTCGAAAAAATATCTCGTTTGATTGCCTGTAATGGAATTGCCAGGCTGCAGCAGCTCGCACAGAACACAACAGCTTTTTGGGCCCATCAGAAACACAGCATGATCTTCGAACCATGAATATTCGGTGTTGATGTTGAGGTCGATGGCAACGATTGACCGGGCCTAGTGTAGTTTTTTTTTTCTTTTTGGGGTTTTCGCAGAGTAGCCATTTCTCATTCCCAGTTACGATCTGATGTAAAAAAGCCATTTATTTGTTGCCTTTGAATTAGCTGCTCCCAAGTAAAAAATCGCCTTTCAACACCTCACGGGTTCAGTTCATAAGGCACCCTAAATTCCTCGTATTTGAATAATTCACAAGCATTCGATGCGCTTCAGCTGCAATTTTATTCCAATTAAAACACACAACTAAAAGTTCCCCAAAATGCTGCTTAGTTTACAGAAAATTTGATATTTTCAACACAGTAAAAAACATGATTTTTTTATGAAATTCAAAGCAATATAAACAGAATATCTTGAACATCATTTGAAATCGGACCGAACTAATTCGCAATATGTTGTGGAATAAAAAAATCTGTCTGTATAAAAATGAATTTTAAATGTCTTTCCATTGTTTTCGATGTATACTTAAATAACAAACTAAAATCGTTATGGTCTAATATATATTACTAGTGCCTCATATGTTAATTTACTAGTGCCTATTACAAAATTGCATATTATATTAGTTAAAGCGGAAAGAAATGTCATTTTTTTTGTTATTTGGAGAATTTTTTTTTTTTAATAAAAGCTATACAATATTACTCAATTAAATAATTTTCATTGTTATTTATAATCGCCTTCTACAAATTAGCTAGCCTTTTAATGCCTTTTTCGTAAAATTCGACCGGTTTTCCACTAAAGCAAGAATCCAAATGATTTTTTACTTGTTCCACAAAACTATTTTTTTTTATCGCGAAGCGAATATACTAATGACTTTAAAATATAATAGTCTGAAGAAGTAATGTCAGGAGAATATGGTGGATGTTGCAGTACTTCCAAATTCAGCTTCCTTATTTTATTCTGCGTAAATCTTGCTGCGTGTGGTCTTGCATTATTATGCTGTAATATTCTTCTTTGGTTGTTAACTAGCACTGTTCGCTTTTTGAACATTTCCGCTTTTAAACTATCTAATTGTGCGCAGTATAGCTCTGCTGTGAGAGTTTGGTCAGATTTTAATAATTCGTAGTGAATTACGCTAAAAAAATCCCACCAAACACAAAGAAGGACCTTTTTCAAGGATAATGACGGTCGAGGGGTAGAAACAGGTGCTTGATTTGAAGAAAGCCACTGATTTTTCCTTCTCGGACTGTTGTAAAAGACCCACTTCTCATCCTCAGTAACGATCCTTTTTAAAAATGGATCGATTTCATACCTGGACAAGAGCGATGAACAAATGGTTATCCGTTGTTCCAAGACCGTTGATGTGCGATACCCAAATTCCCTATCTATGTTTTTTCCTGAATCTTTTTAAATGGTCTTTTACTGTCGACCAAAGACAACTGATGTCTAGCGATAATTTCTTTATTGTTTTTCGAGGATCAGATTCTATCAGAGAATTTAATGCGTCATCATCGATTTTTATAGGTTGTTCTGATTTTGATTTATTTTTCAAATTTCTGTCGCCACCTTTGAATTTTTTGAACCATCTATGGCATTTTCGAATATTCAATGTGTTGCCATATGTATCACATATGCTCTGGGTAGCTTATTTTGCTTTTAATCCTCTATCGGATAAAAACAGTAAACAAGATCGCAAATGGGTCTCATCAATATCTGGCTTGGACATTTTCACTATGGCTAAAAAAATATAAAAATATTTGAAAAAGTAAGACAAACAACAGAGCTTCAAAATGACATCGACTTTGATGTATTCACTCGACAGCAACCCGAGGCAAATTAACGGCAAAGGACGCAATAAAAAAAATGACATTTCTTTCCGCTTTGTCCAATATATGCTGAAATCGTTGTTTTGTTTCTGATATTTTTTAAGTTTTTGAACAACAAATTGATCGAAAATTCTGTTGTATTTTTAAAAAGCAGAAATCATGATTTTTTATACTTGAAGAAATTTTTTATACATTGATTTGCAATGTTGCTGGAAAAGAATTATCTTGGTTTAGAATATTGCCAGTGTTAAGTAATGTTTTTAATTTAAGTGGTGCCATTGTTCAAAGGACACTTTATGCAGGATGTTATGATGATTTGCGAATTATTTTGTTTGAATGATTATTGTTATATAAGGGATGGTTGTAATTATTTTGGATTAAAGCTCCCTTTTAGCTGGAGCCTAAAATTGAAACGTATAAAATGTTCAATCGATGTCAATATTGTATAGGGCAAATGTTCGTTAGATAATATGTGGGCATTAAAAGCTTAATATATTATATATGGTAGGCTTTCAAGGCAAAGTGAACCATCGATGGCAAAACACCTAACGGTCTGGGTTTGGGCTTATGTCAAACATACCGCGTAATCCTCACTACCTGGTGTGACATTCTCACGGACTTTGGTCTGCGTGCCCAATAACCTAAATTTTATCTACAGCCTTCCATTTCCAACTTACATGTAATTTTGAATCGAATGGAAAGTCTTTGAAATTGAATTAATTTTCGTGTTTAATAATTTATTTTTATTAATATTTTAGACAATGAATTTCAACGCTGTTGTGCTTCATGTAAGAAAAAGGTTGAATCGTTTCAAATTGATCTTAAATATAAACCAATATTAATGCGTTCACTTAATACCTTATTGTTTATGACTTTTAATCCATGTTTGAATATGTATGTTTGATAACCGTAAAAAAATATCGAAACAAGCAAACATTATATAATGAAATAGAATTGTTTTTATATTTTCGCATTAAATATCGAATATTTTTGCAAAGTAATAAATTACATCAAAGAGAATCTTTATGTCTCGCAGAGCGATTTTTTTGTACGTAGGTAAGTAGAAAAATGTAAGTCGAATCAGATTTTGTATGTCAAAATGTGGCCCATCTTTGTGGGTCAACGGCGAGGGGTTTAGTTCGAGGCTTTTCTCACCCCTGTATTGGTCAGGAGGCTTTAGCAGGCTCTACTGGAGGCTTTGCAATGCGGTGTAAGCTGAATCGGGAGGCCTTGTGCGAGGACCGAGGATACTCTTACCCTCATCAAAGAGACCTCGGCAAAATTTGGACTTCTGCAAAATTTGCACCACCACTTCGCTGGAACTTGTGTGAAACGACTTATAGGTGAAGCTCAAATTTATTTTTAAAATTTCAAAGTCCTTTTTAATTATCAAACTGCCCCGCTGCACTTACCATCGGGATTATCTTCATTTAAATTGCCATTCATTATTAAAGAGTTTATCGAAGAAGAAACTAAAACTGAGTATAATGCAAAACTTGGGAGCGTTATGCGAGCTAAGAAAATAATAAAAAATGCAGCGGATCGTAAATGAGCTTTAAAGCTCTCGTTAGTTTTGCATTGACTCTACATCTTCTGAGAGATACTCTGCCGGCTAATTAGCATGTCAATTTGTATAAATTTTAAACCAGCAAAAGAAGTTTTCAAACGCTCTTTTTCGATTCGCTCGATGAAAATTTGTCTTATGAAGATGGGAAGAAAAATCTATGAAAATTTAACATCTTCCCCCTAAAAGATTTTCTTAAATGACATCGTTGACTTAAGAAAATTACTTTGACCTATACAATATCTGTAGTTGGGATATATATGATTTTTTTAGGAGAATTGATAAATTGTCTTTTCTAGAAAATAATATCTTAAATTGCGTACTATATATGATAAAATCCGAAAAGATTATTGATTTTTTATTATATTAGGTTATCTAGAAAAATCCCTTTATTTTTTTCAACAAATACGAAAATACGAATCAAAATCAATTTGATTTATAACTGATTAATATTAAAGATGTATCAAAACATTACAACTTAAAGCTTGGCTTTATGTGGGCATCGATGTATAGTTCGTGCGGCATCTCATCCTGCTCATTTTAACAATGCTGTGAATATGCACGATTGATTGGCAATCAAATAATTATTTAAAAAAAAAGTAGTTTATTGCTTTAGACCACGTGTAGTGCGGGCCGAAGGGCTAGTATCCAAAAGCATCCGCACACTCAATTGCGTACACAAACAATACTTGTACTAATTCTATAACGTTTAAAAAGGTGCGCACAATAACTCCACAAAGTTTCATCGCAATCGGATGAACAATATGGCAGTGCATAAAATATGAACAAACAAACATTGATTTTTTTTATACATAGGATAAATATTCCTAATTAAATAATCAAACATTTAAATAGACTTTGATTGGAATCGATGATGAATTGAACACGAAAATTATTTTTGACTGTATTGATTTTATAGCTACATTCGTCAAAGAAAAAAGATCGCTAACATTGAATGCATGATGAAAAAAAAAATCCAAAATTCAGGCTAGCTGAAAATAGAACGAATGTAATAGTGGAACTTATTAACATTACATAGTCGAGGATACTCAAGAATTACAAATGCAAGAAGACATCGATGAAGCAAATTTGTTGGAAATAATATCTGGGATAACTCACAATTTCAAGAATGAGTCTAAAAAGTACAAAAAGGTCAAGAAATGTTTTATACTAAAATAATCAAATTCAATTGAGAACTTCACAAGTACTAATCTGCACACAAGAAAATTTATTAAAATCTCTTTGTTAGCACACAGATTTTTGGTAAAAAAATTCAGAAGAAAAGTCCAAAATTGAAAATTAATTTCGTCAATGTGAAAACTTTTTCGCTCAATGGTGATTAATAATGATTGACACTTATGGAATGCTTTTGATTGAATAGTTTTGTGATTTGTAAAACAAGGTATTTTTATAGGAATTTAACGACGACAGGGATGATTTGTATTCAATCAAACTGTTCCTGTTATCTAAATTATTGATATATTATTTTTAATTTTAATTAAAATTGAGTTGCAATTAATTCAAATGGAACTTCTACACGATATTTCTCATTAAAAGTAATCTTTTTAATTCAATTTCACAAAGTGGCAATGGACGATCGAAGCAAGTTGCCATGGTTGCTTTTTTGTAATGACTGAGAAAATCCTTGAAATTTGTTTACCTGTGGGATTTTCTGTATACCCAACTCTATGCCTTAATTTAGAAAGTGGTGGAATTCAAAGTGTTAAATATATATATGTATATATATATAAAAAATCGATTTGATATACAATAATATAGAAATAATATCGAACCCTTGAGAGCTTTTTCAATCTATTTGAATACCGTGTTGGTTGATTTTTTTGCATTAATTTATACATTTGATAACATAATTGCGGTATGAAATTTCTTCCAATGACGCATGCAAATCATTTCTTAGAACATGCAATTTATTGCATGCTTTGTTTGACTTAATGTCCATAATTGCGACTCAATTATGTGGCGGTAATACGAGTTTCATGTGCAATAAACAATATTACAAATTGCGTACGATACAAAAAAATAATGGATAAGAAATCCTTTTAAAATACCTCGAAATAAAATATGTTCTCCTTTGACATTTTTATATTCCCATCAAAAACCTCTATATTTTATGCAGGCTACCGTGTTCTTAAACAAAAAAGGGATCTTTTACACAATTTTCGTAGTAAGATCATCTCCTCTGAAGGAAAGGATATACGCGCATGTATAAAAATAAGATTATCCTCCATACCTGGGAGAATATAATGATGGACTTAGAAAACAATAGCCTGAATCGTAGCATAATACATAAGCGGAATATAGGCTACGATAAAATGAATAATATCTAAATTTTTCGTATGAAATTTTTCATAAAGTCAAAGATTCTTAATGCATGGTGGCTGTTCGCGCAAGGGATGCTCTTCAAAAATTATCATCGCCGTGTTATATCACTCGAGGCTTATATTTAGTCGTGCCATTTTGAACAACTAAATGAAGATTTATGATCATGGCATAATTTCGAGATTTCGCAAGTCTGCCTCGGAGGCTGTGTAGGTTTCTGGAAGTCACATGTGTCATTTTGTATGTGCACACGCACACATGTGAAAATTTGAGGGAGACGTAAACCTCTTCCCGAGTAAGTTTACTTTACCTAATAGACAGCTTTGTGTCACCTGTTAGGAAACTGTATCAAATACAAACATAAGCTTCTTACAGTTGTTTACTCTCATTCCTGAATGGCATTCAAAGAAATTGTTGGACCCATTTGAAAGCTCTCACTTCTTAGTTTCTCCAATCTAATCTGTTTTCCTGGAACCCATAAAACTTCACGCAATTTTTAGTCCTTTGAAAGCTCCACACTATATATATTATATATACGTTATAAAATCTCTAATAAGTTAGTAAGTTGTGTCATTTTCACATTATTTGTCTCAAATTGACGTTCCTTAAAATAAATATAAGCTTGAGTCATAAATAATTGCCGGCGAAAAAAAGCCGTTATAATTCGGTTTTATTCTTGATGTATCAACTGTATTAGTAAGTATAGAGTATCGTTAGATATGTATGAGTCTTAGTAATTTTTCGACAATATTTAACCGTAAAATATTTTATGCTATAGTATTATTTTTACCGTAAAATAGAAAATAAAAAAGTGCATTTTCGTCATATTTTTAAGTGTTTAAATAAGGCAACTGTGGTACGGCTACGACTATAAAAATATGCGATATGTGAAATAAATTTGTGTTTAAAATTTCGCCTGAAAGATGTGACTCTAAAAGATGAACCAAGGGTGGGTCGCCCTTTTAACTTTAATGGAGACATTTTAAAGGCGTTATTGGAGAAAAATCCAAGTTAATCAACAAGGGAATTGCAAGGGAAGATAAAAACGTCACAATCAATCATAAATTTTATGAAAAGGGTATTGATAAGTTATCAGTAAAATGGAAGAAAGTTATCACTAATAATAGTAAATATGTAATAGAGCAATATTGCCTTGTTATGTTGTTAAAGCAAAATAAATGTTTGAAAAAATCGGCAAGTATTTATGACTCAACCTGATAATCTATTGGCGTAATATTAAATGAATATGCAGGATGTGCAGGATTTATTGATTTAATTCCTGGATGTTCCTGTGGCATAAAGATGTGAATTGTCATGATGAAATATCAAAAACTATATATTTATTGTGTCTTAATCTTGCCAAAAAGTTTTAAATTATCGAGTTCTTTGGTACTTATATTTCCAGAAATTTAATTGTTTGATAAAAAAAGATAATTCTGATACTGACATGTGTGTCTGTTCGTTATTTAGCCAACCCTAGACATTTATTTTCATCTGAAAATATATCTACAAAGCTACACTCCATAGTGCACATAACATTAGCACACCAACCTGGACGTTTTATATCATTTACGTGATGAAAAAATGTATCATAATGAATGCCATCTGTTCCAAATTTTGCCAAGTTGCAATCTAGAACGCTGTGGAAATATAGTTATCCCACTCCACTTCCAGATTTACATTAGACCCGCCAGGACTCCTGGATATATTCCCATTTTATGATAAGCATCAGTTGCAAAATTGTTTGCCATGTTAATGTCTTTAAATTTTATAATGACTTCGAAAATTGTCATAATCGATCAAACTTGGCTGGCAAATGTATCGTATTCATAAGATATAATTTTGGACAATTCCAATTGAATTTCTGCAGTATTTTCTATGAGATGATTGCTTAATACTTTGACATGGTTTTAATAGTCTCTATAAGTGTTATAAATGTCATCTCAAAGATTATTTCTTGTTAATTTGAATGCAATATTTTTGAATTACGACTCCAAACGCTAAATCATAAATTTGACTTTATTTAGGGATTTTAATTGGCGAGGAGTAAATGGGGGAGTTCTTATAATGAATTTTGGTAATTTGGATATAAAAATAAGCGCATCTGCATTAATCCAATTTTTGGAATGAATAAATAAGTCTGTTCGAATTGAAAACAGAGGTAAAATAAATAAAGGAGCTCCCGAGAACGGGTTCTGAGTGAGTCTTTTGATCCATTTATTAATTACTCTGAATAATTGAATAATTAAATGGCTTCCAAGAAACTTATGAAAGATATCTGAGGACTTAACCATGGGGTCAAAACGAGAATGCAAAGTCGCAGACATGGAAATTATTCGCGAAAAGTCGGCATTGGCGATGAAAGCGTCGTAGGGGGATTTATTTTACGATTGTTTCATTTGATGGATTTATCGTCGATGTAATGGATTTGTTTTATTACTGTTTTGATCGCTGTCGGTTCGGCTCGTGTAATTTATGTACATAAATATGACAGTGATTAAATTAATTCAAATTAAGGATGCTCAGGAGATCTATTATATGTTTTCGAAATTGAAATTTGGAAAAAAAAGTTAAATGGGTAATTCATTTTCGTTGAAACGTCCAAATCATTCCAGATTCACATACAGACAATACGGCCATCCTATTTAATTTAAATCTCGGTTAGGTTTCAATTTCATTTAAATTTCATAGCTTATTTAATTTTTCAATCCATCAATGTAATAGGCACAGGCGATCCACTATAAAATATTCAAATGGTTGAAATCAGGATTTATATATTTTTAAATGTTCACTCTACGGGCCAACGGATTGAATGTGTCAAAATTTCAATTTAACTTGACTTTAATGCTTCCACAAATGATTTTTTTGAAAAAAAAACCGAATCGCCTTTTGCTGAAAATGATCGTGGCATCTTCCATCTCTCTTCAGGTGCAATGTGTTATTTTAACAGCGCAATCTCTTGTGGCCCTGCGGAGATATTGCACCTGCATACCGACTTCGCTTCTTGCGCGTGCACCGTTGCCGATTGGGGAGTGACGCACAGGAGGCGGGAGTTGGGAGAGTCGTCGGTTAGCCTTGGCTGCGGGAAGTCGTCCTTCCTGCAGCCAGATCTCTCTTTCTCTCGTGTGGAATACATAGTTATTTAGCGAATAGAGTATTTCTATTCGACGCCTGTCTATTCCCATCCATTTATCCAAAAAAATCACGGCCCGGGAAGGGGAGCCGCCCGGAGACTCTGCCCCCGAAAGCGCCCCCGCCTCAACTTTACACTGAGATGAAAGATGTCACTGTGAATCTGGTGAATTGGCGAATATACCCTACAATCATTTCGTTATCCTTCTTTAAAAATGTGCCTTTGAAAAATAAAAATGTAAAAATATTATAAAACCTATTAAAAAAATTGTATGAAATTAATAATCTATTTAAATTTATGTGTTTTTTATGTTGAAAACCCCTGCAATATTTAAAGGACTAGAGGAGTTTATGAGGAAAGGATTTGATAGTTTAAAGACTTATCTAACATTCCAGAGCTCAATTGTGGTAAATTATATTATAAGACAATCAATATATTTAATACCTTGACTATCAACTACGAGATAATTCGTAGCTTGTATACTTGGCTATGAAACTAACTACGACTAATCTCGTAGTTTGCTTACTTGTCATATTCATGCAGCTTATGATTTAAATTTAGCTTCTCATAGCTTTTGAGAAGAATATAAAAAAAATTAAAGAACAGGAAATTTATTAATAAATGAACAGATTAGTTTTTAGACCGAAATCCTGAAAACAATCATGACAGTCAATGTGTTAAAGTTAAGCAGGATTAATTGTGTAATTGGATACTTGGTACGGGCGGTGGCAGATATAAGCAGAAGGCCATACCTCATTGATCATTGTACTACATTAGTGTTTATAAGTTATTTAGTCTCATAATTTAATACATTAATCGATGTTCTAATGATATTTTTCTGAGATACTTAAATATCGAATAATTTTTTGATTATGCCTAATGCTTCTTCATACAAAATAGACATTGTCAAGCTCAAATACTCGGATATAGAATATGCTTTTTTCGTCATTAGCGACGATTTTCTGAAAGGCTTCTTTTTGTATTCGTATCATTTCTAGCGGCATACACTAACATGAAAGGGATGAAACAAAACTATTTGTTCTGTATGATAATACTGTGAGTGCTTCAAACAGGAGGCTTAATGCAGATTGGCGCAACCTTTTCTTGAAAGTGTCACATTGGAGTGCTTTTTGCGTGGTCCTTTAACGACTGAATAAGAACTCTATAGGATCCATCTGTTGATTGCAGTTTAATAAAAATATTGGCGTATTCTTCAAACTTGAAGCGTCGTTCAATTTTGCCCTGGGCAATGAATAATGAAAAAATGATGGTTATGCAAGGGGGCTCGTCGAGACGATTTTCCAATCATCAGCCTCCATTCTTGGGAAAGAGGAGGGGGGGATGGGTGCTGCGAGCCACCGTTTGTCGTGAATTAAAATGAGAATGGCAGCGGCGTCTGCTGGGGTGGTTGGGAGCGTCGCGTGGAAAAGCGAGCCGGAGGATGTAATAAAGCGAGCGATAAAAATACCATTTTGGGGAGTCGGTCGCGGCCAACCCATTACGCCCCATTCATTCTCGCCCCATATATTTTTTTAGTGGCGGGGTCCCATCGTGGCCATGGGCCGGCATATGCCCTTTGCTGAACAAATACCTACCCAGTTTACCGTTTCAATCATTCTAACGGCGAAAAAGCTATCCCGACCGATTGGAGTGGAAGCGAGTCAAGTGTGCTCAGCAATTATTGAAAAGAAATTTCCGCTTTTTCGGAATGGCTGCCATTTTTTTATTGTCGTTATTAGACAATTTTTGATATGACATCGGACGTACGTTATTGCCCCCTTATACATGTGAGCTTTTGTAAAAAAGCGGCAATAAAAGCAAATACGTACTCGAGATTGCGCCCCCAACGATCGGTTTATAAATGTTTATTTCGGGAAAATTTCGGATCGACCCCACTTCAAAATCGCAATGAAAATATAAATATAAATTAAAGCACGAAATGGATAAGATCTTTTTAAAACATTTCATCTCAAATTTATTTTCATCTTAATGTAGCATGGAAATTACTATAAAAGACGTCGAAAAAACAATTTAATGCTGAGTATTGGTATATATGTTTATATTGATATAAATACAGAGTGTTTTGCACATTTGATTATTGAAAAAAAATACCCAAAATTTCACCTTCAAATCGTCATAACTGTGGTTATAATAGCACGAAATTACGGTTTTTGTATTTTATAATAAATAATTATTTTATGCAATTAGTTTAAATAAAATTACTTCTGAGCTTTCAAAGTCACATAAAATGTGCAAACGAATGATAAATGGCAACATCTAAATTATATGAACAAAAATCTAATTTTGAACTTAGATATCGTTAAACTTGAAGAAGTACGAGTTTGGCAGGGTCATGGCTAAGAAAATAGTTTTTATGTTTAATTTCAAAAACTCCATATATTAGGTTGGGGAATAAGTTCGTAGCGTTTTTATATTATTTTTTTGCCTTAACAATTTTTTTGCTTTTTTGTTCTACGAATCTGTGTTAATCATCTTTTTAAATAATTTATTTTTTTATAACCTTTGAGTTTTAAAAATGGAATATTCAGAAGGTAAAAAGCAACATCTTTGACACCTACTATTCTTCGCTTTTAATCGAGGTCAAAAAGCTGCTGAATCAGTCCGGAACATTTGCAACGTATACGAAGAAGGTATCATAGGTGAGTCTACAGCACGGAAATGGTTTACAAAGTTCAAAAATGGCGATTTTGATATTGATGATACGCCCCGTAGCAGAAGACCTTATGAATTCGACGGAGAGCGTCTTAAAGCACTTTTGAAGAAGGACGGGCGCTAATCAAGTCGTGAATGGGATTTGCCGAAAAATTGGGAGTCTGGGTGCCTCACGAGCTTAATGAAAACAACAAAGAAAATCGCCTTCAAATTGTTTCTCAATATCTTGCTCGTCATCGAGCAACACGCGGTCATAAACAGCATTTTTTGTACCGAATCATCACGGGAGATGAGAAATTGCGCCTATATATAAACATGAAGCAAAGAAAGCAATGGATAGCTCCAAGAGATACGCCAGAGCCGAGAGTCAAGGCTGACTTCTATACCAAAGAAGACCATGATCTGCGTTTGTTGGGATTGGAAGAGCATGGTGCATTGGGAAATGCTAGAATGGAATTCCACCGTTAACAAGGAGCTCTACATAGCTCAGCTACGCCGCGTGAAAGATGCTATTCAACTGAAAAGATCCCATCGATAAGACCAAACCATATTCTTTCACGACAACGCCAGACCCCATGTTGCACAAGTCGTCAAAGCTGTACTCCAAGAGCTCGAATGGGAGGTTCTTCAGCATCGGCCGTATTCTCCAGACCTTACACCGACGGATTACCATCTTTTCCGCTTCATGTCGAAACCATATGATAGGCGTTACTTTCAGCAATGAAGATGATCTTAAAAATTGGCTCAATAGCTGGGTGATTTTTGGCGGAACGGTATCGACAAATTAGTCGAGAGATAGGAGGAGGTAGTAAACAGCAATTTATTGTTAAAACTATTGATTTTGTTTAAACAAAAGTTTTTGATAAAAACGCTACGAACTTATTCCCCAAGCTAATATATATGGGTGTGGGGGGTTTTGCATGCAAGGGTGCTTTGCAAATGGATCGTAATTTAACCATATGTGAAACGTGTCTTCTACGATCAAAACATTTTCTATAGATCTATATACACATTACCATCGGGTTGTGCATAATATTGTCTTTCGTCTGACCTAGGGTCCTTTTTTAAAGTCAATGAATCACATGACTAAAAACTGATTCAGATCCAATTATGAATCTTTGGATATATTCATAAGAAAGACGTTTAATTTATTTTTGGAAAATATATTGGTAATGAAAGCTTGATTGAAGTCTATTGCAGGAATGGGTATCTGCTGGATTGGACCGGTTAACTTTATTTTTTCGCGGAGGAATGATTCAAGTGTAATATAATACGAAACATTTAATTTCAGTTTGAGCTTCCGATCAAATAAAATTGATGAAGGTTCAAGTGTGATCAGAATTAAATACAAGCACTAGACGGGATCTTTTGACCCTCGTTTCCTTTACCTTGTTAGTTCCGGACCTCCTTGAACTCTCTCACAACACTTCACCGGGAAGTATAAAATGCCCATGGAAGCAAATAGAGAATTTATATTTTTTTCGAGACGGTCCTTCGAGATGAAAGGATCAATTGTAATAAACTTTGTCATTAAAAATCTTAGATTACCTTTCAGTCGGAGCGGCGAAAGAGTTGTATAATTAAGATTTTTTTTGACAGATGCTCCCGTTGCCGTTGAAAGCAATCGATAGTCATTTTCATCTACGCAGTTAGGGGATGCTTTTCGATAAAAATGGTTTTGTTTACAAATTAAACTCATCGTTGAAATATTTTGGTCGATACAAAAATGAAATTAAGAGTGCCGTTCAACACGATCGAGCGGGTCAAATGCGGTGGAAAAAATGTTTGTATAGAGGAAAATGTTTGTGCCACAATATATCAAATTGCCTTTCAAATTGTCAAAGCCTGCAGCCTGTTACCGTTGATTGGCTGAACTGACATGTGGTTGTTGGTCTAAATTAACGATAATATAGAGAAAATCCTGCGGATCGTAGAGCTTTAACACAAAGGGATGAAAGTAGCTTTTTTTGACAATGGGCACAATAGAATTTTGGCAAATTTATCAGCCAGAATTACACCAAAGATATTTTTGGTTGACGATGGCAGGCAACGATTTATAATATTCTACATATCAAAAATACGAACGAAAATTATAAAAATAACGATTTCAAAAATTTACATTTTGTACCCTTGAAATTATTAACTAATTTACTTGGGCGAAAAGTCTTTAATTTTTAATCTCATTTTTTCCTGTTTTGAATATTCCAAAGACTTGAAAAATTGATAGTAATTAAAGTCTATAATGTTATTTTGTTAAAGTATTTTTTTATTGACTACAACTAATAATTTGTACATTACTGCTTTGATTATATGATCTGATTCATGCAATGCAAATTATGATTTAGAGGTAAAAATAGACACCTGACCTAAATAAAGTTAATTACACTAAAACCTTTTTTTGTGCGGTAGATGCGCGCACAAAAAGAAATCGCACAAAAAAGCTATGACTTACATAGAAAAAGTGAAGATGCGTTCCATGGATTTTAAATAACGCATAACTTTGAATCAGTTATGTAAAATATATCCAAAATCGCATAAAAAAAATGTTGTGATTTTTGATGACTCAAAATCGCTCTCTTCTTCGAAAGAAATTATATACCCAGTGTCAATGTCATCATTGTTCTGTGTGAATTTTCTCTTTCCAATATAATTAATAAATAATAAACAATAATTAACATCAAATTATATTTTTTTCCAAATATATCCAAAATATCTCGATACGTACTCTTTATGAAATAAAAAAAATACTTTAAAAAAACCGCATAACTTGGAAATCGCACAAAAAAGTTACAAAAAGAGGTTTGCGTATATTTTAATTCATAGTTTTTTTTTAATTATACAGTATTCTTCTTTTAACACGAGCTCTAATTTCCCACAAAAATGATTAGATTCCATATTTGAATAAGTTATATGTACGGATTATATTTAGTTGCTCTTGTGCGATTAGCGACGATGTATGGGAGAATGCAAATTTAAGCCCTTTTTAATTTACGAATACCTGGAAATTTAATCAAGATTTCGACCATAAATTGCCTAGCTAATTTTTGTCCAGCGCTACATGGATTATGTTAAATTTTTAAGTGCATCATTCAATATTTGGTTCAATATAAATACTATGCGTTGAGAATGTTTATAAATGCATGTGCTTTCAATTTATTTCAAATTAAAGTTTCAATAGCTGTTTACTGATCAACTGGTTACTAATTAAAATTAAATTATAGAATAACACCACGATTTGTTCATTATTGTTCTTTCATTACATATGAAACCAGGTGTTAATTAACGGTAGGAAAAATAATAGGAAAAATGTAACACAGTAGTCTCGTGGATGCTATGCATTTTTATGGGTTAGTCATGTTTGTTTAAATGATGGCTGTACATTTAATTTAATATCGAACGTGACACCAAACTGTCTTAATTTTGAGAAGGTTTCATTGGAAGAATTATTAATGATGCCTTAATTAAAATACTACAGAATTTTTGATTAACCCTTTGAGTAGTGAGCTAATTTAAAAAATACATAGTCTTAGATGCTATATTTGCTTGTCCGTCAAAATCATCCGTATAAATCCACTTATCTGTCAGGACCGCAGCAGCGCATATGCAGCTTATATTTAACACTCTCGGCGCCCAACGTGAATCGGTGTTGTTTCACACGGGACCCAAATTCGATAGTTGGAGCGTAAATAGAAGGAATAGCGATGCGATATTATAACGCACGGGATAAACACGGACGACTATGTAGCGCATCTTTTCTTAGAGGTTGTTTTATCTTAGATCGATAAATTTTACTCTGTTATTAGTCAAATTAACAAAAAAGTTTCGAGGTCGATCTCGAAAGATCGAGATCACTCGAAATTGATTCATTGTATCATTCACACATCATTATTAGTCGATAAATTTGGGTTAATGATCAATATAATCGTGTGATGTACACAGGAAGCTCCCCGTCTCTGTCTCCCATGCACAGTTACCGAACTGCGCTACGTGTTATCCGTCTCTGTCTCTCTCCAAGCTCAACGTACAAGAGTGTTCTTTCTGAATCACTAGAATTCGCTCGCAAATACGCGATCATCCTACAATTCAGGTTAAGATCGTCTAATATGAAAGATGTTATGAACAATGAAATATTTAATTATGAAATAGAAAGTGATTGAGACATCTTAAATGATATTGATGACAGATGACTCAAATGGTTCAAATAACACAGCTAAGAACTGAAATACATACATTGATTTTTTTAATATGTAGATCATCAAACTAATAAAGTTGCCAGTGCATAATTTCAAAATAATTAAATGCATTCAAAGTGCATTACTATAAATTTACAATGAACGTGAATTGAGGTGGAATAATTTAAGCGAACGAATCAAACACGTGAAAAGCCATCGGAACGGTCATATTGCCAGCGGTGAGTTCATTTGACTGTTCCCATTATGTTTCAAATGTTTGTTTCATTGGGATAAATTCTCTACCAAGCATTGATTTGTGGTAACTCTTCGATTGCGAAGATGATATTTTCAAATGGAACATTTTACCGATTAATAATTTAATTTTTATCACATACTGAAGAGAAGCTTAATACGGCGAACATAGATGGCGTTAGTGGTATAAAAATTGGCAAAAAAATAATATTATAAAAAATATCGAAATTTAAATTATATTATTAATCATTATTTTTACATTAAAATGTAAGTAAGGGTGGATGTTTTAACTCAACTCGGCTATGTAGTTGAATATTCATGACGGATGCTGATTGATTCAATCTTCCATTGAAGCCTCGTCATGCATTGATAAAATTATTTTTTTGGGTCTAAATTTTGTGGCTTTTTAAATAACGAAATCGAGCACCCCTCGCATATTCAAAGCGTGCAAATTGGCTACGTAAGCTTTGTGTGTCCAAATTGCCGCTTTATGCAAGGAAGGTAGCAATTGTTTTTAATTTATGGCCACAAGAAAGGATGCTGGGGATAATTTTGGTCGCAAGAGGAGCACATCATTTTTTTTTTTTTGGGGTGAGCGAGTTGTGATGCGGATATCCGCAGCGTTTGGGTAGTTAGTAGGTGGTTTGTCACCGAGCTATCAATATCGTGTCGTCGTGATGAGGGGTGGTGGTGGTCTGAACTTCGTCTCTAAATGCATTATTCATCCCTCATTATGCTCACTGGCTTTTGTGCACTTTGGCTGCTCGACGCTCACTGTCATGAAATGCCAGTCTACCCTATGTACATTCTCCTGCAAACCCGTAATATTATTGTAGGGCACTTCGTTTAAAAACAGACTTGATGTGGGAAAATGGTGTTTATGTTAAAATTAAATGTAAAGCTTAAATTATTGTAGAATAATAATAGAAACCACAAAATAATTACTTTTGGAGCTATGCCCTTTAATATAAACGAACACAGTCAGTTACGGACATCCTGTAATGTTGAGCATATAGCCGTCTTTTTTTAAAATACACTTTAACTCTCTTCAACGCATTCATATGTAAACAAACAAGCTACGCGCATGCGCTGCGCCTCTACTGTGTGCATACGCAGCACAAAGCAAACAGTAGCAATTTTTTATATATTACACAAACACGGCTCAATTTACCTTTCCGTTTTATTACCTTTCTCCATCTCTCCGGAAGCCTCATAATGCCTTAATGCTAAAATTTCTCAGCTTTGTTGGCAAAATATTGATCAAGGTATCATTTTTTTAATTAAAATTTTTACTACGTAAAGAATTTTTCAATTAAAGAAATAAATAATAATCTGAAGGCACAATGTCCGGAGAGTATGGAGGATGAGGTAAAACATCCCAGTCAAATGATAATAATTTATTTCTGACGAGCAAAGACACATGAGGCCTGGCGTTATCGTGATGCAAAACAACGCCTCGTCTGTTCGCTAATTCTGGCCGTTTTCTGGCAATTGCATCCTTTAGATTGTCTAGTCGGAAACAATATTTTGTTGAATTGATCATTTCACCTTGTTGAAGTAGCTCATAATAAACTACCCCCTTCCAGTCCCGCCATATGCATAGCAAAAATTTTTTTGGATGTAGGCCAGGTTACAGTTAAAGCTTCTGTACCCTTGGTCCAAGACCGTTTTCGTTGAATATTCTCATAGAGTATCCAACTTTCATCTCCAGTTATATGTCTCTTAAAAAAAGGTTGGCTATTATGTCGTTCGAGAAGAAGATCGCATGTTGAAATACGCTGAAGTTTATTTGAGTCGGTAAGTTCATGAGGAAGCCACACATCTGAACGATTGATGTAGCCCAATTTTGTCAGATGATTATGGACGTGGAATTTCTAACTTTTGAGTCACATATAAAAAATCCGCATAAAAAAATTTGAACTACGTCATTTTTATAAACCGCATAACTTCAAATCAATGTGATGAAATGTAGCAAAAATCGCATAAAAAAAAACTTTGCGAAGATTGACCAAGATTTTTTTTTTACAGAGTTCGTGATTTGGAGACATGCAATTCTTAAGCTCGTGCTGGAATTTGAAAGCACGTTCAGAATTTAAGTCATGTACAATAAATATATTGACTAATTTCTTGTATAATTTTTACACTAAGGGGGGCAGGAGTTTTTTCCACTTCAATATCGTCTTCTGCTTCTTAGCTGGCATATAACATCAACGCAATAATATCATTCAAGGGAGTATCCTCAAGCAATGCATCGACATCATTTTGAGAAAAAGTATCGAAGCCTTCTCCACCAAGTTGATTTGCCAAATAAATTATTTCAGCTCTCAATGTCTAAGTTTTTATAATTTCACCATCTGTAATAAATTTGTACCAAACTGCTTTCCAACAATAATTTAAAGTGTGTGGAGTAATCTGAGATACTGCATTTGAAGCATTATTTTAAAAGTCCAAAATTGAAAACTTTTTCAAAACTTCAGGTAACATTAATGACTCATTCTTTAGTTTCTTAATATAATATTTTTTAAAAGTGGAAATGATGACCTGATATAGTGGCTGAATTAAACATGTCGTGTTGGGTGGAAGAAACACTATTTTTACATTTGGATGCTCTAAATGTGATTAAATTTTGTATTTTTTTTATGCGCATTCGCATAAAAAAAACGCATAACTTAAAAAACACACCCAAGTGTACTTATGTGTAAATATGCCTATACTAAGTCAAATATCGTACATATATTTGTAATATAGAAGCTTGTGAAATGTAAACCGCATATTACAAATGTTTTCGTATCCAGGTCGGATTAAATCCGAGGCAAATTGATAATCCGATGAAAGCGATATAATTAAAAAACAACTCATGGTCGAAAGCTCGGATTTTATGCGGAGCTTTGGAGATGGAAATACCTGGGTACGATATGGAAACGAAGAAAGTTACGAAAGCAAATAATTTATGCAGGTTTTGCAAGCGAGAAGCCAGTGCAATGTCTCCCTATTGGGAGTTTTTGAACCCCTCAAGGATTTTCAAGCTGTCGTAGAGCTTTCCAGGAAAAATTGTAACGGAACACGATTCTATTTTTTGGTCCGTGGATGCGTTTTAATTTTAAATTGAGATTTAAAAGCATTCTAGTATCGCGGATAAACATGATGAAATTGCATTTTTCGTCCGTATCATCATAGTCGCGAGGGGTGATTCTAGGCAGGAGACAAAATTTATGTTGTTCTTAATTAATTTTTAATTAATGTAAACTTTGAAATTGTAACAATAAAACGTCAGGAAATTATTGCCAGGTCAACCCTTCCCGCGACTTTTATGATTTTTTTCTTTGTTTCCCGAAAGGGTTGGGCTTAGATGAAACCGGAAAGTTTTTGCGAATAAAACAGTGTTATGGGCCTCACTTTTGGGGACGCCTTTTATTGTGGCCGTTTTATAGCACGATGCAAGTCTTTTGAGACTTGCTCTTCTTTTATTTCTATTAATTTCCATAAGAACTGAGAACTCTTTTGAAGACAGCGACGTAATTATAACTAACCGGTAGCTTTTTAAAACGCCATGTTTCATCGGAGCAAAATTTAAGAAGTCTTACAATATAATACCCAGCAACTTTTTGAATAGATTGTGAAACAAAAATTATGTGTCAATACACAAAAGACACATGAGGGTGGTTTTCGACTGAAAGTTTATTGAGGGATTGTTACTACCCGTTCTTAATTTTGGCTTAACCTTTGCACTAATATAGTGCAGGGTTATAACCCTATACGTTCTATGGGTTATATGGCGTTAAGATTGAGGTAATTCAAAGTCATTAACGTCTCGAGGATCGGAAGCAAAGTGGCGAACTGGAACAACCTTCCTCTTATCAGTGATTCCCAAAGAGATTTGATAGTATCCATATTTAATGTTTATAATATTTTTAACGCTCTTTATACGGCATTTTATTAAAACGGCCTTATTATAATTATTAATGTATATTTTATTATTAATTTAAACATAATATTTTGTTACAAATTCATGCTTTTTATTGATGCAAAATTATATAATATTAATAAAAACATACTCTCATATTTGTAAGTTTACTCTAGAAAGCTCCATGAAAATCTTATAATGTGAATTTCCAATAAAATTTATATTGTGGAGATATACACCGTCGGAAGTAGTCTAGACATCATCCATAATAGTAAATATTTAATATCAGAGATATGCATGTAAATATCCCCATCAAAATGATTACTTTTAAGTATATGTGAATTTTTTAATATGATATTTGGAATGTGAAATTTGGCATATAAATTGGCTTGGAAAAATGGCCTCTTAAAAACTGTCATTTTACTTAATATGTAATTTTGTATTTTAGGGAGAAATTTCCGAAATTGTTTTTCTCTGAAAAATGCGTCTTTATGATTGTTAAAAAAATATTTCATAAAGCGTGTTCTAAAGGCCCACATAAATGGCAATCTGAGGGTGCGATATCCGGTGAATAGGGTGGATGGAGTAGTAGCTTAATACTAAGCTTCATTATTTTTCCTTAAATTAATTTTACAGAATGAGGTACAATGTTATCGTGTTGAAGTATAATTTCTTGTTATTTATTAAAAGTGTTCGTTTTTCATGGGGTATTATTTCATTTGATTTAACTGTTAATAAAGAGGTTAAAAATGTCTTTGATAATTTTTTTGCTGCTCTTGTGCGGTTAACGACAATTTATGAAGAATTCATATTATCCGTTGATTATAGTTGTCAATCATGGATAACCAAACCTAGTTAGTAGTCCCAAATTATTTAACGAGGATCTGATTCTTGCAAATATGTCTTTCCCCGTCAATATTATAATTAAGCGGCAGTTATTAATGCAGAAGTATTAATCTTATAATATTACTTTTTAAATAATAGCATGTTGTTTTAATATTAAATGTATCATTATATATATTGCGTGTATCGCTATGGAAAAATCACAGAAATAGTGTAAATTATTTAGCTTGGAATTTCACATTAAAATTTCATCCACTGCCATGAAAGCATTTCTGAGCAATCAAGATGATTAATTCTTAATTTCCCTTGAAAGCTACTGTCAAAGGAAGTAGCAAATTAATTGACTATGAATGTCTTCAGAGCTTCAATCAATGTATAGAACCTAGTAATAAATAACACGATAATTACTATGCATACAAGAAAGACTTTAATGACACCTAAATTAATATTAAGCTATGAGAAATGTATTTGAAAGTATAATTTTTTTAACACATTGTGTTTTGTTAATTTATTTGTTGAATTTAGCTCTAATTTTATAACGAAAAATACTTAATATTTATTTATTGATCAAATCTGATAATCTCTGTCTGAATAGCGAATTTATTGAATCTGAGTATTTAAGAGGACTTTTATAGACCTAGGTTAGTTTTTGAGCTCTTATTGTAAAGGTTCAGGTTCAAATGTAAATTGGGAATTTCGAAGTATTGACAAACCCTTTACAACATTCAAAAAAATCGGTTTTTTAATTACGTATTTCAAAAGTATAACGTTAAAAGTATACTATAAAAGAGAAAAATCGAAACTAGAAATTAACGTTGCTCGAAGTCAGCTCGAAGTTGCTCGAAGTCAAGTTTAGCTCGATAGTTTGTCGAAAGGTACAGAAGTTCTAGGAATTTAAAAAAATGACATTACCATGGGAACCCGACTGGACTTAGACAGAAACCCATTGCTTTCAAAAATACCCAAACCTTGAAAATCTGACTCCATTTCTTAGCCTAGAGATAAAACAGCATCTCTTACCAGTTTATAAATATTTGTACAGGGATGAATTACTTCAAAGATGCTTGGGTGGCCATGCCCAAAATGCTAATGAATGTTTTAACTTGACAGTTTGGTGACTGGCTTCAAAGCACCTGCATTCTGATGAAAAATAATTGAAATATCAACATAAATTGCTGCTGGGATATTCTATAACGATTACAGCTTCATTTTGAAGATTATGAATACGTTAAATATAATTATTGGCACCTACTGTAAAGTCTTAAAGCTGAAAATACCGATGAAGCGCGGATAGCGAGGCAGAACCTTAAGAGTCTTTTTGAGACAAAAGCAGTTCGTATAGTTCCAAAACAACAGCTAGTCAAAGATAATCAACTTTTTAAGAAAGTTGAAGATCTATTATATGTGCCTAGAATCATTGGTTGATCGATAAGCCACAAAAGTTGATAGTTTTATCGCATTGAAACTTTAAACGAAATTATCTCGAAAATGCATTTTCAAAATGTTCGCCAGTTGTAGCTTAAAACGTTGTTGATCGATCTGGCTGAAATTTTGGGATATTTCTCAAAATAATATTATCTAGTCAACTAAGCTTTAAGGTTTTCACATAAATAATTTTTTTTTTAGTAAAAATTATCAAGAAAATGGTAAAAATTTAACAGGAAACCTTGGACAAGTGGTGAGCCGTTTTATATCACGGGAAAAGGCGCCTAATGGAATACCTTATATCTCTACCATTTTGTTTTCCGTTTTTTAAAAAATAATATAAATTAGCACTTTAAGGTTGTAGTGAAATAATGTCAAAAAATTAAAATGATATGATTATTTTATCACCATTAAAAAATATGAAAAACGGGTCATTTTTAAGCGTCTAAAGGGATTCATTCAAATATATATTACAAAAAAATAATGACTATACCATTCATTCATAGATCGTCTCACACATAAAAATTCTTATTCATATAATTTTATCTTGATTTTATAGCAATGATATTTATAACAATTTTTTAAACTTGTATATAAACATCATATAAATATCTTTGTTATAGCTACTTATAATAAACATTGTAATGCCTTGAAATTTGCAATAATTCAATCAAGATCCCGCACAATATTTTAAGTCACCTCTACCGAAGCTTTAGCCATCTTGTATCGAAAGTAGTTGACGTTAATTTAAGAATTATTAACGTAAACCACTTGTAGACATAAAAGCAGCTTTGTAGATTTTAATTTGACGGCATTATGTATTCAGGTTTAAAACTATTTAATAATAAAAAATAATCTCCATGCAAAAACAAGTTATAAT
This sequence comes from Stenopsyche tienmushanensis, assembly GCA_008973525.1. Lineage (NCBI taxonomy): Eukaryota > Metazoa > Arthropoda > Insecta > Trichoptera > Stenopsychidae > Stenopsyche > Stenopsyche tienmushanensis. Next base: position 972,602 of record WACJ01000009.1, on the reverse strand, counting down.
GGCCCTCTAAATCAGGTCGTTTAGGGTAAATAATCCAAATTGAATAGTGATTGATTATATTATCGGAACCCATATATTTATGTAACAATCTAAATATGTTTACTTTTGTGCACCTATTGTAGAAGTCTTTTGTGGGATGAATTTGTTTGTTTTTCATCTTTTACAGCATCTTATGGCATCATATTTGCTTGCTAGCATAAAATCAACATTTCCAAAACCCATTTTGAAATAATCTTATTTCTAGTATTTCAACACACCAAATAACCGGACGGTAGGAGACTTTTGATCAATAGTAGATTTATCTTCCTACTTGATCCATCGCTTATTTGACCACTTGGCAAACACCTTGTTATGCCACCGGAATCAGCGAAATTATTTGCTTTCACCCCGTAGCCCTCGGAGCTCCTTGGTCAAATATGGAGAGCTCATGGGGTCAACCGAGAGATTACGTCTAATTTTCGTTGGAATTTATGGACCAATCTCCTCGCCGAGCTTTCGTGGTTGTTCTGTATAACCTACAATTCGTAATTGTTTGAGAAACCACCGGTAAGTTGATGCTTCAACCACTGCAATTAATTAAAATTGCACCATTCAAATGTAGCTCCTGCTCGAATGCTGAATAGCGCCCAAAAGTTCGGCTCCGAAATTAAATTTCATCGATACACCCGTAGATAATCTGCTACAGATGACTGGGCCGATCAGATTAATTGGAAAAAGTGATTTAATTAAATAGAATATATGCTCACGATGTAATCGAAATGTACTTTTAAATGATTCCCGCAATTCCACAGAGGCAAAACACAAAACGTAATTAAAACAACTATTTTTTGCTATGGATTCCAAATTTACGTTGTGTATCGAAATTAAAAACCAATTGATGATATAATTAAGCATATTTAATTATATCATTGATGTGAAAATGCAAAACTTTGATCAAAGGATATACTGCTGATTACATTATTATTCATTATAAATATTTATATATGAATTTATATTTATTAGTCATCTTTACAACCCCCTTTTATGAGCTTTTTTGTGTTTTCGTATACGTATACTGTTTATGCAATGATGAAATACATTTTATGTTTTAAAATAAAAATACATGGACCTCGAATAACACGAGTTTATACAATACGGTTTTGAAATGACACGGTTGATGAATTGTGGCATATTTTTGTACAGTACAAAATAAAAAAATATATACAAATTCTAGGAGAAATTGCGTCGTTTGGCATAGAATCTGCCAAAAAATTTACATTAGAATTCTCAGAAATTATAAAAAAATAAGTATTACATACCAGACCTGACCTGTTTTGAGCGTGGGGTTTAATCAAGATCTCGCGAAAGTTTCTTCTAATTCAATATTTTCAACAGATCGAACACTACCTCGGTTTATTAGGAATTATTTTGAATACGTTATTTTGCGTCAAGACAATTAAGAGATTCGCGAAAAACATGTGGGTACACTTTGCTCCAAATTAAAAAAAAGGATGTATAAATTTGTTATATGTGATACTTTGAGGGAGTGAATACAGGTCTATGTGTGTAAAACATCAAAGAGCTTTTGCTGTATTCAAACGTTGTGCAAACACCTTGTTAACACAGGGGATCCATTAAACTAAAGCGTTCCACATATTCGGAAACTGCTTCACGGCCTTCCAAATAATCCGGCAACCTTTCGCTGATTCGGTACCATCAGCTTCCCGGTCTTATTATCTTCCTGACGGCGTTTTGTATCCCGCCAAGGAAGAATGATTAATACGCCGGCGCATTTCTATGCGAGCGTCCCCAAAAAAAAAGGATAATTAAAGCAAGGCGTGTGAAAATGTCGATAGAGTCGTCCTCGTAAAGTTTTTCAGCTACGTACCGAGCCATGTGTAATCCGAGTGTCCGTAAAAGGATTTGAAATTCAGATTACTTACATCCAGGCCGAGGGAAGGAATGTACCATTAGGCACAGGAGGCTATTAAAGAAGCGCCACCTAACCTTTTTTAATTCGATGTCCTTTAAAGTTCTTCTCGTGGAAATAACCATGATGCTTTATGACTTTAAGTGCTATATAAAATAAATAATACACTTTCATATAATAAATACATCCAAATTTTTATTTACAACTAATGGAAGTATGCTATGTGGAAAATTTTCCTATGGAGATCGCTTATATACGAACAATCCAGAAAGTAAGTGTACTAATTTTTTATATTTTTTTTAGAAAAAGTGTATTTGAAAAATAAAAGCAGAATATTGTCGATAAACTTGTTAAATATTTTTCGTATTGATCGCCATCTCATTTAATGCATCTGGTGAGCCGTGGCACAAGCTTTTTTATGTCCTCCTTGAAGAAATCTCCCTCAAGCTTTTTCCTTCACTTCAGTATGAGGACGGGCAACTATCGTGCAACAAGCACACTACTCTCATCAGAATACCCCTCTTTTTGTTTTAGATACTTATTTTGAGTTTTTTTGGGTTCTCACAATATTTTTGTGCATTGATGGTCTCTAGCTGAGGCAGAAATATCGATCAAAATTATGCCTTTTCGGTCTTTTTGATTCAGACGTACGTACTATTGATTGAATTTACGTACTATCTTATTCCTGCTATGCTGTAGTAAGAATCTCTTCTATCATTGAGTATGACCAACTCTTAAAAAACAAAAAAAAAACATAGTCACAGTACACTTACTTTCGGGATATGCTTCGTATGATAATATATACGATACCCTAATAGTAAAGAGTCAATGTTTTAATTTAAAATTTATTCAATAAACGTATTGAGTAAATTTGTAAACTGTTCACCGTCATTTACAGCTTATATCATGACTCAAACGATCAATACGGAGTGATTTACCACGGAATGAGCTTTACGTTTTCCACTAAATTATCTAAATATCAACGTGATATTCATGTTTAATTAAATGGGGACGCATATAAACCGAGAAATATATTCGTTGAGCGTGTCACATCATTTAGATAATTAGGTTTCAATAATGAATATAAATAGTACTTATTGTCTGAGTTTCATTTTGACAATAATCAGATGCTTTTTTGACTTTTTATGTATAATATATTCTTCTTCTTACTTGCCTTGTCCGATTTTATTAACCCTCTTAGACTAATGAAGCATTGGAGCGGGGGCGTTCTCGGGGCAGAGTCCCCGCTCGGCTCCTTATGTATATTGGGATGACCGTGCTCGCGCGCGGGAGTTATGTAGCTGGGCGGATGAATAAGGATGGATGAGTGTTGAACAAAAATACTGTCTTCTCAAATAACTCTTCATTCAACTCTTAATTCAAGAGAGAGAGATCTGGCTGCGGGAAGGACGTCCTTCCGCATCCAAGGCTAACCGACCACTCTTCTCAACTCCTGCTTCCTGCGCATTACGACCCAACTGACATTGCATGGAGAAGATAATTCGTCCACCCTACACTAACTAACTATTTCAGATCCATGAAATAAAGCTTAATCTGGGAACTGACGATCGATGTCAATATTTTGAATTATGATTATGACATAGTAAATGGATAATTGGAATCAATGTTATGCACATTTAATATTATTCATATAATTATACATGAAAATATGATTTATTGAGTGATATTTGTTAATAAAAAGCTTTGTTAATTTTTCAAAGACTTAAGGGCAAAAAAATAACAGAAAACGGGTTTTGATTTTTAAACTTGGCAAAATTATTTGATTTATGTTTTAAATAATTTTGAAGATGAACATATGGCTAGTGGTAAATTTCTCCGTTGAAATCCTACTTTTAACAAATATTTTCTATGTCGGTTTTCACTCTTCGGTTCTATCTTTTATTCAACACCGTGGAGTGCATTTTGTTACCATAGTTGCCAGAAAGTTGGTTTTATGGTAAATGCATTTTATCTCGTCGTAAAAAATAATAGATGATTTTATTTAGCTTCTATTTACGAATTTAATAAATATTATTTAAGCATAAATCGTTTTTGCTTTAATTGAAGCTAATATATCAATGCTAGCCCCTAGTAGCAGTATCTAGGTAATGAATAGTAACTGATGTTTGCTGTTGCCAAATATTGTTCGACATCCTAGGCTGAAAGCCCCTGCAGAAATTAATACCTAATACGGTACGATTTAACTTTGTTGTAATATTTAAGGACTATACATAAAACAATATTACGCATGATCTTGCTCATACGAACGTGAGACGTATTACTTAGACCGCCAAATCTACCGATTAAAACCACCAGCAAATCGCAATTATAGTTATCCGTGATTTATCCGCGTTTCCCGTATTCGAGCTATTTAAATAGATCTTCTTGGGAGCGCGGGGACGAAGAAGGATGTTAATATGTGGGAGCACAAGAAAAAAGGGTAATATGAGATAGACATAAATAAGATGAAACGCCTCCGAGCATATTCAATTTTGTGTGTTTGCTTTGATCGTAAGATGATATAGCGAGTTTAATTAAGCATAGAAACGTAAGTGATGCTAACATTGAAATCGTGTAAGTACCAACGTGTAAATTTACTTCTATATTATATTTAAGTATACTCTGTGTGTAAACAGAGGTGTAATAAAAAAATTCTTCCAAGTTTTTGAGCGGAAGCAAAAAAATTTACGCGTGTAAAAATTGTGATCCCGTAATCTTTATCGTTTAAATATGCTAGAGAAACGTGAATATTTTTTTATAAAACAGTCATACTTTTACTTATCATTATATATATGATATTTATATATATTTAGTACAATGTATGTCTGTCTGTCTTAATTAAAATAAATGTGTAGTAGGTTTTTCTTATGTATGATACTACAGTGGGCTGTTTTAACTGTTATTTGTAAGTATTGGAAAAAGTTCAGCACTTTCGAAGTCTTTGTTTCCAAAATGACGATTTATTTAGTACAACTTTTTCAATAGTAGCTATTTGCTAGAATATACCTGTTATTTTGATTTTGGACATATTTTGCAATCAAGTTTATCCGATAATAATGAGAATTTAAGCGTTCGCATTGAAACCCATAAGTATTCCAATTGACGCATCAAAGAGTGTTTAATTAACAAATTAGGAATTCAATGTAAATACAAGGAAATAGGGGAGGGGTCTGGGGCTTTCACTTGGAAAATTTAAAATAAATGTGCAGACTGGATCTTTTTTTGGCGAGGATGGCCCCGGACGCCTGAAAGCGTGCGAAAGGACTGAAAAATACGTAAATGTCACCGTCGGGGTTAAGAGATTATCTCCTTTTCAGTATGGCAAAAGTTGGCGTGTTGGATGGGGCTATTTATCAACCGAGGGAAATGTACGGAAAACAGACAAAACTCCACTCATTCGGAAACTCTGCGGGCTGATTACTTTTTTGTAGCCCTCTTCATTATTATTCACCTCGTAGTGTGCGTTTCTAATCATGAGTGTATCAAGCGCGTGTGTCTCCCGTGAATTATAGTTGCAAATTTCATATGGGAGCACTCTGCTTAAATCCTGTTTTAAGTAAATGACCGCACGAAGGGGCTAACTTTAGTTACTTACGCTCAGAAATGTCCCAGAATGCTCATTATTACAATAGTTTTCATTTCCTTTTGTCTAGTCTTCACGCATTCCACTTCTCCAAACGAAATTGAAAGTGGGCCAAAAGTCATTTTCTATTGAAATAAATATAATTATATTATAAAAGTTGATAACCAATTCACGAATGAAAATATTACGTTTAAAATTTGTACTTTTTTGGTTGATAACAGTATCTTTCTTTCCTACCATGCGAATGCTTGCGCTAAGAGAGCTACAGACGTACAGAGAAGGAATGAGTCGACCGTTAGTCTTGGCCGCAGTAAGACGTGTTCTTCCTATAAGCTTCTCAATTTCGCAGTTTTTTTAGTTCGATAATAAGGATTTTGACAAACAAATCCTTTTATCATATTTTTAAACATCAGCAAACAAAAACACTGAAAAATTATAAACAACTGTAAAAAAGTATTGAAATACCCAATTATTTAATTAGACTATCAATTAAATTCGAATGATTTTCAATTGTGCATACAATACAGCAATACGTTAATTAACACTTACGCTGTAGATCCTCATTTTGTATAGAATTTATGGATGACAGACTAAGCCCATTACCACCTTAATGGCTTCGTCAACACACAAAATGCACGTTTCTGGGATATCCTCAATCTGCAAACACAAACACAAATAACGTTTGCACTTGGAAAATATTAATGCATGATCTGTGTGTCTACAAGAAGAAAAATTATAATTGAACAGTGTGAAGATTGAATACTTTCACCGAATCTCGAAATAGATATAAAGAAATCTGAGTTCTAGAGTTGAAACCTACAATGGAACTTTTTGTGAATATACTAATTTATTCCACCAGCATCATTATTGGCATTTAACTCTGAAGAATATACCTTAAACATCGGACAAATCGTATACAAATACATGGGGAGACATTTAATATTAATGAAAGATATACCCATAAAAATTTTCGTTTTTTAAATTAAAGATTGAAGGCTCATTTATACTTAACATATTATTACAAACTGTAATTGCCATCGTTTGATATAACCTCTATCCACTTATCTGGTAATATTTTATTGCATTTATCATAAAACATCATGGGCTTCTAAAAGTCAATGTTTGACCTCATCGTTTATTTTGTTATTTTACCCATCCTAATAATGCTGAATAGACCTAAAAAGATAGAAATCCGACGGAGCGATGTCTGAAGAATAAGGAGGATGTCAAATTGTCTTCCATCCAAGGTTGTTTATTTTTTCCCGCGTTATTTTCCACTTATGAGGGCGAGCATTATCATAATGTAAAAACAATTTGTTTTTGATGTACGCTGAATTTCGGATTTCCGCCATTAGCCCCTTCAACGTTACGTTTCACGGTTAAAAGTGTCATCCGTAGTGACACGATCTTTTCGCCCCTAGCGGATACGTACGTCATATCTAGTATACGAAAATAGTATTATATATCATCAAATTCGAACAAGTCAGTTTTCGAGATGAATCATTCTTACATTTAACGTACACAACACTGAAATCTTACATATCCGTCATTTTCTATTGAGGTTTTCTTATTTTTCACAATGCGGATATATCCGTCATACCCACTTTGCATGAACTTTGGTCTTGACGGATATATACGTCATATCCACTTAAGGGGTTAAGCGGTCTAATTTTTCACAATAAAGTATTACATTTATTGTTTGTCTAGGTTTAAGTGTTTCAAAACGAATGATACTCTTGCGATTCCACCAAACAGTCAAAAGAACTTTTTTTTGTCAAGCCGGGCTTAGGGGTCGATTTTGCTACTTGACCCTTCGATAGCCATTGATTTTTGCGTCCATAATTAGAGTTAAAGATCCATTTCTCATCTCCAGATATTAAGTTGCCTAAAAACGGTATTTCGGATTGCATTTTTAGAAAATTTTCGCATGTGCTCATGCAGCACCCATATTCCTTGTCTCCACACCTTCCCGATTTTTTCCAGATTTATTTGAAGACTCGACTATGACTATCCGAGATTAGTCGATATTTTTTCAATAGTTGCTGTTGGATTACTTTCGATTTCAGGAGTCAGTTTGACGGCATCCACATTACGTAGTTTTCCACTTCCAGGGCAATTATTTCAATCAAAATTTCCAGATCGAAATTTCTAAAACCAATTTTGATATTGGCGAACACTTAAAATATCGCCCAGTATGCAGTCTCTTTTTTGAGAAAATGATAAAGCATTAAATTTAGAATAAATTCTTCACTTGGCGAAAATCGATTCATTCTCAATTAGGTTCTTAAATTTGAATTTTAAAAATTACAATTTATTCTTGATGAGTATAGTCACCGAAAGAGCACAAAACATGACTTGAAAGTGCAACTAATCCCCAAAAACGGTCAAGCAATAAAACGAAAACCATTTTGGGTTCTATTTATATAAGTCATATTATTAATTAATATTATTTTTAATTACCAACCATCGACTTATTACATACCAAAGCTTGATGTACTCAATTTTCTGCCTGGACTGTGTACAATATGCTCATCTTTCAAAGTGTAAAAATACTATAATAGCTTCATTTGGAATCAAAATAAGTCATAAAATAATGTTATTATAGACGATGTTTATTTTTTGTTATGGAATTGGATCTCGACATAATTGGATCAATTCAATTAATGGATATTTTAGGGGGATGTTATTTATTGATCAAATTTGGGCTTTTATTTCATCAGGGTTAAATTTGGGATTGAGCTTGAAATGGGTGAGGTAGATATTATTCTTTTCAATTAAATTGATCAAAGATTTTTCATTTTTTACCTCTAGCTATAATCTGTATCAATAAAATATGGATTACATGTATTAATTTGCTGTATTTTGCTGTCATATTGTTTATTTGTTAAATGCTGCAAATTAATTGGTTTTTGTTGGTTTAATGCGAGTGAAATAATTTGCGTTAAAGTTTTATCGGCGGTTCAATGGCATTGGCCTCTGAAGGGTTAAGGGTTGTGTAAACTAAATATAAATGATCCATTTAATATTTCAATGGATCCTATACTCGCTATTTAATATCAACATGAGCCAATATTTACAAGAATGCACATAGGGAAATTCGACTCAAAACGTTTATATATCCAAGGAATAGCTTTTATGTGTGTTTATATTTTATTCACATTGAAAATGTGACCTTGTTGGGCAATATCAATTTCATTACGCAGAATAACGGCTCTTTGCCGTTCTTGGCGAAGTTGAAAGGTGGCAATATCTGTATATATATATATGAGATCATTTCATTGTGGCAAAATCGTATCCAGTGGGCCGAAGATTTCTTGGAATGTTCGGTATGAAGTAGCTATCGATCGGCATTGATTATTTAGCAGCATGAACATTGAAACTTAGGGGTAGTTAAGTGCTGGAAGTATTATATACGTGTTCGGTTGGATGCGCCCAAAGGATTTGTGTTAGTGAAGCTGGACTCTTGTTTCCCTATCTATTACCATTACTTTGATTCAAAGGTATGCAAATCATATTTGATTCGAGCGAGTGCTTACCGGAGAGGGCCCTTTGATCCCGGCCATCTTGCAGGCCCAAAGTGGAAAACACGAGTATTTTCATGACAAAAATCACCATTTTCATATTTCCGTTTGATCTCGTATCGTCGTCACAGTTTCGGATCGGATACATACAGATGAAATATTCATTTGTATTCCGATGGGGCGCCAGCTCGGAGTTTAGCGCGTTAAAAATGATGGGAAATGACTGGGGAATTGAAATCAACGAAACAATGCTTTTCATGCAAGAAGTAATTTGTAAGAACAAAATTGTTCTAATAAATTTTCTCTTTTTTCCTCGGCGAGTCGTACAGCTCATGGCTTAAAAGGATCCATTTCCTCTACCGGTTTTTGAACGTTAATCTCATAAACCTCGGATAACAGGGCAGATGAATTAATTTGTATATTTTTTTGCTCCTATTAAGAGATTTGCTTTTATTATAGTGATTCAAATTTGATTTAAGATGCTATAAATCGTAAATAACCGGAATATTTCATATGGAAAATTCGCGCTTACATTTTAAATTCTTATTAAAGTGCCTTATCTGTTTTCTCTCGATCTCTAGGATAGTAAAATTAGCATTATTTTTAAACAATACTTTAATTTTTTTAAAGTATTTTTTTAAGTTTTTGTTATAGTATTTAGGTCGCATACTTCAATCAACGCAGATTCCAACCGATAATTAGTCAAAAAGAGAAGAAGAATCGTTTTTATTCTCTTTATTTCCGTGGCATAGATTCACCAGAATAGTAGCGCGCCCATTTTATTATATATTACACAAACACAGTTTTATATTTACACTGAAAATTTCCGTTGACGAATGTATAAAAGCATTGTTTAAAAACAAAATTTCCTATTAACTAAGAAAATTTACATTTACCACGCGATTAATTTTGGCAGACATCACGTATGAATTTTGAATGCAAAAGTTTCTGAATATTCAATTTAAATATCCAGCAGGTTTTACAATTTTTTTAGGAAACGAAAACTCAAAGAAAACCTCTCTTGGATCAATTTTTTTTGTGATCAAGTTTCATCTGCTGTCAACAAACATTTATTTATATACATCATTTTTTCAAAGATCTCATCCATAAAAGAAGATAGGCATAGAAATAAAGTAATTTTTAATCTACTATAGTTTGATTTAAGCTGATTACTCGAAAATTTGTAATGTAAAATGCTTACCAATTTTAAGTTGCCATCATAAATTTATTTTGCATTTTTATTTTCTTTAGATAATATTATATAATAAACTAGCGGATACTAGCGATAAATATTTGAAAAGAAGAAAAAGGGCTCTCCCTTTTTCTGCGATTTAAGCTTCATTTCATCAGAACAGTATGCGCCAACATGGTGCACCCGAAAACGTCTCGCATAACAAATTGCGTCCATAAACAATACTTCTATTAATTCCATAACGTATACGAATATATGAACTATAATTCCTCAAAGTTTCATCATAATTGGGTGAACGGCGTGGCAGCGCATAAAATATGAACAAACAAACATTGCACAATTATCTTTTGTAATTTATTGAATGCTCTTTATGTAATATTTAATATGATATTAATATTCAAATATTAATTCGTTTTGGTTGTAAAATGCAAAAAATCACGATTTTTATTGATTAACCATGAACCGTTAAAGACATTCTAAATTTTCTTGTTTGAATTTATTAACGAAATGATACCTCTGTATCTGTGCACATAATTTGTATTTATTTAATTCATAAAGCCATTGCTATGCTACAAGCTGTGAGCTAGTAATTTAATAATAAGTGAAAATTCATTGTTTGCATTATATTCTTCGTACAAACACAATTCTCCGGAACTATTATATTATATAAAGACCAATGCTCAAGGCAGAAGCTTTTTATTTCTTTTGTCAGAACACATTGGATGTCCTCCCATTTAACTTTGTCCGCATATAATTTTCAAGCTTGATAGTACGAGGATTGTCTCTTTTTAATTTTTCATTGCTTGTGTTTTACAAGTTGACTGTGCTAAAGAAGACCAGGTTCATAATAATTATTTTTATAATTGCGGTTGGTTATTTCGATATAAGGCATTCTATGGTATTTTTTTAATCTCGCTAAGAAGGCAATTGAAGTACACTCGACCCTCATATAAAACGCTTATGTGTCATAAAAACCGCGTAATCTAAAGCCATTTAATACAAGGCTCGAAGCCCTTATGAATCTATGGTGGATGTTTTAGTATTTGAAAAATATTGATTATTCATCGTTACTTCTAATTCAATTTCAATTCTTATAATTTCTATTCAAACTTCTACGAGTAAACAGGGTGCGTTCTTCGAAATAGAATCCTTCTGCGTTTATCATACATCTAGAAGCGGTGTTGCAAGACCTGGAAGGTCTTCGCTGAGACGTTCTTTAGAGTCGATGTAACATGAGGTTGGATGGTTTCAATCGTGTCCCAATTCAGAACTTCTTTTTACTAAGGAAATAAAAAGGGAAGCTGGGGAAGCAGTGGGACGTGGGTTCAGACCAGGAGATCATTGACAACGAAGGCGCTTTATCGTGATGAAGTTTTGATGCGTCTTTGTGTTCAAATCTTCGGTTAGTCAGAGTTCAAATAATCATGCACACATGTATTTTCATGTATTCAGGGGGTTAATTGATATCCATTGCCGGACTCGTCGGCGACGTACACTCAGCCCTTCTTAAACCACTTGTGTCTTCGGAAAACTTGTGATATGGACAAACAATTACTCCCAAAGGTCTGCTGAATTAATATAAACATTTCGATGGCGGATTTCCCAAATTTAACGCAATATTTGATCCATATAACGATCCATTGCTCTGTTTTGCTTCAAAAAGAGATTCATGGGAACTCATGCCTTGGCTCTCAGATAGCTTGGGGATGACTTTTAAAGGGTGCGTTTTAAAGCTAACACTCCCCTTAATCTGATCCAGAAGGTTAGAATGCGTCAAGGTGTATCATTGCGTCTGGAGAAAATTGGATGCATTACTTTTTGAACACACCCTGTATTATGTAGTATGTATGTGTATTGTCATTGTATTCTTGCATCCAAACAAGTCTGCAACAATTCACTACAAAAAATATTTCGTTGTACGATTATCGAGTTTGTATCAAAATTAGTATTGCTTCTTATGGACAGTTTAAGCCAGGAAATATGAGTGTTATTGGGGAAGAAAATCATTCTGTTATTTGATCAAATTGATACCGGATTTTATGGATATTTTGTGATAATTTTGAGTGCAAAAAATAGTGGTTGTCACGAAAGCTTATTGCAAGTGCACCGCGAAAAAATTGGTAAAAATAATGGAAACCGAATAAGTCATTGACGAAACTATGAAAGTCAACGAAAGAGTTAATTAATATCCATGCTACAAAAAACTTACCAAGCATACGACAGAACAAGATGTTTTTGATTCTATTTCTTCATATTTAGAATAATTTAAAATATCATAGGAGTTATGTGTAGGAATTTATACAGACGATGCTCGATTCTTTAGCTTAGTTTTTCAATAATATCTAATCATCATCATCATAGCGCAGCCACTAACAGTCCACTACAGAACTATGGGCCTCTTCAATATCCATTCATAGGAAAGGGGTTACATCCATTTCGTCTGTATCATACATTCACCTCCTCATTCGCTCGATATTGAAGGTAGCATTACCACCGAGTTTTATTTTGAACGCTCACCCAACGGGTATCCTGAGTGAACGTATTGACGAACACTTTCGCGAACGTCTCGATAAGGAGTTTGGGGGGTTTGTAAAGACTGAGTAGTTTTCATAGGGAGATGGTGGAAAACTACTCTAGACGACCTTTTTGACTCTACTGGAAAGGGCTTTCTGGAGTACAAGGAGTCCAGTCCCCCCTTTCCTCGCTAGGGCGTTGCCGGGGTAGGGTGAAGACATACGAGACGCTTAAGTGCATCTCGGATTCGCTCCTACACCAACTGAGGGTGTCTCCCCGTCACCGTACAACTTACCCGAGCGAAATATCTAATATGACAACTTAAAAATGAGAAAGACTTACGATTTTAGACGAAGAATTGAGGGTATCTATATCAAATATTCGACCTAATATTTCTGATATCTCCAAAAGCCAATAAGCTCAGGTATCATATTAATTTTTGATTTAACATATAATTATGTTAAGCAGGGACGTCATTTTGGGTGGACAAAGAGAGAAAAATGCTACCCCCCCCTAGATTTGCCACTTAAAGAAAGCCTTTAAATATTAATACAATTTTTTTTTAATAAAACGTGTATAAATAAATAATATTGTTTCTTGAGAAAAATTAACTAACTAATTATATTTTCAATATTGAAGATTTTTAATATAACTTAATTTATATAAAAATGTATTTTGTCGACTTTTTAATTCTGGTACACCGCCAATTTTTCTCATGATCAAAAGTGCACCGTGACTTCAAAAAGGTTGAGAACCACTGCTCTAAGTCAATGTTAGTTCCAAAAAGGTTATTTTATGTGTTTGGTGGGTTGAGCAATTGCTCAGATCAAAAAAAGTCACCAACCAAAAACTAAAAAACATCGATGGTTGATAAATACAAAAAAAGAAAAGAGGGTACATGTTCATATAATAGGAACACCTATAGATTAAATTGGGCAGTTTCATCACATCCCCAATATGCATTGAAAATCCAACTTCTTACTTATGCTAATTAAAATTATGAAATGAAATATATTTTTTCTGAATATCATATAATTTTAAACGTATTCCATTAAAAACCGAGTATAAAAGCTTTGTGTCATTAAAAATCTTTTCAGTCCAGATGCCACTTAGGATTTTTTATTTAAAGAGTTGACCGAACTAATTACACCGTTAAATAATTAATTAAAAGTAAGGATGTAAGAGACGGACTGGCATTTGAAATATTCTGTATAAAAAGGAAACTGACTTATATAATCTTAGTTTGATTATGGAATCGAATATAATATGGAAGATTTAGATCAATTGGAAATCAAATTTAAACGACATACACAAATGTATCATACGAATTTGTACATAGAAGAATATACCAATTACAATAAGTATTTGACAATTACTGACTATAGAAAAACGAATATCTGTTCAGGTTACAAATTTAAAAAATCCAATTGGTCTTTTATTGAGGATCGTTTACAATTTAATTGTTATTCCAAAGGTAATCCTTAATTGAGCTGAGTTGTCGGACATAGTTCAAGAAAATCATATTTTCTTGGAAGAAGCGCTTTTCAAAGTGATCATGTCGAACAATAAACTTAAAACTTGGTTTGGTCGATTTTGGGATATAAATGTTTATTTTAAAACCTACCCTCGATAATAAATATTAGGATATATTCAATATTCAGTATTGTAATTTTTAAATAAGATTACATTATATAAGTAGAGAGTTGAATATAAATTGCATATTTTTCTTATTATTTAAGAAGGAATTAGTAAAACATCAAATGATTGTCGAATAGACCCTCATCTTTCTGGTACGAAAGGTTCGAAAAGGTATTTGATGCTCCTAAATCGAGATTCAAAGTATGTAAATGGAGGGCTTAGATGTAAGTTAGGTTTTCGGCAATGTAGAAATCTCGGTGGATTTAGGTATAAATACAATTTGCGGCAAAATGGAATAAGGATTAAGCAAAAATGCACACTTTTCCTTGAGGATTTATCCACTTATGGACTGTGAAATAGTTGGAAGGTTTCCCATGAGGGTAGGATGCTGACTGTCAAAGTTCGACGCGGAAGGGCTATGATGAGGGTGAGCAAGATTCTGTAAGCTTTACCCATTGCAAAATTATCAATATAACTTATCCAAGTTCTTCGATACCATATAAGGCGTATGGACATTGATAAAATCACGCACATATCGTATTTTTGTGATAAATTTATTTGCCTCGATTCACTGAAGCTAAAATGTTAAGTGAGGCAAATGAAAGTTCCGCTTAAATTGCTTTCACTCAAGTTAATTCACCCCTTGATAAGCTCCACTATATTAAGAAGAGCTTTTTGCTTAATTTATGTAAACAGAAAATGTTGCTGAATTAACAGCCCTTAAAATAATTATTAACGCTATTCCTCGCCCAGGCGAATAATATCGAAAAAAAATCGCCGAAAAAAAGTTATAATCTCTATCGCCAAGATGGAGGCGTTGTCTTGTTAGTTGGGTGAAAAGAAGAGCTTTTGTAGCGATTTATAAGGCTTAAGTGAAACCGAATACTTTTTTCTTTATACATTTAGATGCTTACCGCCACGACGATATATCATCGTATTTGTTTGACACCGAGACATTTATTGACTTTTCAGAGATTTTTTTCGCCTTTAGACGATAGCAGAAAAATACAATCATAACCATTCAGATAAAACAAAGCCTTTGGGAGCCTCTTTAAAAATAAAGGAGAGATATCGAGTTATTTTGCTCATATTTGAAAAAGGCGACTTTCCCTTCTTTATCGAGCCTCGCAAAAAATAATAAGATATACTATTTATTCAATTTGACGTATTGAATATCAAAAATTTTTTTGGTAATTTGCCACACGAGTTACTACAAGTAGTGCGGTTATTTATTGATAATAATCATTTTCGGCATAAATTTCGAGGTAAATGGAATTTAATATATTGGTCAGTCAACTATTTTTTCTTGGAATTTAACAACAGTCACCGAACCCAACAAATATGACAAATATGTTTTAAATCACCCCGGGGATGAGTAATGACGAATAATCATCGAAAGTACAAAATGTGTCCACCACAATCAGTAAATAATGATACAATTGTTAGTGAAGCTATTGTATATTTCATCAATTGTGTTGAATATCAAAATTAATGTTATATTAAAATGTATCCAATGAAATATATTAGCAAAGTTATGCAAACAGTACATCAGTTAAGTTCTTTACAATGAACTAAATTATGCATTTTTTAAAATGGTGGTTAAGCTAGATTTGGAGGTATCGTCATCAGATAACTCGCAAAATTCCTGATTTCCCGAAAAAAAATTTTTTTTCCGTCAATGCAGATGAATACTTATATACTATAATACATTGATGTGATTCGTAATTATATTACGGAGGAATACAAAAAATATGAATTCCGTATCTAATATATTTCATATCGATATTCCCATTATTAGAGTCGAGGTGTAGTAAATACATCACCGGTAGGAAAGGTTAATATAGCAATTTGAAAAACATATATGTACTGTATGGTCCAGTTTAGATGTGTCGTTGAATTATGTTGAAATGGTGCTCGTCAAATATTTCTATTTTGGAAGCATTTGCTTAAATATATGTACGCGGGCAAAATGAGAGCCTCACACTTAAAAATTTACGGCGGCTGAGTTTTTACAACGCATTGTTTAGTCAAAGTAAATGTGCGGACTCCAGAGCGAACCCTCTGGTACTCCTGCGCCCCCTTAATAATTCCCAAACGAAATTGCGGCCAAATGGTCAATATGAGAATGCTTTTGCCAGAATTTTGAGTGGCCACGATAAGAGCAACGAGCTTTGGCTCAACACGCATATTTCGCAGAGGAGCTTCCGGCTATTTTTCACTCCGATGCACACAAAAAATGGCGGCAAACTCAAACACGCCGTTTGTTTAAACTCGTGCCACTTTATTTGATCGAGTTTCGATGCGAAAGTTCACGACGCCGTCGAGAAAAATTGCAGAAAGCCTTCTGGGTCCGATTTTGAGACGTCTGTCTTTACTCCGAGACCACATGCTGGTTCTACTTGACAGAGATTAAACGGACAATGATATTGGAGGGAAGGATCTCCCCTATTTTGTACCTCGGATGAAGAAGCAACATTAATTCAAGGGCTTATATCATCCCTGCTTTATGGAAGATATATAATATGGATTAAGAAAAAGCGAAAAACATAAATATCACCTTTTATATGATTTTTATAAATAAAATCAAATTCATACTTAATAGTATATCGCACATTTTAATTAAGCATAACTGTTCTTAACGTTGAATGTGTAAACATTGGATAAGATAATATTTACATTTAAATTACATTAACAACATTAAATGGTAATAAATACATTAAGCTACGTAATTTCAAAATACAATCTTTCATTCTTGGACTCATAATTCGCCCTTCATCTCATTTTCTGTTAATTAATATACATAATAACCCTGATATAAAAATAATAGGCTCATTAAAATATGTATTATTATTTTTTTTCGTTTAAAATTGATTTCGAAAGCTAGTAATATTTTGATATTAAATATCAGGTCAGTCCAAAAGTTCGTGCGCATTTTTGTGAAAATTTTAAATAGACACAATTTAACATTAGATTTCAAACCTGTTGAAATTTTTCATCGCATGACAAATGTATTAGTCAGTCTGTCACCAATTTTCGTAAACTTCAGACGCATATTAATACCCATAGAAAATGAATGTCCTGTTTTTCGAGTCTTTACATCCTAAAAAGAAGCTTTTAAGTGTTTAGTGGGATATGTATGATGTGATTTATTATGAAATATTAGAAACATTAATGCAGATGTTTACAATGTCGTTTAAATATAGAATTGATTAAATAACGTCGGCGATTGGTGAATATTAACCTGTTAACTGGGCGCGTTTTCCCCTAATTATGCAATGATCAATAGGTTTGTGGTTTCTTTTAAGGACGTGTTCTTACGTCAAGCCCGATGTATTTACTTTATAATGATTTAAATATCCTAATCTGTATTTAAAATTAATTAATATACCCATATATAGTTTTTAATATATATTTATGTAAAAAATACTGATATACTTGGAAGTTTGGTTGGACGTATATATACGTCCAACTCGGTTAACAGGTTAAGAAAGTGTTGTTTCATCATGATAACGCTAGACTGCATACATTCGATTAATGCTGAAAAAAATTAGTGAATTTAATTGGGAGCTTTTACAATATCCTGTTTACTCCTTGGATTTTGCCCCAAGTATTTACTTATTTCATGCTTTAAAAAATACTAGGGAAAAAATTAAATTCTACACAGGATGTACCAAATGGACTTTCGAGTTTTTTTTTACTCAAAACCAGTGTCTTTCTGAAGCAATGGAATTAAAAAGCTACCTGTTAGATGGCAAGAAATTGTAAATAGTGGAGGAAAATATATCATTTGATTAAAATGCTAAGTTGTGTTTTATTTATACTATTTAAAAAAATCCCATAAATGCGCACGAACTTTTGGACTGACCTGATAGTATTGCTAAGAATTCTCTCATTAAAAACGTTAAAGGACAAGAGCAATGAAAATTAAGTTTTATCGATTTAAAACTATTGTAATGGGCTTAAAAAATGATATTTTGAACAACGATTGACTTTAAAAAAGCGTGAATATGCCCAGGTCATAATTTGGACAGCAGCGGTTGTCCAAAATCGTTCTTCGTTCAGGTTTTTGTACTTAATGTAAATAAAATTTAAAAAACTCGGCTCGAGGTCCGACTTTCTAAGGGCTGTTTTGACTACTCCCATACTACAATCTTGACAAAAAAAATAAAAATGTTGATGAAGTCAAAAATAATTTGGATTCATATTTTTTATGTAAATTTAAGGAGGCTTTTAAATGTTATGTTGTATGTTAATTCTAATGAAATTATCACACAATAAGTGTTATGGGTAGGCAGGGTTGTATTAGTATTCAAAAGAAATGTTTTAAAAGCGCTCTAAAGGAGGATCTAATAATGATGCTTATTCGAAATCTGTATGCTGTGAAATTATATTAAAAGGTTCTAAATTCATCCCCCGCGAGAGGCTTCCGATTGTTCGATTTTGTAGAATAGGCTGTATAGGACATTCTGCTTGGTGGATAGGGGCCATATTTGCATACATTATTAGAGTCAGTATAATACGAGCTCAGAGTGAAAACGTATCAGGCCAAACTTCCATTTTCCAACAGTGGCGAAGTTGAACTGCTTTCCTCAGCGCTTTTTCGATCTTGCACACGTTTTCTGGTATTCCCACGACGGCGATAGTGGTCAGACGGTTTCGTGGCTACAATGGCCGGCTATTCCGAGGTTGGTGTAATTTATTCCAACTATCGCAGCCGCAGTGTTTCCTTTTATTCAAATTGCGATAATACGTAAACATTTTTGCGACATTTTTATTGTGTCCGAACCATAAAGGCCAAACAGCATTTAAGCGGAAATGTTGACCACCCGATGTTATTCTGCGGACGCAACGCGCATTCATCAGATTAATCTCTTGATAAGCCACTCTTTCAACGGGGGCTTAAAATTTTCTTCTAAGGCTATTTGATTAATGGCTGGCTTTAAGTTGGTCTTTTAGTGCTAATTGAGTACAGCATTAAAGAAGAAAGTGCGTTGACAAGAATCTGAATGACGTCTTCGCCGAAGCAAAAGGGATGTGTCATCTATTCACTTTATTATGAAGCAAAATGTTTATATTATACTTCAAATTAGCCGATATAATACATGCACTAATTTACCTCTTTGTTGAATTGTCTATTATTTATACTCTTCATTGATTGCAATAGCAAATTCTAAGTCTTCATTTTTAAAGCATCACCATATAATCTAAATATAATCACTTATGGCCTTTCCCTATTTATACACCATATGTGAAAGATAGCCCCATAAAAACACCCCTTTTCCCAAGAGAGCTCCTATGAAAATGACAACTCTCAACATTGAGAGAGACTAAAAATATGGGAGATACATCTGTCGTCGCATTCAATCTAATGCGATTTTTTGAAATCGATTTTTTCATAAGTATAACATTCATAATTAATATCATTAAAACAAAGCTTTGTATGGCTTAATATTTTTCCTAATTCATTATTGGATCAAACCGGAGATCATACACGCTACGTTCTAATGTAAATCTTTTTTTCTGTCAGCTCAAGCTTGATAATGAACCAGGTTCAAAAAATGATCCTCATCATTATTGATAGGATACAATATTCGTTAATTTCTTCGGAATATTTTTTAATGTTCAACTTGTATGGCATTTGCAAGATAGGGTTACCGTGCAAGCCTGTCAGTTTACTTCTGAAGAAGTAAATTTAGCGAAAGAGTGGTGATACTCGGCTAATGACGCCACTCCAGAACAGTCAAGGGGGAATTATAAAATTGGTCAACGATAAGAATGATGCGAGTATCTTAATTATCAAAACAAACGTCTGTTCTCAAGACAACACGAACGAAAATCGTCTTATCTTTGTTGAAAGAGCTTAATAGCCTATCCAACGATAGTGATTTCAGTTAATTATATCTAAATTTATTGATGATTAAAAGATTATTTGGAATACGATTTTTTGTTGAATAGTAAGTACATATTCAAATTTGCAATATTGTTGCTGTTGACATTTATAATCCTTTTTGAGACCTATGAATAAATATTATAACTTAAGACTGAAAAATTGTTGAAAATGCTTATAATAATTATTATATGTGCTTGATATTGCAACGCTTTGAACGTTGCAATACTACAATCAAGATTGCGCGCTTTAACTTTAGCCACGTCTACTGAATTCCTAACCATCTTGTATCGAAAGTAGAAGACATTTATTTCATGATAATTGGCGTAAAATACTTATAGACAAAAGGATAGCTTTGTAGATTTTAATTTAATGTCGGTATGTACAATTATTCAGATTTTGAAAGATAAAACAACAATTAGTTTTGTAGAAATGGGTGTAAAATTTTGGTCGCTACTTTTCGTACTACAAGTAGAACCCAAAATGGTTTTCGTTACCACAATCCAACAGCAACTATTGAAAAAATATCGGCTAATTCCAGATACTCACGGTTAAGTGTTTTTAAGCCACTTGATGAAAAATTTGTTCTTTACTCTAATTATAGGCGCAAAAATCAATGGCTATCAATGCTCACCCCATGTAGCGAAAAGTACGCAAAAAAATAAACAGTCTTGGATAGAAAAAAATTCGACATCCTCCTTATTCTTCAGACGTAGCTCCGTCGAATTTTTATGTTTTTAGATTTATGCAATATTATTTGTATGGGAAAAAATATTTTTCGTTCAAAATTGGTGATCTTTTATGACAGAGGTATTAAAATGTTACTAGATAGATAGAGAGAGGTTATATATAACGCTAGAATTTACATTTTATATTAATTTACGTATAAAAATCAATGTTTGTTTGTCCGTATTTAATGCGCTTCCATACGGTTCATCCGATTGCAATAAAACTTTGTCAACTTACTGTTTATACTTGCTGAAATAACATAGGTTTAGTAAAAATATTGTATGGGTGCACCATGTTGGCGCATATTGGTTTGGTGAAATGAAGTTTGGTTAAGTCGGTCTTCGGGCAATGTCAAATGATAATAATTTATTTCTGACGAGCAAAGACACACGAGGCCTGGCGTTATCGTGATGCAAAAAAACGCCTCGTCTGTTCGCTAATTCTGTCCATTTCCTGTCAATTGCATACTTTAGATTATTTAGTTGGAAACAATATTTTGTTGAATTGATCGTTTCACCTTGCTGAAGTAGCTCATAATAAACTACCCCCTTCCAGTCCCACCAAATGCATAGCAAAACTTTTTTTGGATGTAGGTCGGGTTTAGCTACAGTTAAAGCTTCTGTACCCTTGGTCCAAGACCGTTTACGTTGAATATTTTCATAGAGTATCCAACTTTCATCTCCAGTGACTGTGTTAATATAATATGTAATTCAATTCGATGTAATTTTCATGATATGAAGGCGAAAAATATACTTATTTTAATCTAGAATCTTAAATTTACATTGGATATAAAGCGTATTTTTTCGACAATAAATCAGTGAAATTTAATTTAAGATGGTATGCTAAAAATAAAGGACGTTGGTAAGCTATTCCTTTGATATTAAGACAAAATTTATATTTGATATTAGGATTTAATATAACATTGTGAATTTAAATTCGCCAATGAGAAAAGATTTAAGAATTTAATTATAAAAGTTCACATTATAAATAGCCCGAAATCACTATTTTATTATCCCGATTCAAAGCCTAGTCTTTAAATATAATTTCCATTTTGGGCTTAGTCGATATTAATTTAGCTTACCTGTTTTTTAACCACGAGTCAAGGATACCTATAGGCGCTCTTAATGACACCATAAAATTACAATGTCTGGAAAATTTTCTCCTATTAAGTTGAAATATTATCTTTTTTAAAAGTTTTCAAAAGGTCTTTATTTCAAAAATTTCGCACACAAATCATTTCTCACCCATATATCGAAATACAGCAGACGTGGCGGAGGCAATCGAGACGTCAATTTATCTCGCAGCGCATGTAAGGGATGAAAAAAATAAATTTCGAGAAATAGCAACGTCTTCTGGGCGTTTTTTGGGCGAATCAAAGCGATTCTCTATTTGTGTTTGTTTATTTGCCTCGTGCTTAAAAGGAATCTAACTTTAATTTGGGGCCTATATTAATGAAAAAAATAATTTCCGGCCCTGACGATTCATTTTCTTCGCTATTTTTTTTATCTCGCAAAAATATGTAGCTAATAAAGTGTCAGATTCCAACGGAAATTAAAACAACGTCGATCGGGAAACGTTCAAAGATCTCGTTCTTCCGAGTGGGATTCAATATTTATATACGGCGAATTTAATTAAGGCAAGTCAGTGCTCGGTGTGTTTGCACCCTTAATTTAATTTTTCCACGTATTATTTTTTTAGTGCTTCACTGAGGGCAGTGATGGAGATATAAAATGTATGGCTTTATAAGATGCGAAAATACACATAAATAACGCACGATCTCCTTGCTCAATCACGCAGCATCAATTTCATCCCCACGGCTGAGTGCGCATGCGCATTTAATACCCCTTGCGCGCTCACTGTTTACGACCAAATGCTCATTTTTATGGATTTTTACACATCATTGTGATCATTTAATTTAGTGAAAACATAAATAAATATTTGCAATGCATATTTTATTCGATAACGGAAAACTTAGATAAAAACGATTAGACAAAATTATTATAAGACGTAGTAGAACAATGATTTTTGGGGTATTGTAATCTAATTCTAAGCTTGAGATATAAGAATTTGGTCAGGCAGACTCTCTACTACAATCTGACATGCAAAATAATTGCTAAAAATATTTGAGAAACAGATGTAAGCATGGCAATAGCTTAACAACCCTGTGTGCATGGAAATAGTTGAGTACCCCGCAGATGCTATTTGCTAGAGTAGCAGCGGTCTTTTTTCCTCCTTTTCTACCACAGGAGAATTTCATCCTGTATAAACGGCAGTGGAAAGACGCCCTCTTTCCACCGGAGTCCTTTCTTAATCTCGCAACTTGCGACAATATGTTGCAATAAAATAAACAAATTAAAAACAACATCATCTTTCGTCTTCACGAAAGTTGTTTAGGTTTGGGCTTTCAACAACTTCGGAATGTCCATGCGGAGATCCGTTAATGGACGCAGACCATGTTCTATGGACATGTCGTTCGATTACGAGGCGCTTCGTCGTTGAGTCAGTGGTCCGAAATTTGGACCGGTTGGACACGACAACCCTGTGGTCACTCCTTCTAATTTTAGGGTTTTATACAGTCTGTTTACTAGCGGCCGGTATCCTAGCCTAAGTATTTAAAAGTTAAATTAGAATATCTAGATAGCTTCCTTCTTCCTTCTGTGTTCAGAGCGCAAGTGAAATTTTAAATTGAGAGTTTTGCATAATGCTGTGTACTTTATGAGCGGGATGGCATGATCCCTAATAGCTGGATCAACACACAGTTCGAGTCAGAGTATGGTCCCCATGTTGTTGTTGTTTTGACCGTCTTCTTTCTCTTCTGCGACCTTTTATACATCCAATAGAGTATAATTCTCGCGTTTGCTATACAGAAGCGTAAGTGGAATCCGAAGGCGTAGTTTTAATTGTTCAATTTTTTGAGCTTCCACTCTACGTAAAATTGGTGTCAGAAGTGGGATCTTTAAAATCAATATTTTTTGCTTGCCAGCTTTCCGACGTTTTACAACTACAACCAAGGTCTTTTAAAAAATCTGCACCTAACCACACCAGCGCCATCCTTTAATGACATTCTCTTCACCCCCCGATCATGATCGATGGACGTGTGCGCATGCGCATTGAAGACAAGATGAATGCCGGTGTATCAGCACTATCGGATATGTAGAGTATTATAGAAAAGGAAGAAGATGGTCTGGTGGTGAAGACGAAGTTATCTTTCATCGCTTTCATTTTCGTTGAGAGATATTGCAGTTGCAAGATCGTGAAATGTTGCCGGCGGAAAGAACACATCTTCCCGCCGGCAACTTTTACTGGATGACTACTTCGTATTTCGCTTATCGCGCATGCGTATGCGCAGAAGAAAAGAAAGAGATCACTGCTACTCTTGCAAGTGGCGTCACACATCCTTAAAAGTAAATACGCAGGGGTACTAAACTATTTCCACGCTAAAATATATTTATTTATTATTTTTACATATTTGATGTAAATAAAAGGGATTTTTTTAAAATGAATATTAATATGACGACCTTTCTGGATCTGGATACGTATTGCGAATAGTTTTGAATTGTCAATGTATTAATGCCAAAAATAAATATATTCTATATAGAGACAATGAAAATTGGATGGATTTGACCCCTCGTGTTTGATTGATCTGATCAATGTTTTGCTCGTTATATGATTGGATTTAAGTAATAATCTCTTCTAATAATAATAAGTTATTATTTTTATTTATTTTGCTTATGAAATTAATATGAAATCATCCCGTTTTATTTATTATGTTTTTATGTTACGGGGAAAACTTGTTATGCATCATACACTTCCAGTATGCGAAGTCATAACTTATCGGAATTATTTGAGCTGAAAGCGCGATTATTTATGGGGGGGAAGGGAGGGTTTGCATTTGTAACGCGTGAATATGAGGTTTTTGCTTATCCAACAGTTGCTTATCACATCTACAAAACGTGTTGAAACAAGGAATTGTGCCTTTTTTAATACGCCGAAACGAATTGGATTCGTGTTAGGCACATTGTTTTTCGTGGCCATATTGTATTCTGGAGATTCATGTGGGCGGCCATTGTTTCCCCATCTGACAGAGATTGATTTATTCATATAAATGGCCACACATCAATGTAGCCAGGATACATTAACATTTATTTACACGGGAGACGTTTTGATGGGATCATACCCCATTCCACCCTTCGCATTCAGCATCGCTCCTCATTTCGGCCTTCCGACGTGACAGTGCCCGCCCGAATTATACAAACACAATTCATCAATATTTCGCAAACAATCATAAGTTGCTTTATTGCGAAGCAGCGAAGTCCTTTTGATCAAAATACTTTTCAATAAAAAAATGTGACGATGGTTAAAGCAAATAGAAGAAAAGCTTGTGTATATAAGATGTATCTAGGAGATATAAACGCATTGCATATTCTTCAAAAAAACTATTTATTTTTGATATATAATTTTTTTGTACAATGTAATATGCTATTTCTTCATTGATGATTTCAAAATGCTTGAATACGAGTAGGAAATCCAATCCCGGGATCCCGGTCAGTTTTAGGTGCTGGTAATCCCGAAAAAATCGGGATTGAAATTTTTATCTAATAGAAATCGTACATCACACCAGCACGATGAAGGCTACTAAATCGAAACATTTCCGTCGAAATCTGGACGCTTGGAAACAGTGGCGTAACTACCAATTGACGAGCTTAGGCGATGCACACAACTGTATAATCTATGTTTATATATGTATGCAGCACATATATGTTTTTAAAATTGTTATATTAACCTATCCCTACCGGTGATGTATTTACTACACATCGACTCTAATAATGGGAATATCGATATGAAATATAATAGATACGGGGCTCAGAATTTTTGTATTCCTCCGTAATATAATTACGAATCATATCAAAGTATTAGAGTAAATAAGTATTCATTTGCAGCGACGGAAATTGTCGTGTACTATTATTGTCGATATTAAAAATATAAATCAATTCTCAAGTATGTGTTGTTCGTGCATTAATAAGTACTTTGTGTGTTTAGCGCATTTCCTCGCTTGGAGATATTATGTATGAGGCATCCCAGTGCATTCGAAGTCGAGCATTTTGGTTACTTGCAGCTGAAAGTTAAGTGCATCGATCAGGCTGTACCGAACAAACTTCCAATAAGTGGTTGTTCTCGAATTCACCCCAAGTGTTGCAGTGAATATTTCGGGAATAAAATTAATTGATAATTCGTCGGGATTCGCAGTGATAATGGTCAAATAATTAATGCCGTCGTCGTGGAGCACGAAAGCACTCCATTAGGGGCATAAGAGATGATTTGCGAAATCACAACACGTAGTCGCCAGATGTATATATCAGGTATTCCAATAGTGTGGGACGCGACACGTATGTGAACTATCAGGTTAAGGAGTGTTAGAAAGCACGTGCCAGCGCCTCATTAGGCGCCTGTTCAAGCGACCCTTTGCTAATTATCGAACAACACGCCCTTCGGCATCCACATCATCACCGACCTCCTCCTTCATCCTTCACTACAACATCTGATACAACGGCGTGAGATGCCATGTATTATAGTCTATTTATTTACATAGTTTCGATAAAATCTTTCATAAAGATTGATCCACCCTAAAAGTCATTTGAGCCTACCAACATCTTTAATTAAATGTAGTCTTGAAATATTTTAATCATATAAAATAATTTATATAGTTAAACTTTTTATATATTTTTTAAAGGTTTTCAATTTTCGAACAAAATCGGTTTTGTATGCCAAAATGCTTGAAGAATGTATTAGGTTGTCCCATAAGTTTCTTTCGCAAATAAACACAAATCTGCTCTTAGCCATGGTTGAAAAAAACCCGCGATATTCTGTTCGTGAAATAGCTAACAAACTAGAAATCCCACGAACATCCGTCCATAATCATCTGATAAAATTGGACTACATCAATCGTTCAGATCATGAACTGACTGACTCAAATAAACTTCAGCGTATTTCAACATGCGATCTTCTTCTCCAACGACATGATAGCCAACCTTTTTTGAAGAGATTTGTCACTGGAGATGAAAGTTGGATACTCTATGAGAATATCCAACGTAAGCCGTCTTGGACCAAGGGTACAGAAGCTTTAACTGTAGCTAAACCCGACCTACATCCAAAAAAAGTTTTGCTATGCATTTGGTGGAACTGGAAGGGGATAGTTTATTATGAGCTACTTCAACAAGGTAAAACGACCAATTCAACAAAATATTGTTTCCAATTGGACAATCTAAAGGATGCAATTGCCAGAAAACGGCCAGAATTAGCGAACAGACGAGGCGTTGTTTTTCATCACGATAACGCCAGGCCTCAAGTGTCTTTGTTCATCAGAAATAAATTATTATCATTTGACTGGGATGTTTTACCTCATCCTCCATACTCCCCGGACATTGC
This sequence comes from Stenopsyche tienmushanensis, assembly GCA_008973525.1. Classification (NCBI taxonomy): domain Eukaryota; kingdom Metazoa; phylum Arthropoda; class Insecta; order Trichoptera; family Stenopsychidae; genus Stenopsyche; species Stenopsyche tienmushanensis. The sequence continues at coordinate 945,203 of WACJ01000009.1, read as the reverse complement.
CCCTTCAGATTATTATTTATATCTTTCATTGAAAAATTATTTACGTGTTAAAAATTTTAATTAAAAAAATGATATAAAAATGTACCTTGATCAATATTTTGCCAACAAACCTGAGAAATTTTGGCATGAAGGCATTATAAGGCTTTCGGAGAGATGGAGAAAGGTAATAGAACAGAATGGATTATATATTATTCAATAAATTTTGATGTAATACAAATTAATGTTTATTTTGTTCTTAATATGAAAATGAAAGAAACTTATGGGACACCCTAATATTTACGAAAAAAAATACATTCTCCCGGATTCAGTGAGTGAAATCTCTCTTTAATACGAGTACATTGTATTTAGCTCGATGAAAAATAGTATTTCACTAGAATCTAGTTATTTGGATAAATTCACGGTATCGTTAGTTTGCGAGTATTCTAAGTATTCTATGGAAAATTCCTGAAAACTCTTTTTTGATTTCAGAGACTTCGGAGTTCAGCATAAAAAACAAATATATATATACATATAACATTACCGTTCCTGAAAGCTTTATTATATTTCGCGAAAAGGCTTGATTTGATCGTCATTTGCTAATTCAAACGAAGCATTAAATATGATATAAAAATCAAGCTGTCATATTTTTGGAATGTTTATATAAATATTGCATAAACGCCTCATAAATATAATATTTATCGGTTATTTTTTTAATATATTTACATGTTTAAATGAGGAAATTTTTATTTAGAAACAAGCTTAAAATATCCAGGCTGGAAGATAAAGACTTGATACTGTTTAAAACTGAAAACAAGGATGAATTGTGTTTTTGTCTTTTTAAAATCTGTATTTAAATCTATAATCAACTTATTAAACCTAATATGCCTACACTTTTTATAGTCAAATTGTACTCAATAAGATTTTTTTTATTTTTTATTTAGGGTCATTTTTTCGTAATATCTTCAAAAAAAGCCCTAATTTCATGTTATTGTTCAATGGCATAAAAATGTGGATCAAAATTTGAATCATGCAATCAAGTAAACAGAAAAATACATTATTTCTAAGCATCATATTATTGAATACAATTCTAAAAAAGGATGACAACTCAATGCTTGGAATTCAAATGCTGTAAGTTAATGCAAACTAATATTGATGCAAAAGTGCTGAACTAGTTTTATAGTGGTCCAATACTAATATTAAGGCTGAACTGATACTGAATTTGACTTCTGAATATTAATGCCAACAGGTTGGAGAGATTTATTGATTTTGCACTTATGCTGATTAATCGAAAATTAATTTGGTAAGCATAGTGTTTATGATGCATGCTAAATTCAGACGATAGAACTAATATTGTGCGGTTCAAATTTGAATTTATATATTTTTGGTTTGGTTCAACAACAATCGCCATATATTATATAGCAGTTTAAAGCTCCAATATCATACACTTATAAAAGCTGCCGATCCGCATATTATGGCTTTATTTAATGGATTAATTTGGAAGCGCTATGAGCAATCACAGTTTTTGGAAAATCATTTCGAGTCGACGAACATTTTCGAAAGTTTATTATTCATGTGTGCTTGCGCAAAAAGCTCGATCGGCACTAGAAAAGCTCTCAAAATATGCCATTAACAATGGCCGTCAAAATATAGCAGATCGTTTCTCTCGAGTAAACAGAATTTCGTTATTTGCATACTGAACGAAAATGGCTCCGATGTACATTTTCATCATTTTCAGTTATCAGGGCTGGAGCTTTTGTTTCGAGTGCAATTGTGCTTTTTGTTACGCCAGCTGGAACAATGGTCTCGAAGAAGAATTAATATAGATAAAATTAACGACCGAAATAACATTCGCTGCGATAATATTCGAAACATATTGCAGCAGGCACGGAAGAAGTAAATAGCCGGCGGCGAATCGCTTGCGAAAATTTTCAACATAAGAAATATTGCTTTGATACGATTTTGGACGGTAGGATAATATTCATTCATGAATATGGAAATCTAAACAAAATTATACGTACGCTCGATTAAGAATACCGCTGTAAAGTGTTGGGACTGAATTTATAAGGGCTGTTGTTAAAAACGGGCTTTTAAGGGTTGTATGTTCGAAATAGATTGAGTGTTGTGCAAAGCTCAATTGCTGGTACAAATTGCTGAAAGGCTTTCATTATCGTTCAATGCTGCAATTTATAAGCATGCATCTTTTGCATAATCCTGCTTCATATAAAATTAGCACATTTAAAAATATTTTCATGATTTCGCTTGCCTTATGCAATTCAGGCTGTCTGCTTTGCAATTTACATTGTTAAATATTGTAGTTTGTAAATAAATTTAAGTTGTAATATATAAAATCTATTTTTTTAAATTATTTTATTGGTTATTTTTTGAGTTTATTTATAAAGAATTCGGTTCAAATTCATATAGTGCAAAAAAATCAACAAATTTAAAACAAATTTAAGATATTGGTATTATTAATATTTTCAACCAATTTTTTTCGAATCTTACCCATTTAGACTTTGGAGGATAGTATTCTTATTATATTTGATAATATATAATATAAGCATGGATTTCATCGAAAAAAAAAAGTAAAACAAAAAATAGAAAGAGGTATTTGAACAGTTTTGGGCACATAGAGTTCTTTGTCGATATTAATTGGCCAAAACTAATCCTTTTTATCAGTACCACCGTACATTTAAGGAAAGATTACACAACTAATAATCATTTTTTACTAGCCCTCTGCTCAATGAAGTTTCTCAGCAACAGCAAGAAAAAAACAAGTCAAGACTCTCCTGCGTTCTAATACGCCCTACCGAGTTATCATGGACCAAGGATAAAGAAAGAATTATATTCTAACACGATTGAGACCCCAAGCAAACTACCTGTTCCGTCAAAAAGAGTTTGGAGGAGTCTTCCCTTGGCCTGCTCAGTCTCCAGATCTGAATCCAATAAAAAACCTCAGGTATCAAGTCAAGTGTGCCCTGGCTCGATATTTAACCCAAGCGCCTTCTTGTGCTAAGATTTGGACTCGGTTCCAAAAATAATGGGATAACATCACTACGGAACAATGTTAAAAGCTCAATTCCTCGATACTAAGTCGATTGCAAGCCGTAATTGACGCAAAAGGTGGCCCGACTGAACAAAACTGTTCAAATGTTTTTTTTCTATTTTTTGTCCTACATTTTCTTCCAATGAAATATATACTTATATATTATTGTAACGTTGAGGCGGGGCGATCTTGGAGGCTCCACGGGTGGCTCCCCGCCTCCACGTGCTTCTTTCTTCTATCGGGCTGTGATGTTGCTGGATGAATAAATGGGAATAGAAGGGCGTCGAGTGGAAATACTCTCTTCTCTAAATAACTATTTATTTCACACGAGAGGGAGAGCGAGAGATCTGGCTGCAGGAAGGACGACCTCCCGCAGCCAAGGCTAACCGACGACTCTCCCGACTCCCGCCTTCTGCGCGTCACAACCCAACCGGCAACGGTGCACGCGCAAGAAGCGATCGGTCGGTATGCAGATGCAATATCTCCGCAGGGCCACAAGAGATGGCGCTGTTAAAATAACACATTGCACCTGAAGAATCATGGACCATAACTGTTGCGTTGCGATATGTGTCAAAAAATTTGAAAAATCGTTTTGGGACTAAATTTCTAATACTGAAGCAATAAGATTTAATCGTGAGGCCATGGAAATGGTTATGGATCTAGGTTTGAAGCCAACGTTGTTTTATAAGTTAGTTCTTAAATAACTCGTTGATTCTATTATGTTCTTATAGTATGAGGGAAAATTGTATCTTGGTAGAATTGATTGCTATGCTTAAAATCCTCAAAATATATGTATAGATAGAAGAAAATAAATAGGGGAGGTTAAAAGTAAAATATGTTTACACTATTTTGGCGTGAAAGAAAAAACACGTCCTCGAATGGTTAAGAGTTAAATGTTAGATTGGGTGTGAAAAATAATTGGTTATTTCTACTCGTCCATTTATTTCAGCATCCCTCATGCCGTCGGCTCATCCCGAAAGAACAATTTGTCTTTCGCAGGTTAAGTGTAATTGTTCCGAGCGCTTAAAAGCCATTTTAGATGAGTCGTTTATTCTTGAGCAATTAAAGCGATTTTGTCGTTTTAAAGCACAAATTTCATTATAAAAGTCTAATGGATATTTTACGGTAGACGCCGTATTAGATTCTCTCTCGCGGGCTTAGAGTCAAGGCAATGGATTAACTTTCCTCACTCAACGTCGAATATGAAATCTCTCACTGTCCCATCAGAAAGTATTAACGAAGAATTAAGCTGGGGAAAAAATGTTTTATCCACACAGTTCCGGCGATTATCCACCTTCCCCGCAGTCTTTCAGCCTGATCCAATCGATACAGGATGTATGATGGAATTTCTCATCATCTTGTTCCGCCCGCTGGAATATTTTATAAATTTATTAAAACGAGATCTTCGTGCGTTTTCATAACGAGGAGCTGAAATAAATATAAATTCTTCGGCGGCATATGTTGATTTTGAATATTTGCTATTTGTGTAGAATATTGTTCTCGGATGCTGAGAGCTCCATAAAGATGGAGCTTTCGCAGAACCGTCAATATTTATTTCCCGGTATCTTTTTCTTAAAATGAAAACTCGTCGACAAGCCGACTTTGTAGTTATTTATGTAGCGTTAAAGTAATAATCTTCACAGTTGCTGGCCGCAAAACGCTTAATACAGCCTGGCATAATATATGGATTTATATAAATCTACTTTATGCCATTTCTTGAGAAATATATACCGAGTGGTTCCAGAACATTTGATTCAAGGAGAACAACTTTATAAATTACCGGGTGAAACCTTGAAATCAGACAGGAATAATTCAAAGTGTCAGTTAATATCCTGAAATAAAAAAATATATAATATATCAATACTTATATGTATATAAAAGATAGAAAGACATATAAGTTTATAACAGATCAAATTCCCAGTGTTATTTACCTATTCTTAACCTGTTAAGTGGGCGGGACGTATATATACGTCCAACGTAAACTGCATCGAAATTGGTCAGGACGTATATATACGTCCTCGAAATATATGTTGAGTCCTAAAGCAGGCGGAACTTGTTTGACATAAATTTAAGATAAGTAGCAAATTGGTTGCACTTCGCTATTGTGTTTCTATATGTATTAGTAGCATAAGATAAGATTCAAGGGCAAACTTATAATTTTAAAATAGAAGGACAAAAAAGACGTATTGATGCTCAGTTCAGACAACATAGTAAAAAGCCAACCTATGCCATAAAAAAAAACAGCATTACACCTAAACCCTCACGCTTAATTGAAAGGCATTTTTAAAGAAAAAATGAAAGGGAACAAAAACCAGGGAATATAGTGTTTTTTACAACAACAAAAAAGGGGAAGAATCTTCATGCTTCATGCTCAAAATTTGAGTTACAAATTTATGTATGGATATATTTTATTTTTTAAACACTATGCTTCCATTTTCTTTGTGTGTTTTTGTTTATTAATATGTATTTGTTCTTTTCTCTATATGTTTTTGTATCTAAATAAATAAATAAAATATATGTTTCATTGATTAATTATAAATTCTAAGCATCGTCAAAAAAAATACGAACTCAAGTCAGGTGGGCAGGACGTATATATACGTCCTAACAAAAATGTGCGCGCCCACTGTATATTGGGTTATTGAAAAGGAACTTCCCCGCTTAACAGGTTAACCACTACATTTAATAATATAAAGATGTCGCTTACTCTGACCATGTCATGTTTAACTAATGTTTCTTTACAGACTCACTACTTAAAGGTTATTCAAACGTCCCGATTTGTATAGTTACATACTGAGATTTATTTTAAGGGCTTAGAACCGTTATCTTTTTATTTTGGTTACGGTTTCGGAGGCGTTCGGTGCAGTTTTCGTTCCAGAACAAATGACGGTTTTGCTGGTTGTCGGTTTTCGGTTTCGTTCCGGTTCGAAGCCCTGCCTATTTTGATGGTTTTCTATTGACTATCCTAACTTAATGTTAATTATGCCTACGCATATAGGTTGTGTAGATATATATAAGCCCCCATTTTTAACATGTTTATAAAAAGTTGGGAGTTCCACATTTACCAAATATATACTTCCTAGTGCTTCTGATTATTACAAATACAAAAAGCTACCTATTTATAAATAATGTATCCAAGAAACACAACTTAATATTCATAGCCATTTACGAAAGACTTTACTCAGTTTTTGAAGGTGCCTACCCTTTCTGGTCATTTGCGTTATGTGACACTTTTCATTCAACTCTACGGGCTCAGCGGCTGGAAAACTAAAGGAACAGAAAAAGCAAGAGAGGAACAACCACGAAGATGAAGGAAGAGTGATTAAGGAAGAATTCCGCTTGGAATAGATAACATTATTATTAACATTAACATTATTAGCGAGTCTGAGATGCATTTTTGCGTCACCTAAGACTTCAATCTAACCCAACAGCGCCTTCGCGAGGAAAAGGGGGACTGGATTTTTTTTACTCCAGAAAGTCCTTTTCAGTAAAATCAAGAAGGTCATCTAAAGTAATTTTTCACTGTCTCCTGAGGAAAAATACTAAGGTCTTTACAAATTTCCCACATTCCTTATCGAAATGGTCGCGAAAACGCCCTTCGACATGTTCATCTATGATACCTTCCTATGAACGTGTTTGTGTTTGTGACTGCACTATGATGATGATGATGATATGTATTTGAAGTTGAATGATGCTCATGTGCGATGAGAGCATCTCATCGCAAACGCAGGCCAAAAATATTGGTATTTTCAGAAGTCTATTGTCCCATATGGTCATGAAATGTGGTTATAATCAGTTTAGCCTAAAAATATACCACGAGGGATTAGAAAATTTGGATAAAAAAACTGGAAATGTAGATTTTTATTACCTATTAGATCATCTACAACTGATAACGGATATGGAGCCTTATGAAGATTTTAAATAGGTATTTAATTTTCAACATGATCCAAATATTAACATAGTTAATTATGTAATAATTTAAAAAAATTATAAATATTTTCGTTAATTATCTCCACGTGGACTTATTTGATTACCTTGTTCATTTCTCAAAAGCTCTTCCCAATTTACTCCCGTCTGCTTATAAAGTCAAAGCATTTCAACCTCTAGTATATAATCACAGCGTGAGCACTTTGCCGGGCCCTTGACATTTGAAAACTACTTAACCTGTCTCATACGAGAACAAGGATTAGTTATAGATTATTGAAGAAACTTCCAGTGGGATCGATTAGTACACCCAGCCCGCCTCATTGCACGTCGAAAACGTGGCCGAAGTAAGCAGTTTTTGAGCAACCCACAAGACTCATTTCGGGTGGATTCTTAACGAAGAATACGGAAAATATGTAAGCTGGATCGGGATGTATAGGGCGTGCCGTGGGTCCCGAGGATGTGGGGGTGCAAAGTTGGCGCACTGATTAGCACGCACGGGGGTTGGCTAACAGCGCGGTCCCGCAAAGATAAGTCACGGCATCATCGGCAACTTAAACAGTGGCGCCCCGGGCGGGCTCTTTGGAGCCTGCGTGAGTAATCAACGGAGCCCATATCTTCATATCAGATCGCGAATTCTATTAAAATACACTTAAGCCGTAACGTGCTTTACAACACAAAAACTTCCAGCCGCTTCCTTAAACGATTTACCCTTTTGATCTTGCAGGCAAAACTAAAAATTAAATTGGGGCCACTTTGGAATATTTTATTAGCAGGCTGAAAGCTTTGAGGTCTTCTTGGCGTCGGAGATAAGAAGAATTTAAGTTTTTATCTAAAAAAGTTTTTTGAATAAATCATTAGCGTAAGGTCCGATTGCAGTACCATTGCTAAGATGGAAAAAACGTTTATAACATCAAGTTTTATATACCATAACAATTAACCAATAGAAATACAAAAACTCTTCTATTTAACAACACACGATGTTAATACAAAGTAAAATTGATCCAAATTGCACAAATTTAATTGTTAATTGAGTGTTTTTAGCCACACTCTGATAGTTCGATCAGACGATGGGGATTCATTGGATCAAATGAGATGCAATTTTTGAGAGATGCAAACCTTGCCTTTTTCTCCCTTTTTAATCACGATATTCACTACTTCTCATGAGATTTGTGTAAGCCACCGCTCTATCAAACATGATTTGATTGAAGCGTGCTTGATACAATGTTGCATCATCAGGGTGAATGCAATATGCACGATGTGATACGAGGTAGGGAGTAGAGTCTAAGGGTTGCAAGACAACGCGTTGCTGTGCAGGGTCAGGGTTGTCGAAATATAATATTTTCGACATTTTGAAAAAATACCCAAAGCTTCACATAAAATGTGCAAACGAATGAGAAATGTCAATTTCTAAATTCTTTAAGCAAAAAACTAGCGACTATTTGGAGTTATGTTTAGTTTTAAAATATTCTCTAGTTTATATATATCCTTTCTAGCAATATGCTACATGTCATACAAATCATTCAATAAGCTATTAAACTAGAATATGTATAATACTACAATAGTTTGCTAAGGTCAGGGCTAAGAAAATAATTTATTTTTGCTTAAAATTATTAAATTTATTTACAAAATAAGTTCGAATTGGCTACCTCTACTTTGAATGTACGCAAGGCAAATTTTTTTAAAATTTCAACTATAGTTGTCTGAAGTAGTATTTCCTCTTTAATATTTGCAAAGTCGGCACATTTTCCTTCAATTAGGATTTTTTGTGGTCGTGTAAATCAATTATTTTGGCGGCCTTATTCCGTGGCTCGCATGGTCTTCAGACCTGACACCAGTGGATTTATTTATCTGGAAACGTGCCCTATTCTGTGGCCCACACTGTCTCCAAATCTGACACTACTGGATTTCTTTGTCTCGGGACGTATTCCATGACTCACACGGTTTCCAAACCTGATACTATTCGATTTATTTGTTTAGAAAGGTGCTGATTTTCTCGTAAAAGAGAAATGCGCCATGTTTTCCAATTGTTCAATGAGCATTCGGAGAAGAATCGATTTGTGTAAGAATAATTCTAAAAAGGCAAAAATAATGTCGATAAAAGTAGGATAAAAATGTTGTATAAGTGAGTGCCGCACGAACTGTAAGAAGGCTAAAATATAGGCACTTGGAAGTATTTCCCTAGTAATTCGCCTGTAGCTTCACTTCAATTTTTTTTTAAATTTAAAATGACAAAATCAACCGAATTAAGTACATTCGAACCTCTTTTTGTGCGATTTCGAAGTTATGCGGTTTTTTTTCAAAAACAGTTTTTTCTTTTTTTAAATTTCATAAAGAGTACGTATCGAGATATTTTGGATAAAATAGGAAATAAATCATCAACACTAACCGAAAATTGACAAAAAAATATAATTTGGGACTGTGTAAATCATATTGCAACTGTTATCGCTGAATTACGACCACGCCCTTTATTCTGGTTTAGATTTTTGAAACAATTTATTTTGTTTCTTTGCAATTTTTCCAATGTTTCGACTTTTAAAAATACATTCTCCAAAAGATCTGCACAGAACTATGATGACATTGACACTGGGTATATAATTTCTTTCGAAGAAGAGCGATTTTTTAGTCATATCGAAAACTTTTTTTGTGTGATTTTGGGTATATTTTAAATAGCTGTTTCAAAATTTTGCGGTTTTTAAAATCCATGGAATGCACCTTCACTTTTTCCTATGTAAGTCATAGCTTTTTTTGTGCGATTTTCCCCGGAACACATCTACCGCACAAAAAAAAGGTTTAAGTGTATTGTAACTCATACTTTTACCATTAAATTACGAAATAAAGATTTAAAAAAAAAACAAAATTTCTAAAGAAATAAACACATCTGAGAAGAGATGCATTATACTATTAGAAGATACCAATAGACTTGGACTTTAAAGAACAGGAAAATACCAGGCCGCCCAAATCTATTATGGATGCCGAGATTAACAACTCCTCACTTAATGGGATATTAATAGATCTACAGGTATATATGTATCTAGTTGTTTCATTATTAAATGTGCCTTATTGAATCAATATAAAAATCCAATTATAATATCAAGCAGCAAGTGGCCTTAACAGAGTGAAGTGATGCTCAAATCATAATTTGACATTCACTAATAAAGGTTTTTGTTCGTGATTTGGAACTAGAACGCGAAAATGAATGCACAGGTATACCATCAAGCTCGAGTGCTCGTAGTATGAGCACTCAAACAATATGGTTGCTGACTACGAACATTCCAACAAATTTATGCTCATGCCTTTCGATGTAAAGCGGCTGTAACAAACAATAAGCTTCGGTCAGTAAAATACTAACATTTATCACATTGGCTGATAATTGTAATTACGTATATCTAACAATTACTATAATGTGACTTTATATAGAATGTATTAGTAGTCTTGTGACTTGGACTCAACTATCTTGTATTCAAATCCAAATGAGACGTGCTTATCAATCACATTTTTATAAATATACCGTATAGAGGTCCATAAACAATTCTAATATTATTATTGTATTTATATATTGAATATCATCCCCTTTATTCGCTTAATTTTAAATCTTTCAATTGATTATATAAGATATTTATCTGTGACTCTTAATTAAATACTATCTGTATGCTGATGAGCAATAATGAGGTAAGAAATCGTTTCAACATGTTGTTTAAGATTCTGCAGTAGTAGGATATTAATATCGATTATAGGGATTATTGTTATGTGTTTTGTGTTAGATAATCCTATTTATATATATATTTGTATTGGTTGATATTTTTGATATAAATATCCCTTTTTGAGGTATTCGCACTTCTTTATCATGTGACAAATTAAGATTTCCTTCCGTACTTATAATTTTGTAGGCTAGCAATTTATTAAGGGATAGGTGAGTTGTTCTGTGCAAAAGCCTCCCCCTAAAGGGCGAGAAATGATCTCTTTGTTATGCCGGCTCGCTGACGCACCTATTCATTAATACTCGGCCTGTCTTTGAATTCTCTTGTCTTGGGCGGCATTTGTTAGGGGCGCCAGGATTTGACGCAGGCGGGTTTTTGTCTCTTATCCCCCGCAAACATCCGCGAATTCTCCACATAGATAGACATCCAACAGGCAGACAAAAGAACTCCACTAATGGCCCTTTAAAGCCGACAATCGCCGAGCGACTTCAGATGTCGGTGAGCTTGTTATTCACCATTTGTGATCTCGTTCTTAACCTGGAGAGAATTCGATTATTTTTTTATAAGCGCCAATGAATTAAGGAAGCCTTTTTGAGATCATCATAATGCGGATAATCGGAGAATACTTCGAGTTCCTCGCGGGATGACCTTCAAATCGAAGCACTCATTATAGACCAGAACGTCAAAAGGTTCATAATATGCCTAAGTGTACTTAGTGCTAATATTAAAAGGTCGGTATATTCCAGATGATATTACAAAGGAAAGATAAAAATACTGTGATTTTAATGCATTTAGTAGTTCTTAACCAAACAATAATTCTGTTCCAAGTTGAAATTTGACACTCTGTTGTTTGTTCGACAAATTTGATCATTTTCCTGAGAAAATCATTTCATAGTTTATGGTCAAGTTTTGTTGGTTTCCAAGCTCTATAAGCGTAAGAGTTACTTTGGAAAGTTAGATTATTATACTGACTATTTGTATACATCGTACATAGAAGACCTTTAGAAACAACATGAATGTCGAAGAGAACTTATATGGATAACTGATATTAATTACCTTCCATTACAATGCAATTCCATCTTGATTTTTGTCGAAAATAGATGAATGTGTTCAATGTGAATATAAACGTATTCATTTTGTATAGTTGAATCATTCAAATGAGTAACGAATGAAATAATAAGGGATAAAAACAATGTTCATTTGTGGACAACAAGTTGCGATGATATAACATTAAACGGGGTCCATTGAAGAGCTTCTGTGTTCCTTTGAGGAATCAAGATCAAAACATTTATGCGGGATAATTGACATGCCGAACTATTATATATTGTATAATACAATACAAGAGGTCCATGTTATTCAGGGCTAATTGGGATGTACCGCTTAATATGATTTTGCCTTAAACGAGCAAAATTGCGTATATCTCAATATATTGTAATAATACATTTTAATAACAAGTCCTCAAAAAATAAGCTTGTATATAAAATGTACTTTGAAGACTTGATTGAGATGTGCTATGGACAACTTGAAAAATAATAAGCCAAAATCGTTATATCTTGCTTTAAACATATATATTAATTGATGTTCGTTATGAAATCGCTTGGTAGATATTAAAGCCGGTCAAGATTATACAATGAGATGTGGTATAATTGTTCATGCTATTTATTGCACAATAATAGGAGCTGAATTATAGTACAGTTCGCGGCTAGGGCTGAATTAATGAATAGGAAGCTCGAACGGATCTTAACTTATGGAATTTATGGATCCGGGAATGAAACCAGTTCTGGAATGGTGCATTGATGGGAATTGGTGTTATTTATATTGTTGTAAAATTACCTGGAATAATGTTGTAGGGAAGCTTTTGAGATTGTTCAATGAATCGAGATTTTTCCGGAGTATTTTTAAAAAGCAATTTTCTCTTTCAGCTGAAATGGATTTACATTGATTCAAAATAATATAAAATATTTTTTTAGTTGTATTTTTTCAAGTTTACTTATATAATGTTGCATAGAGAATAGATTGATATAGTAATTAACATTCATATTTTTATATAATATACGCGGACAATCCGTGAAGAAATCATATTCTTTGAGTAATACAGTCAACCCTCCTATAGTGTCTACTTCGTTTACGACGTCTTTTGCGTAAGCAAAGCGTAAAATGCGTAAGATTTATGCCCCCTCGTGCATGCTAGTTACTTGCACTTGTTGACAAACTAAACACGTATACATTTATTAGGGGGGGCTTATTTTCTATAGCGTTTTGTTTCTATAGTACGGTCCCTATGTCAACGCTATAGAAGATTGTATATCGATTATCAAGAACGAATTTTATTTGTAAAAATATATCATATACAGGTTGTCCTCGACTTACGACCGAGATACGTTCCTGGACTTTGGTCGTAAGTCGAATTGGTCTTGTTGGTTTGTTTTTGATATTTTTTTTTTTTTGAAATTTTAAAATTAATTAGATTTAAACGTTGAACTTCATAAAATGTAAATTCATACATTGGTATGTATTATATAAATAAAAATAAAAATAAATGATTGTTGGGTGCTCATATAGAAATTATTGGGGTATTAAAAGCATTTTTAAATTTTTCATATATATAATATATTATATAACTGGAATCACGTAATCTTTCGGATAAGCTTAGATTAATTGATTTTTCTTCCATTGATAATAAGGTCTTTTAAAATAATCAATGATCTATTGTTTGGGGACCTTTGGTATAAAACATATTTTCGCTTAGTTTAAAATCATCATAATATTCAACAAATTTTACGAAAATGGAAATATATTTAATGCTAAAATCAAACAATTTTTACAGTCCCTAGCTTTTTGCTTTTAAAGTTTGCTTATATTTATTGAAGCTTAGAAACAAATCGCAGAATGGTTCATCGATTTTGCTTCTGGCGTATATTCATAGTATTAAAACCGTTAATTTCCACCAATAGTACTTGCCGATGTATAAATGGTACATTTTTGCCGAATCAAATGTACTTTAGATTTGATTTATAAAGGATGGGTGTTTGTGGGTGAACGTCTGAAGCTAATATTTCGGTTCAGTCGAACAGTTGCGTAGCATATCCGATATGGGAACGTATCAGCTCTGCACGCAAAGCAATCTCTTCTACAAACGATTCTGTGAATCGCTTGAGCGAAATGACGATTAAGTTGCCAAGTACGAATACGACTGAGGAGGATGCCAAATCTATGGGGATTCGTCCTCTTCCAGATGAGAAAATTCGGCGAAAAGATTAAACTTTTACAATGTCGATACGGAGACGGGATGTGACAAAAACATGTCGTAAAATGTTAATGGAGGCGCGCTAAAAGGGTCTCGAATAGAATGCTCGATTATAAAGTCCCTATATATCATACAATGACAATATATTAATATTTTAATAAGTGCAAAACACCACAAAACAGTTAAGCAAAGGGATAATTCGTTAATTCATTTTGCAATCCAGGCTTAGAATGTAGCATAACATAAATCCATAACATCTGAAGACTAAAGTCATCTTACATGAATCTTTATTATACTCTTCAACAATTGAAATTAAATAATAAGCTCTTTTATGAATCTAAAGTAGACTAAACAATTTTTGAAAAGCCAAAGATGGTAAAATGTCGATTTGGTAGTGTATTTAAGTTAGGTCGCAATTTCTTTGGTATAGTATGGATGACATTTTGATCATAATACTTTTGCTAAATATTTTATCATAATTTTCATACAAGCATGTATTTAATAATATATCTGTAGGTAGTCTCGCGGCTAAGTGGTTGAATAGGAAATGGGGCCGGCGACCACATTTAAAAAAAAACATATACCCCATGAAAAACCATGTCAAAATAGTTGGTAATGGTCCCATAAAAGGGATTGCTGAAAGCAATGATGAAAGTTTAATTTTCTGCAATTTTTATATGATAATACATCTGCTTTACTTTGAATTTATCAAAATATTTATCTCTTAATTTGTGATATTACAAATATTATAAATCTCTTCGAAAAACACTATTAATTTTGAGTATTTTCCTTGTGGTATTTTTGGAGTGAAATATTTATAGGTGCTGTAGAGAAAATTGGCTTTAACGTCGCGAAAAATGAAACTTCAAGCGATAGTTGGTCGGAAAAAGGATAGATAATTGTTTTCTTCTCTCTCGCAGTAGCGCTGTTATCAGCGACATCTTCCATCTCTCTTCAGGCGCAATGTGTTATTTTAACAGCGCCATCTCTTGTGGCCCTACGGATGCATTGCATCGTGCATACCGACCGATCGCTTCTTGCGCGTGCATCGTTGCCGATTGGTTAGTGACGTGCAGGAAGCGGGAGTCGGGAGAGTCGTCGGTTAGCCTTGGCTGCGGGAAGTCGTCCTTCCTGCAGCCAGATATATATATATCTCTCTCGTGTGGAATAAATAGTTATTTACAGGAGAATCCTTCACTCACATCAAATCACATTTTATTTAAATTTAAAAAAAATTATTCAAATAAAAATACGACAAAATGATTGCATGATGTTTGAGGTTTTTTTATTTAAAAATATCCAAATAGATTATTGAATGAATGGTCGCATTGAGAAATTCTTCGTTAGCCCAATGATCGACTTCGGAGGCAAATAGCTTGGAGCAAAGCCCCGAAGAATCCAGGTTAATTTTAAATCGATACAAATGGCATTATATTAAAAGAGTGTGAGGTCGCGATACTAGAATTATAATTAGATCGCCAGTTTTCTCGTTCGTGAGGAAATGGAGTGTAAAATGAAAACCCGGAGTTTGCTCGATCTGCTTATCTTGGGCGCGTGTGACTTGGCCCCGCTCATCCGGCGAGCCCACTCCTGCAACCTTCCAGATCCAGCATCCTCCATTATCTCTTCCTCTTAATATACACACACACTCACACCATTGTATTATGAGGCGCTTGTAATATCCCCGGGATGATATTTATGGAATGTATAGTCGAACTCCAATGGGGTACGCTAATTTGGTCGACCTTTCCCGAAAAATTGTTTTAATTATTGCATCAAAATATGAGCAAGAAATCGATCTATGGACGTTTTATATCAAATAAAAATTAAATTCTTATCAAAAAGTATATTAGATTCATCGAAAAATGGGTGCAATACAATTGATTATCCTAGAGCTGGTTGGTCTATTCGAACAAACTTAATAATTGCATTTTGACAAGGGTAAATATTGTCAGAGACCTAGGAATATCGTTCATTTCCAATAAATAACTCAGTTTAATGTAACGTATATACTGAATTTATGTTAAATATGTTATTTTCAATTGTATTGAATCCTTATTGTTTTAAAGGTAGAACGTAAATATTCTCAATAAGAAAGTCCAAAGAATTTTATACAAGAATGTTCTTTTAATTCAAAGTAAATTTTTAAACTTGATAAGGAAGTGCTTAAAACGAAAAACACACTTTGAACAGAAAGCCCTATTATCTATCCACGTTATATTATTATCAATATATTAGAACCTCTTATATTTTAATGTTAAGCTACATTTGCAAATAGATGTGGGAGATTAAACGATCTAATTGGATTTTTACGATAATCATGTGTGAGGAATTGTAAGAAATAAAATAAAATTGGTACAAGAAGATACCAACTCTGATATCGATACGAAAGATACCGGCAAAAATTTAAACAACAAAATTTTTATCAGATCGTCCCAGAAAAGTGTCTCATTTGTAAGAAGTTTTATCGGAAAAGGAAAAAAGAAACGGTACAAAATAACGTGCTAAATGCTTTTTGTGAGCATAAAAGAAACAGCATATTTATTAACATCTATATGTCCAATTTATGTAATTAAAAATAGTTTATTGGATATATTTATATTATAAATTATAGAGATATGAATTTCAGCTTTCTTTAAATCTGAATAAGAACGACTATTGTTAGGAGCTATCAATCTGGAAATATAAAAGTGTTGAAATCGTGCTTAGATTAAATCATATGTATTTATAGGCCATTTATCATGAGCGGCTTGAAAATAAATGCCCTTTGAAGCCCGAAACCGAATAAATCAAGCCATAAGCAATATTTTCCTCGCTATACTTGTAATTATGTATCATTGTGAGCCATAAATTGTTTTTTTTTTCTCTAGATGTTCAAAAGCTAATAGATAAAAGCATTTTGTGCAAAACGGATTCTGGTAGGATGTAACGGGAGATGGGCAGACGATAGCAGCCGAAGAAGATGGCTGGATAGTGTCTGGTGGGATTTTCTGGTGATAAAGAATCGTGAGCAATGGCTTCCAAGCCAATACATAGTGGGGCGAAGGGTCGACCCTTAACGTAGCACCGAGGGTTGGGCTTATCTCTAATCGTTATATTAAATCGCTAATAGAAAATGTGTGCGAATAAAAAAATCTTTTAAACATAACGCATCGCCAGTAAATCCATCGGATGGTTTTTCAATTCGGGTTTAAGTTTATGGTAGCCTGAAAGACAATGTCATCACATAAGAACGCACAGTGCCACATTATTGAATCAAAATCATGGTATAATTTCATATATTAACGCTTTAAAATTGACAGATAATTACATATCAACAATAGAATATATTTTACAACATTAACACATTCTTGTCGGGTTACACATATGCGTGCATTTCGAGTACTATCGATAAACGCGGGAGACCCACTTATGCGTTTTTGTCCATATGATTCAATATTTTTCAAAAAAGTCTAACATAATAAATATTATAGATTGAAATCTGACACTTTTGAATTGCTTTAACATCGCCATTGACATAGATGTAAATTCTTTAAATTATAAAATATTTTTGGCACCATATTTTAAAAATTACTGCTGTTAACATTCACTGAAATGTCCTTGTTTCGCAAACTTTCGCAAATGCGCTCTGCATCAGGTTAATGCTATGCATAACCCAACAAAAATGTGTTAAGACTAATAAAAATATGTTAATAATTTTTATTAAAAAGTTGAGAAAATATGATATAATCAACATATATACCCAAACCTTTTTTTGTGCGATTTCGAAGTTATGCGTTTTTTAAAATTTAATTTTAATTTTTTTAATAAATATATTGTTGGAAAGGGAAAATAAACACAGAACAATGATGATATTGATACTGGGTATACTATTTTTTAACGAAAAATATCATACAGCGATGATAGTTTGTAGTTAAAATAATTAGTATTTTTCTATTGAATGTCTGGTATTTAAGATGCCAGATGTTAAATATCAACTTGAACAATGATGCAAGACATCCTTTAAATGTTACTAAAAATGTTATTTTTTAATTGCCTTATTGTTGTCTTGTTTCTTCATTAACTTTTTTTGTGCGACTTTGGATGTATTTTATATAACTGTTTCAAAGTTATGCGGTTTAAAAATCCATAGAATGCATCTTCAATGTTTCTATGTAAATCATAGCTTTTTGTGCGATTTTCCGCGAAACACATCTACCGCACAAAAAAAGTTTAAGTATACACTTAAATATATATCAATCTTAAATATACATCAAATTCTTCTTTGAATGTTATTATTTTATTTTGATATGTGGATGAATACTTCAAGCTATATAAGTCAAGGTAAAAAAACTTAATGCTTAATAAATGTGAGAACATTTAATGCCATATTCTCTATAATTCATCAATATTTTTATAGCAATTTATTTCGCTCTGCGAAAAAATATGGTTTCAACTCCTCCGAGGCTTATTGATTCCAGAAACTATTAATATTCTTTTCACAAAAAAGCACTTGAAAGCCCAATGGAAGACACATTTGAGCACGTGTATATAAAATATACTTATGAGCATTTAGCAAACGTATATATTGTCAAAGGTTGTAAAAAACGACTGGCAATAAAATACTTTGTAGGCAATTGTAAGTGATACATAGCACTCGGTGAGCACATTAGAAGGTTTAAAATTATTCCCATCTACTTTCCTTGTCCTGCCATACGTTTCCGATATCATTCGTCCTGTCTCGGAGGCACCAACGCGAGAAGAAAAACACCCACATAAATGCCTTCTTTTCGTGCTACATTCACCATGGATGGAATTAATCATATCAAAAACAGCCGAAGCTAATCTAGCGGATGCCCAAATCCCGTTCTAGAGAGCGGGATGCGGGCTGGGACTGGCCGGGATCCCAAAAATATATATGGGGGCGATTCCAAATTGTTCTTTGAACAGAGAGGAATGTGTCTCTTCACAGTCAGACGGCTGAATAATGTCCCAAATCCATTTTCTATACGCACATTTGCCGGAGATATTGTTTCATGTGTTCATTTTGTGACTGATTGACTCAGAAGACTGTTCATGTGCGCCGAGAATCAATGGCTCCTAATTTGCTGCGAGTCATATCAAATGTGTGTTTATTTATTGCTATTCATAATTTGCTATTTGCTTATGAAAATAATTTAAATTTTAATAATACGTAAATATTAAAAAAATGCTATTGATGACTTAAAATTTTAGCAAAAGCATCAAGTAACTAAATCTTTAGAATAAATTTACTAATCATTGACCTTTCACTATCTGGATGTTTGCTCTATTTATTGAACCATTCATCCAAGCTATATTTTTGTACGCAATATGTATGTTTAAGTAACAAATATTGCTAAATATATATTAATAAACGTTAATTTGGACAATGATCCAAAATTTAAATTCAGAGAGATTTTGAAGAAATGTGCCTTTATATCATTGGGAAGTCGATTGAAGATAATATTTTTATCAGATACATGATGAAATTTTATAGTATAGTATAATATCTTGACATTTGAATTGACTCACGAAGAGGAGGGGTTGAGGGAGCAAAATTTATGATCAAAATACAAAAATAACAGTATCAGGTTATAAGCCAAGATATGGATATAAAACTAGAATGAGATATACGGAAATAATATAGAATGAGATTGGAAGCACCCGGATATTCGGAGGTCGTTTATTCGAGTTCAAATATAGTAAATTGATTTATTAAAGAACCCTTAAAGTGTTAAAATGTTCAACTCATCGAGAATGCACCGAATTTGACAATCATGAAAACGCCATTAGCGTCGTGGTTAAATATAATTTCGGATTAAATAATATGGACATTGCGTTTTGAATGAATACAGCTGTCTCAAAATGAAATGCAAATATTTTCCATTCAATTATCGACACGTCAAATGTAGCTATCTAAAAGTCGATAACAGCAAGCACGGTTTGGGGCTTCCATGTACATTTTTAAAGTGTGCAAATAATGTTATTTGCGTTAAGATATTAAATAAGGAAATTGGCAATATAAGGGTAGCATTTAGAAATGTAGAATTTGGGTTGAAATAAGCTGTCGTTTTATTGGAATTATTAGAGATATGAAAATCAAAATCAACATAAAATGTTCAATCTTGTCTGACCCTTCATATTACAAAGCTACATTTTGGATTAATTTAAATAGGAAAAAAATGAGGATGTATTCTATTGAAATGAGTTTTGTATAAATGCGCTGAAAATAAATAAAGACACAGAATTGTAGAAGCTCATGTATTTAAAAAATAAATTTCAGTTTAATAAATTATGTTAAGGGGTGCAATCCCTTTAGACGCCCTTAAAGGTGATGAAAAAATCATAACATTTTAAAAATTTGACATTATCTGACTACAATCTTAAAGTGCTATTTTTTAAAAAAACAAAATGGCGGCGTCCATTAGGTGCCTTATCTCGCGATATTAAAAGGTTTTACACTTTTTGGATGTTTCCTGTAGAACTGAAACCGAAAATAAAAACATTTTATGATTTTTAATATGTGTACACAGTCAAAATACTTATATTTTTTTAAAAAGTATAAAATTAAAGATTTTAGTAGGTTTTCAAGTTAAAATTTCATACTTTTGACTATTTTCATGACAATTTTTACCCAAAAAATTAATGTTTTGCGTGAAAATCTGAATCAAGAAATGAAGGAAAATCATCAAGTTTTGGATTTTTTTTAAGCGATAGCTACCACTTGCAGCAGCTATCAGCTCCAGTCTGGCAAATTTCATGATTTTGCTCTCTTTTGGTTGAACAAATATGGAAATAAGTAGTCATAATTTATTTATTCATATTTTCAAAACTACTTATATGTTTTCGATTATTCAAACCATAATGGTCATGAAAGTTTTTGAATTCCCATCATCTATATATAAGAGTGCTCTTTCTGAATAAGTGGAGGGGGATCGCAGATCCTGCGATGATACTCCTTTAGGGGTTAAATGTTACACCGACAATAACAAAGCACCAATACAATATGTGTATATTTGGCAAAGATGAGGCTGTTTTGATTGATAAAAAATGATGACGATTTGATTTTATAATTAATCAGAACATTTTATTCCAAACGCTGAAATATTATACTAAAACAGAAGTGCTTGGTTCTATATCCATTGCTGTAATGCAGAACATAGATAATTATATGTAATTTATTATCGCCCTGATTGCAATACGATGATGGACGTTACCATAAACTAATTAGGCTTATCTTAGATATGATATCTATGAATGGGAAATAATAAAAATTTAACATGGAAATCATGTTGCTTGTTGCGAAATATATATTCGGCTGGAAGATGTGTCAAAGATTCAGGGAATCCTTTTATATTTCGCTCTGCTAGGTCATAAACGCTAAAGCCCTCATCGATATAAAGGAGTATTGTCAACTTTTTTTTGTCGCCAGGATTCGGAATACTTTAGGGACTAATCGTAATGGCGAATATAAGAGGAGGCACACGTATAATATAAAAATAAATTGGCACAATTTGTCTCATCACACTTAAGCCAGATGGCGCGCGATATTCAGCGCTCTGTACATAGTTGCTGGCTTCTATCATATAGCACGACAAAGTAACACTTTTTACCGCACCATTTCTCCACCACAGAATGATAAAAATTCTTTCTTTCACCCTCGGGTTCCTTCCACCCGTTGCCCCGAAGAGAAGAAGCCTCCGTGTCGCCTTCCGGCGCACGCAGTAAACTCTCGAAAGTCCGTTATATTTCATGAGGCAATAAAAAAGACCGAGTGTTCTTTAGACACTTGCTTATGTGTCAAAATTTCTGCACCATTATTTTAAATGTAATACATCTTCTGCTTTGCGCGCTTTCTTTCTGCGAATGTAACCGTGTTTGCGCTTACAGATTCAATTATGCATCATCTTTTCATGTTGAGGAGACAGCGCTTACAGCGCAAGAAAAAATGGCTGAAACACACCCCAACCAGCATGAAAGCATAATAATTGTACACAAAAATCACGTATTCATTTTTGCGAAACAAATAATGATTTTTAAGAATAAAACTATAGCTACAACTAAAATTAAAAGCTTTAGTTCTTTCTGGTCCTATATATCACCCGTTTAAGACTTCCCAATGATGGATTTATTGCCAATGAAATATAAACAGATTTTATTTATGAAACTATTACATATGGAATAAAATGTACGTGGACACAATGCAAATTGTACCATTGCAAGTACAGAATTTTTGACTGTAGTTCGACGTCTATATATCGTCATGCCGCACTTTTGACGAAAAATTACCGCAAAGATAAAACACTGCTTTGCACTTAAATGGCAATCAGATGATTTTTTTACTCTTCTTGTTTGGATACGATTTTTTTAATATTCAGTCTATATTTAAAAAAGTTTTTAAAACTTCCAAAAGTGATTATATACGTAAACAAGATGTTAAATTTGAAAGATTAACGAAAGTCCTTGTTGATGAAAGTAAGATGGTGTTTTTTTTTTCTGAAATACAAACAACCAATAAAAACCGTCTTAAAAATATTTTCATCATCAAATATCTCCCTTCGTATTAAACTTTGATTCTGATGAAGAAATTTGGATGCCTATAAATATAATGTGAACTTCAGGGATTATAGCAGTAGTGTTGAATCAGATTTATGATCTAATACATCTTGCACACATCTACTTTCTATTGTCACATAAATGTAAGAATATCAAGTACATAAGACAAACTTACACAACTAGGCTCGCGGTTGGAACCATTTGATCCTATTGATATGGACCTGACTAGTTGATATTACTTGATACCTGACTTTCACCTATTTTTTCTAAATATTGTTTGATTGTTCCCGGACGGCAACAAACGCCGAAGCTCGAATACTTAGCCATATTTAACTACTCCTAACTACTATGCTTATACGATTTTATGTATTTTAACTATTGACTCAGTCTCGAATTCGCTCGGGTAAGTTGTATGGTGACGGGGAAACATCCTCAGTTGGTGTAGAAGCGAATCCGAGACGCACTTAAGCGTCTCGTATATCTTCACCCTAGCCCGATAATATCTTAGCAAGGAAAGGGGGGACTGGACTCTAGAAAGCCCTTTCCAGTAGAGTCAAAGATGTCGTCTGGAGTAGTTTTACACTCTAAGAAAACTACTCAGTCTTATCAAATCTCCCACACTCCCTATTGAGACATTCGCAAAAGCGTTCGTCAATACGTTCATTCGGGATACCCGTTAGCTCATAGTTCTGCAGTGGACTGTTTGTGGCTGCACTATGATGATGATGACATCTTCTTCAATTGCCAATAGTAGTCTACTATAGAAAGATGTTAGGTAGTCCAAATTTACATTTTTTGTTAGTATACAATCAGTAGGATATCAAGAAATTCCACGATGAAAAAAAATTATGATTATGATAGAACTTTTTTTTAACGATCGTCAAGGGTTAATAACTTATATTCATTCATTTTCAAAATAAAGTAGTTTCTCTGCCGCACCCTATACCTTGATTATAATTTGTATAATTTTATGTTTGGCTTAAGTTTATCATCATTTACTTTACACAATGTGGTAGGTTATGAGGTCAACATAATGCCTCGAGATTTTTTCTTTCTAATTTAGATTGGGAGTTGGTTAATTTCAATTATTTGATTTCTACGCACAAAGGTAAGTCTGACGTGCTTGAGTTTTAAAGATAAACGCGTTGATTAATACATTTTCTTTGAAAAAAAGAAATTCAATGTTCTGGAATTCATTAGAAATTAAATCAAAGAGCGAAGACTACCACTCGACAGAATCTTTCACTGAATGTCTGCTAATTGTGCAAAGATAAAACTTAATTTAGATTTCGGCTAGACTCCGATGAAGGCCGTATCCGATGTATTGAAAGTAAGATTTTGGCGAACAATCGCAAAATAAATATGAGAAAAGTAGTTGGGAAAATCGTGGAAAGAGACGGGCAGCATTTTTACGTGCGCCATAGGTGCCGCTGTGATGAAAACTCTCTTAAGGGCGGCAACAAAATTTTCCATCATAAATATTGATGAAAACTTTTTCTGCGGAGCATTTTCAGCTTTTCTCCGACAACGAAGAGAGGAGGTTCTGGAGCATCCAGGAAATCCTTTCTCAGAATTCCTTCCGAAAACAATTTGCGGGCTATTGTTGTTTGTGTGCGACGGGCTGGCATTTTAACAACGGCCCCGACCGCCAGCTACTTCCATACCATACAAGTAGTTGCACTACGGTCGAATCTTCCACACCAAATTTATTCTTAATTTTAAGCCCTAAAAATACACCATTTTTATAAAAATCCTAAGCTAATCTTTGTTTGATGGAAATGCATTTTGTGGAATTTATAAAAATCCAGTGTAGGCCACAGTAATAACAGTGTCCCCAGACTGATATTCAATTCGAGTTAACACTTTGCGACATTAGCAATAATTGCCGAATGAGATTTTGCGCAATTAGGCTTATTAGGTGAATTTGATTGATGAAGACATATGTCGCAACCCTAAATTAGATCCGAATCAATTCGTCTATAAACTTTTCCTGTCTGCGCATCCCTGATTAGAGTTGCTAGTTCTCTAATTAACCATATCTTTAATTAGAACTATCCTTGAAACGGGGTCTTGTATTGATTGTAATTGATTGGTTTCGGTAATAGTTATCTAATGGCGTTGAAACATTTTAAAGCTTACACAGTTCGATTGACTTTTTAATCAAAATAATTGCAATTTAACCCGTACCCGTTGACCGATCAATCTCAATAGCTTGAAGATTGTTTTGCGAAATATACATTATAATTATTTATGGATATTCAACCATTAATACGATCAAATTTAAAAATAAATCTTTAATAGTGAAGTGGTTAAACTTTGAGTTCTAAGTCAGCAGCGGTGGTTTGGCTGTATGCCGGGCATGTGGCCGGCATACACGTTTTAACAGCTTTTATACTATCGAGACTAAAGAGGAAGATAAACCACAAGAATTGGTGTAATGCTTCAAAAAATAATTTAATAAGAATATATAAATAAAATTTCATCAAGACTCCAAAATTAAAGACTTATAATCGGATTATTTACAATATTATGAGTGTAATCTAAGTTCTATTTATCTATTTCATGAAATTAACCTATTGTTTGATCATAATGTTTGATTTGATGTTTCTTAGTTTAAAAAATCAAATACACTCAAACCTCTTTTTGTGCGATTTCGAAGTTATGCGGTTTTTTTAAAGCATTTTTTTAAAATTGTATAAAGAGTATGTATCGAGATATTTTGCATAAAATCGGAAATAAATATTTTTTATATAACCCTCTAATATTCCTACCAGATTTATGACAAAATTTATTTTTTAAGTATTTAAAAAAAAAATTACAAATTTGACAAAATAAGGCCAAAAAATAACTTGACTAAATTTTTTTAAACGGTCGTCATTTTATGATTTTTTTGAGTTAGGGACTATAGTGACATCAAATTATATTGTTGGAAAGTGAAAATCTACACAGAACAATGATGACATTGAGACTGGGTATACTATTTCTTCCGAAGAAGAGCGATTTTGAGTCATATTGAAAATCGGCATTTGAGATGCCAGATATCGTTAAAATTTTACCAATGATGCAAGACGTTCTTGTTTCGAAATGTTTATTTGCCTTGTTTTCCCCTTTTTTTTAATTAACTTTTTTTTATGCGATTTTGGATATATTTTATGTAGCCGTTTCAAAGTTATGCGGTTTTTAAAATCCATGGAACGCACCTTCACTTTTTCCTATGTAAGTCATAGCTTTTTTTGTGCGATTTTCCCCGGAACACATCTACCGCACAATTAATAAATCTAAGAATAACCATATTTATGTAAATGGCTTGTTAAAATAAATTAACGATAATTTAATCATTTTCTTATAAATACTTCCCTATTATAATATTTATACTTAAGCTATCTTATACAAATATACGTTAAAAAGTAAATAAAAAATATTGATAAAATGTCCTGTATCTTAAAGAGCAAGCATGATGATGATTAATACAGGGCTGTTAATTACTGGATTTTCAAAAATAATTAAGATACTAAGATACTATTTAAAACTAATGATAATTTCTCAATTTTATTATCCGAATTTAAATAAAATGAGAACTCACCCCATAAAATCCTCCTAGAAAAGTTTTCTATTAAGTTTTGCCACATTTATGTAGAATAGATAATCTAGTCACGAAATTGCTTAGTTTGGTTTTTTTTAATTTATTAGCAACCAACGATTTTGGCAAAACGATTGAGAATTCAAAATGAAATTCAAATATGATGATGTGTATGCAAATTGATTATTTGCAGTATTAAAACTCTATTGGAGGTCTTAATACTAGCAAGTTTTTGATATCAATCCTACGTAGATAACAAGGCAAGGGAGTACTTAAAGGAAAGGGAATTTTTGGGATAATTCATTAAAAATTTAGTATTCGTCTACTGATTCATCCCAGGAAAAAATAATTTGGGAGCGTTAAATGTGTTGCGCGAGAAGAAGATAATAAAAAAATCCCCCGGAAGCTCTATTAACACATTGAAGACCGTACGCACAAATCTGTGCGCCTCGAAAATTTGGATCAAAAGCCCGTACGCACAGATTTGTGCGCGACGAACTACACACATAAAAAAAATCACAGCACTGCTGCTAGACATTTTTAACCTGTTTCAGAGATGTAGCTAGTTTTATATATATATAAAGATTTTAAAATATAATTTAAAAAAAAATACGCGTAATATATTCCACACTATGGACAATCGTAATTGAAACTAAAACAATATTTTATTTGAGGTTTTAACCAAAATTAAAATTTACCGAGCCGATTCTAAACATTTTTAAACTACATAACATATATCATAAGTATAATATATGCATGTATGAAGGTTTAAAAAGCGAATATAAAAAATATGCGTAATATATTACACGACTTGTAAATACCAGGGATCGGAACCGAACCAACATTTTTTAGGTTTTTTTTTGGTTCTTTTCTAAATACAATCATAATTCCACCTATTACCTTTTTATAAGAGGATGAAAACCAAAATTATTATTATATCTTATATAAAAAAAAAATAAAGACATTTTAACACTTGCGCTTGCAGTGCAATTGAATTCTGACATTTGGGCGATCTCAGGTTTTTTTTCTGCTTTTTGTAACGATTTTGCTAGATCCGCCCTTCAGTTGGGGTGGGCGAGTATTGTGTAAGCTTTCTAAATCATTGAAACTTCACGTCTTTGTTTGCATCTTGTCCAATAATGCAAGCCAATGGTCAAAAAAATATTTGGACAAATCGTATAACATAGTTGGAGGAAAGGAGACAGTACTGCACAACAAATTTTCGATAATACATATTATGTACTTAGTGTCCGGGTTATAGTCGCGGAATTATGTTCTAGGTATAGGACACTTCGCGTCGTGATTCTCGATTTTGAAAAATTCGGTTTAAGAAACTTGTGGAAGCTGAATAACTTTATTGTGAAAATTTGAATACCTTCATAATGAATAACGATCAATAACATTTGGAAGAAAATTTCGAAGATTGTCTTTCAGACATACCTGATGATTATTATGAAGATAGTGAGAGTGATGATGAGCTTTCGAACTCAGAAGTTCGCTTACCGCGATCACGAGTAATGAATATTCAAGAATCTTCTGATTCAGAACCCGATACTCCAGATGTACCTTTAGATCAGAAATTAGTCAGAAATTGATACAGCAAGAAATGTATTTACAAATATACCATTTTTGGCGTGTATTGTTGTTTCTAGAAATATGTTCATAAGCATCATCATAAATGAAACACTAAGAATAAAAGGAAACATTTTAACAATATATCCCTTCAAAAATGTGAAAGGGGCAGATCTTTTGAAATGCAATTACAAAGGACAACATTGTTTATTGTTTCCTGTCTTCGAAAGAATTTAACAAATATCGGTAATTATTATTGAATAGAAAAATATCACAATCAGTATTTATTTTACGATATATTTTAGATGGCGATTAATTGGCCAATTGAGAACCACTGAATGACCTTGATATGGACAAACTCAACTAAGTTTATGAATAAATTTGATTATAACTTGTTAATTGTTTTTTAATTCAAAAAAAATGTGAAAATAATAGTTTTTTTGTTTTTTTTTTTAAATACTTCTCTCTTACACAAACCCAAGGTTCAGTACCAATGATTTAGTAACGTTTCCTTATATTTATAAGTATCCCGGAGACGAAGCTAAAAATTTTATTAATTTACACCAACTAGTTTCGAAGTTATATCAATTTAAAAAAAACATAATATTTCTCGGAATAATCCTGAAATTCACCCGGTCCCAGGTATAAGTTTTAGGAAATCATTAGCGGACAGCAAAGTGTTAAGACATTAATTATGGTTTATAGTTCAAAGAAAATGATTTCCTTTCTACTCGAGAAAAAATAAGCGTTTGTCGTTTTTCATTTAATCCAAGCGCACAAAAGTAGATAATTCATAGCGGGGGCCTTACCTTTATTTAACAATATTAAATACAGCCGTCAATTGTTCTACGTCGCAGAATTGCGAAACTCCATAATAATTTAACAAACCGACCCATTTATTCCGGCTTCAACGGCAGACGAAGAAACAATGGGGGAAGAGGAGGAAATCTTGCTGGGGAAAAGAACAAAATGTTTGCTCGAGTCGGATTCCCGGACCCCTCCCCCCATGGCCTCGGCGGCAATATATTATTATCACAAGGGCTTTCCCTTAGCGAATACTTTCAACCGGGATGTTTTCTTCTCTTCTCCCAAGACACTTCAGGAATGCCAGACAAATCGATGTATTATACGATTTAATTAAAGCTTACAGGATTTTATCGCAGGCAATGTGGAAACCCTTTACCGGATGGAAGGTGAGCCGGAGAGATATATATTTGCAGATGGAGGAAATATTGTAAAGAGCCCAATTTGGTAATTACGATTTCATTAATTCCTCGTGTGAGTTTGCATGAACATCTCGGGAGATACGACGTCTCGGCTAGAACTAATTTTCTCATAGAATATCGAGTCCTTTATTGACGATTTGTTCCTGCTGGAAATTACTCGGGAACTTAATAAGACCTGCAATAATTTTATAATTTATCACGAGCTATCGCTTGCAACTCTGAGCCATAAATATTATACATTGGGGGAGCGAAAGTTTTCCCGCTGCAGCCGGAAAAGTGCACATCTGACAGAAGGATAAAGCCATTTATATTTTTTTCCTAGAAAGATCATTAAGACAAACGATGGTTTCATAGATGAGAGTGTAGCTGAGATGATTAAAATTATGCCTTGAATATTAACGATCCACTTAGCTATAATCTCTAGGGATAAGTGCGTAAGCAGCTTCATAATGACATCACGTGTTTACCAAATCTTTTTCAATGAGTATCACACTTTTATACTAAAGAAATTCAACATAATTTAATGCATATTTTTTAATTTAAAATTGCGCGAAAAGACGGTTTTAACCATTGATATTAAAAACTACTATTTGATTTATGGTATTCCTTTACGTGATGATTTTTCAATACCATCTACATATGGAAAAAATAAGATAAATTCATTTAATGAGGAATCAATTACTTAGGTAACCCAGTATCTATATGATGAGTTTGTAAAAAATATATTATTTGTATTTGGTGTCATCAAGAATGCTTTCAATAATAATTGGCGGTTTTTCGATAAATGTTTTCCAATAATGACATAACTTTGTCTTTTAAACCCCAAACATGTTTCATGCTATTGAGACATTTACGCAGTGATTGAATATGCTCATCATCTTAAGTTTAAATCTACAAGAAGTGTAGTATGTACTCATATTTTTAAAATGATATGGTGCTATGTATACCATGTGAAAATATACGGCATGATTCCTTTGAAATTAAGGTGAAAAAGACATTAAAAATAGCAAAAAGCAAAGAATTACAAAGAGTTTCCAAAGAATTGGATGGCGCAGATATTAATAATGTAAGCAATTTTTTCCATGGAAATTTCCCCTATTGAGATCGCCTACATCCAAATATTTAATAAAATTAATTAAATAATTAGTATGCTAAATATAAAGTTTAATTACTAAGAATTTAGCATAGTCAAAGTCAATGTATGAATACACATTAAACAAAGGCTTACGGCAACTTAATTGATGATGTAGAATTTTATAGTATGTGATGTTAAAACTTGGATGAATAAAACTAATACCTTGGGGATGTAAGAGTACACAAAAAGACCGTCAGCTAGTTGGACGTATATGGAATTAGAAAGTTGTGTAACGTAAGTGGATGCAAGTATCACAAGAAGGAACTGTCTCTAAACATTAGGCTAAGTTTTAGTACACTGGCAGCTAATACTTATAGTCATTGAATGTTTTCTCAAGGAAGGTTATTTATATATTTTTATACAAGCTCATTAATTATTCTATTCAAATTTTAGTCAAAGTTCAAATTGACCTGAAGATTGAAATGTATTTAAATTTTTATTTGCAACGACGTCATTTATTGGGATTAAATATTATGCTTATATTTTAAAATCACCAGGAACCTGCATATTTGATTGGTTGCAATCCGAGAAGTGCAAGAAGTCATTGATAGGCAAAAAAGGATGATTAAGGCAACACCACGTTCAGCAATATCATTCACTACCCACATATAATGGACCATTTTCTTTGCAGCTTTAAAATCAGAGTCATCCCTTTAAGTTTCAACATCTTTATTCAAAAACTATGATAAAATACCCTAGTATCTGAAAAAATCGTAAAAAAATTGCTAGTCACAAAGTCTTTTATGCTTTTTTTTAATGAAGTGTTAGACATTAATGCTTTTTCTTTTCAGACAATCTTCTACATCTTCGATTCTTAGTATATATTAGAAAATTCATCGTCAAAAAAATGCAAGACAGCAACTCTTTCGACAAGTACCATACATGGTCCAGTATTTTTTTCATGGCAACTTTGGCATTGTTTGGTTTATATTTTCAAAGGATACAAGATCTTTTAATAATTATGAGTCGTTTATTGATGCTAAATATCCAACAGGGTCCTGAAATCAGGATTTTTAGATATCAGAAGCACTAGATGAACCGAGCGATTGACTTACTACAGCTTCTAATATAATTACCATTATATGATAGCGACAAGGTAAGCAAAGCATCTTTTTCCATATTCTGTTCCAAAAGAATACAAGTTCCATTTCTCAAGCCGGTGTTTACAGCTGTAGTGTTAAAACATAAACGTAATACTTCACCAATTGAAGCTAACTTTGACTGATGCAGATTTGGTGTTGATTGGTCCATAAGCCAAATATTGGCTTTATTTTGAATTAATAAGCTCTCGTCACTGCTTATGGACACCATGATAAGTTGAAATGAGTACGTATAATTGGGGAAACCAAAAGCGCGTGCTCTCGCTAATTACTGAATTTGAAGTGAGGAGCAAGGCAGGGCTCAATCTCAATACGCACCCACAGGAAATAATTAAAAAGGGGGAAGGGTTATCTGTAGTGAAGTAGTGAGTCTTTCTACATGCTATTCCACTTCAAAATAAACTAATAAATATACCAGAATCAATAAGTTAGATTGATAGTTAAATGAAAAACATTTTTTCTGAAAGTTTGACTTATGGTAGCGATCTCTAAAATCTTCTTTTTTTAAAAATAAAAAAACACGTATTCATTTTTTTAGGGTAGAAAATCATATTACGGGGTGACCGGCCGAATTTTTTAAAAGTCGAAAAATAAGGACCACCCTTAGTATGTATTTGTGTCTTTATGTAACATAAAACAATTACTAGACCAGAAGCCTACCTGTTTTATTATATATTATACAATCACAGTTTTATATTTTATTAATAATTTCCGTCAATAAATGGAAAAATCTGTGCAAAAAATCCACTTTACCTAGAAGATAAATTTAATTTTATTACGGGAATCTCACGTATTTATTTTGGTTGGTCCATTTCAAAGACGGCTTAATCGAATAAAACTGTTGCATAATACATGTTTAAATGCATTTTTATTTGCAATGGATCTAAATTCAACTGTGGTATGATTTGCATGAAAGATATGTTTGGATGTGTTTTCAAGAATTAGTATTCGGAGTCCGCAAGGCATCGAAATAAAGCAACGAAGCGCGAAACAAGTCAACGTATCTTCCTTCTTGGATCGTTCCTTCGGACGGACACTCATTATCACGCCACATGCAAATTGAGTTTCTTAATTGCTTTTCGTCCATTCTCATCCGAGTTCTTCGCCAGCCCCAACCCTCCGTCGGGGGATGAGGGCGCGACCGCGAAGGAAGAACAAAGATGGGCGAACGGAAAAAAGTGAAGCGGAGAGATCGTACACTCTCGAGCAATTACATGCCCGTATAGAAAATATCAGAATTAAATTTGTGAAATTGGGGGAGCTTAATTTAATTATAGCCGGGCGCAACCGACGAAGGAAGCAGAGGGTAAGCTGAACCTCGGACTTTTTATGTTTGTATATATTAAATCTGATGAGCCGTTGGTATGATTATTTAAATTTTGCGCTCTGTGAAAAATATTAATATTTTTCGCTGATTAAGAGTCATTTCGCTGTGATTTGGAGCCCTAATGATATTAACATTTTAATCCTTATTCTTTTTAATGCACGATCTTAATGTCGGGATATAAATTGGCATTGAAACTTGATATTCAAAGTTCCATATCGCAATTATAAATGCGCTTAAATCTAAGAATGTATGGCACGTGGCGCTGAATATATTAACCTTTGCACTAATAAATGTATAATCAAACCATTCATTCTTGCACAAAGCTAGTACTTATATGACTGATGCAAGCTTTAGATAGAAGCATATACTCTAATATGATCGGTTTGAATAATATTTTGTATGCTTAATTTATTTAATCATATTTGTATGTCATATCATATAATTTTACATATCATGATTATTAAAATCAGTCATATAAATATGAAATTATTGCTCTTTGATATGTATTTTATGTAATTTTTGCGCTTTATGTAAATAATATTTGTTGAAAGCAAATGCTTCAAAGTATCTCAATTTTTGTGACAAATACATAAGGAGTGATTATATAATATTTTCCGAAATATTTGACAGAAATGAACGGCGACGTATTTTGCATTTTAAGCTCGTCCAATATGAAAGAGCCCGAAATGTCTTTTCACATCGCAGATTTTCCCCAGATTGCATTAGAAAACTTCAGTAAATGCCAACCGAGGAAGATTTTCTTTTCTTTGAATGACTTCTATCAAAACTTTGTTATAACTTTCGCATTAAGGCATGTCGTCAACAAAAACTCAATTCTCACCGCCCACAACAGAAACCTTTCGAACAGGTAGGTCTTCCGTGGATGAAACACCATCCAAAATCAAATTTCAATACAGGGACTAATCCGTCGCGTTGACAAACTGTGATTTTCATTCGTCATCTGTCAAAAATGTGTCGAATGATTGGATTAAAAGGAAACATCTGATGCAAATTGAATCGCATCTCCGCAAGACGACATCTGCATCCAATAGGAATTGTTTAATATTTCAATAATCGCAAATACATTTTTGACGCGTGCTTTCAGGCGGATTTTTATTCGCGAAGATGTTTCTTTGAAAAATAAAATGGAAAGAAATGACTTACATTGCACTCTTAGTTTGACTGGTTGGCTGGAAGATTCCCCACGGGCATTTGCTGCTCTGCAGGTGTATGAACCAGCATCGTGCCTGGCAACCCTCTGAAGGACCAAAGACCTCGTGCTTAGAATTACCCCCGACGTCATGTTCTGCACCACCAACTTGTTCTGAAACAAAGTAACATTTTCTTAATTCTATTGGGTGAATTCCAACAAATTACAAAAAATTTATATAAGTATTCTAGAAAAGTACGACTGAATCACCATCACTTATATACCTCAGTATTTAATTGCAGATACTATACAATTTTCTAAAACACTTTTTGATTTTGGCGAACAAAAACTCATCTCTTTAAGCCAAAAAAATCAAATTTGAATGTTTATGTTCATTCAATTAGTTTTTTTTTTCGTAAAACTCATATGATCTGGTTTCGATTTATTTTGCAATCAATTAAATTTGCAATATTTCCGGTATTTTCCTGTACTTCAAAGTATAAGTCTTAAATGTCTTCTAATGGTATAATGCACCCTGGTGGAAATGTTAATTTTTTTTTAATCTTTAATCTCCTTAAATAAAAATGTGGGTGTGCAAAATAAAAGTTGCTCGAAGTCAGCTCGAAGTTGCTCGAAGTCAAGTTAATCTCGATAGTTTGTCATGTGTGGTTGAATTTTCGCAGCAAAAATGTCAATCTTGTCAAAATGTTATCTTAATAAATGAACGAAAGGTACAGAAGTTTGAGGAATTAAAAAAAGACATTATCATGGGAACCCGACTGCAGTAAAAAACTGGTGCAAATGGCAGATAACTATTGCTTTAAAAATATCTAAAGCTTGAAGACCTGACTCCATTTCTTGGCCAAGAGATAAAACAACATCTCTTACCAATTTATAAAGATTTGTCCAGGGATGATTTACTTCAAAGATGCTTGGGTGTCCATACCCAAAATGCTAATGAATGTTTTAACTCGACGGTTTGGTGACTTGCTTCAAAGCACCTGCATTCTGGCGTAAAAATCATTGAAATATCAACATACATTGCTGCTGGGATATTTTATAATGATTACATCTTCATTTTGAAGATGATGAATACGTTAAATATGATTATTGGCACCTACTGTAAAGTCTTTGCTAAAAATACCGATGAAGCGCGGGTAGCGAGGTAGAATCGTAAGAGTCTTTCTGAGACAAAAGTAGTTCGTATAGCCCTAAAACAACAGTTAGTCGAAGATAATCGACTTCGTGAAAAAGCTGAAGATCTATTTTATGTACCTGGAATCATTGGTAGATCGATAGGTCACTAAAATTGATAGTTTTATTGCATTGAAACTTTAAACGAGATTATCTCGAAACTGCATTTTCAAAATGTTCGCTAGTTGTAGCTTAAAAAGTTGTTGATCGATCTGGCTGAAATTTTAGGATGTTTTTCACTATAATATTATCTAGTCAACTAAGCTAAAGTTTTAAGGGTTTTGTGTAAATAAATGATTTTTTTGTGGGTAAAAATTTTCAAGAAATGGTAAAAAATATGAAATTTTAACTAAAAAGTCTACTAAATTTTTAATTTTATACTTTATTAATTTTTTATAGCTTAGGTGACTGCCTACACATATTAAAAAAATCAGTTGAACAGGAAATCTTCGACAAGTGAAAAAGACAAACAGACAGACATACATTTCATTTGAAATGCATTTGATTAAATATGCTTTTATTAAATATATAAAACTAACACTTAAATTTAAGGGTATCATGTATTATAAGTTTTTATTCAGTCGGTTCTATTGGAAGTTGTAAATTCCATATATATGAAACATACATTTACACTCTTTTTGCACAATACATGTATTTTTATGCTATAATATACTTAGAAATGTTTTATAAAAAGCATAATAAATTAGTAACTTAAAATAATAATATAGCAATGAAATACTTATCCAACAAGCGTGTGGATATGATGAACTAAATTGAAAAATAATTGGGTAAACTATACATAAATTGAATGATAATAATACTAGGAATATTTTTCCACACATCATATTATTTTAATATTATATTTTGCATATTAAAATATTTTATATTTTATACGAAACATCATTTAAAATACAGTGAAATTTTTAATAAATTATTAAACAAGAAAGAGCAAAATTAAAATAAAGATAAAACGGAAAAGGTTGACTGGTGACATTTTACGTACGTAAAAGGTTTAGTTTTAATATACTAGCTGATAATTAAGTGGTTAAAGGTTGAAATATTAAAAAAAAAAATTTAAAAAAAATTTAAATACCATCACCATGGTGGTTGTGGTATTTATGGACTTTTGTGCTTATATTTTCTTTTGATTATTGATACTCAGCTATTGATGACTAAGTGTTAGAATAGTGTATTAGTTCCTGGAGCTTAGTTTTAAATCCAAATTATGGAGAAATAAAATTAACGTACCAACAAATTTAAAGGTTAATACTAGTAGGTAATGGGATATCGATTTCGATTTTTTTCTTATGAAGATCGCCTAAATTCGATTAGAAACATGGCATTCTAAAAAGAAGATAAGTTTATATCATGTTTTATTGATTTTTAATTGAAAATCGGATTAATAATGAATCTGCAAATAGATCCATGGCAAAATGAACACATTCCTGAAATTAATACGAACCAATACAGTGGAAGAACTTTCATTTTTGCGAAGTGAAAGCGTTGTGTAATATTTCATTCGGCGAAAGCCAAAGCTGTGTGTGTGTTTTCACTTAAGAAAAAAATGGGGAAAATAATCCCGGAAATTTTGCAGAACCCATATTGATTAGAGTCTCATTTTTCAGCCACTTTTCCAGCTGAAGCAATTCTCATGAAAAGCGCTATCATAGCTCGCATTCAAAAAGACGGTTGGTTCACTTCAAAATTCCGGATGGAATTTATCCGACGATATGATGCTTTATTTTGCGTGTATACCATTATCCTGAAAACTCCTCTGAGCAACATCTTTAATAATTTATTTCAACGGCTGAATGATCTATTCATCGTGCAAAGGAATATACCCTTATGAATGCTACTGAAAGGCGATGAGAAGTTTTTTCATCAAAATGCACATCACTAAGCGCTCTTTTTAATCATAATAAACTTATTCAGATGAAATCATAATGTGTAATTAAGTACGAGGATAACCACACTTTAAAAAATATAAATGATTATAAATACATTTTAGAAGTTAGCGAGAATGCGTAATTTTATACCCTCTCATTTTATTCATAATTACACTGCATATGCAACCCTTATATTATTAAGGAATACATTGATTAGATTTATTTGCTGAAAAATATTAGTAATATGTATAATTAATTATTTTTGAAGGAAAAATTCTACGCCTGAATAGTAAATCAAAAAGAGATCAACTCGGGATATAAAGAATTCACAATTAGCAGATCTCATAAATTGAGCGTAGCATCAGTCATCATATTGTGCAAAGAAAATCAAAAGGAAGCTTTGTGAAAGTTTTCCTTCTCCTCTAATAAGAAAAAAGCAATCAATCCAATTAACCAACTTCTTTATTTTCAGAAAAGCTTTCTATTCAACTGCGGAACGAGATCCTTCTTCTCACGATAAGTATTTTTATTCTTCTATTATTTTTGACCCGAAGAAAAGGATATTTCACGTATTGTTACAGCTTAAATCGTCCTGAATATGATAAAATTGGCAAGTTATCAACTCAGGCCACATCATAGTATCAGAATCAATTTGCAAAATAAACATGAATTCTTGATGGCGATAAAAAATATTTTTGAGATTTTTTCACCATTAGATATAAAACTTGAGAGCTTTCTTTCGAGATATTGCCAATATTGTGCTTATGAATCTTTCGATGAATGTAAATATTAGCATATATACTTAGTTCAAACAAAATCTAAAAGCAAAATATGGATCTTATAATTGATTTTATTTATTATTTACTAGTGATTACCCGACATGCGTTGCAATGCCACGTCTCGCATAACGAACTGCGTACACAAACAATATGTTTTACTATGCTTATGTTATTCATGCAAGTATAAACAATAAGTTGACGAAGTTTTATTGCGATCGGATGAACGGTATGGTAGCGCATTAAATACGAACAAACAAACATTATTTTTTACATATTACATTATATCATATTATGCCATTTATTGTAGTATAATAATTACTTTTGTACAGTATTTGTATTAGGTTTCTCTTCAGTGAACCGATGGTTTCTATCCAGATCTACTATCAGAGTACAAAATTATTGCAGAAATAAAGCATGTCTTGGAGCCTGGATCCAACAACACATGCCATGGTTTTTTAAGTGAAAATTCTATAAGCGCGGTAGAAAAAATAACTAATAACTCTAAGTGGCAATTGGTCGGAAAGAGAGGGAGAATCATTTGAAATATTTTCTTACTCGTCACACACATAGACGGCAAGCTACGCGCATGCGCTGCGCCATCTCTACTGTGTGTGTGTGTATCTATATGTAGCACAAAGCAACCATTAGACCAGTTGCTTGCCCATTTTATTTTATATAACACAAAGAGTGAACCAGAATATTTTGGCAACCATATTCAAGTTTTGATTGAAGAAATCGCTGAATGAATACCATACGTATTTCAACAAGCTATCATATTTCAGCTCATACAGTCAGGAGAACTCAGAAGCTGCTCGAAGATAACTTTTTTGAGCATATAACTCCTGAACTCGGCGGAATGCAGATTTTTTAATTATTATATATGAGTTGCAGTTTTATAAAAATAGTAGTAAAGCTGCCTGTAACACAGAAGTTGAGCTACAGTATAGTATCTACCAGGCATTTTAAGATTAATACGAGATAGGAGGCTATAAAATGCGATTGTTTACAAAGTTGTTTGGAGATTGTGATTGATTCTAAAAGTGTCTTCATTAAATAAGTTCTATTTATATATATACAGGGTGTTACGACGATTTAAAGATGAAATTTTGGGTATTTTTCCAAAATATTGAAAAAATCTATTTCAACAACCCCGATACTTAGGACATAGGATTTATGTGTGAAAAGTAGTAAAATACCTTTTACTCCTAAAAAGAAACTACCAAGTATTAATCTTCTGTTGTGTCAAAATCTTCTCTAATATATAAAAATGAATTGGGTTTTGTTCGTTCGAAATGCGTTGCCATACTGCTCATCAGATTGCATTAAAACTTCGTCCACTTATTGTTAAAAATGTTGTGAGTAATATAAGTATAGTCTAATATATAAAAATAAATGTTTGTTTGTTCGTATTTAATGCGCTGCCATACCGTTTATTCGATTGCGATAAAACTTTTACAACTTATTTTTTGCACTTTCTAAAATAATATAGGTATAGTATAATTAACTTACAGTAGAACTTAAAACGAAGAACTTAGAACTTAAAAGAAGTTAAAACGATATTTTTAGAATTCTGTGGCAGCAACGGGCCGGGTACCAGCTAGTGTTCAATAAATGCTTGAAATACTTACTATCATACACGTTTATATCTACAGGTATACGTTCAGAATCAATCACATGAAAAGACCGTCTTCCATTAAATGTCGTTGTTATTTTGGGAATTTTCCTGCAAATTTAATATGATCACATTTGGTAATTTTAAGGAGCAAATGGATAGCATCAATGATGTAATTAAAAATGGAGGAACTCTGCGTGCTTCTCATCGACTTGTAGATTGGTTGATTATGTTTGTACTGATCCCCCGCTTGAATATTCTATCTGTTGCATTTGAGATAACAATGATATTGTACGACGTCAATGTTAATAATTTAGCTTCGCCGTTGTTTGCTGTAAGCGGCTGGGTAAAGATTGTGCTGAATATTAATTAACAACATTACCGTGTGATTGATGTACAAATAA
Organism: Stenopsyche tienmushanensis; assembly: GCA_008973525.1. NCBI lineage: Eukaryota > Metazoa > Arthropoda > Insecta > Trichoptera > Stenopsychidae > Stenopsyche > Stenopsyche tienmushanensis. The sequence goes on along the minus strand of WACJ01000009.1, from coordinate 905,791 downwards.
GCTTTCAGGCAACATGTCCAACCGATATGCTATATATATTCGCTTAAGGCGGTTATTGATTATTAAATGACTGCTAAACTCTACTAAGCCGCTTCCTGAAACAGATTTGCTTCAAGCATACTATAGAGTACAGCCACAAATTATCAAAGAAAAACATGCGTTTTACAAAGTGTTTTGAAACTATTTTCTGTGTATTTACTATCGCAAATATTTAATAAATAAATTACACAATCAAAATGTGTTTTTATAACTGGAATTGATATTATGTTATTTAAAAAATATTTGAAATCTGCATGAATGAATCTATCGACAAACTGTGCTAAAATATGTAGTATGTCATAAATGCTATATTCAAAATATTTTATGTGTGTTTCAATGGAAAATGTATTATTTTAATTCCTTTCATGCATTACTCTGAAATGATCGGCTAAAATTTCGCAGAATTTATGAATAGAACTGATTAAAATAAATTTGCAGCAAATTATGTACTGTTCAACGTAAATTGAAAATTTTGCACAGTGGAATTTTAGCATTGATCAACATCATCATCATTTCATTGACTTGCCGTTTTGTATGCCTACAATATCAAAACAAAAATGAGACAAAATCAGTTTTGTATAAATAATATTGCTGCCTCCCATGTTATTATGTAGGTCATGTTTTGGCATAGTGAGCTATTTCTTATATTATTTTTATATACACTTGGGTCTTGCATAACACGATTATATGGTTCTGCAAAAACGTCGTGTGATACTAATTCGTGTTATACAAGGTTCGAAGTTCATACAAAATTAGGGGTTGCGTTCCAAAATAAGACCGAAGATAGTTTATATTCATGAAAACATGTTTTATTATTTTTTGAGATCTGTTGTGGGTTTCCATCATCAGAGAGCTCTGGAGTATATCTGGTTTTAGCCTACAAAAATTCGGTGATAAGCGATTGTCTGTTTTTAGTTCATAAATATTAATGTATTTCATTATAAGGTTCCAAAATTTGTTTAATTCTCTTTTAAATTTTAAACTTCTTTCCATTATAGGATCATTTTTTATGTAAAAAAACCTAATTTAATAACCAATTTCTTGGATGTCATGAATATCCATGTCTTTAAAACCTTCTCTCCTAATATCACGACAAATGTCCTTTGGTATTCATCATCCATTGATGATAAAAGATTTTCTCCAGAGACTACTTCAGGCCACAGCTTATTCCAGCAAGAATTTAAAGTGGATTGTTTTATTTCTTTAATGGATGCAAAAAAAACAACACACTTCCGATTCACAAGTCGATATAAATGAAATTCACAAAGTTATAAGCCGACGAGGAGAAGCTTTAAACGCGCTTTTCTTAAAACTACCTTATCCAAGTTCATGGAAGTGCTCCCATACGCCCTAGATGAGGATTATTTTTTAAAATTAGCAGGCACGTGTATAATAAATGTCTTCATCGTATAGACTACAATTATTCAAAAATACTCAACCGTTTATTTTTAATGAACAAAAAACTACAAAAAAAGTTGGTAAAAATACACATTTTTCTTCAAGCGCCCACATTTTTTTTATTTTTTAATATTTCTTCCTGATTATAGTCTATAATATATACGATATTATGCAAAAGAAAACTATATTTAATATTTTTGCTGCAAATCAACTATCCAATTCTTAGGACTTCCATGGTAAAGAATAACATCGCTCGTCCATCGACATACGTGGCTCCACCCACTCCCAGTATTCCCTTTTATTTTTTTAACCTTTAAAAATTTAACCTTTTTCTGAATAACCAACGCTTGAACGAGGAAAAAATATATGGATATTCACTAATTAAATTGCTATCAAGTATACTCCTTTGTAGCAGTCAAAATGTTGGAAAATGCATTCATTTTTGTTAAGCACAGCCTGCTATAATATTGTGATATAATTTAATGAAAAGGCTTAATACGTGTACTAACTAACCAGTTATTTATTGGATACAATAAATAAATAGAGCACTGCATCAAAAGGTGTGCAAAAAGGCAAGAACTTTCCCAAAACAGCTTCAAATTAGGCCACTGTGATATGATTGATTGATATGATTGATAAAAATCCATTCTCATTTTCATTGGGCGAAATGTCGTTAAAGTTAGCAACATCTTATTGAGAACAATCGAATTCTTAAATCACCTTAGATATCATGCTTCGTGTTTTGCAATCGCTAAGACAATACTAGCAAAATACGTTGATCCTCTTGGGATTGATTGAAGACACGTTCCTGATATCCAAAGATATATTCATGGCAGATGGAATACAAAGCAGTTATATAGAGTCATCCATCTGCTTTGGATAAATATATTCCATTCTAATTTCATGCTAATTTTATATGTTAACAATAATACTATTAGATATGCAGCAAAGCAGCCTGGGCAGGACTTCCTCTGTTGAACCGCCAGGATGTTTTAGGGTGACCGCCTAAATTAACCCCATGCTATATATACGATAATACTAAAAAACTATTACGTCAAATATTTTCACCTGAAATCAAGTATTTTCATAGAAATATGATTTTTACTTATATTTTATGAATAAATTTCTTATAGCAACGTTTTGCGTTACAACCACAGCATGATAGCATTTTCAAATATTTTTACATGTATGTAATTCAAGTCCATATGCCAGAATTATTTCAAATTATTTCATGTAGTGATTTCCCTTTTATTTTAATTTCGCCAATATTTCGTAGCCAATTCGATTGTAAAATATTTGCATATATTTGCAGACATATCCGACGCAATAAACATTTATCACATCCATCTGCAATTACAGACGTGTCTGCGAATGAGTCAAATGATTTCAATAGACGAGCAAAATCATATAATTTATTTAGAAGACGTTTTGTCACGTTGCGTGGATCAAAATATTTCACCGTCAACAGTTGGATCAGAATAAAGCTAACCATATTTTTTGTGTTAAAGCTCTTGAAGAAGAGTCATTGAATCAATTTCGAAAAATGTTAAAGCTGTGTGCCTCGTGATCGTTGCTAGTATTGAACAGGGCAATAAAAGGGCAGGGAGAGTCGTTGGTTAGCCTTGGCTGCGGGAGGTCGTCCTTCCGGCAGCCAGATCTCTCTCTTGTGTGGAATAAATAGTTATTTAGAGAAGAGATTTTTATTTGACGCCCGTCAAATAAAAAATCATTGATAACATATATAGTAGTTTACCAATGCCTTCCGCATTTAATTAAATTAGGATAGACATATTTAAAGCGAGTAGCGAAATTGTCATATTTTTGAGTGCTATTTTGATGATTGTTGCAAATTTAATAACTCATAGGTGATTATACGTAATTTTAATAATGGCCTCATTATTTTACTTTTCTGTTTCAAAATTTCAGAATAGTATCTGCACTGAGATGAAAAATCCGCAATATTAGTATTTCGATCATCCAAATGTTTTGGCAAGTGGGTATTTTTTTTGCACAATTAGTCCAATAAATGTAAAAAAAAACAACAATAAACTTGACAACCACAAGTGATTGAAGTAAGTTAGTAAGCTTTCGTCCATTAAAAATGTTTGCCCTTTTCTGCATTAGGGCGTGTATTTAAAGAACCCGTCAAATTAGCGTCAATTACGATGTTTTTAAAATGATGAAAAACAGCAAGCAAATAACTTTTATCGTTTTTCCATTTAAATGACGTCGCAGTTCTGCAAACGTCACTTTTTTACGACCTCCTGTATTATTCGACGGAGTTCGCGTGCCGGCGGATTAACCCGTGTACAGGTCGTAAAATCGACAGACGATTTGCAATGCGGGAATGTCTTCGCATTTCGAAAGCCTCGGAAAAATAGACGGACGAAATTATTTAGGTAATAAAGTGGGTAATGTGGTTAGGGGTGGCGAAACCGCTTTTATCCGACCGCACTAATAGGGGTCTGCACACTACAAACTCTCATAATCTATACAGTATGGCTTGTTATTACGGCTTCTTCCGATACCGCAAACCAGTATTCCCCAAACGAGGCGACGCATTGATAACGCTGTCTACAACCTATCAGTCGTTATTAAAACATACCAACAGCCTTCTCTATAGCAAGCGAAGCCTTCCACTCTTCAATCATCATAAACGCGTATATATTCTTCTGTGTCCGTTTGCGTAGTTGTTGTATTTGCTTGGCTTTGGGGCAAGTTTCTCAAACAGTACCAAGCAAATCATTTTGTAATTTATTCATTTTATTAGAATATAATGCTGCTGAATTTTTTGCATTGTGCTTTTTGCAGATATGTGAGAATTAGTTAAATATCAGGTTGGTGCGAAAGTAATTGTCGCTTTTTTGCAAAAAAAAGATTCAGACATAGTAACCTCTACTTTTTCACCTTTAAAAAAAAAATTGGAATGTAGTTTGTTATAGTTAAAATGAATATTTTAGGTAGGATGACATTTTTTATACACAAAATGTGCTTTTTTTTGAGTAAAAAAACTAAAAAATGCACAGATTTGTGCGCACGGTATTTAAAGGATTAATATCCCATTATATACATATATCACTCAGGATACCCGTTGGGTGAGCGTTCAAAATAAAACTCGGTGGTAATGCTACCTTCAATATCGAGCGAATGAGGAGGTGAATGTATGACACAGACGAAATGGATGTAACCCCTTCCTGTGAATGGATATTGAAGAGGCCCATAGTTCTGTAGTGGACTGTTAGTGGCTGCACTATGATGATGATGATATACATATATGATATGATATTTTTCTGCTATAATTTTGTTGTTTTCGCAATATTATTTTAAAGCATTTACTTTCAACATCCATTAAAATTTGAACCAAAAATGTTTCCTACTTTGTTTGGCGAGCAAAAATCCACAGATAATAAGCGTATTCGACAAGTTTTTGTTTGATAAATCATGTGGCATTCAAACAAAGAGCTTTTCATTATTTTCAGCTGAAGCAGATGCCGTAAAATGTTTGAATTGTCAATATTCAATATGTTTGCATGTTCTCATAAGGTCAGTTGAAAATTTGCATCAACCACAGCCTGGAGTTGATTCTCGTCCATTTAATTTGACCGTTCGGTCTGGAGTTTAACTTCAAGGGATGAATCCTCAGATTGGAACTTGTTAAACTACATATGATACGTTGAAGTTTTCTCGATACCATTCATTCAACAAATACTATTAGTTGTGACAATATTAAGGCTCTCGTGCAGATTTTAGTGGAATTCTCAGCAAATCCAAATCGAAAACATCTGTTGGCAATCATTAAGCACGATTTTGAATAAGGACTAAAATACATCCTTCAATATTCAATTCTTCGTGCTTGAATAGTACAACAATACTTGAATAAACATAAATAATTTGCAAGGAAAATCTTGATGGTTTTTTTAAATTTTCTTTCTGCAATAACAGATCGGGCAGAATACCATGGAAACCTTCTTTTGTGATCTATTCCATAAGTTAAGGTTACAGTCAATTTTTCAACAATTTGAAGCTGAAATGTGTAGAAACATATTAATTTTCATAAGATTTTTTTGCTGCGTTCTACGAAAAATCGCACAAAAAAGCTATGGCTTACATAGAAACAGTGAAGATGCGTTCCATGGGCTTTAAAAATCGCATAACTTTGAAACGGCTATATAAAATATACCCAAAATCGCACAAAAAAAGTTAATTTAAAAAACATTAAGACATTTAAATTTTAAAGATTTCTAGCATCTGATATCTCTAATGGTAGACATCCACTAGAGCAGCGGTTCTTAAACTTAAGTAGTCCGTGGAATCCTTCTTGAGCAAAATTTTCTTCGCTCTTGAATAATTGTTTTTTTGCGAACCCCATCCTAACCTTTTACGTCGTTCTTGAGACTTAATTTTTCAATTAAACTAGCATTTCTTGGTCAAATATTGTTCAAAATAGATCTTCTTATAATGTTTTCTGCAAATAATTTCAAAAAAATATTTTGTTCAAGTCTAGATCATTTTTTATATTTTCGCGGACTTCCAGTAATGGCTTTGTGGACCCCAGCTGAGAGAAATAATAATTATTTTAATTACAAATAATCAGCAGTATGAAAATTTTCGTTGCGATTTTCGATAAGACTCAAAATCGCTCTCTTCTTCGGAAGAAATAATATACGCAGTGTCAATGTTATCATTGTTCTGTGCAGATTTTCTATTTCTGATAATATTATTCATAATTAGTAAAGATGTTACTATAGTTCTTAACTCAAAAAAAAATCATTTTTATACAAAATTCTTTACTAGATTACTCCTTTAAAGGGTGTGGTCGTAATTCAGCAATAGCAGATGTAATATGCTTTTAAGAGTCCAAAAATAATCTTTTTCCAAATTTCGGTAAGTGTTGATGATTTATTTTCTATTTTATACTCTTTATGAAAAAAAAAATCGCATAACTTCGAAATCGCACAAAAAGAGGTCAGAGGGTACACTTTTTTATTAAGTTGGCTAAAAACGACTTATTCTCACAATTGCTACTTGTTAATTAGTATTTATTGTAGTATTGCTTTAATTGACATCCGTTAATTCATATTTACGTGTTTAAAGCCATAAAAAATAGCATTGTATTGAATTTAGACTTATTTAGTGTCGTTTTCTTGATAACAATGGATTTTTTCAATAAATTGAATGTCATTATTCTGAAATTTGTAAGTAAGGTGAAACTTTATTATTTCATAGTCTGATATGAACTAACGCTATACAAAAACTTTAATAAAAATATATTTTATGTTAAATTGTAATTAAAATTGAAAAAAATTATATTTTGCAAAATCTGCAAAATACTCATCACCATCCCCCAGAGCACATTTTTGTATTTCAAACACAAATGATATTTAAGCATTGAATTATTTATTTTGTAGTCAATTTCATTTAAATTATATATATTTATAGCACATTCCAAAAGGCATTATTATTCTAACGAGCATATGTTCTTGTATGAAATCCATTAAAGAAAACACCTGGTTTGTATATAAATCTCCCTTTACATCCCACAACTTATTTAATGTCACGTCTTTCCATTACTATCCCTTTTCATTTCGTTGATTGGAGAGAGAGAGGCTCTCCTGTATTTCCTTATAATAACTGTAATGAAATGTTTTTTCCTTGAGGAATAAGCAGCTTGTTTAAATGACAAATTCTCGAAAGCTCTTCTAACAACGTAATTGTAGGAAGTCGATTTTCTTCCTTAGTAATTTTCGTTAATATTCAAAGCTAAAGGGAAATAAAGGAGTTGCTATCAATTGAAAAAACAACATTGAAATGTTTCCATAAAATTAGAAACTATGTGAAAAATGCAAACTTGTCTGTTATAACAGTAAAGATTGTTCCTAGTAGATAGAATGCTGATTTTGTACAATCTGGCAGACTATTCCTGTAAATATTGAAATTAAATCTTTAATTTAAACTTCAGAAATGTTAATCTCAATGAATCAAGTCATCAAAATGTCGAAATATTCCAACGGGCGAATACACCTTCATAATATATATCACTAGATCGGGGAACCATAGCTACATTCAAAATTTATTACATCAGGGAATCGTTGTAATGAATAATAAATAAGGTCGATTATGAATCTATCCAAGTCATGTATAATAGAGCTGGTTGAAAATAAAATAAAGTGGATACAATAGTGATTTCGTTTTATAAGCGAGGAAAGCTTTAATTATATGGATTTTGAGGATATTCAAGAAACACTGACGGAAAAAATTATGATGTAAATTTTGTGGAAATGCTTATAATGGATATGAAATACGTTTGAATTATTTTAACATTAAAATCATAAGGAAAGGATTTGAATTGACTTAACAATGGAGTTATATTTTTTAAATAAAGACCCTTACACTTTAAAAAGCACATAATTTAAGAGAAAACATTGCCAATATTTGATTACATTAATTGATATTTCTATACACAGTTCTTGCAATATTTATAATATATACTTTTATTCATTGGTGTGATAACTGCCTGTATAATGTAAAAATTGGATCGTTTCGGATGTAATGATATTCTGTTGGTAACGACAGCCATACATCGATTACAGGTATATGAAATCGCTTATAATTACAGCTGAATGATTGAATAACTCGTTGGCTGAATTGCAACAAGTTAATTACCCCTCGAAATACCCCAAATTATCCCCTGGGTGTAATTATTACCAGGTTAAGTGGCAATGCATTAGAAGGGGGATATATATAGTGCCGTTTTATTGCTGCGGAATCACATCAATACAACGTCTTGTATGCTTTGGATCAGACGAATTATGTTCTAAATTTAAAAAAAAATGGATATTCATTCGTAATATTTATATATGGAAATGTAATGAAATTACCAAATATCAAGTAATTAATGCTATTTTTTCAGCTAAATATATAATACATCATGAATATTTTTTATTAGAGATTGGTATCATTAAAAGAAGTTAATTTCAGTGATTAAAACAATATTTAAATGGAAATGCTGTATATATTTCTTATTCACCGCAGTTACCATTTTAAAATGGATTTTAAGAGAAAATTTAACTTTAAGAATAAAGAAAAAAGTCATATGGAGTCTGTTGATAAAGGACGTTACTAAGGCGTTTATTATGATGGTTTTTTCAACCAAAAGGTGCATAATTCAAAACGCGTATATGGAATGAGACCACTTTTACACAATTGCGGTTTATTTTTCTTATAATTTCTTGCAATGTGCTTAGAATTTGTTGTAGTATTGTCTTATTAATATTGAATCAAATGGAACCCAATTATTTAAAATTACATTGTTAAAGTTTGATTGTCAAAAAAAAATAATCAATACGGCCTTGAATTTAGACATATTTAAGTTTACTTTCTTGGTATCGATGGAATTTTCAGTAGATTGGTTGTCGTTTTGCTTTAGATTAATACTTGGAAATCTAAAACGAGTGATTACAAGAATATGTTATTTGGCAGCCATTTTGTTTAATTTCACCTTTTCTCTCGTCATTTAACACACTTAAGTCGGGCGCTAACATGAACAACTTGCCGTTGTAGAAAACGAAATCAAATTAATCAAACGAAAAAAAATTTTTTTTTGGGGAGTTAGGGAGATCTTTTACTACGTTTCACACAAAGGCCTTATGTATTAAGTATCAGGGTTGTCGAAATAGAATTTTTTTAAACGTTTTGAAAAAATATCCAAAATTTCACATTTAAATAAACATAACTTGTACTTGTACTTTTTCAAGTTTAACAGTTTATTGAATGATTTGTATGACATGTAGCATATCGTTGGAAAGGGTATAATCTAGAAAACTTTTTTAAAACTAAGTTCAAAACAGTTGTTAATTTTTTGTTTAAAGAATTTAGAAGTTGGCATTTCTCATTCGTTTGCACATTTTATTTGACTTTGGAAGCTCAAAATTTTTTTTCTTTATGCCAATTGTATAAAATAATGATTTGTTAAGATCAAAAAACAGTTATTTTGTGCTTTTACAACTACAGATTAAAATGTTGGGTTGGGAAATTTTGGGTATTTTTTCAAAATGTCGAAAAAAAAAATTCTATTATGACAACCTTGACATTTAGGATATAGCGAATTTATGTTAAACATACCAAAAGACCCCCCCTTTCAAAAAAAAAAAACGGTCAATGTGCAAAACATCCTGTATATTATATGTCGATTTTCTTACAACTACTTATACACGATTTTCTTATTTGTTGTTAAAGCTTATATTTTTTCCTAATAATGGCACTTAATGTAATACTTTTGGTGTAATATTCTATGAAAGTTCTATTTATTTAGCATTATATTACTTATTGGGAAAAAACATAGTACTCTCTTCCTCGCATTACATCACCGATCGCGAAAAAATGTTATGTAACCTAATTAAGGTGTATTAACCCTTTGAGTAGTATGGACATACATGTATGTCCGAACTCTCATGTCCCAGATAGAGCAATCTTGCACATTGAAGCTCGGAGACAGACAGAGACAGAGAGAACTTAGCGCAGTTCGGGAGACTGAGACGGAGAGCTTCTTCGCATGCATCGCATGATTGTACAGATCGTTAAGCCCAAATTTTTCGACTTATAATGATTTCGATTTCAAGTGTGTTATTTGTTTACGCAAAGAAATGACCGAATATTGTGAGCTATCGACAATGTTTGTTTTTTTAACTGCTTGCCGTTCTTCGCTGCGTGTTGAATGAGTCTTTGTCCAATTATCAATTCCTTCTAAAGGAGGAGAAAATTAATTGATTTTTTGTGAATTGTTTATGTAAAGAAATGACGTGATCTTGTTTGCTATCAAATGATTATTTACAATTGATCCTGCCTCGAATTGAAGATTGTCTTACGCTGATAGGAGTTGACAGAAAGTAATCGGTGTAAAGCGATTATGACATCAACGACTTCATCGATTTTAAATTTGCTCACTCCTCAAAAGGTTAATAGCCAAATTTAGATTTATATATTATATGTTCGATTTTAAGACTGTTATAGTTATTTTCAATAAATTATTCACGGAAAAGCTTTGGTGGGTTTTCAAGAAAATTCCCATCGGCTGCTCTGCAAGGATGCGGCTATTTGTTTTTCAATCTGCGAAAATGTGCGCAATATGTCCTTACATAAGGGGTGGGTGTATTGCAGGTGGGAACAATCGGTAGCTGTTCGTTTGTTGGATGATGCACAAGCTGCAGACAATGAGGAGGAGAATCTTTTCATAGCTCAACCGAGCAAGTTGCCGCCGGTTCCTGCAGTTGGGAACAATCAGACTCATATATCACGTGGCAATTGTCTTTGTTCGGGAATGGCGCTGCACTACGCTCCGTGTCGACATGAAAAAATATTTTGTCGCCAAAGTGAAGAATAAGTGCTGCGCTCCTAACTTCATAATACATCCATTAAAACTATGAATAACAATTCAAAATTTTGAAATTAAAAATATGATTTACGCTCCCGACTTTGAGATTCTTCCTGCTTTACGGCGCTGCAGAGGAGTTCATATTAGGATTCGTGTTCAACAAGTTTAACTTTTGACTCTCTTAGAAATGATAACTTTTGCAGAGAATGTCCGATAAATACTCGTACATGCGCAATAAAACTCCTATTTTTAATTTTAGAATATGCTTATAAATTTTATATCCTAATTTTATTATAATAATACTAAGCTTTGCATGTGCTTTGTGTTTTTTAAATGGCTGAGTTACGTTCAAGTTCGGATTTGAAAACAAATTGCAGTATCAACAAATTTGGATGATTTCAAAAGTATCGATATTTTCAAACAGATTTAACCTAATTTTTGTGATAGTCCTTCTTCCTCCCAGATGAAAAAGCCATATTATGACTAAAATATTATAGATGGTAAATTCATAGACAGTCATGAAGAATAATGTCCGGAAAGCTTTTTCTAGTACTTCGAAAACTTCGAAAAAGTTCCACGTATTTACTATATATAGCTGTTCGTGTATTTCGCTAGCTATAAATAGATTAAAAGCTTTGCTAGACTGGATTAATTTGTTAGGGCCCAGTTTGAAGACCTTTGAACTACGGTGAGGATATACACCGCGGCTTCTAAAGACTAGATAACAAATTCGATAATGCGAAGAGTCGAAACGTAAGTCTACTTTACACTTTTGCCAGACTATAAAACAAGAACTTATAATATATTTAGAAGTTAAAAATATATTCCACAGCTTAGAGCTTTAGATCATTTATAGTAGAATACTATTAAGCCACATTGTCAAGTGTCATGGAATTCTAAGGATTTTGCTCAATGTACTTAAATATCTATATAAAAAGGCTTTAAGCTTAGAGCCGTAATTGAAAAACGCTTAGATTATTTACAGAGACCACGAATTTGAAATTGAAAGATTTACATATATTTTAATTTGATATAGAAAAACCTTTATTAGCTTCGGTATGTAATCACAAGAACCTTAATTAATCTACCAAATGTATGGAGCGAGGATAGAAATGGGAATGGGCAATTTAGGAGAGCTAAAGCAATCCCGAAAAGGCTACCTGAAATCCCTTTTAATAGTTTTCGGATCAGGGATTTCAAAAGGATAAAGTTTGAGGTACCAAATCCAGGGAATGGAAACAAATTTAAATACGAATCAAAACATCTCGACGTTGATAAGATCAGATGAATGGGAATTAATTTGAGAGATTTTCAAGCATCGTGTTGTAACATCGAATGGGATCCTTCGGCACATGATGTTCTTTAAAACTCAAATTTTATATATATTGTCTTTAAAAAAATATTAAATAAAGCCTCAAATATTAATAATTTTAGTTCGAGATGAATTTTGTGCATAAAAAACTGTAACTTTATTAATATCAAACTAAAACTTTGTATCTCTATCAAAGCTTAATAAAATCTTCGTTTTGTCTTAGACATGAAGATATTGAATTGGCTCTAATTTCTGTGAAAGAAATACGGACCATAGAGACGTCCAAGTAGAAAACGTCTTTTAAACTTCATCCAATGCTTGTCAATGATTTAATGTTTCTCTTTGGAGAAAATCGACGTTATGTTATTTGAATCATGACTTTACCAAATGTCAATACTAAGACCATTTCGAAGCATTAATATGAACTATGCTTTATGATATTAAAATGGATTTAATCCGCAATTTGGAGAACTCAATCATATTAATTATTTTATAAAGCATAGTATTGAATAAACCTATTGTAATTCTGTTCAATCCATTTATATATATATGAAAAAAATACTCAAATAAAAAAACTATTGAATGCCTATTAAATAGGATAAATATATATTAATTCAGCAATATGATCATTAATGAAAGCTTTATAAAAATGTCAATTGATAAATATCTGCATAGGATAATTATTTGCTTAATTAATATGACTATAGATATATAAAATAAGCTAAAGATCTAGAGAATCTGGAATATTTGGCCATATTAAAGATTTGATCATGTAAATTATTTGTTTGATATTTCGTCAGTATTATTCATCTAAGAGGATCTATAACAACTATTTACTTATTTAATTTAAATATAATATTACTTCAATTTGCAATAAATAAGTTTGCGCTTCCATGGGAACGCTCTGAAAATAAATGCCTCAATTAAGCCGGGTACGTATTCCTATAAATTGCTAGTATGTAATTCATTGAATTGTGGGCTTCGAACTCTTCATCAATTTACCAAGAGGAGTAATCCATAATCTACAAATTCTTCAAATTCAAAATTCTATAAAAACTTCTTCTAAAGGGCAATCCTTTAAGACGCTCAAAAATTAGTCGTTTTCCATGATTTTTTTAATGGTGATAATTTTAAATTTTTGACATTATTTTACAACAACCTTAAAGTGTTAATTTATTATATTTTTAAAAAAACAAACAACAAAATGGCGGAGTTATAAGGTATTCCATTAGGGGCATTTTTTCGTGATATCAAACGGCTCGCCACTTGTCGAAGGTTTCCTATTGAACTGAAATCGAAAATGAAAACATTTTTTGATTTTTATTATGTGTAGCTATTCAACTAAGCTGTACAAATTTAAAAAAAAATTAAGTTAAAAATTTAGTAGGCTTTTTAGTTAAACTTTCATATATTTTACCATTTTCTTGATCATTTTTACCCCAAAAAATCATTTATTTATGCGAAAACCTTAAAAACTTAGCTTAGTTGACTAGATAATATTATGGTGAGAAACATCCCAAAATTTCAGTCAGATCGATCATCAAATTTTAAAGATACAACTGGCGAACATTTTGAAAATGCAGTTTCGAGATAATCTAGTTTAAAGTTTCAATACGATAAAACTATCAATTTTAGTGACTTACCGATCAACCAATGCTTGTAGGTGCATAAAATAGATTTTCAGCTTTCTCAAAAAGTTGATTATCTTCGACTAACTGTTGTTTTAGGGCTATACGAGCTGATTTTGTCTCAGAAAGACTCGTACCGTTCTACCTCAATACCCGCGCTTCATCGGTATTTTCAGCAAAGATTTTACAGTAGGTACCAATAATTATATTTAATGTATTCATCATCTTCAAAATGAAGCTGTAGTCGTTATAGAATATCCCAGCAGCAATGTATGTTGATATTTCAATAATTTTTACACCAGAATGCAGGTGCTTTGGAGCCAGTCGCCAAACCGTAGAGTTAAAACATTCATTAGCATTTTTTGTTTGGCCACTCAAGCATCTTTGAAGTAATTCATCCATGGACAAATATTTATAAATTGGCAAGAGATGTTGTTTTATCTCTTGGCCAAGAAATGGAGTCAGATCTTCAAGCTTTGGATATTTTTTAAAACAATGGTTTTCTGCCATTTGCACCAGCTTTTGACTCCAGTCCCATGATAATGTTTTTTTTTTAATTCCTAGAGCTTCTGTACCTTTCGACAAACTATCGAGCTAAACATGACTTCGAGCAACTTCGAGCTGAAAATTATTAAATTAAATTATTGAATCACAAAATTATGATGTTTTAAATTAGCAACACTTGTAATGGCGCACCTTGAATATATATGTACGCGAGTTTTTGATGAGTTCCGTAAATGGCCATAAATACTACTAAATTTCAGATATATTAAATCAAATTTTAATCTCGGCAAATTCGTATAATTCAAATAAAAATTAAATTAAGTACCACTGCGGCGCACAAAGCCCACTTTCAGTTACATAAAGCTCTCGGTTGTGTAATAATATTCCCCGCAATACAGGGGGTGGTTTATTCGCGTGTGATGGATGAACTTTAAATATCGCCTTGTTAATAGTTTACATCTTAATTATTGTCGCAAATTTCTCTTTTAGGGTTTTCATCATGTCAAAGGTGTCGGTTATATCAAATAATTTATCATCCAACATTATTATAATGCGTTCGACACGTTGGGCACGTCGGGAATCATTTAATATCTAACATCAATACGCTGCTAGCCTTGGCCTGTCAAACACCCTGACAGCCTCGACGCCTATGATAATGGGGTTGGAATTTGAAATAATAATATTCGTTATAAGCTAACAAAGTGATGGAAATGTTTCAATTAAGACACGTGCAGATATTTCAGTATTTTCCGCCTGCAAATTATTGCTTCAGTTGAAAGCGACGTCTCAAATAATAATCGACGAACGAAGACTTTAAATAAGTTATTTTTAATGGTTAAATGTTGATTTTTTTTAAAATGAACGGATAGAAAACTTTACGTTAGGTGGCTGGTGAATCTCTTTACTATCTAATCAGAAGAGGCTCTAAAGATTGGGTGAAGATATAAAAATGTTACACATTTTGAGTTTTTCATATAGAGAAAGACCCCAACTGCGAGACTTTAATGACGAGGCAACATGTATTCTCTCCACCACATTATTTCGAAAGTTAACCCCCATCACGATTTTCAGGACTTTATTATATTATTGAATTGGGGGAATATTTAATATATTATTAAATTGCCATATCTCCTACAATATATATTATAAATTAAGATTAGATAAAGTAAATAATTAAAATAGATAAATATATATGTTTTATGGGTGAGAGGAAATCCAGTCTCGCTCGCGACCTGGTGCGAGCCACTAATGTAAATTAGTCTCTGGGGGGATTTTATTAAACATGGAGATCGTAGAAAGCTTCTCGAAAGATGAGGGAGTGGCCACAAGGTTTGTGTGTCCAATTGGTCCGCCTTTCAGACCGCTGACACTTCGTATGAGCGCCTCACGATCGAACGCCATACTCGGATATGTTCACAGAACATGGTCTGCGTCCATCACTGGATCTTCGCACGGACACTCCGCAATCGGGTAAAGTCTAAAAAGCGAAGGCCTAAAGCGCCCGTGCCCTGTGAGGAACTGGGACATCCAGTAATTACGAACTGATATACTATATCAGCGGTTCTTAAATTTATGTAGCTCGCGGGCCCCCTTTTGAACAATTTTTTATGTGGACCTTTGTTTGAACAACATTTTTTTTGCGGGCCCCATCCCAACCCTAGGCATTTTACGTCTTCAAAATCTGACCTTCGGCTCTCAATATGCGTGGATCCCAATTTAAGAACCACTGTACTAGATCAAAACATTATTGGGAATATTATTGGAATTTTTTCATTAAAATAATGTAAATTTTTAGATTGTTCATATATACGCAATAATTTTTGGACATTATTATTTGGCATGGCAAAATTTAGTATCTTGATTTATATGCATATAAACATGCGCGCGCATCAAAATTTTGAGAGAGTGTTAATAACATGTTTTTTTTTTATAAAAATGTTGATGTATACATTTGCTTATATAGCGAGTATGTGCATTGTTATGAATGTGCAAATGCTTGCGTGGTAGTTGCCAATGTGCCTACGGCACATGAGCTTCATTTGAAATAACTGAATTAATTAGCGCAATATCTTTGTAAAGATATTAAGCACATTAACTATATTATAAAAGAGCCAGACACACTTTGGAAATGTGGAGGTAATATTCAAATAAAATATTAAGCATAAAGGATATTTTTTGGAGCCTTCGGCATAAAAATACGACCTGCAATTTGAGGCTTGTAAAAAATAAATTTCGACTCATAAACGAGGCGCGAAATTCTAGAAATCTTCAAATCGATTAGGTCGTTTTCGTGTTCTCTGATTACCGCGTTAACCATTATCTTCCGTACAAAGGAGTGCCATTACCACATTGTCCTGGATCCTTTTGAAGGTCTATGAATGTAGTCCTGGCAACAATCGAACGACAGGGTGATTTTGAAGTGAAAGAGGATGCCAGTTGGGCAAATTTTCTAACAATACCTTCGCGCAGACGATATGGCCTGAATGCTTCATTATACGAAAAATATTCCCTTTCACCTTTCATTTTCCATTTATAGAAAGTTTTCTTTAACAATATGGAAAATCGCTCGAGCGTATTTTGTTGCAAAAAAGTGTTTTTAAAAAATCCATTCATACTCACATCATGATACCAAGTTATACGATGTTCCTTGGGGTTGGCCCGGATGGAACACTCAAAATACACGTCGTCCCCTTCCTTGATGTCGTCCGGGTTTAAAGTGCTTCCCAAGGTCAGCGAAATGATCGGTGGATCTGGAAGAAGAAAAGAAATCCACGATAAAAGCTGGAATTAAATCGGACGCAATCGAATGAATTCATTTCGTATTCAGCATTCTTGATAATAGTTTATATTCGACGACAAAATAAAGGGGCTGGTGGATCTTATCAATGCTTTCTATATTATTGAACAATGAAAAGGTCTTCTTACAGAGAACCACTTCTTTGAGCCTATAATTGATTATATCTTCAATTGCGACCCTCGTATTTGGTCTGATGGTATTTTCTTTCATAAAGAGATAGTCGAAATATATAAGACGTTGATTAGTTTTGAAGTGTTTTTTAAAGATAAACCTTATATCATTTAAGACAAGATTGTATTACAAGACGTGATTCGATATTTTTCACATATGGTCAATGATTCGATTGATCTCGCCAAACCGCTTTAAAAAAACATGGGAACGTAGACCTTTGGATAAAAAATGTACCTTTTATGTTTTGTTATCTCAATAATATAATTATATTTTTAAATTTATTAATATGTTATAAACACTTAAATGGCAATCAAAGAGTGAATAAACAAGGCCGTATAAACCGTAATATTTTCAATAATATATATTATTAATAGTTGAGAAATTAATTATATGTATTTCACCATCCCCATGGCAAATTATATCAACTCTCAGAGTAATAAGCTAAAAGTCGGAAATCTCCAATGATCGCTAAAAGTTTCAAATATTTCGATCGTTGGAAACTCAAACTAAACAAAGAGACAACCGAAGCCATCTTGTTTTCCATGAAATGGAAAAAAATCTTCAAATTGATCCAATAGTTGTCGGGTCCAGCTCCATCGAATGGAAACCTCAAGTGAAATAATTTGGGGTGATTTTAGACAGAGGATTGAGGTGGGGAGCACAGGTGTCGGTGGCTCGAGCCCACGTATTAGCAGCTATGGGGGTGCTGCATTCCATTTTTCGTCGGCGCAGTGCTCTTTCGGCCTTATAATAAAATTAAGCTTCAGAGCAAAACAATAATTTCAGATACGTACACAAAATGCCAAAACATATTTTACTGTAGTGGATAGTCATGAGTGCGCAATGTATGAATGATATTAGATAAAGCGGAAAGAAATGTCATTTTTTTGGTTGCATTTTTGCCGTCAATTTGCCTCGGGTTGCTGTCGAGTGAATACATAAAGATTGGTGTCATTTTGAAGCTCTGTTGTTTGTCTTACTTTTTCGAATATTTTTATATTTTTTTGGCCATAGTGAAAATATTCAAGGCAGAAATTGATGAGACCCATTTGTGATCTTGTTTATATTTAAATTATCTTGTTTATACTAAATAAATCTGATCCTCGAAAAACAATAAAGGAATTATCGCTAGATATCGGCTGCTCCTGGTCGACAGTAAAAGACTATTTGAAAAGACTCGGGTAAAAACATAGACAGGGAATTTGGGTACCGCACGAGTTGTCATCATCGGTCTTGTAACAATGCTGTTGTCTAGATATGAAACCGATCCATTTTTAAAAAGGATCGTTATTGGAGATGAGAAGTGGGTCCTTTACAACAGCCCGAGAATTACTATACTACGAATTATTAAAACCTGGCTACACTGTCACAGCAGAGCTCAATGCTTAAATGCTCAAAAAGCGATCAGTACTGGTAAACAACCAAAGAAGAATATTACAGCATGATAATGCAAAAACACACGCAGCAAGGATTACGCAGAACAAAATAAGGGAGCTGGATTTGGTAGTGCTGTAACATCCACCATATTCTTCTGATATTGCACCTTCAGACTATCATATTTTCAAGTCATTAGAACATTCGCTATGCGATAAAAAATTCACTTCTGTGCAACAAGTGAAAAATCATTTGGATTCTTACTTTAGTGGAAAACCGACCGAATTTTACGAAAGAGGCATTAAAAAGCTACCTAATCTATAGAGGGCGATTATAAATATCAATAGAAAAAACTTAATTGAGTAATATTGTACAGTTTTTATAAAAAAAAATTTTTTTCCAAATAACAAAAAAAATGACATTTCTTTCCGCTTTACCAAATATTTGATTGATTGTATGAATTATTTATTTTTTGATTTGCAAGATAGTTTTTAAGGAATGTCGCAAAGAGGTTTTAAGTGTCCTATTTTCCCCCTATATACAAAATTAAATTAACTCATATTATATTTTATTAATATTTTATTTTCCTTAATATAGGTTTATAAATAAATAAATAAAAATCAATTATACGAATACATTTTGGGATAATATTTTCCGTATTTTAATTTAAACACCCACTAGCCGAAGCGGGGTAAGAAATGTCCTATTTAAAATACCATCGTTCAAATTCACTAGAACTATTAAATATTTTTTCATGAGTTCCACCAATATATTTATTGATGAGAGAATGACTGATGGATATCTAAGTCACACGTAAACGCTCTAATAGAAGCAATAGGGGAGAATTCATGGATGAATGTCTAAATTACTGGTTCGAGTGCAATCCATTCAGAGCCACTCCATAGAATTTTAAAGTGGTCATGATGTTCGCTTGGAGAGAAAGAGCGTTCAATTCTAAACTCCATATCTCAATTGAGGTAGTGTTCATCCGAACAGTACCATATATCCTGCTTGAGATCCGCTTTCCTAAATTATTAAAAATATATGCTATTTAGCAATTTATAAAATAATTGAATCTTAATCAAAGATTTGACCATTAATACACCGTTTATATCAGATAAACTTTAAAGGTCTGGGTTATTGTATAATATACTCAGGGTTAAATAAGCAAATTATTAATATATGTGTTATTTTTAAGTTTGCCAAATGTTATGCTACACACAAACGCTGTATATTTTTAAGGTAATATAATTTTGTATATTCAATGAAGGCTTTTAAACAAGCCTTAACTTAATAATTTTACTCAAAACCATAATACGGGCGCGCTAACATGTTATGATCCGGATTACATATTTTTGTTCATTTATTTCCAAATTTAAATATTTTTTCAATCTATCAAATTCAAATTATTACCATAGTAAGTTTTAGCATTTTTTTTATTTAAAAAATGTAGCATATATTCTGATATAGAGCTAAAAAATTCGTGAAGCAGTTGATATGGCGTTGACAGATCATGTGGCGAGACGGACGGGTAAAAAGTTAGATGACGTCTGTCGTAGAATAAACACAAGGGAAACAGAAAGAATAAGAATATTAAATAAGACGAATATGTTGAGAAGCGCGAATATATTATAAAGAAGATAAATACCGTTTTTGAGACTGGAAGATTAAAATGGGAAAAACGTGTGTGGGGTTTGTACGGATTGCACCATCGATGTTTGGGTCAAAATCGGAATTTCAGAAAAAAGTAAAAGAAGTTTTCTTTAAAGTCCTTATGACGCCCGTCAAAGCATGAATCTTTGATGTGTCATATCGAATATCGGATATAGGGGATCTCCATGTGAAATCTTACTTGGGAAATGATTTAATGTGGTGGTTTCCCGTTGCCTTCCATTTAAAAGTATTATTTTGAAAACTTTGATGTTAACACTCCTCCAAGTCTGAATTATTTAAGTTTTTGTAGGTCCAGTGTTGTTTGAGTTCGTTATAAATAAAGCATAAAATTCATGTTTTTTAGTTGAAAAAAAAATTATTTTAAAATCACCTAAATCGAAGTAGTTATATAAGAACTTAGTATGACAGGTTGAAAATCTTGAAATTTTAAATATTTTTTTGCTTTAAATATAATTTTGCAAAATAAATTTAAGTTAACGTCAAGTAACGTAGGCGTGAAATATTCATGCTTAACGTAAACGGGCTTAAATGGTAAGCCTGAATCATGTTTCCGGTCCATATCAAGATTGCATTTTAAAAGGGTTTCTCTCGCAATTGCAATATTGCTCACTGTTAAATGAACTAGATATATTTAGAATAAAATTTAGTATATTGTAAAATCGTTGGCGCATTTCTAGTATATATATATATATAAATCTAGTGGAGCACACTCGGCAGAGACAGAGCCGGAAATGTGCTCGAAACACTGGTAAATGAAAATATGCTAGGGGTGGAAAGCTTTCTATCACATTAGTGCTTTCCTCCCTCGGCTCGACTCAATTGATGAGAGAAGATAAGTGATTCGAAAATTTATCTCCATCCTGCGCCACCTTCGTTTGCTCCTACCGCATTTGTGTCGAACTTGCGCCACCTTCCAGGTTTTCCTCCGCCCCTCCAGAGGAACTTTCAGTAGAGAGATTTCACCCTGCTCTACCATGTTGGGTTTTATTCGCCCCTAAGACTTATCTTAAGCCACTACACTGGTTTGCACATATTATTAACGGTCAGAGTGGTCAGGCGTGTGTGTGTACCACCATACTTCGGACTAAATGGAAACCTGTGGCTTTTCTCAATCAGCAGTATTACACTGAAAGCTTTTCAGACCGACTCTGAATAATAATAATAGCAAAGTACCCTTTCTTGAAAAACATTTGACTCCTCTGATAAGCTCTTCGGGGAGCTGCTCGGACTATAGAATCATACTAAGTATTAATTTGCTGTTGAAACTAAACGGAAAAAAAATTAAATATACGACTTGTTTAGATAAAAATAAGGAAAATTTGCAAAAGATAACGTTGGAATATCGTAAAAAATAAAATATTTCTATTACTATAATTTAATTGGGCCCATCACTATGCAAAATGCAATCCAATCATTGGACCAGATCCTTCAGCAAATAACAAAGACCCAATAACATCCAAAGATAATTAAGAATAAAGCAACAAAAACAGGTTTTTTTAGTATAATTTTAATTTAAATTATGTTTAATAATTAGTCTAATGCAATGGTTGAAATTGCATGTTATTAACCAGTTTTAAAATTTACGGATGAGTTTTTGTCAAAACCAATCTCATGTGATTCTCAACATTTAATTTATTTCTATCTTTTAAACGAAGAAGACTTGAAAATCCATTCTACCAGAAATATGTAAACACCAATGGAACTAAAACACGAAAGTCAAGTATTTTGCTATTTTAATAAATCTGCTAGATATGCTACTTTTTTCAGCCAAGTTTTTTCGATAAAATTTACCAACATGTCATGATTCTCTTACACTTCCTTTCGACAAGCAACGTATTGCAGTGTAGAAAAGAATAACATCGTGATCAGAATCCATGTCTTTGCACAGCTCTTTAAGGCGTCTTCTCACTTTAGGCGCCTCAAAAATAGGCTATTTTCATGATTTTTTTTCGAGGATTTTCGCTAAAAATTATGAGATAAAATGGATCTTATGTAATAAACACATCTTTCAAGTACATGAAAAAAAAATATTTTTATATTTTTGAACAATTATTATAATAAAACAGTAGCATCGAAAAACACGTGTAGAAATGTTATGTTCGTGGCTTGTTGATGGTATCTCCGAGATGGGTCATTTGAAACAAAAAAATAAAACAGTTTTAGATTCAGTATATCAGTGGCTATAGCGCATATCATCAGATTTTTGATATTTGCGAAAATAACAAAATTGCGCACGTTTTAAGAAAAAGTAAAAAAACGCGTTTTTTTGCAGTTTTTTTGTAAAAAAAATTACTTAAAATCAAAATTTCAAAAATCTGATGATATGCGCTATAGCCATAACTATGAAGAATATGTCATTCAAATTTCATGACAATCGGCCGGAGAGTTTCCGAAATTTCATCAACAAGCCACCGAAAAACCTTGTTTTGAGATAAACACGTTTAAAGTTTTGGTTGCAGAAAAATTGCCCAGACACAGCTGTTGAAACACTCGTTGTTATTTTGGGTATTTCCTCCGAAGATCTTCATAAATTGGTTTCAAAACCTCGTGAACATCTTCAGCTAGAGCAGAAAGATGTTTAAAAGTTTCTATCTGATTGTTTTTCACCACTTTCTTGTACTTACACCATGAGTCTGAATATCATGGTGCACTCAGGTAGTCACCTAACGGTCGCCCAAAAATGTAGTTAGACTCGTCTGATCTTTATGAAATTTCGATATAACATTTTTGAAGATATGTACTTTCAAAATTTAAAATAAAATAAAAATCGATTTTTTTAAATTTGTAAAGTGAGAAGACGCCTTAAACAGATGGTCATTAAAAGCTCCAGATTTGATGTAATTTACGAGTTTTATCAACGAATGAAGTACCTCTTGCAGAGGAATTAGAAGAGTCTTACTGAAAAGGGATAAATATTTTGTATTCAAAGGTAAAATATTACTTATCTATTTGGTTTTTAAATTATTTGGATCCACATATATGTTTAGATTTGTAAATATATAAGTACAGCATTGAAAAGATTTCATTATCGATTTTAAAAAATACATGAAATCGATATCCTTGACCATCGATGCGCCACTTTGATGTTGTTTTTCATTGGAATGCCCGTCATTTTAATTACGCTCAAAGGCTCGCTCGCATAAGTTTGAAGCTCATATTTTAAAAAGCTTTAAAATTCAACGTACCACACGAAGGTTTAACAAAAGTTTTTTTTTCTTTTGTGATGGTGCTGGATGTAGCCTTAAGAAGGATGGTGGTTTGGGAGGGTGTCACACAAAGAAATGCGTCCGAACCGTAACTCACGGCTGATAAAGACGTCCTGCCGCCTCGGAAGGCTGCTAAGGAGAAGCCTTATTTTATCCTGCTGGCGTAGTCAGATACATTTCTCAGCAAGATATCGTAGAAAAATATGTAATACCCATTTTGTGAATGTGAGGATTTCGGATGCCCCCGGAAAAAATCTCCACGATTGTTTATTCGTCGAAGGAGTTACATAATAATAACCATTATTTCGTTTCAATGGCATGCACTTTCAGTGAAGCATTTCCTATGAAATGAGAACATAGCTTCTAATATACATTTTTATATAAGAATTTCATAGAAAAATAGTGAAAATCAACAAATAAAAAAATCAATTATTTGGATCAGCGAGTGCTCATAAGAAAATAAGGATCTGTATAGATCATGTAGAAATACAACAGTAGGTCTTTGGATATCTTTTTTATTAAAATTTAACAAAAATATCATGTTTGATTTCCATATTCTTATAAGATCCCTTTTTCAATATATCTATAGAGATAAATCCACACCTTTACACAATATCAAAAACATCAACAGAATCAATATTAATGATATGGATTAATAATATATGTAAATCCATTTATAAGATTCAAAGTCAGATTATAGTAGTTTATTAATAACTTTAGTGATTGTCTTTTCATCAATTATGGATATTAATGATTATGGATATTGCTTGCCGTTGACATATTAATACGCCCAATGATATAAATCATGTCACTTGTTACAGCCATTAATATAGGATTTGCAGCTCCATTTAAGACATATGTACCATTATCACTAATTCATCTAATAATCAAATCCGTTTAATCGATATACGAGCTTCTTTGATGTCCAAATGCGCTTCGGAAGAATAAAAATAGCAGTGGAATAGAGTGTTTGCAAGGAAGCAGGGATAAATTTATTAAGTTGCATAGAAAGTGGATAGATTTTAGATGGTGGAAACCAATAGGTGGGCGAAAGCGTCGCGACGCCGTAGACTCTACATTGTAGGGAAACAGTTGAGGGCATAAATACCACTTAACAATGGAGACCCCCAACCCTAATGCCACCTCATCCTTCCTACCCGGCACCTTGCTCTTCAAATCTCACCCCTTTTCATCCTACCAAAGCAACCGACCCATTAATTCGGCTCTGGCTGGAGGCACAACTCAGGTTCTGAATATATCTCGAAAGATACATATTAAGTAAGATACCCGGGAACACTTGTTACATATGTAAAGTTTTCTCGTGTCCCCAATACATTTATAATATGCCCGACTACCTAAATTTAATATATCCAACTTGTTTAAATAAGTTCCCCCGACGAAGAATGACCAGAGAAATTAACATAATTAACAAATTATTTATGCGATGAACCGCCATATGTTGTAGGGGATGAAGACATAAGATTGTTTAATTCAAATGTGAATGAATTTGTTCAGAAATTTCCTAATTGAATTAAATAATTTTAATATATTATATTGATTCTAATAAACTATTAGATATTAGCATAGTAGAAAATATTTGTACTAACAAAATAAACTACTCGCAAAAAAATTATCCTAAAAATCCAATAGGAAATCATTTCATATAAATATTTTATCCAGAAAAGCTTTAAAATTCCATAAACAATATTAGATATAATCTATTCTTTTAAAATAAAATAAGCCCTGAAGGGTTAATAAAATTGTTTAACCGGAAAAGATATTCCAAAGAAAATTTTACAAGGAAAATTACACAAATCTTTGCAAGTAGGAAGAAGCCTCGTGATTATAATAAGAACAATGCTTTCGGTTGTCTTATTTGTTAGTATTTTCTGGTAACGCTCGTAGACATTGCATTAATTATGCTAAAATTTATACCTCGTCACATAATTACGAATGTTCAAAAAGTTGGCGAAGGTAGCTAAAAAGGATGGAACAGGGAGCTTTTCGCGAGGTCCCTTATAGGGGAGCAGTAGGAAGCGACAGGAAGCGGCAGGAAGCGGCCCTCCCCCGGGAACATAAATAACTCCTCGCCCATACAGACCGGCTAACTAACGGCCTAGGAGTCAAGCCAAAAAGATTCAATGTCGTAGTCGACGGTGACTTAACCGTCGCGTCACTGCTGGGGTATTTATGCGACACATTCCGCCAAAATTTATAAGAGACTAACCGATTGATCAAAATTATATTGAGGGCTTAACGAGATGATGAACATTTTGAAGCGGTTTCGTCGGATTTAATTACAAATAAACGTTGTCGATACGATCGACTGGGGTTGAATGTGTATTTCAGTATATTCAGAATTTGAATGACGGTCGTCCAAAGAGGCCAAGTGTATGCCATGATGGTGCTTTAAAGACGTTCATGGTAAACAATCTCAGAACAACCACTAGAATACCAGCCGAAGAGCTTTGAACTACTTGTACGTATGTACACAAGGATCCATTGGAGCTCAGGAAGGATACAATGCTAAGGGTGTGGATTCCATGGAAGTCATGTTTGTAGTTACAGCAAAGCGTATGAATTAAAAATACATGGTGTTTTAATTAGTTAAAAATATGTTTAGCATCTCTTATATTAAATTTTTAAGTCATTAGCTTACAAATATTATTTCGTTTGATTAAAGATTCGGTGATTTTTCCGTAAAATAATTTTCATATATTAAACACGTTGAATTAAATCTAGATTAGAGTAAAAATATTGATACAAGATATACTATTTCAATGTGATGGTTGGTATGGTGAAATTCATACTCCTTGATTTATACGATAAATCTGCAAAATTCTTTGGAAAGTAATAAAAATAAATCTAATCATAAAAAATAATAAACTTATTTAGGTATTGGAGTTAAGATATATTTTTAAATAGTGATATTTAAGTGTTGGAATGAATAAGAGTGAGTTAATAAAGAATTAACTCTTATAATTCGAACCAGCTTGTAATTGACTTTGCAGGTTTTTCAGACTTCATACTCGAAATTTAAAACTGACTACATAATGTTGAATTACGAGTAGAAAGGGTTAAAATTCAAAACTTATCTATAGAAGGATAAATATTTTTAAATGGTCCCCAGACAAAGAAATCCAGTGGTGTCAGGTCTGGAGATCGTGAAAGCCACACAGTATAGCTGCCATAATAATACATTTTTTTTACCAAGTGTTGGTATAGTGGATTAGATCCTGGACTCTTATTGCAAAGGTTCGGGTTCAAATCCAGATTGTAGAGGAAAATCTCACACAAATTACAAATTTAGGAGATCGAAAAAAATATTCCTGATCAATCGTCTCAATCCAAGTTTACCCTTATTTCCTGGATTTGAAAAAATAAAACTTTGAGGCGATTAATAAAGTCGTGCATGAGTGAGTGATTGAATTTGCAACAATAATTAAACTCTAATTTATATCTAATGATAATTTCGCTACTCACTCGTAGATTCCCTTCTTTTCTACCTTTCCAAATAATCCTATCCTTGCTTTATCACGTGTGGAAGGTAACGGGAAACCACCACACTAAATCCTTTCCCTAGTAAAATCTCCTATGGAGATCGCCTACGTCCGATGGTTCGGATATGGCACATTAAGAAGATGAATAATTAAAAGAAATCCTAATTGAAAGAATGAGCCCCTTTGCAAAAATGAAAGAGAAAATGCTACTTCAGACAACTATAGTTGAAATAAGAAAAAATATCGAGTATGCATTAGAAGCCAGAGGTGGCCGATTTTAACACATTTTGTAAATATATTTAATAAAAAACCTCTTAAACATAAAAAAGTATTTTCTCAACTCTGACCCTGGCAAACGGGCAAATTCTTCAGGTTTACTGACTTATTGAATGATTTGCATGACATATAGCATATTTTTGGGAAGGGTATAGTCTAGAAAACTTGTCAAAAGTAAAGTAAGTTCAAAATAGTTTTTAGTTTTTTTGTTTAAAGAATTTTTCACAAGTCACATTAAATTTGTTTGCAAATTTTACTTTGGAATCTCAGAACTAATTTTCTTTAAACGCATTTGCATAAAAGAATAATTTATTTAGATCAAAAATACATTGTAAAATATAAAACAGTTATTTCGTGCTATTACGACTACAGACTAAAAAAAATATGATGATTTAATGTTGAAATTTTGGGTATTAGGGTATTGAAAAAAAATCTTTTTTGACAAACTTGACACTCAGGACAAAGAGTAAATGTATGAAACGTAACAAAATACCCTACTAAGACTCCTACTAAATTTGCCACTCATTAATGGATCATATTTTAATCAAAGGTGGATGTCAATGGGATATCACTAGTGTTTCTTCTCGAGAAATATGCAAAATCGAGAATTCTCATTTCTCGAGAAATTTTTTAAATCAATTTCTATTGTATAAAATTAAATTTGTATGAATATTTTTGTTACAAATATAGCTACTTTCGGTTTTTAAGCAATGTACTGCATATGAGTCCATTTTTGCCAAAATGCATTCTGTTTGAAAGTTCTAAATATTTCAAAAAAAATTCACAAACCTTTTACTTTCAAATTCGTCTTTTTTGTTTAAGAAGCAAAAGATTCAACTTGAACTTATTCTATGATATTTATTTTGGCAAGCAATACATACA
Source organism: Stenopsyche tienmushanensis (assembly GCA_008973525.1). Classification (NCBI taxonomy): domain Eukaryota; kingdom Metazoa; phylum Arthropoda; class Insecta; order Trichoptera; family Stenopsychidae; genus Stenopsyche; species Stenopsyche tienmushanensis. The sequence goes on along the minus strand of WACJ01000009.1, from coordinate 877,660 downwards.
TTTTTTTTGTTTTCAAAAATTGTTTAGAAAACGATTTTTGTTGAATATTGTTTGTCAGAAAGTTGCTTATAGTTTTAAGCTAAACAGATGTGTCAATAATTTATTTCGAAGATGAAAATATTTTGCATTTTATTCGATATTTTAATTAAAAAGAGCACTAGAATGTCCAATTCTACATTAGCTGCATGTGTTTTTTAAGGGTTATTTTATAAACAAAATGAAGAAATATCATTTATGTATGTTTTAATAATACTTTTTTAAATTTTGCCACTTTTTAAGATGTTTTATTTCAATTAAATATTAAGATAATAATATGCAATACTTTACTGTTTTACATACGTTTTTAAGTTTATCAAAATTTCTCGATAAATTTGAGAAATGATATCATGAAATGAGCCATTGAGAAATCAAAATCCCTAGATATCATTCACCACATTAAAATACTTATCAATAGAAATTCCCAAGAAATGAAAGTATTTTTAAAATGGCTTGTAAAGAAGATTTTCTATTTCTTGAATGCTTTGATATGTTATACTCTAAACAAGACGAATTTGATATCATATCGCATCAAAATTTCTTTTTCAATTTCAAAGGGGATTAAATTTTTTGAACAATTCAAATGTATCGATTCCAGATGAATAGATTCGCATAGCATCCCATTTTTTCGGGACATATTGTGAAATAAATTTGCACATACATTCTGCGTATATATCGGATATACCGAGAAGAACTCTTTCTCTTTGACGATCCATCTTTGGATATTTTTTTTCGAAAGCGAAAAATAATGACGTGATCGTTGACACAAAAAAGGCAGAAATATCACGTTTCTTTTGCGTATTGCAAAATTTTACTTAATAACGTTATCTTCAAGTTCCATAAAAGGAATATAATATGATGCGTGTGGAACTAAATCGTCGTATTAAATTACATTAGAGAACGATCATGATAAAATGGCAAACAAATTATTGTTCGCATATTTCATGATATTTTTATAAAAAAAAGATCTGCTCGCTTATAGCTAAAATATTTCATACGCTCAAATACGGAAGGTCCCGAAGAGAAAATATCAAAGAAGAACCTAATGGCGACTCAAGTTTTATGGAAAAAAATATTTTTTTGAATTCTGTTATAAACACATTAAAGTTTTTCGGTTTTAAAGGAATTTGGGCAATTTTCAAAATACATTGTGTAACCTTTGTAAAACAAAGAGAAAAGGGGCGCATGCCTTGTAAACAACAAAATTCCAAGAAGGTCTGCGTGACAAAAAAGAGGAGAACCTATTTTAAATGTATTAAAAGTAAAATTGAAATTGACTTTGACAAAGTCGAGTAAGTTTTCTGAATAAAACCTCTCAGAAAAACAGGCAGCCGGATGAGTCTCAAAAATATCTGCAGTGTTATAAGATTAGTGGCTTTCGAATGGAATCGAAAATTACAGGTATTCGTATTAAATTGCATTATTGCAAATAAATCAAAGTGAAAAAAATATAAAACAATTTTGCAGAGTGGTTCTAAAATTGAATGAACGTTTTTTTTTTAGTAAAATATGCAACAATGCTTTAAAATATTGATGGGTTTAAGGCCATATCAATTTTGGTTGCATTAGGTAAACACCATATTGATTTCATTACCAATCTGACATACAATCGATTTCTATAATGATTAATTTTGAAGTATCAGGTCAGTCCAAAAGTTCGTGCGCATTTTTGATTTAGCATTTTTGAGACACTGGTTTTGAGTAATTAATTTTGTACATCCTGTTTAGAATGGTAAATATTTTTTTATTACTTATGATCAAAATTGAATCCAATTATTTAAATGTATATTTTGCTAAAATTGCCAGACAAAGTGGGGTTCACTCAAACCTCTTTTTGTGCGAATTTTTTTGTGCGATTTTGAAGTTATGCGGTTTAATTAAAGCAATTTTTTTTAATTTCATAGATTAGGTATCGAGATATTTTGGATAAAATAGGAAATAAATCATCAACACTAACTGAAATTTGAAACAAAAAATATAGAAAAAAACACGCCCTTTTTTCTGGTTTAGAATTTAAAAAAAAGTGATTTTGTTTTTTTGTATTTTTCCAATGTGTCGACTTTTAAAAATACATTCTCCAAAGGAATATCGAAAATTCTAACCACTTATGAAGTAATAGCTATTTTAGTGTCGCGGCAACTTGGCCGATCTTACCATAATGAAATCTTTTAACGCGTTTTTCTCGAAACTATTTTTTTCAACACGGTTCACATCAAATATTTATTTATCAAAGTTATAATTAATTAATTTTCTACAAACTGGGTATGATTTTTTTCCATACAACGCTCTATTAATCCTACCATATTTATGTCAAAATTTATATCAATGATGCAAGATGTCATTTTAATGTTACCAAAAATGCTAATTTTTAATTTCCTTATAGTTTAACTATTTTTTATTATTTTTTTTTTATGCGATTTTGGATATATTTTATATAGCTATTTCAAAGTTATGCGGTTTTTAAAATCCATGGAACTCATCTTTACTTTTTCTATGTAAGCCATAGCTTTTTTTGTGCGATTTTACGTGGAACGCATCTACCGCACAAAAAAGGTTTAAGTATATACGACCTCAATATCTCACCTAAGCACTGTAAGACATTTAATTAGCATTTAGTTAGTTAAACTAAATGCTTAATAACATAATCACTGTCCGACATATTTGTTACTGTCTTTTAATTTTTAAGTAACTACACGTATTGAGTTTTGTAAGGCGTTAAATGAAGTTTATAACGCAGAATGCACCAAATGCTTTCATAGAGTTCTATATATTTTCTTCATTGTGTTTGGCATTTTGCTCATTTCGAGCGTTCACCTTCCGAATTATTTCCGGAGAAGTTGCTGATCGTTTCGGGCCACCATTATTGCATTTCTTGGTGCTGCCAGTACTATTGAAAAGATAAATGGTGCAATACACAAACATTTTGCTCAATTTCAGATGTTTGAGATCGCGAACCATAATCGGTTGGGTCTTGCCAGCATGGGGCGATATCAATTTTTGTTTTTAAGTTGGAATATGATCTGCGAATGTTTGACAAAAAATGTGCATTTTATTATTAGCGATATATGGTAGCACTTGATTTGACGGATTTACAAAATTGTCAATTGAATCATTAAAAACTTGGTTAGCAACTAAATTTTGGTTTCATATAAATAATGTATAAAACTGGTTAAAAAATGTAAATGCATAGAATCGATCTTCTTCTTAAGATGCCATATCATCAGAATTTGCCTCCTTGTTGTAAGATCTCCGTAGAAGAATTTTCTAGGGGATGTGTTTTCCATGTCCAATATTTACGGTTTCAGTCCCAGAAAATAAGGATTGACTTGGATCAATATGATCAATCGAATATATGAATATTTCCTAAATTTTTCGATATGATGATTTTTCCCCACAATCTGAATTTGAATCCGAATCTGCATAATGCAAGTTCAAAATATAGTCCACTATGTCAACACTTGGCAGTAGTAGATTGAATCTTTGTAATAATAGATATTCATAATATAATGACGGTTCGACGATTTGTTGCCTATTGCTTGTGTCGCCATCTTGTGGATTCACACGCTATTAAGAAATTGCATTCGCTTCCTACGTAACATCGGTAGTGGTTTTGCCGGGAGCGATTCTTATATTGAATTTGAATTTTGCTAGGCCCAAAATAGCATGCGTAAGTCCCGGGAGCCACGAGGTCCTCAAAAAGGATGTTCGAAGGCATAAAGCAAGTGTCGGCAAGGCGGCGGGGTCCGGTGTGCATGGGGCACGGCCATTATCGCGACATAATTTTGCGGTCGCCGCAGGGTTAATCTATTGTGTACTCGGGATGAGGGGTGGAGTTTATGTGTTCGGCGCGAGGTCGTACATTGCTCGTGAGGCCACATTAACTTTGGCCCTCTGTTTGAGCACACATACAAACACACTTGCTTCACTTTCTAATATTTATGATTACATGGTAGAGAAAGGTGCTTCCTGTACTTCATCTAATCTGATATACCACCTAACAGGAACGACAAAGCCCACACGTGGTAACTTTTAAGGTCACACATGAGATAATATATGGCCTGATATTATGTTTAATATACGCTTTCCGGTTGTAATCTCGACACAAATCTCACAATATTTCTACTTGTGCGTTATTACGAATGTGTGTATGTGTCATTTGTGGATGGTCTTATTTCGCGTTGTCGTACGTGTGGTGTTTTGTGATACTTCAGCCTGATATGCCACTGAAATATTGAAATTGCTCGAAATGCTATCGAATAAGTTACTGGAATATTGAACAATTTTGAGAAGAAAAAAAAATAGTAAAAAGTTTAAAACTATGATGAATTATTTTGTTAAATCTGAAGCTAAAATTTCTTAAGGTCATTATCAGGACCGTAACAAGAGGGTGGCAAATCAGGTGCCCGTCATGGGCGCAATTGATGTTGGGGCACAAAACGCAGAATATCAACCCAGTCGAGAGTTGCACATGATTTTTATTTTACTTGACCATTCTACTTTACATGGATCAACACTGATTGACTTCGTCCATTTTTATAATATACACTAAGTTGTCTAATCCCTCTTTTCTTCGTTATCGCTTAAACATTGGACCCATCCAGTAAAATACCGCAATAAAATAAAGACAACAATATTTTCGACCAATTGTAAAATTTAAACAATTCGATCGTGAATTGATGCAAAAACTCGGTCTTATTGCTGTGAAACATCGCCAAACACTCGATTGAAATATCATCACGACGCTGTTTTTGTTCGATTGTGAGCAAACGCGCCACCTATCTTGCGCAAAGCTTTTTCATGTTCAAATCTTCAGTCAATGTGCGATGTACAGCATTTTTTTAAAAGCCTACCATATTACGCACTTACACTCGATGGTCATCCAATATCATTTTGTGGATTTTCTTCGCTATTTCTGGGGTGGTTACCTCATTTGGTCGACCACTGAGCTGTTCGTCTTGGCAGTTTGTACGTCCTTGTTGAATTCTGCCACTCAAAATCTTAATATTAATACAAAGTCTCTGAAAACGTTTAATATTGATGGTTACCAAACGAATTTTAAACGACGTAGCATCTTGAAACTTAAGCTTTATAAAATATATAGTTTCATCACAATCGCCCTCTATATGTTAGGTCGGGTACTTTTGGGACTATCTTCGTGTAGATTATTTTAAAATAAACATTTTATTAATATTTCATTTGTGATAGTATTATTTAACTTTTAAAAATAAAATAATGGATTTCCGGGAGAAGGGGGTGATAGATACTTGCCACGGACGCTTCATACCCTCGTTACTGCTCTGGTCATTATTTAATCCAGTGATTAAAAAGTTGGATTTGTAACTCAATCATCTTGGGTTCGAATCATGCAGAATGTGTGGCTGTCAAACACATTTTTAAAAATACATATATTCTCTAACGTTGAAGCGGGGGTGCTCTCTGGGGCAGAGTCCCTGGGTGCTCCCTGCCCCCACGTGCTCGTCAAGATAGCCGCGCTAGCACACGAGATGTTGCTGGATGATTGGATGGGAATAGACGGGCGTCGAATAGAAATACTTTCTTGTCTAAATTACTTTTTATTCCACACGATAGAGAGAGATATGGCTACGGGAAGGACGACTTCCCACAGCCAAGGCAAGCCGACGACTCTCCCGACTCCCGCCTTCTGCGCATCACTCCCCAATTGGCAACAGTGCTCGCGCAATAAGCTATCGGTCAGTATGCAGGTTCAATGTCTCCGCAGGGCCACAAGAGATGGCGCTGTTAAAATAACACATTGCACCTAAAGAGAGACGGAAGATGTCGCTGTTAATTTGGAGAATTAATTTGCTCAGATCAATAGCGCTATTGCGTGGGGATGTTAAATCCCGTTAAATGTCCCACAAAAAGGATTGCTAAAAATCACCTCAAAAAAAAAATTCTACAATCGTTAAATATTTTGAAATTAATCTTATTATCAGTTGATAATAATAATATGTATTTAATAAGTAAATAGTATGATTTATGTAAAATTTCATAAAAGAATAATAACTATTTTCATAAAACTAATAATTGAATAAAAACTAGCCTACTTTTCATTTGGAACAATGAGTAGCCATGAAAAAGCGAGGACCACCTCATATCTTAATAAAGGTGGCATTGACTGCCAAGATCATATTGTGGTAAGGAGATGCTCAAATATGTAATGTGGCTATTATATAATGAGATTGGGCTTAAATGATAAGAATCATTCGAATAAATGTTCTGAACTTAATGAAAAAATATGTTTTAATAGAAATGAAAAATAATTCAAAATAGAATCAACTGGAGCTGAACTGAAAACCAGAACAATCATCGATGGAAGATCTACAGGGCATAATTGTATTAAAGTGACAATAAGAAAAAGCGTTGATTTATTTGTATGAATTCAGTTATACTATCAGTCTCGTTATTTAATAGCCACACTTCGTATGTAATTATACTGTGGGTACGTAAATAATTTAATTGCAAGCATTAGATATTCGAACCACATACGTTCGTGCAGCATGTGACACATTAATGACTAGAATCAACATTATCATTCAACTCAAAGGCATCTAAATCAAACCTAGACACTTGAATTTGTTATACTTAAATATATATATTTATTTTTATTTAAATATATTCTTAATAAATTCAACATGAAGAGTTGTACATAAATTGTTAAAATCTTCGCTCTTTCGTCTAATGCGTGGAAAACAAATAGAAATCTTGTATGTAGATGAACTACTATCAATATTTTTTATAGAAGAATATTTTGTATATATTATAAAGACAAAATTCTTAACAAAATCATTTAATATTCAAATTTTCTTCCTTTTAAAGCGTCACAACGGTTATCGAATGTAGGCGATCTCCATAGGAGGCTTTTCTAGCGAAAGGTTCATTTAAGTGTTGATTTTCATTGTCTTCCACATGTCCTAAAATTTAGATAAGAATATAGAAACATGAATTTTAAGCAGGACAGAATTATGAGTGAGTAGCGAAATTATCATTATTTTAAAATTATATTTTAATTATTTTCGCAAATCCAGTTAGTCATAATTCATTCAAAATACTTGGATTGATGGAATCTTGATTGATCTTTTATCATAATTATTCAAGATTTAACACTTGATCAATTTTATTATATAAAACCTAATTTGCTTCAGTTACTTCATAATATAATTTCAGTGACTCAATAAAAAAATGTTACAGGGCATAAAGTCGTCGAAATCCTGAATCAGACATTTGCCATTAAAAGTTACAAATTGTTATGAATATTTTAAGAGCCTCCCTCGTCATATAACAAATTTGGTTCGCGTCTTTTTATATTCTTCTGTATGTTTAAGACAACAACTTTTCATATACACTTTTAAGGTCCCTTAAAATTTTACGCCCCAAACTTGTCTTAACTGTTGCTTTGTAACCTCTTTGGCGTTGGGAATTTTTAACCCTGATTAAGTCGCGCGACTCCAAACTTCACAAAATGTCAAATAAAAACTTAGATAACTGCCGAAGCCACATCTCGTTGGAAGAAACGATAAACGGATAATTTTATTCAGAGGGCAACTTTTCGCAATTTTGTCCACCGTAACTATCATATGATCGAATTTAATTTTCATGGCGGACCGACAAAGTGATATGATTTACTGAAATGTTGATATTGCATCCCAAACAAATTTGTTCTGAAACATAATTGAATCCGTTTAATAAAAGCCCCAGCTTATTAGGTTGGGAAAATGATATGAGGGATGAAATATGCACCGTTCGATCTCGCTTTGCCGTTAATCAATTTCAGCAACAAAATATTTCCCGACGCAATTTAATGATGGCAGTGGCCGTTTGGGCGGAAAGTACCATACAACCGCCCCTAAATACAATTGCAGCATATAAATATTTGGAGGGCATTAAGCGTGAGAAATTATTTTCAGATATGAAATGTTTGTTTAGCCTTAGCTAATGTTTACGTTTCATTAAAGTTCATGTGCCCTTTGATAGATGACCCGGCGAAAATGGCTAACAAATTCTATGGTTGATCTAAAGCTTTACGAACATTATTTTGCAGTAGGCAATTAAAATTTTCACATTTGTATGCTATTTTTTTATTATAGCTAGATGAGATTGAGATTCGTCTATTACAGCTTGCATACGAATATAATGTCGGCATTTCCTTACTAGGGAAATTGAAATGCCACATTGCGGAAAATTAAGAAGGCAAAATGCGGGAAATTTCGCTTTCCTAGCTTATTCGCTTAGAATTTATACTCATATATCTACCAAATATTATAATATGTAATTAGTTAATAAAAAAGTAAATATTATTCCAATGAATAAGGGCGAAACTTTGTTTATTATTCTTAAAATTAAAATTTGATAATTGATCATGAACAATCATAATTAGTTGATAGATCCCTGATTGTTTGACGATATCCAATTTTAATTGATTTTCTTGTGAATATCTCCTAGGTTCAACCTATGATCCTTATCAAGTTTTAAAAAATCCTATGCGTCAAATAAAATCGGCGAACTTTGAATATTTTATTCGTTTCTGTTTGAATTTAAAAATATATTTGTATATACCGGATGCTTTGCACATTGATCGATTTTGGGAGTTAAGGTTTTTTTTTTGCTACTTTTGACACATAGTCCCCATGTACTAAGTGTCAGGGTTGTCGAAATAGATATTTGTTTTGACGTTTTGAAAAAATGCCTAATATTTCGCTTTTAAATCGACATAAATTTAATTCTGTAATAGTAATAGTACGAAATAACCGTTTTTGTATTTTGCAATACTTTTTTAATCTTAATAAATTACCTATTTTATGTAATTGATTTAAAGAAAATAAATTCTGAGCCTTCCAAAGTCAAAAAAAGTGCAAACGAATGAGAAATGTCAACTTTTTTATTTCTTTCCTTATTTTAACTGTAATTATCTGAAGTAGTCATTTTTACAAAGGCGACCCTTATTTTTTCAATTAGGATTACTTTGTGGTCACCTCTGTCGTATAAATTAATTCTTTTAGCCGCCCCATTCCGTGGCTCGCACGGTCTTCGGATCTGACACCACCGGATTTCTTTGTCTGAGGACCCAAGCGCAAGCAGCCCTCCCTGTCCATCGTGAACCCCATGGACGTGCTCAGACAGATGCTGTTAAACAAACAATTAGATATCCCATTGACTTCCACCTATGATTTAGATAAGACCCACAAATGGGTGGCTAAATTATCATTATGCTTTAATTCCTTTATACAGGGTTTCATACATTAGATCTGTGTGTCAGGTTTTTCGAAAAATATTTTTTCACATCAAATTTGTAAACGAATGAGAAATGTCAATTTCTTAATTATTTAAATAAAAAACTAACAACTATTTTGAGCTTAGTTAAGTTTTAAAAAGTTCTTTTATTTCTTTTATATTTATTTTCTTCTGCAGGAGGGACGACTTCCCGCAGCCAAGGTCAACCGACGACTCTCCCGACTCCCGCTTCCTGCGCGTCACTACCCAACCGGAAACGATGCACGCGCAAGAAGCGATCGGTCGGTAAGCAGGTGCTATGTCTCCGCAGGGCCACAAGAGATGGCACTGTTAAAATTGCACATTGCACCTGAAGAGAAATGGAAGATGTCGCTACTATGCGGGGATGATAAATCACCCACGCTACAATATTATAAACATTCCAACGATATGTTATACAAATCATTCAATAAGTCGTTAAACTTGAAGAGATATCAGTTTACCAAGGACAGAGTTTAGAAAGTACTTTTTATGCCACCTCTGCTTCGTATGCATGCATGATTATTTTTTCTTATTTCAACTGTAGTTGTCTGAAGTAGTATTTCCTCTTTCATTGTAAAAAAATATATTTTGACAACCTACCTAGCTTCAAAAAAAATTCGATCCATGTGCAAAACGTCATGTATATCCATTGTCAGACTCAAGTGATCTCCAAAAGAGATTTTTGTAGAGAAATAATTTTCTACATTCACACGTCGTTCTTATAGATACAAAAACGACAAATAGTTTGACCACATACAAGCTATTTTTTTAACGTTGAATTACTATCTTATAATAACTTACATGATGATGATCTCTAATAAAGACGAAATTAATATATACATAAATCCAGTGTTTTTAAAACCGTATTAAAAACCTTCCTCCTTGATTTGTTTATCTTTTTAAATAGAATTCTGCGGCATTTATATGTAATAAAAGTGTTTTATTGGAAATCAATGAAATGGTGCGACATACTGGTGACTTTTGACATACTGGTCTTTGCCCAAAAATAGAAAAAATATAAGCTCGAACAAATTTGTTGAACAAGCACTTTGAATGTTTAGGGTGATACCCCCTCAACTTTGCCTTGGTCCTTAAGCAGTCCTACAAAGACTTGAGTTTGAGATGCCTGACGTATGTCAGTAGACGACGTCTAATATACGTACATACAATTATTTCTAGACTTCTTTTGAAAAAATATTATTTTATTTTGCTTAATATAGCATTCATAGTGATTCGTTGTATGAAGCTCCTGGTACCAAACCTACACACATTAAAGATAAAGGCCCAATTCTTTTCTAATAAAATTTTATCAGCAGCAACATGTCACTTTTAATATGGAGACGTCGTTGAAATTTAAAATATACGAGATTTCTTAAGACATGTGTACTTTTAATTTATATACTCCGATATGCTCTCTACGGATATTGAAATGTTTCACTTTCTTTGATGCTTTTGAAGCTTTCGTCTCTCGGACTCGTTTTGATGTGAAGTATTCGCAAATGGGAAATTTATGTAAAGCGAGCTTATATACAATATAAATTTAGGCTGAAAGGAAATTTGGTACTCATCTTTTTTTGCGGAACATGTACAACATTCGCGAGACTCTCAAATATGATGGGGATATAATTATCTTGTTGACAGGCTATGACTCTTTCGAAGAATTAATACATGAAAATGAAATAAAAAAATCGGAGAAGAATCCCCATCGTTCAGAAATCATTTCATGAATTACGAGCGTTTGCCTCAAATGCCAATTGCCTTAATTACATACAAATGTATTATTTTTGTTAATGTTAAAAGTTCACGTAATTAAAATACGTTTCAACTTTAGTTTTTTAGGTGAATCGGGGAAAAATCTTCTGTTTTTATATTTTGAATCAAACGAAAAGCTCAAAGTTCATAATAACCAGAACTTTTTAATAAGCTCTCCACAGACTTTCCAGGAAACCAGACAAAATATGATGGGACGTATCGCGAATGTTTCCAAGTTTTTTTTATTTATTTTTTGTTTCAAGGTTTGAACTTGATATTATCGCGCAAACGAAATCATATTTTGATATACGTTGATAGATCATTTTCAATTAGGTTTTTTTAATAATCTATTCATACCGTTGCTATTCAATCACAAGATATAAATGGGCCATAAGTTACACTATATTTTTAAATAAATTTATAACTTAAAAACAACATGAATTGTTTTATTAAATATAATTAAGACAGTGTTATGTTACTTTACTTTATTGAAGTGGTATCAACTTTTTAGTAGTCGATATTGAGGCTGTCATGCAGATTTTAGCAGAAGACAACAACTTAACAAAGTTTAGACAGAAGATGATGAATAGCAATAAGTAAAATTATCATTATTTTATTGCTAAACCAATGGTTTATTGACATTTTTGCACAAATTTAGATCCAGAAAACTGGCTTAATCTGTGTCAAAACAATCGATTAGATATATTATTACCCCTATAAAGAGTACAGGGTTTATCCTATAATATTAGCATGATATTTACACATTAAAGCTGGCAGATATTTTCAAATGGAATTTTGAAAAAAAGCTTTATTGATATTAACCCAAATATCTGCATCAATGTATTGACATGACAGAAATAAAAATAAATGTTAACTACTTCTAAACTATACAAAATGCAAGTCCCTAGACATAGAAATTCAGTGGTGCAGGTCTGAAGATCGTGCAAGCCCCAGAATAGGGAACGTTCCCAAGCAAAAAAAATCCAGTGGTGTCAGGTCTGGAGGTATCGTGCATGCATACGAAGCAGAGGTGGCCAATTTGAACAAATTTTGTAAACATATTTAATAAAAACATCTTAAACATAAAAGAAGTATTTTCTTAACCCTAACCTTGGTAAACTGGTACTTATTGAATAATTTGTGTGAAGAAAAATTGTTCAAAATATATATAAAAACAGTCATTTTGTGCTATTGCGACCACAGATTAAAGAGTGAAATTTTGGGTATTTTATCAAAATGTTGTAAATAAATTATTTTTAACAGCCCTGACACTTAGGACACAGGACCTATTTGTGAAATTTATCAAAAGACCCCCTTTAATCACCAAAAATAATTTGTCGGTCCATGTGTAAACACCCTTTATATATACATATAAAATATCAACTGAGAAATTATTGTATTAGTTCAATATTTTATTTTTTAAAGCACTTTCTTCTATGATAGGTATGATGGGTAATTTCATTTATACAGTTTTTGGATGAACGTTTTTTGTCATCACTTCTTAAAAGTTTATGTTATATCCTAATAACGACGCTCGATGTGATATTTTTGATAGAAACAACCCCCATAAAAAGATATTACTATACTATATTAAATATACAATAGCATAATTCATCTCGCATTACAGTCTTGATTGCGAATATGCAATTATTGACCATCCCGCCTATAGGGTGTTATAAAATCAAAACGTAGTGTCTCCAGTTGGAATACATTTTTAATGATTTTGAACATAGATATATTCTTATAGGATAACGTATGAAGTACTGTACTATTTATAAAGTAATGAAACTTTTTAGATTCCACATGAAACTTTAGTATATAATAGTAGTTTAAATTTATAGTAGAATGCTCTTTATAATATTGGAAGGCTAAATTTTATAACCAGTATCAAAATTTACTTTATCAACGTATAAAATTGTATACAAAGTATGAAGATCGCTCTCGCATCGATCATGACAACGGAATAGTATACTGTCGACCCTTTCGACTTTATGAATCGTAAATATTTTTTACTGTGTTTTACTATCAAACTTTCGTACACTATGCGAACTTCCGAGGCAACATATTGTCAGATATCACATAAACTATGTGAGATGTATATTTTTTAAATATATCAGTTTTACCGCCCTCGTGGCACGAACCCTGGTCGTACGCGTGTCTGGTAGCTGATAAGGGTTAACCACTCTTCCTCTCCGCGCTGCATAATGTATGAAAAACCACTATGCAAACTCGCTATATTCATCCTGAAAAATTTAAGCGTATTGCATTTTAAACAAAGAACGCTTTGTAAAAAGCATACGTAGCCCCCGAATGCGTACCTCGGGACTCGATTAAAAACGTTTTCGATTAGGTTGTTTTAATCTAAAGGACAATTGAGGTGGCGGTTCTTTGAAAAACAGTTTTCATTGCAAGTCGGATGTAAGATCGGACTAGACTTTACCGATAGAACACGTGACTTCGTTAACCGAAAGAGCCCCTTTTTGCCTCTTGTGACCATTACCGTTCTTCATTACAACAATGAGCCCCTACACAGTCACTCAAAGCTCTTCTTGAAAATTCCCCATCATTAGATACCAGATAAATCACGAATTTTAGATCGGGGCAAAATCACCATTCAAAATAATCGTATTCTTTAAATTTAGCATTTAAGTATGTATAAGGCATTTCCCTTTCATTGGCTACTCTGCGTAGCTCAAGATTAAGTAAGCGCACCGGAAGGGAGATTTTCGAAACGAAACAATTCCAAGAACTTTCTATGAATCCGCTTTATTCCTTGATGTTGAAAATTGACAAAAACCGTTCCGAGAATTAAGGTATACAGTGTTCATCCAGATGATAGACGTACTGTGAAAAAGCTCATGTATTTCAATGGTTTCTATTATTCAAGCGATAAGAGTTCAATATCGATCCATTTTGATCTTATATTTATCTTTATTTAATACACGTGTTGAAAACACTGATGAACAATGAAATTCTTCTTTAAACGAAAAATGTGATTATTTACATAAGATACACCCATAAAGATTTTCGTTTTACACCATATGACATTCTAAAACCCCGTATTTGTTACATTTCATTTCATGGCTTTCATTTTTGTCAAAAAATTATTCATGCATTTCATAATTATAACATGCATTTCATAAATTATTCAAGAATGTGTTTTTCAAAGTTTCACAACAAAATTCGATGTGTTTTCGTTGCATTAATGAGCACTAAAGTGAACGCCTCTCGATGCTGGAGCACGCGATAGGTAGTACGAAATGATCGCTCAGTGGATCATTATTCACTAGCTGGCTATATTATGGCAATAAGAAGGAAATTAAATGAAGAAGAAGATGTTGATAGATGTTAATATTTGTAAATTCCTAGGTAGAAGATACACATAAGTGTTGGTATCCTTTCGATAGAGCGTCAGTTAGAATCAGTTTCGTTTCGGTTTTTCTAGCGTCTGTTGAAAGTCAGAAGTTAAAATGCCATCGTATCCGAAAGGAAAACAGGATATCACAGACCGACGTATGATAACTGAACTTTTCAACATATGATATCCACAGACGACAATCCACAACACGACAACTGTCCAGAGGGAGATAAAAGCTGGCGCAAGTGGCAGAAAGCTAAAGCTCTTGGAACGGAGCCTGAAGCGCACCCTAATCCATTGTACCTCGATCTTCGGAAAGAAATTCTTACGATATATGAAAATTTATCGAAATATGCATTACTGGCGAGATGTTTAGGTGGTCACACACAGAATGTAAACGAAAATTTCAACTCAACTTCAAAGCACTTGTATTCTACTTGCATTTTGACTTAAAATTAATTGAGGTAAAGGCATTTTTGAATTGTTCAAGGGTAAAGGGTTTTTGACTTATTGCATACTTGTAATTCAGCACTTGTAATGATAATGAACGAGCTGAAAGTAGTAATTGAATCGCAGAGCTTTAATTATGCACGGCAAATGGATGAGCGATGCTTCAACTGACAGAATCAGAACCAAAGAATTCGGAAAGCTCGAAATAGGAGATGCAAGCTCAAAATTATGCGTATGAAGAAAAAGCTGATTAACCATTGGGTAACTTAAAAAGTTATGAATCATTTATTTAAAATATTTGTATAGATATATTATACTTATTTATAATCGATATGAACTAAGTTTTGAATTAAGTTTTTAATTAAATCTTAAATCATGTTCTTACAAAATATATTGCTAATATTTTTTTTTCATTTTAAATAGAATTGCGACTATCACAATTTTCGTAAGCAGCAAAATCTGATGGCTGACCTTCCACTGCCATCAGCTTATAACTCGGATGTTTCCGACGGAAATTACTAAAAAATAAATCAGATATACTTCAAAATATTAATAAAATATTCTCTAAGTTTAAAAGAATTCTGAATTATTTTTTCCTGTTAAAAAACCATACGTAAAACGCTAAAAAACTCTTCCTCCTAAACCGGTTTCCTCCCTTACGTTGCCAGTAAACGAGAATTGAATTGATTAAAGTCGAATGGTTTACTTATAGGGATATTTTTTATCGAATCATATTATTCATTATTCTTATTTATCTGATCAATCTAAATTATACTTGTTTCAACGAATCAGGTTATATCAAAAATGTTCGTATTTACATTATAGGTATCGAAATCGTTGTTTTTCTTAGGAGTAGACCGTTCATTCGGTTGCAATGAATCTTTGGGAAGTTATTGCATACATCCCTGTAAACGTTATAGAATCAGTATAAGTGTTATTTGTGTACGTAATTTGTTATGCGATATATTTAGCGGATGCACCATGTTGGCGCATATGGGTCTGGTCATTTTTTTAATGTTGTGTTTTATTCTCATCCCTAAAACATAACAGAAAACTTTAAATCTAATAAGCTTGGAAGCCATGTAAAATTTGATTTTTTAAAATACAAATCAATCATTGAATATTGATAATAAGAATTCCACTGTAACTCTGGCAAACGCATTCTCCAGAATTTTTCTTCAAAATTCGATAAAAGTATGTTTTTTAATCATCTCTAAATATTTAAATCGCATTCACAGTCAATGTACTACAAATTTCCACGAAAAATACGATCTGATTTTTCTTCTTTCAAACCATACCATAGCATTTCCCAATTACAAAGGCTTTTCATGTATGCTTTGCGGATTGAATGTACCCCAGAAACGTGCATTTTGTTTGTTGACGAAGCCATTAAGGCGAAAATTGGCTTCGTCAGTCATCCATAAATTCTGTACAAAATGAGGATCTAACGCATTTGTGCTAATTAACGTACTGCAGTATTGTTGGCGCAATTGATAGAAATTTGCATTTAATTGACAAATCATTCGAGCCATGTAAGAATACATTTTTAAATCCGTGGAAATTGTATGCGAAATTATATGGGCATTACATATATGACATGTAATCAGTTGGGCTTGATCTTTTTTCTTCCAAAACGATAATATTGAAGTGATTGAAAATATAGAAAAATAAAGCAAATTACACTCAAAAATTGTCTCACAAAAAGCTTATAGAAATATTATATTAAGACGTCAAATCATAAACAATTGTCGGTATAAATTGATATAAATTTTTCAAGTTCTTCAAGAAACATGATGATCATTAGAAAGTTTTTCCAGAGTGCTTACAAATTATAAATGGAACATCTATCGTCTGTTAAATGTCATATTTCCATGGAAACACTTTAAAATGTATATAATTTATGAATATATTGAACTAGCCAAGTGTTTATATGTCGTTTATGTATCTATAATGCATGTATATATTGTATAAGAGTAGATGACTGAAAGTCAAATAGGGGATGCCATAGTGAAAGAAGGGAGCTTTCGGACGATATATATTAGGGGAGCGATGCTCTCGAGACTGACGGACGTTGTCCTTAATTTTTGGCAATAAGCTCTGTTCTCAATCTATTTATATTGAAGAATTTATTTCAGAATTGCGAAAAAACTTTCCACGTACGCCTCTATACGTACACATGCAGTATTCATGGGAAATATACAAGGAAAAGTATGATTACATCAAACACCATAAAATCTTCATGCTGAAGTTTGCCGCAATGTTTTACTTGGGTAAACACTAATACACATATGTAAGACTTGTGTGCAGAGAATTCTGTTTGTACTATAAACATTTCGACGGAGTAGAGGACTTGCGGTCGAGAAAAATTTAGAATACATCATTCATACTAACACATAAGCGTCTATTTATTACTGAAAGATTCTGAGCATGTTTTCTAGTTAGGTTTATATTTATTTATTTGATCATTCTATTTCATATTTGGATATTCAAATTGTTTTGTAATTTTTTAAAAAAATACTAAAATTGAACTTCAAAATATAATGGATTGATATAAGTTGTTTGATGAAAAAAGTAAAGCATTTAAAACTAATGCAATGGGTGTTTATGAAAAATATTCTGAAAGTAAGTGTACTGTAACAATAACGGACTCTAGTTTTTGGTTTTTTTTAAGGGTTGGTTATATTAAGTGGTAGAAGAGGGTTTCCTGACAAAACGAGCATAGCAGGAATACTTGGACAGGAACAGGTGTCCAGTTGCGTGAAAGATGTCGATAAGATATCCTTTGACTTAGTGCCTTCAGAATATCATCTTTTCCCCTTCCCGAAGGTAGATATGGGTGGAATTAAATTTTCAATCGACAAGAAGATGCAGAAAAAGATTCTAAAGTGGAAGAAGAAGCTGGCGGGAGAGTTCTTTGTATGTTAAACGTATGAACAATATCCTACATTTTTTTCAAATACACTTTTTCTAAAAAAATATAAAAATTTAGTACACTTACTTTCGGGATATACCTCGTATTATATGTAGAAGAAGGATTAACAAATATTGGTTCAATAAATTATTCTAGATCAAAATCTTTACGTTAATGTTTATAAATCATCATCTCGATAATACACTTGGGTCTGTTTTTATGCGGATCTTTTTTATGCGAATTTAAAGTTATGCGGTTTTCAAAAATAATGCAACCTATCCATCATTTTTCTATAAAGGATAAAGCTTTTTTTATGCGAATTCGCACAAAAAAAATCTAAAATTAACACTAGTGCCAGTTGCAACCGTTATAATGTGAGTATTTATAGAGCGATGGACTAACGGAATTGTTTTTAAATCTGGCAACTCTTTTCAAAAGCTTAAGAATTGCATTTTTATAATTATCAAGTAAAATAGACCGTTGTAAAACAATTCTTTTTTATGCGATTTTTGATACAATTTATCACATTGATTTGAAGTTATGCGGTTTTTAAAAATAATGGAACCTATCTCTCAGTTTTGCACGTAGTTCAAGTCTTTTTTATGCGAATTTTTTATATGCGACTCCTCGTGGATCGTATCTATCGCATAAAACAGACCTAAGTGCATATAAATTAAATAGTAGTTATTTGAATCTATGATATTTTTCTATTTTTAGGCTAAATTCATTTCCCATCATTGAATATGAATTTAGATTTTATGGTATGAATTTGCTGATGTATTTTTAAGTCTATCCTGATATATCCGTTTGAACTAATTCGTTCAATTTCATTAACTGATCAATATAATTAATAGTTTCAAATGACTTCAATAATGTCCTCAGTTGAAACACTTGTTGTCAATTAAGCAGGGCTAAATTACAACTTTTTATTTCAAGATATTCATGATTTTTTAGTGCAATAAACCTATTTTTGATCAGTTATCATTGAAACAGTCATCACTGAAAAATAACGCGGAAGCTTTTAAACAAGCATTTGATTCATCCCTACGACTTTTAATCTTCTTTGAACCATAATTGGTCAATTTTCAGCCGCTTTGTAAAGGCTATCTTTGATCAACTGCTTCTGAGTGTATCTTCCATCTTTAAATGACATTTTTTGAACTCTGATAGTTAATACTTCAACATAGACAATACAAAATCCTTGTAGAATTCTAAGATTCTCTGTACCATATTTATTGCGTGATTGAATATTACATGATTAAAATATAGTAAGTATATAAAGGAATACATTGAAGCGTTATGCATTGTATAAAAACTATATAAGATGTTATATTGATAAGGCGTATATGATGATATTTTTATCAGGATTTAATCAAATTTCTTTATTTATCGCATAATAACGCCTCTTTTATTATTGATAATACAATTTTTTCCAGCTGTTATAAACTCCTGGTGGAAATCTTCTGTGAACAATCAGAAGACCCGTAATCTTAGGATCGGCCCAAACATGATATAATTGAATTGTAGCCGCAAAGCCTCTGGGAATGTCTATTTCATAAGCATTTCCTCCGTAGTACCAAGAAGCATTCTTGGAGCTTTTCTCGTGGAGAACAAAAGCTCGACATATTTTATCAAGCTTGTTTAAGCTGGCAAACTTGTTACGGTGACGTATTCTTATGCAAATTGTATAGAGCGTACGACACAACCTGATTTATGATATAATCTGGACATACAAAGTACTCCAGAAGTGGCCCCAAATAATAAAATTTAAAAATCCGATTTAAACTTCTCCAGAGCGCTGAATATTTTAATGGCATTTCCGCGAAGTTAGCTCATTTTTAATTAAGCAGTGCAAATGTTTTTCCAGAATTAATAGAACGAGGGGAATATATCGAGGCGAAAATTATAAGTGTTATTCTTAAGGCGCTTTAGTGCTCCCGGAAAAAAGTCCAAAAGACAATTTTTATTAATATCGTTAAGGGGTCACCTTTTTTCGAAGGTAGCGATAAAAAATAATTACCCATTCTACGAACCGGTATAATCTTGCCGGTAAAAACGCTTCCCAGGAGAGGTGAGCTGGAGAAATGCGAAATCCTCAAGGCTGTTGCTAAAATTCTTCGGATACGGAGAACGTTCCAGCGTGAATCGCCATTATTTCTGGATCGATAGATTGATGAGATAAATGTCCATATACTTTTATACAAAGAGAATATTTCGAGCTTTCGCTGTATTTTTTTTGCTGCGCCAAAATAAAGACGGATAACCTGATGAAGATAAGTTTCATCCTGATATTGTTTTGATGGTTGCGATTCGATGTATTAAGATAAAAAATATTTATAATCGAATTATACGCGAAGGAATCTCAGATTTTTCTTTGAAAATTCATAACAAAACTTTACTTTTGTGCCAAAAATAAGTTAAAGTAAGAAACAATTTTTTTTTATAAAAATAGTATAGGAAAAATATACAGTCTTAATTCAAATAGATAGATAATTTTGATAATATTTAAGATCTGCATATAGGAACTTCGTAGCTATTATAAATATAGTCATGTATATTTTTTATTGTGTATATTTTTTCTTTAAATATGAATAGACTTTTGAGATATAAATCGATTAAGGGAATGGCAGTTAGATGGGTGAATGAAATAAGAAATCTATTGGGAATAGGGATGCAGCCATTGGGGATGAATGACTTGGGGCCTTAATCCCCCCTAAAATTATCCTTTTGGAGTCGAGAGAAATTTCTGTGAATATTTTGCTATACAGATTCCAAAGATAACCAAAAAAATCCTCCATATTGCTCCAATATTTTCTTTGCACAAATTAACAATAAATTGGAGGACAACCACCAATTATTTTTTGATAAATATATTTTTTTTTTTTGGGAAGAATTAATTTTGCTAAATACTTTATTAACTCTTTAATAAACCGTAAATTACTTAAGAAAATAAAACTAAAATAGTATTAAAATACTGTGATAAATTCTCCCTAAGAAAAAATCCTAGTTGTGTGCTGATTACAGATAACGGATGGTAAAAGCTTAGAATAGAGATGAATGGAAGCAATTTGCAGAGGTCTTTGTTCTGCAATAAATTCCACCCAGTTGATGATGATGTTTGTAATGATTTTTTCTTGTTGAAATATGCTTCCAATTACGTTTTTATGTACATCTTGGCCTCGTAAAATACTGACATTATACAACATGGTTTTGATTTAACACTGTTTGTAGGGTCATGAATTGAGCCATGATTAATTATACCAGACATGATGACTAATCATGATGCTGTAAAATCATGGATTTGTATTACACGGCGCTCTTGAAGAACCATATGACCGTGTTATACGAGGCAACGGTGTATATATTTATTCAAAATCGTTTCTTACTTACAGTGAGGGATTGAGCGGATCGAACAGCCGGGGGTGCAAAAGCCCCTTCGAAATTGGGTCGCCCGGACATTAATCCGTCAAAGAATTGTATCGCGTGTGTATGTTTGCGTTTAATATATACTTTGAATAAGTAATTTGTATCAGCAGGCAGGAGAGCAGTGTCCGTGGATTTACCCAGGGGAATTTTAAAAGTGTATTTACCCAACAACACACTTGAGCAGTTTGTCGGCAATGTTTTCCTTTACTTTAGGGGCCTTTTGAAGGTAGCGCCGCCCTGAAATTGGACTACTGGGAATAAAACTTGCTGAAAAATTCCCAATTGCGACCGTAATATTTGCCTGAGGTGTCATCCTCTTTAAAAGTTCGACATTTTTATACTCGCTGAAAAACTACTTTAATGAAATTTCGTATATACGATCAACGCTACTTTTATGCCACCGAATGCGAGTTTGCTCCCACGCATTAGAGGGATGTTCGTCTTTTTATATCCGAACTTGGAGATCCAAGCTCATAAAAACTCGAAAATATATTACTTAATCCCCATTTTTATTTTATTAAATATTTAAGACTTATACTATAACATTTGAGCGACTAGAACACCAATTCTTTGTGTTGAACATTCCAACGATATGTCTCAATATAACAAGCAATAAACTTATTAAAAACCTACCTAAATATTAAACACTGAGAAATAACGATCGTACAAAATTAATAAAAATATTTCAATAAGTTCGATCATTCACCATCCCTTTTAAAGAACATTAAAATCTTTATATAAGAGGTACCCAAAAAGATTTTCGTTTTTTAAATGAACGATTTTATGCTCATATTTTATTAATTTTTAACATATTATTACAAAATTTTATTTCTATCGATAGATATAACTTCTCTCCATCTATCTGGTGACATTTTAATGTCTCTGTCATAAAACATCACTGGATTTGAACGAAAATATTCTAAAAGTCCTTTTTGACCTCGTCATTTGTTTCGTAATTTTTCCATCCAAATAATGCTAAATAGATTTAAAAAGATGGAAATCAGACAGAGCGATGTCTGAAAAATAAGAAGGATGTCGAATTGTCTTCATCCGAGAGTTTTTATTTTTTCCCGCGTTATTTTTGCCCTATGAGGACAAACATTATCATGTTGTCAGGCCGGGCTTAGGGATTAGTTTTGCTACCTGATTCTTTAATAGCCATTGATTTTTGCGTCCATATTTAGAGTAAAGAGCCTTTCTCATCTCCAGTTATTAAGTCACCTAAAAACTGCGTTTTGGATACCATTTTTAGAAGTTGTTCGCATGCGTTAATGCAGTCGTCCAGGTTCTCTTCGCTTAGTTCGTGCGGCACCCATCTTCCTTGTCTCCACACTTTCTCGATTTTTTTTAGAACTCTTTGATTACTCGACCGAGATTGGTCGATATTTTTTCAATAGTTGCTGATGGATTACTTTCGATTTCGGCAGTCATTAACGTAGTACATATTTAACTTCCAGGGCATTTTTAAATCAAAATTTCTGGAACCAATTTTGACATTTGCGAGTACTTAAAATATTGCCCAGTACATCGTTATATTTTTTAGTGGCACGCGTTGCAGTCTTTTTTTTGAAAAAAAATGATAAAACATTAAATTTCGTAAAAATTCTTTACTCGGCGAAAATTGATCCATTGTAAATTGGGTTATTAAATTTGAACTTAAAAAAATCACAATTTATTCTTAATGGGTATAGTCACCGAAATAGCATAAAACACGACTAGAAAGTGCAGCAGCCTAAGTGCAACTAATTCCCAAAAACGGTCAAGCAATAAAACGAAAACCATTTTGGGTTCTACTTATATATTTAATTGTAAGAAGCTGCGTACTTATCAATTTTCTCTTACTTTTAAACACATTTCCATCTATTACAAAAAAGTCCTAAATCCTCCAATATCCTAAATTGATTGATAGCGTAGAAACAAAAAAGCCAAAAAGTAGAAGATGGTCCAAAAAAAAAATTAAGAAAGTAAATCTATAAAATATTTTCCATCATATAAGAAATATTCCAATCTTAACTTTGTTTTTAAATTTGCAGTGTTATGTGCTATGAATAATGACGGTTTCTTCTGCGATTCTATGACTAGTTTGCAAAGTGATGTAGAATAAATTAGTCTTATCAATCATAAGTCATTATAGTAAAGGAACTTTATTCATGTATTATTATATAAGCAAAACAAAAATACGTTGATAACATTTTGTGATGAGATAGTTCATCAATGTTAAATAAGCCAAATATGGTTACCAAGTTAAGCTTACTCACAGCAGCCAAAGATGTTAAACTTCCTCCAAATTTGCTAAATGGTCAATGAAAATCAGACGGAGAAGTTTGAATACCCAAGGGATATCCCAGTAAACGTTTTATTCTCTAAATATTATACGGTTGAATCCACAGCCTGAATCAGAAACAAAATAAAAAACCGTAACGATTGAATTTATGGTGCTTCATACAATTTGTTGGTATTTATACTGATAGCTGGGAAGAAGCACTTTGTATGTGAGTGGGAGATACGACGACTGATGTCAACCCCTAAGGCTCGGGTAACATAAATAACTAGTTTTATTGAGGGTCTTTTAGAGCGTTGTTTGTTGATTTAATAAATCTGGATAAACGTTAGATCCCTATTTGATTAAGATAGTTTAAGTTTTTGTTTAAAAACCGACGATCCCTAAGCAAATTTGCCAGTTCGCCATCACAGGAAGTACATGTGGAAATAGCATGAAATAAATCTGATATTCGCGATATTTGGGAAACTTAGCACACCGTAAGTGACATATTTACCGAATGAGATATAAATCAAATTAAGTTGTTCAGACTAAGTTTTCAAAGAAGATGTAAGTTCCTTTCTGGATGTAGCATCAAACGAACCAAATAAATCTCATGGCGTGCAAAATTTGATTATTGGAACGGAATTGGATACATAATAAATTTATTATGTTAGATTGGAGGATATGTAATATATTTGCGATACAAACACGGTATAATTTTAATAATCTAGATGAAAAGTTGAATGTGTATGCTATAGTTTTATGGAGAGATATGGAAGCGACGCATTGCTAATTTTAGTAGAGGGTATAAACTCTTTGCTAATTGTGCTTTATAGCAGCTAATTTAGATTAAAAATTTTAGGACGCTGTTGTATTTTTCACTAAAAAATCTCCACTTAAATCTTCCTTATAGTTAATGTAATTTTGTAAATTTAAATTATAAAATCTACTAATTATCATTAAAAAATATATTTGCTATGGTCCGCCAACCATTGTAATCATCAAGTATTGGTATTATTCCTCTATTCTTGTTGTAAAGAATCGAATAAAAATCCACACTGTAAAGAAAATAACCCCGCATCAATAAATTCAGTATTTGGGAAGAATTGATATATTGGATACATCAACTTGATTTAGGTTTAGTCTGGTTTCCTTGTTAAAACTTAACACTAATGTATAATGAGTATTTGCAACTGTTCCATGTTCCATAACGGATTTGGTATTTTACTCATCAATGCATTAATAAATACGTCCTGAAAGGATGTTTAAAGAAGAACATTTGTAGTTTTCTTTGAACATTTTGAGTGCTTATATCAGTTTATTATCTAAGAAATATTAATAAAATTATGTTATCAACCGCTAAGCGATTAAGTGAATTTAATTGACCAGATAGAAGATGCAATAATTTTGTAGGAGATAGTTTGGCTGCCATAGATCTGCTTTTATCAGAAAATATAAGATAATTTCAATTTTAAAACCATTTGATTTTAAACATTTTGAACAGTTTTGACAAAAAAATAATAATATTTTCATATCAAAAATTTTTAAACTAAATTGAGCATATCATGAAAAACGCATAGTCCGAAGATCAATGCATCTCCTTTTCTATCACGTCAAAAAAATCGTTTTTTTTTTAATTCCATTTTTCGAAAGGACATGTCTCTAAGGAGGTCGTCCATAATTTTGGTGAAGAAATTCGGATTATTTCAATGCTTTGCAACTAATTTGCGCAATGCGCTCGAAGCAATCATTACATCCAGACTGCACTCCAACGGCTCTGAGACCGCTGAGGCCACAGGTTTGCCCCTATATCTGCTTTTGTTTGCAGGCCAGAGGTTTCTATTGGGAATTTTTCTTATATTTGTTCTAGTAAAGAGAAAATGAAGTCAAAAACATGTTAATACAGATTTAAAAAAGGCGAATAAGTGGAAAGTAAGGGCAAAAAAAGAAAGAACTCTGTATGAAGTGCTTCGAAAACCGAAAAGCTTACTAATGAATTATTTAATAAAAATATCTAATTATTATAGCTTAGCTATCCGCCTACACATTGATTCAATAAAAAATTGAGAAATGCTATTTGGGCCACATACTATTACAAAATTTCGACCGATGAAGCCCCTCAGCATTTACACTGGCCAGAAGGCGCAGATTCTTGGTGCGAATTGTAAAAACATGCAACTACAAGATCGTTATATTTGTACAAGCAACCTCCCTCTCTCACAGAGGATATTCAGCAAATCTTAAGAGCCATTTATGAAGAATTAACGTCTGATAATTTATTGGAAAGATGCCTTGGCTCGTTTCAACGAGTGCGTATGGTCCCTGGTACCGAAATATATATTTTTATGGCAAAAGTACTAGAAATCACCACATATACTGTAGCCTGCATTTTTATCGAAGCATTTAAACTTATTTTAAAAATAATGGATAAAAATATGCATTGCGATTTTTGGAGATTTGCAACTAAGAACGTATGTGCCTTGCCAAAGTGCCAGGCTCCGAATCTTCTAAATAAAACAGCCAAAAAAACAGAGACTGAGGTAGCTGAAAAATTTATTTCTGAAGCTAGAATCGCTGATTAGTAGTATATTTCCCTTTTCAAAAAAAAAAAAAAAATTAGTACTTAAAACTTTAAACACGTTTTTCTCGAAACGAAAATTTTGCATGTTGTGTGGAAAGAATTTTGAAAAACCAAGTCACCAATTGCAATGAGCAAAGTCTTCTATGAAAATCATCTGCATCAAAAAATTAATATTTTTAGAAGATATATGTGAAAGCATTGATCATGCAATAATTTTTTTTTAATGAAAAGACAAACAAATCATTCGTTTTGCATCACATTTCTATCCTTGGTGACTATCCTAGTTTTCGGCAAAATGAGACATTGCTACTCAGGATTAATATAATGCTTCAAAAGATATTTTTTCTGTGTTTGCATAAATTACTGGTGACGTGATAAAATTGAGAAGTTGATGTTAATTTTTGGTTTTATGACATGGAGTTATTGTCATTTTTCTTTACAAAGGCATAAAATAAGTTTAAAAAATACATTTAAATGCGGATGTCTCTATTGATTGATTGATAAACTGACGATTCAATGATCAGCGGTGAAAGAGTTTATTTGGCGATAAATTTAAAACTTCACTGCGTCATATATCAATCTCTATCAAACGCTCTTCCCAAAACGCCGTTTTATTTTCGACTAGAAAATCGCGACTTTACAATTCCGACAATAAACGAGGAAATGAAAAAACAAGCGTCTCCCGTACGAAGCCTTAAGGAACCGGTTGCAAAGCCAAGGGCAAAAATCACAATTTCGCCGGATCAATACAGATCAGGGAGGAGGCTGGCAATATCTTCGGTGAGATTTTGACGACACTTAGGATTTATGGTGAAATTACGGTTATGGCCAATTGAGCTGTTTTCAATCAGAATTTAGGGACATCTTCGGTGATGCGTCCATAAATCCAGATAGAAGTCAAACTTTGACGTCTGAGCACTCGATTCGTATAAATTTGTAGGGTGTAATAAAGTATGCGGGGAAAAGCTCGTTTGAATAAGGACTTCGACTTCGCGGGAAGCCTGCACACAGTCATATTCTAAATGCGGCAAATTTTTATTACAATCTATAAAGATTGAATTAAAAATTTAAAAAAATGTATAAGATAATATTTCATAATAAATACGGACAGATTGTATTATTGTATGGATCCAGGGAAAAGTATTAAAGTATTTCCTGTAAGGATCATCCTTATTCGTCTTGGATACATGGAGTCGTTTTATATATGAGCTATATTCTAAATGCAACCTGTCGAAAGACTTCCTCGGGTTTGTGATTTGTAGAGAGATTTAACTTGAAATATTTATCCTCTCCAAACCCCTACGTGGTGAGAGAATAATGGAGAAATATGTATTTTGACCACAAGACTGCCTTCCAATCCTTTTTATATTCCTCCAGCACACTTTGGACGTCTTATTCTCATTTTAAAAAGCGATTTTCGAAGCACGTCTTTGTTTCCACGTGTATTTTTATTTATAAACTCCTTACTTCATAACGGGCGGAATTTACTGAAAAACTATCCTACAGGAATGAAGATATTTTTAAAACGAACATAGAGTAATTTTGTAACGTCAAACGGTTTCACAAAAAATAATGGAAGCATTTAAAGAATGTAGCTAGCAGACAAAGAGTAAAAAATGTTTTCTATTTGTACGATAAAATAATTTAATATGACAGAGTCATCTATGAATTATTGAGATTAATCAATTTTTATACAAAAACATAATCAAAATCCACTGAAAAACTGATTGATTCCTGGAGGATTTATTAGAAGCTTTTGTAAAATCATTCGTCAAATTGACAAAGCGTGTTGATCAACCTTAAAGTTCATACGTGAGATCATTTGACGACATAATACAAGCAAGAAATCCATAAATTTTATAAATTTTGTGCAAGGGCTTCACGTTGACTTCCATATGCAGTTAAGATGATTCAAATAGGAATATAAGATTAGCGAGGATTAATTTTAATGAATATATTAATTATTGTTGTTAATCCAGTCATTCATAAGCGGTCTCATACGATTTCATCAATTGTCTTAATATTTAATTCTGTACATACAGAAAATCTGGATAAACCTGGATTGAGTTGATGTATCGGATGTATTAATACTTTAATCTCCCAAATTTATGAGTATAATAAAAATAAATTCTACAATATATAATTCAAGCCAATTTGAATCCAACCCAAGATAATGTGCGTGTTTACGCATGAAAAAAATTACAAAATTTTAACCTGAAAAAAATGTTATACGAATTTGATATACATTCGACACATTCATCTCGATGACCCACGGAGTAAGCATTTACAAAAAAATGAGTTGATATTTTTAAAAAAATTTAACTGAAAAGTGTACTGAAGGGCGTCTCTTATTGTTTTGAGCGCTTAACCCACAACATCGTATGGGATACGTGAAAACTAATTCCAACCAAATCCAAGCAGCATAAATAAGGGCCATAATACGTTAAGACCACATGCAATTTTTCAATTAAAAATGCCTCGATCATTGATCGATAAGGAATGCAAATATCGACATGTCGCACTGCTCAATTACATGTGAAACTTCCAGGTAAAGGGGATGTTATAATATTCATTTTGCAACTGATTCGTTTGTAATGATTGGTTGGCAGCAACAGCTATCAAATACAAATTTGTTTCAGAAACAAGTTCTTAATTGCAAATGAAAATGATCAAAGTACAATTAGTCTCAGTCTGAGCGCGAACATAAAGTATCGCCAAGCAAAGCGTTGTTGGGATGTATAAATTTAAATTATTTTTTTTCACACACAGTTTATCAGATTTAAGTAGCAGAGTCTCCCTTCATTGTTGTAGTACGTAATTAGGTGCTCTTTTGTGGGAGAAAATTAGAATTCATCATGCAGGGTGTATGCCCTGGAAGGAAGCTCAATTTACATTTTTATTGTAGTGTCTTAACCCCGCGTCTTCCATTTACCTCTCTTACATAATATGGTTTGTCTCTCTTAGTTCATATCAGAAGGAGCGTATCTCTTCTTTCTTCATTCATTATTCACAATTTAACTACTTATGCTCGGGAGGTCTTCTTTGTCATGGTCGAGCGAGGCAACTTCAATTGCGAGCTAAAACTTTGGCGCTACTTCTTTTTCAGCGTTTATGTACTATTGGTAATTGGCGCCAAGCAACTCTGAAAGCCAACACGATAGAAGCGCTCAATTTGAATGTATATTCTCAAGAAAATATTGCGATATTCTAAATAGAACCGATGTATATTGGATAAACGAAGATTTTTTTGAATCGAGATGTAATACTCGTTATCGAACATAGGCGATTTCGATAGGAGACTTTTCTGGATAGAATTTTCCATATGGTGATTTCCAATCGCCTTTCACATATTGCTATTTTGGGATAATATCACATGAATAAGATTTTTTTCTTCGGAAAGAAGCTGTAAATTAATGATAAAATTATTCTTATTTTTATATAATATTTGAATATTGTTGCAAATCAGTTACACACAAGTGGCCCTGCCCAACATTATCATAGATTTAGGATAATTGTAAATATAAATATTTACCAATCACCAAAATTTGTCGTTATTCTCTGGATTTCAATCCAATTTTTTATAACAAAAATCCATAAATTAGCCCACTATGCCAATATTTATGCTGTGTTGCATCAATTTTGATCTTTTCATCCAAATCATTTCTTATCTTCACTATATATATTATATATATACAGAGTGATTTATAAATGTTCAAATGTACAAACATTTTTCTTTGAAAGTTAGAAGGGTATTTTGCTATGGTTCACACACTAGACCAATGTCGTAAGTGTCAGGGTTATGGAAATAAAATTCAAATTAAAATTCTTAATTATTTTGGCAGCCCTATTCCATTGTTTGATCGATCACCAGACCTGACACCACTGGATTTCTTTATCTGGAGGCGTGTCCCTATTATCTGGCTCGTATGGCCTCCCAACCTGACACCAATACATTTATTTGTCTAGGTACGTATCCTATTATATGGCTCGCACAGTCTCCAGATCTGACACCAATGGATTTCTTTATCGTGCAACGTGCAAAGTTGAGAAATACTAAAAATATCTAAACGTTCACGTCTATAACCAATTTCTTGATTTACAATTGCCTCATTTTCATTTGAGTGGAAAAGTTTAACAACATATAATTTATAAATTGAAAAATAAGTATGGTACATGACAGATGACAGACAGCGACTAACTGGATTGGGATATCATAAAAAGTGCGATCCCATTTCCTGCTCTGTTGTATGGTCTGTTCCGGGTTACTCTGGACTAGCCACACAGAGAATATCTTCCACTGATCTTTTAACCCCGCTAAAAACGCTACATGCAAAGCGTCCAGGCGCCCATCCCTTTTGCTCCGCGCCCTCCAGATGAGGTGAGGTTTCTGCAGGAAAGACCAGCTTCAGACCAGTGCACCCGAGGGTGAGGCGGAGGAGGAAGGACAAAGGTTCAAGCTGAAAGTTCAAAGGAATACTACCACGGGTTCACTGCCACCACCTCAGAGTCCAACCTCAGTTTGAAGGGGCGCTGTAGCAGATAATGGACTGCAGGGGCTATCCCTAGTTCATGGTACACGTATCGGTTCCGTCATTCTTAGTACCTAGCCACGGAGACGAGTCGCCATTTGAACCACCTAAAACCATTCTCTCCTGTTTGCCTAGGCTGTTGAGAATAGTGGTGAGCCTTTGAAATAGTCTCCACCAACTATTGTAATCGGCTGTTCCACACACTCCTTTATGGGTGCGCAGCACAGGGTGACCTACGCATCCAACTCATGTTAGCTGGGCTACCCCAGCTGCGTTCGATGAGCAAACCGACAAGGCTACTTTCGCGCACCTCTCCTCCACATCATTACCCCAGGGGTTGGCTTGGCGTTGGGTTGGCGTTGCCCACGCGTAGGGTTGGCTACTCCTCACCTCACGGGAGTTTTATGGGAGGGCATCGTGGAGTCTAACACCCACCAGGATAAGTATGGTACAGTAACCTAACCTAACCGTATCATTTTATTTTATGCACACGTATAAAATAAATGTATCGATGTAAAATCATCTTGTCTATATGTTAAAATCGGTACTGATGTTGATGTCTATATGTACTGATGTTGATGTTTGGGGTAAATCTTATTTTTTTAACGAAGCTTTCCTATTTATTTAGGATTTATATCTTTCGTTAAGGTCAAAGAACCAATCATCCCCGTTAATGTCTACCGTATGACTATTATCTCTAAAAATTGACCTGACTGACACACATTCATCTACAAACTGGAAACTATTGATTATTGCATGCTGGCGGGGTAATGCTAAAGTAATTAGTTGTTGATGCCGATTAAAAAAGATAAACATTTGATGTGCCCTATTGGCATCGGAGCTTTCACTCTTTTATATACTAAATATGCATGTAGATAAATTAAAAGCATAACAATTGTTGTATATATTATTCATATGGAATAAGATTATCCGGCCACGTCTGTACAGTGGACGCATAATAAAAAAACAGTGGCGTTTGCGTATAGCGGTCATTATGCAAATATGGAGTGGTTGGGTTATATACTTATATACCCATAACGGGTATTGGCAATAGCATTCGGCTTCGTTTTGTTTGCAAATAATACGGTTGATAATGTCACATCTGGTGTGCTTCCAAACGTGTAAAAGCCTTCCGAAGGCTGTATTGACCCTGTCACTCATCCTGATTGTATTTCGCACCGGCATGTTGGGAACATTGTTAATTCTATGCTGTTTCGTATATTACTACAAACGGCTCAAACAAAGTCCATTTAAACTTGGCTGTTTTTATTTTGTGCTGTAATTATTTTTGCCCTTTGAAAAGCGCGAAGCTGCAAAAAATTGGATATTGTAAAAAATGATACAAAACCTATGTATTGTGTTTTTTAACAATATTTCAACCGTGATGAATATTTACCAGAACCGGCCCAGAAATATTTTTTAATTGGATTATGTAAAATGAAATAAACCATAGATTGCATTCGATTCACATCTGCCATGCTGAAATATATTTAAAATTGAATCAAATATTAAAATGTCATAGGTTATATGTACTACTTTTGTGGTGAACGTGCTTACAATATTTTAATTTGATATTATCTGTTAAACAACAAAATGTTACATTGTTTGCAAGCCATTTGAATCAATATTTTCTAAATCGCAAAACAATATTTTTTTTGTAAATGGAAACAGCAAGTGGTTATAAAAAAACAAGAAAGAAGCTCAGATCATGATATATTTAATGTTTTTTGGAAGTTCCCAAGGACACACAGACTATACAAGAAAGTTTATATTAATAATTTTTTGATACGAGTAATATTTTAATATATGAACAGGATGATTTCAAAATGCTTTTGGCAATTGACTGATTGAAATGCGCATAACTTTTTACCCCCGGGAAAAAATCTGTAGATGAAGATGTAATATGCATGATTACTGAAGAATTGTTTTCTGACACCAATGAAGAATTGGAATAAAATGGATCTGGCAAGGTTATCGCTAGTAAGAGGGATGTCTTGATTTTTTGCCAGGAGTCAACTTTGCGTCGCTTCGTTTTCCCTCTGTCCAGTGTTATTTATAAGCGGCCTTAGAATGGTGGACGTGTTAATCTTACCTGAACGTTTGATGTCTGCAGGCAATTTGCTTTGGGTACAAAAGGTGTTGTTTACTGCAAATACACACATATAAACAAATAGAGAAACACAAACACAGGAGCGTGCGCCGGTGAGCTGTCGCACCCTGCAAGGAAGCGATTTAAGGGTTGACGTGAATTGTACATAAGCTGCCGCCTGCGAGAGGGACCTGTTTTATTAGAATGAGCTTAGAAATAGACAAGGAAACGGATGTTTGTCACTGACGTAGTTTTACTGTCGCATTTCGCTGAAGAGATTTAATGAGAAAGGATCTTAGCTACCCGTGACGTCATCTTTGCCGCAGACCCTGCCACTTATTTCGGGGCATATACAACCCCGAATGCGGACACCGACTTGATGATTAATTTAATTTTATTCTCATTTAAATGCAACTTAATACCCTACCATAACTAAATGAACATGATTTGTATTCATAGAGAAATAAGTAAAAATCAGACAATGATTCTGCATACAAGTGAACTAATACGAATGTTAATAAGCTAATGATTAGTAAATGGACCAAATGAATTTCAATATGATTAGTTTTGAACTCGTTTAAATAAATTGGACACATTTTTAAATAATTTTTATCAGATAAGACAAGTGTGACCATAGGGTAACGCTAAATATCATAGATTAAATATCACTTAATTTTATGATATTCCCGATCCAAGTCTTAAGCTTAGAGTAACATATATTTTATGTAATCTTTATAAGCCTGAATCGCCTTCCTCCAATTACCCAGGTTCAAGCATTTGGTATCTTTGTCTATCTGACACTTCGCCGTGCATGTCCAAGACCTCCCAATTATACCTCATTGCTCTAGCGCTTAAGATTGGATCCCGGAGATCTTCGAAAAAAATATTTTCAATTTCATATCCGAATGGTTAAATTTGGGTAAGATTATTTGTATATACATTTTATAACGATCTAAAACAGCGGTTCTTAAAATTATGTGGTCCCCTCTTGAGCAAAAAATTTTTATGGGAAATATATATGTTCAGAAAGTAAGTGTACTAAATTTTATTATTTCTTTTGTAAAAATGTATTTGAAATAAAAACAGGATATTGTTGATACATTTGTTAACTATTTTTTCAGATAGTTTTTATCCCGTTTAATGCATGTGATGAGCCGTGGCATACGCTTCTTTGTGCCCTCCTCAAAGAAATCTCCCGCCAGCTCCTTCCATTACTTCAGAACCTCTTTCTGCACCTGTTCGTAGGTTAAAAATTAAATTTCACCCATATCTGCCTTCAAAAAGGTCTAAAGACGATAATCTGAAGCCGCCAAGTTAGAGGAATACAAGGAGTAATTCAAAACGTTCCAAGCAAATGAGTCCAAGAGCGTCTTGGTGTCTAAGGCTGTATGAGGACGGATGTTTTTGTGCAACAAACACACTCTTCTCATCAGTAGTTCCTTCCTCTTGTTTTGAATGCTCAGTTTTGAGTTGTTTTACAGTATTGTTGTGCATTGAAGATCTTCCCCGTGAGGCAAACATTTTACCAAAATTATGCCAGACAGGGGATTAGTGTGAAGATTATCTTTTTAACTCAGACATATAATGAGTCACCCACGTTTTATTTTTGATCACAATAGAGCTCAAAAAATCCTCACCTTCCAATCCAAGAAACACGATCCAAGAAACATGCATGCACGTACTTATAAGATATTCAATTAGTTCACAAAATGAATTCCATCGTCAGGTTTCCTATTTATATTTTTATGTTTTATTTGGAGGGGTGTTAATGTTTTTCCGATAGTTTTGATGGACAGTACCAGAAATATCAAAGTCGTTAAATATAATTTCATCGCTTGCGCCCTTTCTATGTACAGATAATACAAAAAAATGTCGATACTTGGAGCAAATTGTCACAATACATGAAACATATCGCTAATGGTCTATGGTTTTTTGTATTTTGATTTGCATAGTAAAATTTCACTCTGCGTATTTTTGATATTTTGGATTTATGAAAAGGTTGTGTAATAGATAGAACTTAATTTGGCTCCATTGAAAATAAGCCAAAGCACACATACGCCCTATTCAAACATTTTTGACAAAACCGAAGGTAAATAGAGTGCAGCTCGGATCAAAATTGAAAATGGTGAACTGATTAATATTTCAATTTTGAGAGTGAATTCGAATGAAATGTGGTAATTTCCGCATTTCGATCAACATTCCGTTGTTCCTATTTATGCATCGGATAACTAACACACAGGCAATGTATGAAAGAAATAGTTTTGGAGCAGCTAATGTGCACATTGCAGATACCATTTACAGCTGGCAATGGCATTCATGCCGATAATGGGCCCGTAGTCAATCGGCTTCGTGAACAGGCCCTAACGGTATGCACTTCTCTTCGACGAATGGCTTAATTGAGCATATATTGCTTCACATTAAACAGAATCTACACCTGTGGTGAGTCTTAAAAGCATTTCCCATAGATGGACCTATTGATTTTCTGAATATACCTTCAGGATAAAAAGCGTTATCCCGTGAAAGAATTGCGTTTTGAATTAAGCCATAAGATGCTTGCTCTGACAATAAGATGTTACTGGTTACCAATGGTAAAACTATCGCAGCTTTTATCCAATACTACTTCAGTGTCAGTCATTTATTGTGACATTACTATAACATAAGACATATTTTATTGTATTTATCAACTTCTGCAAAAATACAATCTACCCTTGTCAAAATTAACTTTTGCAGCTACAGATGGCGCTCTTTCAATGACCGGAAAAAATACTTCGTGTTTTTATTACTAAAAATAAAATAACGCAAAATTTACGCTGGATCCAACTTTTATTATAGCATTGTATTATACATCAAAAAGAAGGAGATGTCTACAGTCGTCCTTATTTTTAAATTCTTAGAATAGAGGTCTTAACTAGAAGTGTTGGTATTGTTTCGACAGAGCGTCGGTTATCATCAGTTTAGCTTTAGGCCTTCCTAGTATGTGTTGAAAGTTAGAAATAAAAGTATAATCTTATTTGAAAGGAAAACAGGATACAAAAGACCGATGTAGTAAGCCACGTAAATCAAGAATCAATCAAGTTTTAGTGAAGATGCAAGTGCTAGCAAAAAAAGCTGAAATGCTTGGAGCGGAACCTGAAGCGCACTTTTCTCCATTGCATCTCCGATCTTCAGAAATAAATTCTTCCAATATATAATATATAAGATTTATCGAAAGATGAATTATTGAAGTTAGGTGGTCACAAGCAGAATGCAAACGAATGTTTCAACTGAAAATTTGGCGATTGGCTCCAAATCAACTACATTCTAGCCTAAAATGTAATGATTATGAACGAGCTGAAAGTAGTTGTTAGCTCACAGAGCTTTGATTATGTACGGCAAATGGATGAGCAGCGCGTCAAACGACAGAATAGACGCAGAGCCAAGGAGACCAAGGAAGCTCGAAAAGAGGAGATGTAAGCTCAAAATTATGCGTATAAAGAAGATGAAAAGTTGCTATATGATGCTGGAATAGCTGATTAAACGCTAGGTAATTATCTTATATATCATTTATAACTGCCTTAAATTTCGCGTTTTATTTAAAAAAGCGTTTTTTTTTAAAAAACTGGAACTCAGCGGGAACTCTAACTCTAAAAGTTGTAAACAAATTATTTAAAATATTTATATAAATATTTATTACTTAATTCTAATTGACATAATATAAAGTATGATTTTTATTGCAAGGAAGATGCAAAAGGAAGATGGTTTTCCCCCTAAATCATTAGACGGCTTCATATCTAGATTTTATGATATTTCTACGATGTCCTGAAATATAGTTTCAGACTCATTCATTTGATATTCATTAGTTCACAAAAGTTTATCACAATGGATTTCATGCTGACATCCCATATAGCTTTAAAATTTTTGGTGTTTAAATTTTAATCCACATTATCTTTAAATTCAAAAAAATATTCTATTCATTACGATGATCTAAATTTTATTTTGCCTTTTTGCAGCAAAGTTTTCTGTCATACTTATTTTTTCCGCAGTGCATTTGAGACTATCTTATCTAAGATAATTTAAATAGAACTTTATAGGAATGAAAAGACCTATGAACAAATGTAGAAAATAGATTTAAGTCTAGATCGTTACAATCGATCGCAAATAACCATACTTCTTATCTCCTACCCTAAATCATCATAATTAGAGATTTCATCGACATTTTCTGCAATATAATAAAAATTATTAATGCATAGAAAATAGTTTTATCTGATAAAGCTATAAATATTGAAGCCCTCCCCCGTAAATAATAGATACATATATTTCACCACCATTTCTAAAAATGGGATCTTATACAATTGCCTCTTTGAATTTGCTATCGCTATAGCCAATTTGATAATGATAAAATGTTTACTCAGATTTTTTGCCAATTATTTTTAATTAATATTATAATTATATTTAATTGTAATTGTTAAAAAAATAATATAGAAAGTTAATTATTTCAAAGAAAATTAAAATAAACGGATGTAATTTGACGTCGTGTAGGGATTGTTATATTCGGGACGATAAAACGGGATACATTCTTGGCGTAGATCCTATTTTAATCAAGAAATACTACAACTTAACGCCATCAATAGCACACAACTCTTGCAGTCTTAAATTTTACGACCTCAAGGCAGTAAATAGCATGTCATTGATGTCATTCTCTTTTAATGTCGCTATAAAGATCCGACGGAACTCGATCCCTTGACATTTGAATCGTTTGTAGGTCGAATAGTTCATGTGTTTAGTCTCCCAACCACTACGAGCATTGAGCCCCCACAACTTGCGATAGTGTTAAATCAGAAATAATTAAATTAATTTCAGTGAAATGGTGTTCGATATTTAGATTTTACGAGGCAGATATGAAGGGCAATAAGAAAAATGGCTGTCTCGGAAAGTGCGAAGTTTAACACAGATGTTTGACTTACAGACAACGTTGAGGGTAAACGAGTCGTCAATTGGGGCTGACTGAAGACGAGGGTTGTCAGCTTGACATCGCAACCTCGTGTTGTCATCTTCAGCACTCGGCGAAAACGTCAGGGAGCTCACCACCATCGTATCGTTTGATGTTTCCGCTATCTGAAAGCACAAACGAAAACAAATTCATTACCAAACAGGAATTGCGCCATAATTTAATAAGAAACGAAAAATATGAAAATCATGCACAAATATTAAAGAACGGCAAGTGGTGCAATATTTTTGATCAACAACTCCATGCTTGAATCTCAGTTTTATCTCGAGTGATGCTTGTGTAAAGAGACGCGTTCTTCGAGCAAGAGATTTCCACGTCTTCAAATTTGGCTTGGAAAATTGAATCTTGAATTGCTTTTGAAGATGAGCTAGAATTCTTGGATTCCACAGAGAATTGACCTTTGAGACCTCCGGCTTATTCAGCACACAATAGTAGACATCGTAATGCACCTGTTATGTATGAACGAGTATTCAACAAACTGGCACGTTTATTGTTCAAGTCGAATGCTTACAACTCCTATTCATTGATGATTTCATTTACAATGCAATGGATAATTAATGCTAAAGAAATACACAATTTATGTTTAAATAATCAAACTGATCATTTCTTAAATCAATGTTCCATATGATGGTAGTTTTATTTGAAGTGAAAATAATATTTAGTGAACGAACGTCGCTATATTTGCAACTAAGAAAGAGTTTTGGATATTTTTTTCGATGATTTTCGCCGCTAGAAAACAGATTTGAATATTGGTCTATAAAAAATATCAATAGAATTCCATTTGATACGAATATATTCACATCGGGACTGTTTTACATGAATATTTTGGACGTTGCATTTGAAAAAAAAATTACTCGGGAATCCACATTTGAAAAGTCGAATTCAAAGAGATTATGTTGATAAAAGATATTTTTTTATTGAATTTGAACTCAATTCTTTCAATATAGATATTTTTCTGATTATAACATATTTTCCAGAAATTCCGGTATGCCTTTTATATTCGACTCAAGAAAAAATAATGTGACTTTGTGTTGTTTATTTCACCGTTGAGAAAAGGCGGCTATGAATCAGAATCCGATAGATTCATCCAATAACTTATTTATATGAATGGAAAAGACGTATCTTTTCCAATCTCTGATTAAATTTTGCATTCATCAACTCAGTCTTCGCGGAAAAAATCAAATGATTGTTCATCAAACCTATATTTCACGCTTCCTATATAATACAAAAATACTTCCACCTTAACACAATATTTGGATCTCAAAATTTATATCAGCTACCTTTTTCGATAGACCCTTTTTCGCCTTTTTGTTTGATGATACGAAGAAGTACATGTGATCTTGACCCAGTTATCTTTTCTTGCAGATTTTGTAACATAGTATTGTTCAGGGGCGTTTTTATATTTTTTTGTTTTACAACATTTTTTTTTTTACTTTTTGGTAAAGTGTATAATATTCATTCAATAGAGCTCTTTCTGTGCTACAAATCTGTGTTACTATCCTTTTTGAATAATTTAATTTTTTATTACCTTTGAGTCTTAAAAATGGAATATCTAGGAGGTAAAAAGTAACATTTTGGACACTTACTCTTCTTCGCTTTTCATCGAGGTTAAAAATCTACCGAAACAGCCCGGGATATTTGCAACGTATACGGAGAAGGTGTCATACCTTCTCCGTCATCCTCTCAATCATCTTCGTTCAATGGGATTTGCCGAAAAATTGGGAGGTTGGGTGCCTCACTAGCTTAAAGAAAACAACAAAGAAAATCGTCTTCAAATTGCTTCTCAACATCTCACTCGTCATCGAGCAACACGCGGTCATAAATAGCGCATTTTGTAACGAATCGTCATGGAAGATGAAAAATGGTGCCTATACATAAACATGATACAAAGAAAAGAATGGGTGGCTCCAGGAGATACGCCAAAGCCGAGCGTCAAGCCGGACCTCCATCCAAAGAAGACCATGATCAGCGATGGATGGGACAGGGAGGACATGGTGTATTGGGAAATACTCGAAAAGAATGCCACGGTCAACAAGGAGCTCAATATAGCTCAGCTACACCGCGCGAAAGAGGCTATTCAACTGAAAAGATCCCATCGACAAGGCCAAATCATACTCCTTCACGATAACTCCACGCCCCATGTTGCAAAAGTGGTCAAAGCCGCATCCCAAGAGCTCGAATGGGAGGTCCTTCAGCATCCACCGTATTCTCCAGACCTTGCATTGACGAATAACCATATTTTTCGCTCCCTGTTGAACCATTTGAAAGGTGTTACTTTCGACAATGAAGACGACCTTAAAAACTGGCTCAACAAGTTCTTCGATACCAGACCGGGCGATTTTTGGCAGAACGGCATCGACAAATGGTCAAGAGGCGGGAGGAGGTAGTAAACAGCAACGGCGAATACATAATTAATTAATTTGTTGTTAAAACTATTGATTTTTGTTTAAATAAAAGTTTTTGATAAAAACGCTACGAACTTATTCCCCAACCTAATAAATACAATAATGGGTTGCAGCTATTGAAAATTATTATATTATTAATTATTAAATATAATAGTCCGAAAAGAAATTGTATTGGCTGACATAGAATCTGCTAAAATTGATAAAAGTTTGGAATTGGTTGATAAATAAAAATATGATCTTTGAAGGAAAGATAGAATTAGAAAATAAATTATCCCCTTAAGATGAAATATACCATACAAAGATTTTAAAGTGTTGAAAATCCAAAACCGATCATCGTACGAGGGTTTTGAGATTTCCAAAAAATCATGTTTTTATATTTTTTATGCTAGGTGTTTTGCATATAGATCGACAACTATTTTTGGGAAGTGTCACTAGATCTGACACCACTGGATTTATTTGTCTGGGGACGTGCCCTATTCCGTGGCTCGCACGGTCTCCAGACCTGACACCGCTGGATTTATTTGCCTGGGAACGTGCAAAACAATTAATTTACACGACACAAAAGAAATCCTAATTGAAGGAAAAATCCCCGTCTTTGCAAAAATAAAAGAAGAAATGCTACTTCAGACAACTACAGCTAAAATAAGAAAAAGGTATCATGCTCAACTCTTCAAGTTTAATAGTTGTAATAGCACTAAATAAAAAATCTAATTCAGCAACCCTGACACTTAGGACATAGGACTTAGGACATTGATGATTAAAATAAGAGTCTATTATTTATTTGGAAAAGAAGAGATGTTAAAATATATGTATAACTTTTTTAATACAAAATTATAATTTTTTAAAAATTATTTTTCAAAAAAAAAAATATAAACCAGGCAATACAATAACAAGGACACATTGTTTCATTTCATGGGTCAAACAGCATTTTGTTATCAGTTCGACGGATCTCGCGAGTAGGTCGACGGGCTTACATTTTCGATTAGCTCTGCAAATGCAATGTTAACGTAGCGTAATTAGCAGTCAAAATTGACTTTTAAATTATTCAAATGCTTATAAGGACTAATTGAATCTGTTGAAATTGCGCCCGGTCGATTTTCGCCCTTATCGTAGAAGCGCTCAAGGCC
This sequence comes from Stenopsyche tienmushanensis, assembly GCA_008973525.1. NCBI lineage: Eukaryota > Metazoa > Arthropoda > Insecta > Trichoptera > Stenopsychidae > Stenopsyche > Stenopsyche tienmushanensis. Next base: position 836,473 of record WACJ01000009.1, on the reverse strand, counting down.
GAATCTCCAAGGGACGGAAAGGGGATGCTGTGAAATTCAATCAGCCGAGTTTTACATTAATTATCCGCTATAATTTCGGACGTAGTGCAGCTGACGAAAAACCGCCGAAATTGTTTCAAATGCGCCGCAGATCTAATTAGGACAAAACGGCCGTCTGCGATCCCGTTTCTGGGCGCAAAAGGGACGCAATATCCGACCCTGGCGTGTGTTCACTTCCAGCGTTTGCTTGCGGGATGTGTTTAATTGAAATTTCTTTGCTCGAATGTACAAGAGAACTATTTTCATAAAGGGATTATATTCGAATAGTACTCGAGAATGAATCATCTCGGTCTCGTTATTGGGATGATTGAGGTTTTAAGATCTGTATTTAATAAGGGTTGAAATTCCACATAAAAAAAACGAAAATTGAGGCGCTTTACAAATATAAAATCAAATCAGATGCAATACATAATGAGAAATAGTCAATTTTTAATTCATGATACAATAATTAAAGATCTTTATTATTAACGCCATAAATACCGCACGCATAGATCTGTGCTTTTCATTATTTCAACGTTATACGCGATAAAATTCAACTATTTAAAATGTATACAGTTTTACAAACCAGTCATTGTCTTCCGTTAACTTCTATATCGTTTTGAAATCGCCGAACTGAGAGGGTCAACCTGAAATGGGGAAACCACTCAGTCTCGATATTCACTTGAGTAAGTTGTACGGTGAGGGGGAGACACCCTCAGTTGGTGTAGGAGCGAATCCGAGATGCACTTAAGCGTTACGTATATCTTCACCCTACCCCAGAAACGCCCTAGCAAGGTAAGGGGGACTGGACTCTTTGCACTTCAGAAAGCCCTTTCCAGTAGAGTCAAAAAGGTCGTCTAGAGTAGTCAATACATCCATTCAGGATACCCGTTGGGTGAGTATTCGAAATAAAACTCGGTGGTAATGCTACCTTCAATATCGAGCGAATGAAGAGGCGAATGTATGATCCAGACGAGATGGATGTAACCCCTTCCTGTGAATGGATATTGAAGAGGCCCATAGTCTGCAGTGGACTGTTTGTGGCTGCACTATGATGATGATGATGATACAGATATTACCAAATCAAAACTTGTACAAAACGTTGTATTAAACGTTTATTGTATATCAATTTATTATTTTTACCCAAAACACACGATTTATTAATCTTATATCAGCCTTATATGATTTATTATTTCGAAACAACCATACCAACATGCTTGTATGATTAGATTTGTGCATTGAATAGCATAATTCATGAACTAATGAAATACGTCTGTTCAATATGAAACTAATTAATTACTCAACAACAGTGGATATTGAATGTTAATTAATTTTAGAATGTTCCAATTGATTAATTTCAGAAATTAAATTGGTAATCATTGTTTTCAATATGATATGAACCTTGGAAGAATTGAACTTAGTGAGTTTTATATACGTAGGCATTTAAGTGTATTTATAAGATATGAGATCTTGATGTAGAATTCAATGAAAAATTATGTTTGGCAGTGTTATTAGTTTTTGATCGTATGTTGAATGTCGTTAATGCAAGAAGTTTAAATGATATGATATTACGGTCGTTCAAACGATTTCATGGAGCTATTTTTGCATTTCTTCGAATTGAATAAACAAAGTAATATTGGGTTTACTCGGTAAGTTCTTAGAATTTACTTTCAAAGCCTCAATTGTTGTCAATCATGCGATATTATCAAGAATGTTGGAAAATTCATACATAATGAATTGCGAATAACTGAGCCGTAGAACTAAGGCGAAGAATAAAATCTTCAAAGAGGGTTGGCCACCAGATTAGCATTTAATTTAACGCTCAAAATTTGTGCATCTAAATACGCATTAAGCACTAGTTTAAGGACATAAATAAGGATATCTGAACACCTTCGCCGGAGGGTGGAGCTTTTTTGAACAATTTTTCTTTATGTCTGACACCGCGAGGGTGATAACGAAAAGTGATAGCATATTTATGCGTACAAAGAATGAAATAAAATGGGCCAAAAGAAGACGAATAAGGAGAAATACCCGGCCTTGGCGAAATTCTCATTTTCAACATAGCGAATGGGGGCACTGGCAGCCCTATATCATCCTCAATGTATCTAAAGTAAATTTTTTGCCCCCCCCCCTCGTCGACATTATAATGCCATTTTGCGCGGCTTTGTGTCAGTGGATGTTCAATTTGGGAGCCGAGTATTTTTCGTTTAACGATTCGTTCATGTATCAACAATTCGCGACGGTCATTAATCATGAAAGTTTGGTGTCATGGTCTCATGAAGACACTCTAAGCATAATTGAAATGCCAAAAAAATAACAGCCAATAAAATGGTTAATTGAGCTAAGTGAGACTTAATCTTGGCAGCTGAGATATTTATAATAAACATCAAATAGTTTATAACATTAAAAAAATCATAAAACTTTTACACTTTTGGAAATTGCATATAATGTGTCAATAATGTTATTGTACCATGGGAATACAAATCACCCGAAGCAAAGCCACTATTAATGTTAAATCTTACAAATTACCGGAACAATTTTCAATAATAACGACGGTATCTTTTACCATTTGAGTGTGCGCAAGACCAAAACGCGGAAAGACAACAAAAGAGTCGACCAATGGTCTTGGCCGCAAGTAGACTTGTTCTTCACCTCAGTTCCCAATGGTATTTTCCAATTGTTTTTAAATCACCATCTGACTATATTTTTCCTACTTCTCGGCCTATCCATGAACCGATAGCGAACGGACTCGCAAATGGCCTGAAGATTATTTCTCTCAATAAAAATAAAAACCAAAAAAGTTTTTGATTTTAATAGTTGTACAGTACATGGTCTTGGCGTTTATGGTTTATTTTCATGCGAATGCTCGAATAAGAACATATTAAAGCCCACGTATATTTTTTTTCATGGAACTGCTTCTCTTTGGTAGTTGGCAATTATAACACCAATCTTGAGCTCGAAGCAACGAGTACAAGTTTTCACCCATGAGATATGCTTTCTTTTACCACCGCATTTTCTTTTGCAAAATAAAATGCAATATCTCATATAATCCATGTCTTATGATATTTTTAATGCATTAAATTTTTCAACATTCATATTAAGTACTTTAAATAATTCAAGTAGAAATTTTTAAATTCTCAATATAAATTACAAAACCTTAGATGATTTCTTAAAAAAAAATGCATCAAGTAGATATTAGTCAATTCGCCGGGTGATGTTTTAGACTCAAGCCCATTGATAAAACTTCAGGGGGGGGGGGCAACCCTATGCTCGTGGGCAACGGTTAAACCCCTGGGGTATTGATGTGGAGTAGAGGTGTGCGAAAATAGTCTCGTCAGTTTGCTCATCAAACGCTGTTGGGGTGGTCCAGCTAACATGAGTACTGCGTACCCACAAAGGAGTGTGTGGAACAGCCGATTACAGTAGTTGGTAGAGACTATGTCAAAGACTCATCCCTATCTTCAACAGCCTAGGCAAACAGGGAAGAACGGTTTTAGGCTGTTCGAACGTCGACTCGTCTCCGTGGCTAGGTACTAAGAATGATCGAACCGATACGAGTACCATGGGGAAGAAGTAGCCCCTGCATTCCATCATCTGCAGCAGCCTCCTTCAAAATGAGATTGAATTCGTGGTGGCAGTAAATCTGCGGAAGTAAATCCCTTGAATTTAGCTTAACTTTAGTCCTCTCCTCCTACATCGCACCTTCGAGTGCACATGGTCTAAAGTTGGTCTTTCTCGCGGAAACATCGCCTTCTCTAGAAGGCGTGGACAAAAAAAAGGAGTGGGCACCTGTACACTCCCTTTATTGTTATACCATTTTGAAGTTTGTGATCGTAAAAAAGCAACTCCCTGAAAAATGAAGTCTTCCTTTAAAATAATTAGAAAATAGATGTTAGGAATACACTATTACAAAGAAAAATGGGACAGATCTCTATACATTCCAGAAAGTCCTTTTCATTAAAATCGACATGATGGTCTCAAGTATATTTTCATTACTTTTCCAAGAAGACTGTGCAGTCTTTAAAATTATACGAGATCTCCATCGAAATGGTTATAAAAGCGCCCTTAAATACTTTCACCTGGGTGACCTGCTGAGGGAGCGTTCACAATTATATCTCAGACGTCGTGTTATTTTCAACATCATATGCAGAAATAAGAGAATGCACGACACAGATTCCTATGATTTGATATTGAAGAGGTCTTATATAATAAGGATGCAATCTTTTTTATGTGGATGTATGTTAAATTTGGTCCAGTCATGCAGTAGATTTCTAGGAGCTGTATCCTTATAATATTTATTTAATATAACAATGTATATAAAAAGGAAGCTCTGTAACTGCATGGTCCTATTATTTGGGAAAATATTTGTTTCGTTTTGCACTAAATAAAGTGGGCGAGGGATGTTTGCGCTTAAAAATGTTCACGAGTGCTGATTTGTGAGCGAATATATAGACTCGGCATTCACAAGCCAAAGTTTGTCGATCGCTATATCATGTTACACAAAGTATCGGCTCTCGCCGACAAACAAATCACGATTTTATTTGATTTGTAACGCGTTGTTCCATCAATTCGTTTCGAGGCCGAATTGGGAAATAGATAGCCATAAAATGGGATAAAAGTGTAAATTTATGGAAGCCGTTTTAGCCGATTAAATTTTAACGCCCCTCTGCGACGGTTATGTAAATTTTCGATTGAACCCTAAATTATTGATGCCGCCGACCCTGAAGAAACGGAGATAAGCAATCGACTGTTTTTTTTATCGCGTCGTAAAACAGCGTTTTATGTTATTTTAATAAAAATACACGCAGGATAATCAAATCGGTTAATACTTTTATTGGGGCATTATTTTCTCAAGTGGTTCGGTAAAAACAAAACGGCACACAAAGGACGAATTCGGCCGGTAAAACAGGAGTGATGTTTTCAATTGACAACAGCAAGTCAAATGTAGTAATCATCATTATCAATATCAATATGTACTTTATAGAGCTAAAATTAAAATGTATTCGATTTTATGTTAAAATGAAGGACTCAGTGGAATCAGTGGACTATCATCAACGAGTATACACTTAAACTTTTTTTTTGTGCGGTAGTTGCGTTTCGTGGAAAATCGCACAAAAAAAAAACTATAACTTACATAGAAAAAGTGAAGATGGATGGATTTTAAACACCGCATAACTTTGAAAAATATATATAAAATATATCCAAAAACGCATAAAAAAAGTTAATAAAAAAACACGAAACCAATAAGGCCAAACCAAACCAAACCAAAAATTAACATTTTGGTAATGTTTAAAGGACGTCTTGCATCATTGGTAATTTTTTTAGGATGTCTTACATTTGGTATCTCAAATGCCAGATATTCACTAGAGAAATACTAATTATTTTGATTATAAACTATCATCGCTGAATGATAATTTTCATTGCGATTTTCGATATAACTCAAAGTCGCTCTTTTCTTCGGAAGAAATAGTATACCCAGTGTCAATGTCATCATTTTTCTATGTAGATTTTCTCTTTCCAACAATATAACTAATAATTAGCGAAGATGTCATTTTAGTCCCTAACTCAAAAAATTAATAAATCACAAAATGGCAACTGTTTAAATAGTATTCGATCAAGTCATTTTTTGGCCTTGTCACAGTTTTAATTTTTTTTAAATAGTAAAAAAATAAATTCTGTCATAAATCTGGTAGAAATAATAGAAGGTTATATAGAAAAGATTCGTACCCAGTTTGAAGTGAATAAATTAATTAAAATTGGAAATATCATATCAACCATGTTCAAAAAAGTAGTTTCGAGAAAAACGCGTTAAAAGATTTCATTATGATTCAAAATGCTAAAAAAAAAGTTTTAAAAAAAGAAAAAAAAATGCTTAAAAAAACCGCATAACTTCGAAACCGCACAAAAAAGTCGCACAAAAAGAGGTTATTACAATGATATATTTTTTAGTAAAAAAAGAAATGTGACCATACGATCTCGCATTATTAAAAACATGTCATGAATATGATCAGGTTTTTTTTTTGAGGTGGCTTTTAGTAATCCCTTTTATCCCTTTTTATTAAAAAAAAAATGTCAGTACAGTAGAACCTCAATTATCCGAATTGTTCAAAATGTTTAAGAGTATATTTTTATGTGGTTCATACAAAGGCAATCAATTGGACAGCCAATATCTGGTCAATTATTGTGTGAATAATCAATATTTTTCAATACAAATTTAAATGGAGATTCCACCTTCACAGCATGTTTGGGTTGGCTTGAAAAAATCAAAAGGCGACATGGTATTAGACTTGAAATTCATGGGAAAAAGCTTTCTGCTGATATACCTTCAGTAAACACAATGAAGCTATTTATGGAGAAATAAGAATTCAACGAAGGGTTTATATATAATGCTGATGAGACCGATTTAAATTGGATAAAACTATGCAACAAATATTTAGCATCAAGATGTGAAAATACTGGATACTAGTAAAGAACGTTTCACTATAGTATTGTGTGCAAATGCAGCTTTGGTTTATAAATATCAAAAGTCTTCCTTATAGAAGTTTTTAAACGATGGTATGAAAAATAATATATAAAAGATAAAAGGGGGAAAACATTATTATTTCTAGAAAATGCACCATCCCACCCATCTATAGAAAATTTAAACCAGATCGATGAAATGTTTATGGTAAAGCTTCTTCCACCAAATGTCTACTAGAAGACGAAATTAATAAAGAAACAGTTATCAGCTTCCACAAAAAGATAAATTTAAAAGATTGTTGCTATATCACAGCAGATAGTTGGAATTCTCTAGATGTGTTGACTTTGAAAAAAACATGAAACAGAATTTTGAAAAGACCATTAGTAAGTTCCAGTAACGTGATAGAACCTGATAGCACAAATTTCTATATGTGCTGAATCTGATGAAGAAAATGTAACCGAGTGGTTAAATTGCGATGCAAACGATCCTGGATTTTGAATTATGAGGAAATAGTTATGTAAATATCTGCCTTAGAAGAACAAGATAGAAAAGACGAAAAAGAGATTTGTGAAATTTGGAGATATTGGTTCTATGCATTCTGAATCTTTTCAGTGTTTATCCATGAAATGGCTTGAGAACCGAAAAAAGTGTAATTCAGGACAACTAAAATATTGTGAGAGTATTCTTGATTTGACAGCTTCTAAAAGAAGGGCTAAATATAAGCAAAAATCAATCATTGATTTATTAATAAAAAATATTTTTTCTATTGTGTTTGTATATAAGGTAAATTACACAAATAAAAATTATTCATTGATTTCTTGAATTCTCATTGAATCTTCATAACTATACGAAAAGAATATCACCAGAACTATAATATCAAAAGCAGGGCGAGTACAATTTTTTTTAGTTAAAATAAGGATTGAAGTTTTAAAATGACAGTTTCTCAGAGGTTTACCGAACTTTATTGTATCTCATACGATGAATATAAGAAGACGGTTCGGGGAAAATTTTCCTGACATTATGATATCGCGTTTCTGCATCCTGAGACAGGAGATAGCTTGGTTCCGTCGAGCGACTAAGTTGCGGATGCCCTGCGATTTTAAAGTTTACTATACACCCAAAAGGAAGAGATGAAAATAATTTTCAGCTGCAAAAAAACACCGGACGATCTCTCGCAAAGATTTTTTTTGATATCATCATTCGCCGGCACAGCGAACTTGTGAGATAACTTAAGAGAGCAGGGACGTAGCCAATTTCAACTTTTAAATTATTTGCTTTATTTGCAATGCCATTGATGTACGCTCTTAAGGAGAAAATAAATCGGCGATGTCTGGACTGAGAATTCACCTCGAATAAAATAACAAACATGTTTCTGAAAGCGGCGATAAATTTACAGTCGCTTCAGGTACAGACTGAAACTATTATATTGATGGGTGTATTTTTGTACGTTATGTGAAAAATTCGCTTTGAAATATGTAAATTATACTTAAGCGATCAATATGACGATTGAATATTGAACTTCGAGCGAAGTATATTTGATCGTGATACCATTAATGTTCGAACGTCATTGAAATCAGCTTCAATTCAGGTTCGTTCGACTGTAATGGATTTATATTGTGAATGGAGTTTTTTTAAGATATTGAAATTCTGCCATGATTATTGAATATTACGCCCGGTTAGATATAATACGGCGCTGTGAAGGAGACCAATTTATATTGTAAATGAAAAGCATTTGCGAAGAAAATATGACGAAATTTGATTAAGAAATACAACAAAACTGATTAAATAATCTCAAATTGTTCTTGATCATAAAAAATACAACATCCATGTTCTTTGTAATCCTGCCATATTATGATTGATTATCTTTGCGCAAATGTTTTCGAATAATGCCGCATCTATATCCACAGGCCTGATGATGGATTATAATGTGGTAGGAAGACAAGAACATAGCGATAGATGGATCGAATATCAGAAACATTAGTTAAAGATAATGAATGTATGCTAATTAGATCTTTGATGGTTCATAATATTTAAAATAGTCTTGATAATAGCAATATGAAATAAACCACTTGAATGTAGTTGTCTTTCCAAGTAATATCTCCGATGAATTATGGCCGTAGGAATTCCTATTTATGTAAGTTCAAATTATTCATCCTAATTAACTCCACAATTATATAAACTAAATATTGATAGTTTAATTAAATTTTGGCTTAGTTTATAATAACAATTTTTCTTATTAACAGATTTTTAGACCATAATAGAACACTATTTTTATATGATTATTTGACTGATTGTTTCAGTCAGCGTCTATACAACATAAATCAAGAGAGTTAGAATTAACCAAGCTTTTTAAAATACACAAAGCTTAATTTTCGCCTACAAGTAGTTTATATCAATTATTGTTAAATAAACATCATCTGCTTTCTATAAAAAGTGGCTATGGCTTCAGTAGATGTGGCTAAAGTTGTAGCGCGGAACTTGGTTAAAGTATTGCAATATTAACTACATATAACATTTATTATGAGCAGCTACAACATATTATCAGCCTCGTATGCATAAAACATTTATGTAATATTTTTTTATAGATCTCAAAAAGTATTTGTAGGATCAGCTTTGTAGGAATAATTACACAAATAATGTCTCTACTCCCCCCCCCCGTACTAAAGGAAAATAATGCTGTCTAATGCTATTAATATTTTGAGGATTGAGCAAATTTAAAATCGATGAAGTCGTTGATGCCATAATCGCTTTACACCGATTACTTTCTGTCAGCTCCTATCAGCGTAAGACAATCTTCAATTCAAGGCAGAGTCAATTGTAAATAAGCACTGTTGATAGCATACAAGATCACGTCATTTTAGTTTGTTCCTGCTTTAGAAAGAAATGATAATCGGAAAATGACTCGTTCAACAATCAGCGACGAATAGGAAGTAATTAAATAAATAAACACTGTCAATAGCACACAATATTCGGTCATTACTTTGCGTAAACAAATAACAAACTTGAAACCGAAATAATTATTAGTCGATAAATTTGGGCTAACGATCTATACAATCATGCAATGCGGGGAAGCTCTCCGTCTCTGTCTCCCGAACTGCGCTATGTTCTCTCTCTGTCTCCGAGCTTAATGTACAAGAGTGCTCTTTCTGAATAGTAGAGGGGGGGTCCCAAGCCCTGGGATAGTACTCCTTTAGGGATTAAATATCAATCACGAAGCGAAAATTGTGTGTAGCCTTAAGACCACATTTATATTTATATTGCATAATTTAACTAAGTTAAGTAGTTTTAAGAGTATTTTAACTTTCAGACCTTTAAGAGCAGGATATTGATTCATGAGCATTATTCAAGAAAAACATTTCTCCTCCATCATCTTGGCATTGGTTGTGAAAAAGCTTCAGAAAAAGTTCATTGTTTGAAATTTTAAAAAAACACAAAGAACAAAGCAGCTTCCTTTTTTTATCAAATTATCTCTATCTATCTTTTAACATCTTTTCTTTAGGCAAAATATGAACCAAGGTGCAGTCAAGGGACTGATCAACATATGCATGAATGCATCGAATGCTTTTTCATAGTCTATGAAGGATTTAGATCCAATACATTTTGAGTGAGAACAATCAGATTTTTAAGTATTTAACTCAACACTGTAATTTAATAAAACCTCTAAATTCTTCATATTTGTGTATTGGAAAATACGAAACTAATTATACGTTCGTTATCATTTCATCACATTAAAAAATCAAATTGGCTTAATATATTTATTGAAATTATTTGTAAAAGCTGAGGAATTATAAGTTTTTCAATATCTTTGAGGCTGGCATTAAACTATGCATGGTCAATTTTATCGAATGTATTGTATTGCAGGAACTCAACACCATTGCAATTTAAAGTTAAGGCTCTCTGTAAGTTGTTCTAGTTTTCAAAGTTGAAGATTCCTTTAAAAGAACTCTTTACAGCTTCGCTTCAAAGGTTATCCGACGGAAGAGTTTGCATACTAATGAGAATTTGTCTGAAACTAATGGAAGTGAATTATTTTAGATATTCTGCTGATATATTTTGATTTTATGCAATTTTTGGCATTATATTTATGCTATCAACCTCAAATTGGATCGTCATGGAACATATTTAATAAGACGTCATAATCGTTTCAGAATGTATATCCATCAAGTTTTATTATTTAACCTTGTGTCTAAATTGATGTCAGCATTTTCAGATGGAACCGAAGATATTTTATGAGATTTTGTAAATGGAATAAGATTGTTATATACTTGGTTTAAATTTAATCAGAGAGCTAAGCGACATCAAAGAAAACACAATAGGCGTGATAGACTGTCAGTGGTCAAGACATTTGCAAGGGTTGGAGGCAACCATGTGTGAATGGATTGTAGACGAGTGGTGTTAAATTGATGGACAACATACGTGTTATCCTAAAAGCTCCCTGTAGTATTTGATCCTATTTAACATTGATTAAAGCAACAAATTTGGTTATTTCGCATGCAAATGTGTATTTAAAATATACTTATATTTATTCACAATGAAATGAAAATAAGAATGACAAAAGATCCCATCGAAAAAATTTAAGCTACAAGTGAAAGGACCTGACAAAAAGCTCTGCATTGACTAACAAAGAAAAATTGACATGCGTCAAATTAACTCCCTCTCTCTCGCTTACAATATTCTTATTGGATAAATAATTTAAAAATGAAAAGAAAAGGGGCTTAAACGTGGAGAGAAGCAAAAAATCGTACACTTTTATGAACGTATGTAAATCAAGAGGCATTGTTCTGGTCTTTGAACGAATCCATAGCAGTTCATAGTCCATTAAACAGCATTCATTATTCCTTCAAAGTATTTTCTAAATTCATCAAAAATGAATGCTGATATTTTAATTTAAATTTAAAGCAAAAATTATTAAACTATTTTATAAAGTGTCTCAAAATAAAATGCATTTTTTTATATGACGAAGATGAATCGGGAATTTTAAAAAGTATTAGATTTTCCTATATTTGTAGATTGTATTATCGAGGAAATTGTAATCATTTCAAAAATATATAATTTGATGTACTACGTAGATGCATCCATGGAAGGGTCAGTAGCATTAGCCATCCTTAAAATCCTAAAATATATTTTTTACTGATAAGAAAATATTAAAAAATGTTTCATCGTCATTAGTTATAATAAAGATGAAACCTGATTTGAAGGAAAAATAAATATTTTTGAAATTTTTATCTAATAGAAATCGTACACCTCACCGGCACGTCGAAGGCTACTAAATCGAGTAATTCTTACCGAAATCTGGACGCTTGGATACAGTGGCGTAACTACTAATAAGCGAGCTAAGGCGACACCTAGGGGCAGTAACTGTCTAATCTATGTGTACATATGTACAGTACATATATGCTTTTTCAAATTGTTATATGAACCTTTCCATACCGGTGATGTATTTACTACACCTCGACTCTAATAATGGGAATATCGATATGAAATAAAATAGATACGGGGCTCAGAATTTTTGTATTTCTCCGTAATATATTACGAATCACATCAAAGTATTGTAGTATGTAAGTATTCATAGGTAGCGACGGAAATAAATAATTTGTCGAGAAATCGGGAATTTTGCGAGTTTTAGGCCATGTCTCAGCAGAAGGAATTTGATCAGTCATATTGATGGTATTATATGAAAATGGGAGCTCAGCGTAGTCATCAACTCGAACTAGCATTTAAATATCTGATGACGATACCTCCAACGAGTGTGGAGACTGAGCGTGCATTTTCAGCAGCAGGTTGCTTGGCTACCAAAATCAGATCCAGACTAAATGACGAAACACTCGATGCTTTTGAATTGTATTTTTACTTTTTCTTAAATAAATAAAATTCTGGATATTTAAAGAGTATGATTTTATGTGAAAAATAATTAAAAATGTCTGATTTACCAATTGGGATTAGCAGCTGATGATCGTATGAAGTACCATAGGTAAATCAAGCTTTTTTTTCTTTTACGATCCTTAAGTATGCATCACACCCTCCAATCTATCATTCAATCGCTAAGAAATGTGATGTTCAAAGACGAATAACGTCATGTCATTAGGACTTGAGACACGTTGTAGTCTGAATAGTATTCAGGGGGCGGTTTCACATCATGACGTTGCATAACTCAGAATTGATTGTTTGAAATGATCCAATCAATCTTTGTAGAATATTTAATGTATTTTTGTTGAATTATTATATGGGTAGCTATCAAATTATCGTTTTGTACCCGCATAGGGTAAATGATCGAATTACACCCCCGTATTATTCAGTCTAGATGTCTTGGGATGCGGCTAAATGCTGACCGATTTGCCAGATCAGCATCAATCAAAATCCCCCTCGACTTGAAACATTCCAAAAAGTCGGCTATGAATTATGTTGATTTTTCCAGAGGTGCATCTCAGAAATGTCTGCATTGGCGCCAGTGATTCCAGACAACCTTCAATCCATCACATTTGTATGCGGGGTTGGATGATTGATGGATCGGGCTTCATGTGAATACATTGAGTAGGAGTTGAAAATTTATTCGAATGACTCAAATGCATAACAGGATGCTGTGGATGTACCGTCGGGATTTCATGGATGTGTAGCATTATAGCCGTATCAATTTCATCGTGGCTTTCATCTACTTGACTAAAATGAGTCGGCTTTGCATGGTAGAATTAATCAAGTTAAGTACGCCTTATATGACGCCATATTACATGGTGTAAAAATAACATCCTATTTCATATAAAGGATATTTATTACACATGAATAGAGTTGAAAATTGTTGCGTTAAAAATGCTCGGGAAAGTTTTCTTTGAGAGCTTGTCGAAGTTGATTTTTAAGAGCTAATTCAAGGAAAATTGTTTGATGTTGGAGAATTCGTACGTTTATAAAAATAAATGGAGATATATTTTAGCTAAAATTTCATATTTTTGGTTTGAAAATCAAATAATGTTTTTGAATTTTAATGAACTAAGAGATACAAAACAGAATGAAGAATTTCTAGATTTGTGAAGAAAGAAGATTTTATGTAAACCAGAAAGCTTTTTTTTCCTTTGTATTAGGTAGTTTTTGCAAGATTTCATCAATCATCTAAATTCCATATCGAGATGACCGCTGAGGAGGTAAATATTTCATAGAGATTATGTAAATATGACCTGGATCCAAGGGAAAGATATTGAAGAGATCTTATTTCCGCAAACGATTATGAAGATATATTTCGCAGAAAATCGCTGATTTAAATTTGCGCTAAAACTGTACTTAATTTTATGTAAAAAGCACACAAAATAGAAAACATTAATTATAATTTGTAGGTCTATTACCCAAGCAAATTTCGAAGCTATTATATAAAATCAATTTGGTAATATTTAGAATCAAATATCCATATAAAATAAATATAGTGAACCGCTATACTTCGCAAGCTATACTTTTATTATCACTGCTTAAAACTGTGGTTTTTAATCTTTTTATTCTTTCTACTCCTATGGCCTATCGGGAAAACTGATTTTACCTCCCTTTATAATTTGTGCCCAGCCATGTGGCGTTATTCTATCATTCTATTATCTACATATCAAAAATTACCACCATTATTAACCCCGTAGAATAGCTGTTTTGCTCCTTTAGGGGCTCCTATGGCATTTATTTTTTTGGAATTCATAATTGATACATCGTTCAGTAAGATGATATTTCTAATTCAAGTTCTATTTCAATTGAAATTAGCAAAAATGAACCTTTTAAAATGTTTCAGCAAACTCTCTCTCTTGTTGTATGATTATATCATATAAAACTATTTTTAATTAAGGGGGGCAAATCCTTCACAACGTTTAAAATAATAGTTTTTTTTTTAATTACGTATTTCGAAGGTAAAACATATTGAGAGTATACTATAAAAGAGAAAAATCGGAATATGAAATATTTACGAAGTTATAGTATGTAATAAGGGGCACGCTGTCTATCTTTGGTTTTATTATATGAGATTTTCCTAAAAATATTTGAAGCAAAATTATCGTTTTATTACACTCCTATATCTCTAATTGTAGGTATGCGAAATTAAAGTTGCTCGAAGTCAGCTCGAAGTTGCTCGAAGGTACAGAAGTTCTAGGAATTTAAAAAAAAGACATTATCATGGGAACCCGACTGGAGTCAAAAGCTGGGGCAAATGGCAGAAAATCATTGTTTTAAAAAATATCCAAAGCTTGAAGATCTGACTCCATTTCTTGGCCAAGAGATAAAGCAGCATCTCTTACCAATATATAAAGATTTCTACATGGATGAATTACTTCAAAGATGCTTGGGTGGCCACACCAAAAATGCTAATGAATATTTTAACTCTACGGTTTGGTGACTGGCTCCAAAGCACCTGCATTCTGATGTAAAAATCATTGAAATATTAACATACATTGCTGCTGGGATATTTAATAACGCCTACAGCTTTATTTTGAAGATGATGAATACATTAAATATAATTATTGGCACCTACTGTAAAGTCTTTGCTGAAAATACCGATGAAGCGCGGGTAGCGAGATAGAACCGTACGAGTCTTTCTGAGATAAAATCAGCTCGCATAGCCCTAAAACAACAGTTAGTCGAAGATAATCAACTTTTTGAGAAAGCTGAAGATCTATTATATGCGCTTGGAATCATTGGTTGACCGGTAAGTCACTAAAATTGATAGTTTTATTGCATTGAAACTTTAAACGAGATTATCTCGAAACTGCACTTTCAAAATGTTTGCCAGTTGTAGCTTAAAAATTTGTTGATCGATCTTACTGAAATTTTAAGATAATTCTCACTATAATATTATCTAGTCAACTAAGCTAAAGTTTTAAGGTTTTCGCGTAAATAAATGATTTTTTGGGGTAAAAGTTATCAAGAAAATGGTAAAAAATATGAAAGTTTAACTAAAAAGCCTACTAAATTTTTAATTTTATACTTTTTTTTAAATTTTATACGAGAAAAGGCGCCTAATGGAATACATTATAATTCGGCCATTATTTTTGTTTTTAAAAAAATAAAATAAATTAGCACTTTAAGGTTCTAGCAAAATAATATCAAAAATTTATAATGATACGATTATTTTATCACCATTAAAAAAAATCATGTAAAACGACTAATTTTAAAGCGTCTAAAAGGATTGCCCCCCTTAATTAGTATTGCATTAAAATAAGGGTCTTATATGTTTAAATATTAATTAAAATGGGTATTTTAACTTTTAAAATAACTTTATATTAAATACCTATTAATAATATATTAAAGCCTTTATAATACGAGTCAAATAACTAAACCACAATACCGACCCTTGGTGATGTTATTTGTTGATTTATGATTATCCATGGATTTATCTAATGCCAACATAGTTTCAAAGAACTTCACATTGAATATATTAACATCACATTCAACTTTGAATCCTTTCATTCAGTTGTTAAACATCTCGGAGCAGAAACAATAAAAGATGAAATAAAAACTTTGCACGCCATTAGGCAATTTCGGCACTGTGTGTCTGTTTACCGAGTCTCGGATATAAATAATCTCTCCGGAATCGAAAATTTATATGAGCATTCCGATTCGTTTTGCGTTTTTAAAACTTCGCTAAGGGTGAATATTTTTCGCCCTCTCCGATTTCGGGATATTTGACTCTTATTCGACAGATATGGCGGCGGTATCCATAGCTAAAAACAGGCACCCAATTTGAATAAAAATGTAGTAAATTTCTTTCAGATTTCTTCTCAAAGAGGTTTCCATCAAAAGTTTTGTAATGCGTTGTTCTCCACCCTTTATCGGATAGGGTGAGGGCTAAAACTCGGGCTATATCACGAAATTTATTATTTACACGGGAAAAAATATGCTCCTTCTTACACGGATACAATATAAAGGCCACTCCTGGGATATCATTATTTTTTGGCGATTATGGCTCGACGATAGGACAAACTTTGCCGTTAGAATTTTATGACGGACGGCAAAAAACAGAAATTCTCAATCGAAAATCTGATGAACTTATCAATAATAATCAATGGTGTAACTTCAAAATTCAAAACATTTTTTTTTCATTATTATCAATCAAATTGTCGTCATATTCATGAAACGAGTTAATTGACATTTGATATTCAGTCTTTTCAAATTTATGACCTGAATAGATTCCTGTTTTTAGATGGCTAGTCAATGCTCTACTAGTAAAAAATAATCAAATATGTTAGCAATTTTTAAAGTTCCAATTACTCACCAAAGAATCAATATTTTTTTTTTTTGTGAGTAATGGGATTTTTTTAAGCTTTAATAGCTTTTTAAGATAAATTTAAAAATGTAGAGATGCTTTTAAATATTTTTAATGACCTATTTTATAAAAAAAATTGTCTATCCAAATAAAATCTTCCTCTTTTAAGGAGAAACTTTATTTGAAAAATTTCGTTAAAAAAAATAAATGATTAAAGTGTGGATGAAATTCCAAAAGAGAACCCTAATATTTCTTCTCCTTTAAAATAATCTACGTGTCAAGTATTATATATCATTCGGTGAAAAAAGTTGAATAGGATTATGATTTCCATTTGAAATATTGATATAACATTACAATGGTTTACCTCCCTCGTTATAGCGAAAGCTTACAAAGGGTTAAGAAACCCTTTCGAGGGCCCTCCCCATTAATGACTTTAAACCTCTTCTTCAAAAGGGAACACTCAAACTTTTCTTTGTTTACCGAAAGAAAAAGTACTTTACCGACTTTAAAATATCTTCTTATAAAAGTCCAATTTCAGCATTCATCATCGCGCTGACTTGAAAAGAATTAATGAAACAAATGTTGAAAATTTTGAAGACCCTCCATGGCGCGGAGGGATGGAACGACGGGGGACAAAAATTAATTAGCGACTTTTTGACCCGTGTTTGTTTTTTCGTAATGAAATGCCCCTTGAGTTCAATTACGAAAAATGTCATTAACAGGAATCATTTGTATATGAAAATTTTCCCTGGGCTCATGTGTTATTTTTATTCGAAAAATGCTTTGTGCGAAATATTTGGCATTCAAAGCGAAATTCTATCTTGTGCAAATAAAAAACGGTGCCCCGTATATATTCTTCAATTTTCATTTTTCATTAATGTCGGCCATGAGGCAAAGTTGTCCTATTCATTTGAATATAATATTATTACGCCGCTATTTGACAAAGTTTCGAGATTTATAAAGTTGTTAAGTACAAAAAGCATAATTCTACGTACAACGACAAAGGCTGTTTATTTTCTTTGGGAGGTTGCATGCCCTTATTGTTGTACGACACAATATAGTCGAGCCTATAATTTATCCACACTCGTGATTTCAAGTATTGTGGTCCCGGCGAAGGGAAGAAAAAGACTTAAAACAACGCCACTGTATTTTTTTACAAAGGGGTTTTGAATAAAGACGGCATCAAAAGGGAGTTTTAATGAAGTTAATATTATTTTAGGGAATATCCAAGTAGAACTTAAATGCAAAAAAAAAAATTCAACAAAAACTGAAGATATTATTGAACAACCCTTGCTCAACAAAGTGACTTTAATAAGAGCTGTAAAGTGTACTTAAAAAATATAATTATTTTTTATTTAATATAATTAAAATAAATAAAAACATTAAAAACATTTTACAATATTTCGCAAAAAAAGCTAATCAATTTAAATTAATACATTATATTTGGGAAATCAGAAGTTTGTCTCCAAAATACATAGGATATTTAGGCGTATTTACAATGCTCAGAATATACCCGCTGTTCCAACCATTGGTGCAAATATTCGAAGAAACTGGGTCAGCAGCAGATTTTGGAAAATTTGGCAGACCAAGTTCTTCGAGGAGTAATAACAACATTGGAAGCTGTCATTCAGATAATGGTGGAATATTCAACAGTTTCAACTAGCAAATGTTGACCACAATTAATAATTTAGAGAAAAGAATTCCAGCTGATATAGTGGTAATTTAAGTAACAACATAAACGTCAGTAACGGACTTAATTGATAAATTTTTAAAAGGCTATTGAGCATTTAAAAGTCTTTGGAATGCAGTAATAAAAATAAATCCAAACTAAATTGGCTCAAGATGAAAATATTAGGGAGACCCATAAATAATCAATTATTTCGAATTAAAACGAAAAAAAGTATTCCGATTTTATTTTAATTATTCAATTAATTATATAATTTCCGTTATTATTTACAACTCTTTGCCATCTTTCAGGCAAAGTTTCAATCTTTCTTTTATAAAAAGAGGCTGACTTTGACGAAAAATAGTTATTTAGGTGAATTTCATATTTACATTTCATAAACATCTTATTTTCAATAGAGTGCCTGGAACTTTGAATAAATAATAATCAGACGACGTAATATCTGGCGAATATGGTGGACGAGGTAGCAGTTCCCAATTGAGCTCCCTAATTTTTTCCTGGGTTACTTTAGCTGCATGGGGTCTGGCATTGTAATGATCCAATATCACGCCTTTTTGGTTGACGAAATTTGTATGTTTTTCTAATAACTTTGCATTTACTCTGTCAAATTATGAGCAATAAATTTGTGCATTGATAGTTTCTCCTAGTTTTAGAAACTCAAAGTGTATTATCCCACCACAATCCCACCATGTGCTCAAGAGGACCTTTTTTATAGTCAAAAAATTAGGAGTTGGTACAACCGGTTGATTAGTTGAAAGCCATTGCAGTCTTGACGTTATTTCTGTCATACTTAATTTTCGATCTAAATCCACTAGCGATTTCAGAAGCTCGGAATCGAATTCAGTAGGTCTCCCACTTAGGTGGTCATCAACTAGACTAAAATTGCCACTTGGAAATCTTCGAAACCATCGTTGATATTTGTTGACTTTGAGAATTTTGCCGTAAACACCACAAATTTTCTTAGATGTCTGTGTTGCGTTACAACCCATTTTAAAATGGAAGAGCATAAGATGACGAATATGTTCTTCTGATGGCTGTGTGTCTGACATGGTGTAGATAACGAGTTTACTATCATCTGTTGGTGAATAAATGAGGTTTAGAGTCTATTTAATAAGATACAACCAAATGCACAACCTCTCTAGTCGACTCATCAGCTATAACTGACATGTAACGAAACGTTTCAAAATAATTGATTACTTATGGGTCCCCCTAATACATTCGAGTAAGCCACAAACTTTGAATAAGAAGAAGAACGCGCGTATGATTATTTAAGCATACGCTGCTTATATATCAAGGTTTGAGACGCGAAAGAGAGCAAAAGTTCATTTCAAGTAGCCGTAAAAAAAATTAATAACAAGAGGCGTGTTCAAAATGATATTCGTTTTTTTTTTTCAAAAATCGCAAATATGCTTTTTCCATAAATTTATATTTAATGCTAAAAGGCACTATGTCAAGTGGTATCATATTATTCAGTGGGTTCCTTTCCATAAATAGCTAAATATATATTCATAACCTTTCACCCTGTAATGGTAACGCGAACCGACATTCGTGGTGCTTGTGGTGAACACAATCAGACTGGAAGGGGAAGTCATGCATTTAATCTCCAGCTTCACCTTTGAATACAAATATCGGGAGGACCGCGGGATATATTGCTCCATCGATTGGCATTTCAGGAGCAGAACGCCATCCCCATATCCGACACCGCACCTTACTTATGTGCCACCATTTGCATCATCCCCGACAAATCGAACCTCGCAGATGCACTCTTCGAATATATTAAAATCTTCGACGCTAATCCTATTAAAAAATAAACAAGACGTCGTATCGTCGTATACCTGAAAGCACCCCCGACAAAAGCCAACCGTGACACGTTTTACACAACAAAAGGTCTAAAGGGTGAATGTGCGAAAATATAATGATGATAACGAAAAGGTGAGGATAGGGAAAAATCATCGGTGAAATTCAACTATATTGTGTAACTGATACCAGTATCCATGGAAAAAGGTGGGTGCACGTAATGAGGCTTTTGAAGTCGCTTTACTTAAGTGCGATCAGGTGTGTAAAGCTACGTCAAATGGCAAGGGTGTATTTACAAGAAAAGCACCCCAGATATTTTGCCGCCTATAAAAATTATATTAGATAAAAACTTTCCCGAAAAATTCCATCCCAAGTCAAAACTTACATATATTAAGGGAATATGGCGGTGGCGGAGTTTGAAAACCAGCAGCTCCGTGATACATTTTGGTATACCATACAAAAAAAATCCCTGCATAAATATTTATAAGCAATATACAAAATTGTAGTATTAATGCATGGGACTTTATAGGACAAATATCTATAGTAATAAATAGCACAATGGGAATTAAATTCATTTTAAATAATCCTTGATATAAGCTATCGAAATTCAAGAAAATGGGGGATGAAAAATTCAAATTGTTCCCTCTTATTGATTTATCGTTTCATATTATTTTATTTTCAACCTTTATGATATCATTTTTTGCCAATGTTTCTGTTTATCATTCGTACTTTGGTGGGAATGTTAGAATGGTATTTGTTTCCTGAGTTTTACCAGTAATTTGAAGTATTATATTTTTGCTTTATTATCAAGGCAATTTATATTTTTGTAGATATTGCATACGCCAATAAAGGTTATCATTTTCATCTTAAGACAATTTTCAATATGCACGATTGAAGAAATAAATTAAATGTGAAATTTTTGACGATATTGAAGCAAATTGGCTTCAACATTTTGTACATAAATGATGTTAAAACATTCATCGTTTGCAAAAATTTGTAATAAATAATTTTAAAATATTTGATGTTATCTAACTGAAATAACCTTTTTTATTCTTCCTCGATACAGGCAATTCGTATGCTTATGATGATTCTGATGATATGAAAATGACCATATTGACCATTCTAGAATTTTCAAAGGTGAGGTGTATCTCGAAGATACGCTATTGTAAAGGCAAGAACGATTCAATACTCCAAAAAGCCCTTTTCAATGATTTTCTACAGAAAGTCTTTATAATGTCCCTTAACCTTTTGAGTAGTGAGCTCAGTCAGCTCCTTTCGGCGTAAGACAATCTTCAATTCGAGGCAGAGTCAATTGTAAATAAACACTGTTAATATTATACAAGATCATGTCATTTCTTTACATAAACAATACACAAAAAATCAGTTCATTTACTCCCGCTTTAGAAGGAAATGCTCCTACTCTGTCTGTCTCCGAACTCAATGCATAAGGGTGCTCTTTCTGAATAGTGGAGGGGGGATCCCAGACCCTGGGACAGTACTCCTTTAGGGGTTAATACGTTGGTGGAATATCTGCAAAAATCAAATGTTACACCTTCTTCAATATCATATAATACAAATGGTATGGACGTACTTCTGCAGTAAATTGCATATGGCCATACGTCGATGATATGTTTATTAATATTTGAATGCATTTCAAGCCCCATTTAAGTCAAATAAAAGAAGTATTTATAGTCCGTCAATTGAGGCTTAAATATGTGTTGTTATATGCAAAAATAGTATATATTTTATATAATTTAATAGGACAGTATTTTTATCATGTTTCTAATGCAGGAGGAACATTGCTGGACCATAAAATATCGACTGATATCAACGTGTTAATTCAATAACACTTCACGCACAATTGGTTCGGTGACAAACAAAATGCCATAAAAGGCCCATGCATAATGTAAGCGTCCATCACTATTATTTCTGAATACATTTTATGCAGTATTGTTGCTGTTAATCAATCGGGACTTTATTGTGGTGGCGAAATTTATGGAAATTATTTTTGATCGTCGTGAAATAATAGGACGTTTATTATAAATTTAATTTTCGCATAAATAGCTATGGTAATAATATATAATGTGCAGAAAAAATATGACATTTTTTTTGTTGGATATAAATTGGAAGCCAAATTTACATATTTCATCGCAAAATTTTAAATTAAATACAATTCGAGGGGGACTGACGATATAATGCCTGGAGGCAGGCATGCACATTTTAGGGTTCTAATAAATTATAAGTGTATCCAAGGCGGGATGAATGGATTCTAATATTTTTTGCTTGTAATAAAAAATATTAAAGAATATAAATAAAGTACTGTTTATATGCTTAGGTGACGAAAGTGAAAAAAAATTGACAAGGGAGTGTCTGAAGAATTGATGATTAATAGCTGAGACGCTTGGGGGTGTGTTTGTCACTGATGATTACACCCCATTTTTTAAATGAATCACCTGTGATAAAGAGAGGATTATGTGCGACAATAGAAAAGTATCTGATTAATGGAAGAATTCTGATGAATTTCAGTTGGAATATCTTATTTTTCAGCCCCCAAAATATTTATTAAAAAAATAAATAATATCAGTACTCTCCACTGATTTAAATTTTCAACCGAGTACCTTAAAAATGATTTTTTTATGAATTTAATTTGTAGAACTTGAAGTGGTGTTTATCAAGTTAAATAAAGATTATTTATAGAATAATCTTGTAATTTGAATCAGTGAGTTGCTATAAAAAAGCATGATTCTGGTCAGATCATAATAAGTGCCGCAGTGATAATTTGGATTTTAAATGAAAATAGAGTCGATATACAAAGTTTAAGGATTTTGATTTAAAAAAACTGGTTTCCATATTTAACAAACGTAAATGTTTTGTTTATGAACAAATTGACATATGTGTCTTCGGTGGGTATTACTATTACTATTATATTAATTAAATTGCATATAATAGCTATTTTAAACAATACATTTATATAACAAAAACATATTAGGCTCATAAAAATATCAAATATGTTCTAACGAGTTGGTAGATTTGAATTGGTTCTGTCGATTTGAGACCTTTACAAATAAAATTCGCATTTTTCCCCCCGGCAAAAAAAATCCATACTAATACGTTCGTGTATTCTTTCAATCCGGCTTATGTGTGTTTGTAATCGAATTGATGTAAGAAATTCCGCAGGTGGATTAATGTCGTCTTTTCAAATCAGATTTTCGTCAGATTTGACACATCGTCTTTTCGACTCGAGAAAATTTACCTGGCGAAAATGGAACGTAACGCGATTACACGAAACGATCACAAAAAATTCTATGCGAGGATGTTACTCTGCAGAATAAAGAGTTCTCGCATTTTCGCGTTTCGAACGAACGAGGCGCTCGTCGAAGATGAAGATTTAAGAAATTATATATATTTTCGACGGTGTGCTTCATTTTTGTTCATAAAATGTCTGAAATACACTCTAAGTAATTTTAATGAAAGCGCTGAAAAGAAAATTGATACTGAACAAACGGTCTTTCGAGGCATTTGTAAACAGTGTCTGTAAATATTGACAACGCCATAAAGACGGGAAAAATTGCATTTATTTAATAGTGAAATAACTGATCGCACTAGGGGTTGTATTTTGTAATAAACCTAATGCTTTTTGTAGTCTTTTGTAGAACAATATATAACTCTTATCATATAGCGCTTAGAATTTGACCAGAAGGCCTCATAATAATTGTTGTTATTATTAACCAGGGTTTTATATTAATAAATGCTAATATAGAAAATACCTAAAAAATCAAATATGAAGAAATTGGACATTTTTTTGGCAAACTTATTTTATTGTTATTTTTACATAAGTATCTTTACGAACGAAGTTGAATTCTAATTTATAGACTATTTTGATTTTCACTATATTTTTTCATAAAATGAACAAAATTAAACGTTGTATTTTTTAGGAATCTTAGACAGCGAAAAAGCATTCTAATCAGTATTACAGCAGATTATAATTAGAACAAACATATATATATATATATAATTCTTAACCTTTATGAAGTCACGGTGCACTTTTGACCATGGGAAAAAGTGGCTGTGCACCAGAACTAAGAAGTCGAAAACAATTTGTAGACATAACTTTTATTACATATTTTCTTTTCAAAGT
Source organism: Stenopsyche tienmushanensis (assembly GCA_008973525.1). Lineage (NCBI taxonomy): Eukaryota > Metazoa > Arthropoda > Insecta > Trichoptera > Stenopsychidae > Stenopsyche > Stenopsyche tienmushanensis. Next base: position 812,157 of record WACJ01000009.1, on the reverse strand, counting down.
AAATTATATAAAAAATATTTAATATTGAAAATAAATTTAGTTAGTTAATATTTCCATTTCTCTATATTTATACGCTTTTATTAAAAATAATTGTCTTCATATTTGAAGGCTCTCTTTAGGTTGAAAATCTAAGGTGGAGGGAGGCATTTTTCTCCGTTTGTCCACCTAAAATGACGTCCCTGCTTAACATAATGGAATTTATATGATCAATCAAAAATCAATTAATGTGATATCTGAGCTTGTTGACTTTTGCAGATATCAGAAATATTAGGGCGAATATTTGATACAGTTAACCTCTACTCTTCGTCTAAATTCGTATTAGCTATTGTTGAAAAATCAAGCTCACACAAATATGATGTTGAAATAAAATTTTCAGTGGCTCCATGTTAAGAGCTGGATAATCTTCTTGGATAGAAATCCATGTCCTCCATGGTTATTTCGGAAAATTTAATTTTTAGAATACGATCTGTCGAAAATGAGACTAATTCTTCTTCTTCGGTGTATAAAAATTCACAATACGATGCATCAATCGTAGCAAATAGATTTCGTATCCAGTTATAGTTTTCTATATTAAAGAATAAGTTATCGGTAAGTTCTTTGCAGCATAGATATTGATTAATCCCTTTCGATTCAGTGCACTTGCAATAAGCTGATCTATATTAAGTAATAATATTTATCTTTTTTCAATTAACATTTTTTATAAAGGTTATTTTTAACTGTAAGATCATTTTTTCATACAGATCTTACTATAGAAGATACTCTTAGAAAATATCCTACAGAAATAGGAATTTTATTTGGTGGTTTCCTGCTGACTTCCATATGGTATACGACCAAGATAAGTCTATTGGCGCAAACCAATTTTTACGTTGAATAGAAGGTATAGTTGAAGTATGAAATTCAAAATGTATTTAAAAGAATTATCATTTTTGCTATTATATGGCAATTTAAGGTAAACTTGCTCAACTTTGTCGTTCGTATTTGATTAACCTTAATAAAAATCCCCAATACCTAAGCTAGGTCGCATTTTAATAAATTTGCTTTTAAAATCAATCGTATTTCCGAAGCTTGTAGCAAAATCCCCGTAGCTCAAAGTCTTGACGATTGCAATCGCATCGAAAATTTTAGCCGAGCTTTCGAAACGTGTTTTGATATTATAGTTTTCATTGGAAGAATTTGTTTGACATCCTCAAGTTCATTAAGCCCGATTGCCACAAGGGTGAAATTTGTAATACAGTTCGAGGAATTCTCCCGGTTGCGACTCCCTCTCCTGGAGCATGTACACTCCACGAGGATATAGTGGGGTGGATGGTAACTGTTTAATGTTGCAGGATAAAGCTGTTACCAGCCGGGGTTCGTTTTATTTTACAATTTGCTTTATTAAATTTTGCAGTGTTACAAAGAAAGGAATTTAGAGGAATTTCGAAGTCGGTCAACTGTGAGGAGAACAATCGATGAGGCGCGCACGAGAGCCCTTTGTGGCGTTCGGAAAACTCACTCGGAAAAAAATTTAGCCGAAAGGAAAAGTGCTCATGAAAATGAGCAAAATATACGCATACGCAATCTTGCCCATCGATAAATTCATTACTTTAGGGAAAAAAAAATATTTCTCTTATTGTGTAAAAATAACACGGGTCTCAATGCGTTGAAATTTACATATCGTAGTTTAAAGGAAATTTTTAAATATATTTATATATTTAAAACTCAACACATTGAGATGTCCCAAACAGAAATACATTTTTAAATAATTTGCAAATCATTTATAAAAACTATATCGATTTTACACATAGATAAAAAATTGGGAATATCGACAATTAGGACCTGTAATTCCTCGTTCATTTATTATTGTTATGGGAATTAATGAATTATTGGTAATTAATGATGTCGAAACATTCAATTTATGGGGCCTTTCAATTCTAAGAAAGTCCCTGGAAATTTTAATTTAAGACTTTATAAAATTATTTCACGTATGTGTGCTTTATTTTCGTTTAGCTTTATATCCAGTTCCAATAATGGCATGCAATTATGCAAATGTTCTGCATGCTGCGTTTCCTGCACCGTGACTCGATATACGCTGACCGTAAGAGTCTAAAATAACTAAAAGTGAAATACAAAGAGAAATTTGATGAATCTATTCATTGTTTTTTTTTTCTCCTCTTTAAAATGCCATACCTGTTATCGAATGTACGCGATATCTACAAGATAAATTTATAGGGAAAGAATTTTTCATGTGGTGGTTTGTATTGTCTTCTACTTGTGGTTAAGTTAAGTTAGAATTATTTAAATTTGAATTTAAAAAAAATATATCTTTAAGTGATTTTTTTCAAATGATACGTTATTTTTGTTTGCAAATTTTTCGACTTGCGACTTTCTCAGATCCAGATTTAGATTAAGCCTGAATTGAGTTAATCGATTAAAAATATCAATTATTTTTTAAGAAGATTTATAATAAGAGTTCTAGATTCAGTAATATACTTAATAACAAATTGTCTATAAATAAATTACATTTTGGTTTAGTTAAGTTATTAGAGTTTATTTTAATTTATTGTAACAGCTAAGAAGTATATAACAATTTTAGGTAATGGTAATTGTGTTTTTGATCATAGTTCCATTAAAATGCCCGTGGTGATTTTAAAAGGGCGGATGTAAATAGCTGCAATTAGTTCAGTTTAAAGCTTTGGCCGGCGTCATTTGAAAGAAAAATTCAGGATCAGCGAAACAATGCTGCAGGGAAGTATTTTAGGTCCTTTCAATTTCGAGAGAAAAGTGGATTAAAATGACTTCCGTTTAAAAGCGAATCCAGTTTACAGAGGCAGAAAAACCACTTACAGCCATACAAAAAAATCGCGAATTTCTAGCCGAATCTAGAAACGAAATATATCCGAGCGTATAATAAAGACGCCGACCATGAATAGAAAATCACAAATTTAAAGGATGATATATCTCCGAGGGATGCCATAATTCGTAAAATATATCCCCGCTATCTTCAGACCATCGTCCCAATGTCCTTTTTCAATATTATCTGCGAAGATGATTGCGGTAAAGCCGAGAAAAAAGACAAATGCTGCCAGTCGCAAACAGTAAGTTACTGTCAGATCGGTTCTAAATTACATTACTTACGGGGATTTACATTAAGTAAGCCGAGAAGGTATTATTCTACACCATCTCTGCCATTTTCCCTTTGGAAAACGGTAAAAAATATCATTTTCAATATGAATCATATTTTCGGTTCGAATTCATATCAATTAGATTCGACATTACTATTGCATTTATCGGTTTTTATACAGAAAGAGATTCGACATATGAAATAAATAATGGTCTTGTATCAATATGTATATGATTTATTTTATAACAAACCAAATTATATGATACATGTATCTTATTTTAACATCGCATATATTAGAATGTCATAATGATAGATGATGTTTGACATATTCATCTTGGTTATAAGCAAGTTGTTGCTAAAAAACATTGTCTTTCATTTCTTCCTTAACTAATATTTCGATATGTATTAATAAGACTTATTTGATTTGATTTTAAAGATACCTTATTATAATATTACGCAAAAACGTTGTGTAATACAAATTTACATTTACGAAATTAATTGAATAATAACATATAATATACCACTCATTCATCATCACTATCATTTATAATTCTGGGTTTCCATCATCAGAGAATTCTGGAGTATTTCTGGTTTTAGCCTAAAAAACTTCGGTAATAAGCGATTATCTACTTTTAGCTTAAAATCTTTATATATTTTATTGTGTGGTATGTTTGAAAGCAGTCTCCAATATACAGTCCAGGTTTTCAACTACACTTTCTTTGTTGACTTCCTTTTTAGCCGTTTTTGGAGTATTATTTTGGAATACAAACGAGAATGCCTAAATACAGTTAAACGTAATTTGTAAAGCTTTATTTGAAATTCTGCAAAATATCTCCGAAGCTTATCGATTTCTTCACTCAAAAGATGACTGACTCGCTATGGTGTTTTGCATGGCTAGTGCGGAATTATTGCATTTTTATATTGAGTTTCGTTATCTATGATTTGTCGGAGCAATGCTTTGGTTCATGATAAGGTCGCTTAGGCACTTCAGAGCATTCAGAGAAGTTATAAACTGATACATGAATGAATAGAGTCAAGATTCGTACGGTTCCTTGTGTGGTGTCTGAGAGCAGACAAACAACCGCAAAGGGTTAATAATTTGTAATAATTACATTTTTCAAAACTATTTAAAATTGAATTGTCATCTATATATTAAATGTTATGTTAATTGGATCAAAGCTCCATTTGCCAAATCAATAATTATTGATAAAGATCAATGATCAAGGGGTTCATTTAATTATTTTAGCTTTATAGCATTTGTACTACCAGTTGAATAATTTTCTTTGTTTTATATATCTTTTTCTGTTTCTGATATTACTTCAATAATTGTAGTCTCTTATGTGTTTAAATATATACAACTTAACACTTTGACTACCATATCCACCACCGGTGGTCGACACTGAGTTATTCCAATTACGACATATCTAACTTCGACTTGCCGTTTTGCGCTGTCGTCATCTGAATTAAATTTTAAAATAAAAATAGTATTGGCGGGCAAAGTGTTAAGTTATTATATTATAATTCTTAAAGACTGTTTAATAGGCGATGATAACATTGATAACAGATATTTTCATATGAAGTGTCCGATTATTCACTTATTGTGTTTGGCAATTTAATCCTACGATACGTGGAATTAATTATTGCTAAAAAGTAGCTCTGTCTAATATTATTTTATTGCATTATTTTTATAAACGAAAAAGTGACTAAACTTGAGAATTTATTTGAACAATTGGAAATATAAAATTCGTTAAGATATTATTTCCTATAATTTGGATATGAACTAGAGTCTCTATAATAATAATCCATAATAACTGTCCCACTATAACAACACTTGATATTCTTAGATTTGACGTCTGTAATTTGATCCTGAGCCAAGTGGATGATCCTGAACCAAGTTTTTTTTTTTCGATAAATTCAAATTACAAATTGTGTATACATTTTATATATATTTGGATGAAATGTAATTTGCATTTCTGAAAAATGATTGCAGTAGGTGTCACATAAACTTAACAAATTTTTGAGACGATAGCATCTCGAGTGAGGTACCTTTTTCGTTAGCACCCTATAAATTAGAGCGCTTACAACCTGAAAGCCAGCATTATAATATAAATGGAAAAGTATTCCACACTTAGGAGAGGAAAAAGGGAGAGGCTTTCAAAGTAAAGTTACAAGGAGAAATATACATTTTTAACAACTATTTTTTAGCATTCTCTGATTTCAAACGGCCATTGCAACATCAAGCGTTTTATTGAGGGATTCGTAGCCAATTTGGGCCGTAGACGGGAGAGAAGCAATCAAAAAATAAGGAAAAATAAATATTGCCTTCAGAATAAGGCGGGAAATAATTCGCTAAATTATACAAGAATATTATTTTTTTAATATGACAATTTTTTGTCCTCTTTGTTATCAGAACTTTTCTTTTGTTGTGCGAAACTTATCGTCGAGGAGGGGAGGCGGAGAATGGTTTCTTTTGTATAACGAAAGGCACAAAAGCACCGGACGAACTAAGAGAGTTAATTAAAGATGAAACGATTATTTCAATATGGTTTTATTTAATAAAGTAACCTGTCAGCGGTTCCTTGATTGTGCCCAGGTAGACGCAATTTAATTGCGACTCACATTCCAATAAATAACAGAGCCTCTTCGCCATAACAAAGAGAAAGATGACGTATATCATGTACGTGTGTATAGGATGACTCGAAAACAATTCATCCTTAATATATAAACAACCTTAGAGGGCTTATTGTACTCCCTATATTCCCAGAAACAAATATAATGGCGGCAACAATTACTCTTTCAAGCATCCTTTCAATCGATCCCTGGATAATCAAACGATCGATCGTTACTTTATCGACAGATGTGGATTTCAATACGATCACTATAGTGGCCCAGGGGTGAATATTCTAACAAATATAGTATATAAAGTTGTTAATAAAATTATTTGTGTAAAATTAAATGCTCAAATTTTATAACTATTTCATAGTTTAAGTATAAATAACTTGAATGATTTAATGATATCAATAATACCTTTAATTGTCCAAATTTTTATGCTTTGTCTACTGAACATGACATATAGTTTTAAAAACAAATTACAATAAAGCTAATTGCGCTCATCCCCATTATTATAATAGTCAATAAATAGCTCAATTGTCATAAATGTGTAGCTTTATCATAAAAGCATGAAATATATAACTTAAATTGAAATTTGTGGCATAAACTTGTATAAACGCCTTTTATCAATGATGCACAATTTTACTCAGAATCGAAACTGTTATTTTAATGTAAAATTATAAAATGTAATCGATTATAATTAAGATATATAAAAATGCATTTTCCTGTTTAAATCATTAATGCATTTAGATTTTGCACACTTTAAATATTGTATATTAAGTAAAGTAATTATTTCCGATTAAAAATTCCATAGAAACTATTATTACAAATAGGGTGGTAAAAAATCATAGATTTCCATTGCAAAAGGCAATTATGACACAAAGAAAGGTGACCTTGAAGCGCACCCTTATATTATATTAATGAAATTTGTGCTTTAGCATAATGGCATGCTCCAGACTAATTCAATTTTTGACAACCAACTTAGTCCTATTTTTAATCAAAACCTTTCATAAAATTATACGTTTAAATATTTCGATTTTTTATTTTAACTTCAAAAGCATTAATTTTAAGGGCTTTGATTTACATTTTTCTCATGTATTAATAATGGATGAAATATTTAAAATTACATTTTGGCAAAGTTTTTTTGAGCAAAATAATAAGATGTCAATAAATTACTATTGTAGTTTTGATCGTTACACTTGGACGATCTAAAATATTAAATATCATTTGATTATATCTATATGTTTAGTGAAATATTTTTTGCAGTTCCATAAATATCTTGAAAAAAATCCCACAGAAAAATTAACTGTAAAAAATATACACATTGTTTATAAATTACTTAATGTAATCAATGCATCTAAAAATGTGTACATTTTTAATTTACTAAAATCATATTGCAACCTCTTGCAGGCACTTTTTAATATCTATTTACAATGTATTGGGAAATCTGTATCTTATATTCGTTTTTAGTAAAATATTTTATGCTTCAAGCGTTCCTACGGGACAAACAGACCTTTATTCAAAAAATAATAAAAAAATCTCGTTAAATGGTGTATCAATATACACATATACATAGAAAAATGATTTAAACATTTAAGTCTTAGATTACTACCCTTTTTCTAATTATAAATATAAATTTTAGTTTTTAATAAATTTTACATATTACGAGTTAATTTATTATTTAGTTTGGTGTAATCGCTGAGGATTGAAATGAGTCTATTAGTATGATCTGGGATTTTTGTGTAAAGACTGTGTTAGTCTATGAAAATATTTCTATATAAAAGATAAGTGTTGAGTACAATTTTTATAAATTTGTTTTGTACAATACAACTTGGAGTTTGTTAAAGTTGGTGTTGCATATGTTAATGCAGACGGAAGCAGCGTATGTTAATATTGATCGAATCAGTGTTTTGTATATAACTAATTTATTGGAGGTCGAAAGAGCACTGCATCGACGAAAAATGGAGTGCAGTGCCTCCATGGCTATCAACATGCGCGGGCTCAAGCCCCCGACATCTGTGCTCATCACCGCAGTCTTCTATTTAAAGTCACCCCCAAGTATTTCACTTGGGGTTTCCATTCGATGGAGTTGGAACCCGACGAATAATAGATCAATTTGACGATGTTTGTGTTTGACGAAGAACTAGATAGCTTCGGTTTTCTCTTTGTTTGGTTTAAGTTTCCAGCGATCGAAATATTTAAATGCTGCTTTTAGCGATCGTCGAGATTTTCGACAAGTAACTTGTTACTCCGAGAGCTGCTATAATATGTTGTGTCGTCAGCGTAGAGTTTGTATAACAAACAGACATGTGAAAATATTATAAATAAGAAAAAATGTACCCGTCGATGAGCTGCTTTATAAACCACTCGTTCATCGCCGTTCTAAAGTCCATTATGTATTTGGACACAAAGATGAAGTACCATCTTATAGATCAAAATGAAAAGTTTTACAAACATGCATTAGTGTAAGTATGAAAAGCACTATCACCATTGGTAATTCATTAGAGCACTCAGGGTATAAAATATATATTTGAAACAAGTTGCGTCGGATGAAAGCATAACAAAAATCGAAGATAAAAGAAAAATCTTCCGGAGTGCATTTTCCACCTATATTGGAAATTTTACAAATATAAAAATATTATTTCACAGCAACAGGAACAATTTATACCACCAAATACAATAAAGCTGTCTAAAAATAATTAGAAATATACGGAAACAGGGTTGTAATTACCTTTCCACGCCGGAAGCGTCTGTTATCCCTGTACCAGGTAACTTGTGCTGGAGGTCTTGAGCCAGTAACCACGCAGACTACAACGTAAACCATTTCAGATTTTAGTTTTTGCGGCTTGTATTGGATTATCACAGACGTGGGTTTTACTGAAACAAGACATGAAAGATGCTCGAAATTAAATTCAGCAAAATGTTGCTCGGACAAAAAATGCGTACAATGTTTCGAGGCAATGGACATTTCATTCTAACAGGCGCTTCTTTCGCAATAACATTATGTTTTTTTAAATAAAAAAATTAGCACCGTTTCTGAAAGACCGTTCTCCTCCAAATGGGAAAACTTTAACTCAATATAGTGGGAGCCGAGTAGACAATACCCATTACTTTTCTTTCCATTCCCATTAAAGTTTTTATAAATTCAGGTAAAAGGTAAATAAAGACCAGATACTTTTTTTTACGGCGAACGCTACCTTTTAAGTAAATAATTTATGAAATAGAAAAAAAGTTTTTTCAGTAATATGCTTTTAAATTCTTCCATGTAACATCGCACACATTGACATGCTTTATATTGCAAAAATATAATCCAACAACAATATTTAGCATGTATATAATCACCGATTTGCTACAAATATAAATTTTAAATAAATCCGAAATTTTTCGGGCTTAAATTTGCAATAAATTTTCACATCCCTATAATTTATTCCTTGTGGAGACTTTATATTATACAATAATTAATGATTTTTTAAATATTTTTCAGGATTTGAATTTTTCGTCAAAGTTTTAGATCACAAAGTACTTTAACCTGCGCTTAAGGTTTGTTTGGTCAGTCCTTCAAATGAATGTCTCCATTTCTTTTTATAACCAATTAAGGCGTCTTCTCACTTTACAAATTTAAAAAAAAATATTTTTATTTTATTTTAAATTTTGAAAGTACATATCTTCAAAAATGTTATATCGAAATTTCATAAAGATCGGACGAGTTTAACTACATTTTTGGGTGACTACCTGAGAGCACCCGGCTGCATACGTATTGTTCAGACTCATGGTGCAAGTACAAGAAAGTGGTGAAAAACAATCAGATAGAAACTTTTAAATATCCTTCTGCTCTAGCTGAGGATGTTCACGAGGTTTTAAACCAATTTATGAAGATTTTTGGAGGAAATATCCAAAATAACAACTAGTGTTTCAACAGCTGTGTCTGGGCAATTGTTCTGCAACCAAAACTTTAAACGCGTTTATCTCAAAACAAGGTTTTTCGGTGGCTTGTTGATGAAATTTCGGAAACTATCCAGCCGATTGTCATGAAATTTTAATAAAATATTTTTCATAGTTATGGCTATAGCGCATATCATCAGATTTTTGAAATTTGGATTTTAAGTAATTTTTTTTTACAAAAAACTCAAAAAAAAACGCGTTTTTTTTACATTTTCGAAAAACGTGCGCCATTTTGTTATTTTTGCGAATATCAAAAATTTGATGATATGCGCTATAGCCATTAATATACTGAATCTAAAACTGTTTTATTTTTTTGTTTCAAATGACCCATCTCGGAGATACCATCAACAAGCCACGAACATAACATTTGTACACGGGTTTTTCGATGCTACTGTTTTATTATAATAATTGTTCAAAAAAGTAAAAATATTTTTTTTTCATGTACTTAAAAGATGTGTTTATTACATAAGATCCATTTTATCTCATAATTTTTAGCGAAAATTCTCAAAAAAAAAATTGTGAAAATAGCCTATTTTTGAGGCGCCTAAAGTGAGAAGACGCCTTAATGTAATATTTAATGGCATTCGTCATTATAGCAATTATTAGCTCATCATGTATCATTTTGTATATCACAAAGCATGGAGTGTTGGTTATTGTATGTAGCAATATTTTTCTTGTTGATGAAGATGACTAATTTGTTTTCAATTTATTTTATACTTTTGTCGTGCAAACTAATTATTTTGGCAGCCCTATTCCATGGCTCATACGTCCTCCAGACCTGACAACATTGGATTTATTTGTCTAGGGATGTGCAAAATAATTAATTTACGCGTAAAAGGTGCCCAAAAAAGAAATCCTAAATGAAAGAACAATCGTCGCCTTTTCAAAATTTGAAAGAGGAAATGCTACTTTAGACAATAAGAAAAAAAGATGTAGTATGTGTATACGAAGCACAAGTAGTCAATTTGAGCAAATTTTGTATATAAATTTAATAATCTTAAACATAAAAAGTATTTTCTTAACCATGACCCTTGAAAACTGGTAACTCTTCAAGTTTAACGATGTTTAATGACTCATTCGTTTGCACATTTTTTGTGACTTCTTCAAACCAGTTGCATAATGTAATGATTTATTTAGATCAAAAATATATTTCAAAATACAAAAATTGTAATTTTTTGCTATTATGACTACAGACAAAAATGTTATGACAGTTTAAAAGTGAAATTATGGGTATTTTTTCAAAATGTTGGGAAAAAAAAAATATTTTGACAACCCTAACACTTAGGGCATAGTGTCAGGGTTGTCGAAAAAAATATTGTCGATCCATGTGCAAAACATCTTATATCAATCCAAGATGAATTATAAATTTAAATTTTCGCAAAATCTATTTTGATATATCATTAATAAATAGTTTAATGGAAAAACAACCATGTATATTGTGATTTTTATATTACAGATAACAATTTTAATCATATTTTAAGGTTCATTAATTTCTCCAGTTAGCAGCAAAATTAATGTTATTTAGATCAAAAGAACAATGAAGGCATATAAAAGACATTGATGCTTTGTGTTTAGCTGGCGTATTGTCTGTCTGCTAGTACCATTAGGGTTTAACCATCAAGAATTAATAACGTTTTAAATCATTTGGTTAGGGTTGTTAAATATTAGCGATCAAAGCGTCTAAAACTTGATCAGCTAAGCCTTATAATGCATACAAAGGACAAGAACATAAATCAACAAGTGATGAAAGCATTTAGCAAATCAAACATGCCCAAGGCACAAATCCGCCATTCAGAGATAAAGTTACTTTTGACGTCTTTTTGTGTTAAGCATTTATGAATGAATTTAATTAAAAGTCGAAAATTCGTATTTTCGACTCGCTTAATTCTAAACTTTGCTAAAAATATTCTCCTTGTTATATTTATCTCTTTGAGCCATTTCCTGCCATTATGGTCTATCAATTTTATTTCTGCTGTTATTGGAAGAGTCTATTGTTCTTGCTGATGGCTTTTTGATAAATGACTGTTGGTATTATCGATAAAAAGGAACTTGAAACTGTATTTCTTCTTGAATTCCGATATCTGTAATGGATTTATATTAATAATTATAATAAGCATTTAAAGATTGATGCAAATGTAAATTCAAGAATATGCTTTGTTCTTAGCACGTTTTAAATTTCAAATAAAGCAGAGCTCGTATCCTCAAATGGCATCAAGGTTTATCTCACACGAAGTCTTGGATCGACTATGAATGCAGCATCCCCGTGTGGCAGGACATATTGGGACCAGGGTGGGAAAAGGCAGCCTCGCCACTTTATGGTGCTAAATGGGGGCCGCCCTAATTTGCCTTTACTCTTATGCCGTTTTGCATGCTTCTGCTAAAAGAGCTCATTACTCCTGCAGAGCGAAATTGCTGCAAAGATTTTGATAAAATTACTTATTCACGTGTAGCCCGGGGTGTGGGTGGCGGCGTTAATATTAATATCACGTAAAATTTCCGCTTCGAAATTTCGCCATTTAATGAAATTAACAGCTCAGCCCGGAAGCTAAGGAGTGTCGATACTCCATTTCGGGGTAATATTATATGGCAATAACGGCTTCTCGATTGTGCCCGTGGATGGAGCCGATCGATCGGTTTTACGTTCAACAAGCTAGTCAGAGATCGCCAAGCGCGATATGGGAAGCGAGCGTCTTGAAAATGATACTTAACGAATCTATAAATATAATTCTGACCTCATTCCAACGAATGACAGTAAATTCATGAAAAATGCAGACTCCCTAAAAGGGCAACCCCATCCACTTCAAATTTCATTACAGGTCATTTATTGATAATCACGATATCTATAGAGTTTATTTTTAGATTGAGCTGCTTTCGAATTGGGTCGCAAAAAAATTGCATTAGTTCATTCAAAACTTGAAACAAAATAAAGGTAAGACTGTGTAGGAAAATGAATTGACAACAATAATTCCACTGAAGAATTTTTGTGGAATACTTAAAAAAAATCAACCAAAAGTAATAGTTATGCATATATATGTATCCTCATGATATGGTCACATACATCATTAAAAGGGCAAGTTAAAAGGGCATTAAAAGAGTTAAAAGAAACATTTGCTTCGTTTCACACATAAGCTCTATGTCTTAAGTGTCAGGGTTGTCAAAATAGGTTTTGTTCAACATTTTAAAAAAATACCCGAAATTTCACTTTTAAACGGCCATAACATTTTTATCTGTTTTTGTAATAGCACAAAATAAATTTCTGCAATGTAATTTTGATCTAAATAAATCATCATTTTATGCAATCAGCTTAAAAAAATAGTTCTGAGCTTCTAAAGTCACAAAAAATGTGAGAACGAATGAGAAATATCAACTTCTAAATTCTATAAATAAAAAACTAATGACTATTTTTGTAAATTAATTATTTTGCACGTCCCTAGACAAATAGATCCTATGGTGTCAGGTCTAGAGATCGTGCGAGCCACGGATAAGGGCACGTCCCCAGACAAAAAAATCCAGTGGTGTCAGGTCTGGAGTACGCGTGAGCCATGGAATAGGGCTACCAAAAGAATTAATTTACACGACAAAGGTATGAAGGAAAGTACTCATCTTCATTAACAGAAAATATATTATTCGATGACTATCATGTATCTTGATGAGATAAATGTCAACTTCTAAATTCTTTAAACAAAAAACTAACAACTATTTTGAATTTAGTTTAGTTTTAAAAGCTTTTCTAGATTATACCCTTCTCAACGATATTCTACATGTCATACAAATCATTTAATAAGTCGTTAAACTTGAACTTTTTTTATATTTTAATTTAATGCCAGTATATGCAATTATTTTGTTTTAGTAAATTGTTATTAATGTTCGCAACGTTGAAAGTTTGTAGGTAAGTTTTCTGATTTACGTTGGATAAAAACTGGTTGAAATAAAAAATAGGTTTTGTAGAAATGGATGCGAATTTTCAGTTACTGCCTCCCATACTAAATCTTACTATACCAACTCGTAGATATTTAAAATCTTTCTATTTGCTATTTGCTCCTTATTTTATTATGATTTAGCATTAATACATTTTTACATCAAATTAAAAATCTGTTTTCAAGCTGTATTAAATCCAAACTAGTGAACGAATATAATTTTATTAGGTTACTACATAATTTACAACTTCTTTAAACGCGGCTTAAAATTGGCGTTCGAGTTAATTTCGTTCATTCAATTAGAATTGTTGGTCTTCTCAGTCCCCACTCAATGTCATGCATAAATCCTCGAGACATTTTGAGATGCTCAACTAGTTGAGATTGTTTCTATTGCTCTAAGCAAATTCTATTATGCAGTCCATGGGCTAGGACTATATCGTTTACCAATTCTAATTAAATCCCATCGCTTATATTAAATTGCATATTCGAACCAAAACTTGTAGCAAATCGGATCAAATTATTAATCGAACTCATACTCACAATTAAGTTCCAGTCTTGCGGTTTTTTCTAGGGGGTTGACAAGCTTAGTGTTGCTGGCTTGGCATTTATAGGATGTGTTCAAATGCTCCCTGGTGAGGTTTGGAACTTCCAATCTATTAACTACTACGTGATTTTCAGTTTGGACGCCTTCATTCTCCGCTTCTTTGTTGTTTATGAACCACGTCAGCTTGGGTTCTGGTCGACCTGTAAATATAATTCAATTATTAATGTTTCATACGACAACAGATTCAAGTATAACATATATTCCTAATCGATAAATTTGATGTAGGGAAATAGAGAGATATGTTAATTCTATCAAAAGCTGCTACACTATTATATATTTAAAACTATATGATCAAATCATTTTAATAGACTTCGATTTAGATAAATTATGAATCCATCGATGTGATGGAGAGATAGATTTTTTAAAATTATTTTGGGTTGTTAAAAGGTTAATTGTTCGAATCATTTTGGCTAAATTTAATATAAAAATTCCATCAAAGATAGAAGTATAATATAAATTTTAGTTCTTACATCCATATAATTTAATTCAGAAAGTTTTGAAAATTAATAAGAAATTAACATAGTCTATGTCATAGGTAATAATCCTATTCATAAAAAAAATTCTTACAAGCAAAACATTTGTGTTTCCGTGAGAACGCTTAGAAAAAGCACAATTTACCATAAAATATGTCAATGTATTTTATTATCCAACTAAGATAAATCATAATACAAAAATGTTAAGCTTTTCCCAGTTATTAAATGTCCATGGAATACTTTTTAGGGGAAAGATTTTTCATGTAGTTTTCTATTCCACATAGATTCATTATTCACTCTATAGTATTTATATTATTTAAAAATTCCCCCAAATGCGCACGAACTTTTGGACTGACCTGATTTTTTAATAAACCGGTTGAATTTGGTTTAATAAAGAGAAAATTGTGGTAATGCGTTTTATAATTAAACGAAATACTGTAGTATAAAGCGAATCCATTTTATGAAGTCATGAGAATATAATGATCATGAAAGTTTTGTCGATTAGCAGCGAAGCTTTCTTTCCTCAATTAAGAGAGCGGCTATTTGGATTGCCACATAGAAAATTTGCATCAGCATAAAGTAACATGAGAAAGAACACTCTCGGAGAGCTCTAACTGCAAATATATATATAAAGGAGTTTATTTTAATCGTCCGGCAGTTTTCAATGCGCTTTAGCGCTTTTAATGCAATTTTGAGCGGAACTTGGAAAACTTTCAAGAGTTCGAGATCAGCGCAAAAATTTGCTCGTTTGCGAGGAGAATTCTATGTAAATATTTTCGCTTTTTCCTAAGGCGGCCATTATCGTTTTCTTGGGAGCGTCGTGCTTAGGATAAGTGAGTTTTTCCCGCTGAAAAAGGCAGACATGCTCTACAGCCGAGAAAATTGTCTCTTTTCTGGAAGCAGGAAGGTGCCATCCTGAGCTAAAAAAGTAAAACAACGGCATTAAAACTGTAAGAGGCGGCCCTAATGCAACTCTCCTATCTCTTAAAGTATGCAAGGAGGACATACATACACTTTCCCCGAAAGCGTTTAAAGCAAACATTTCCTCTATCTTGTATTTATCAACTAAATAACAAGAGATAAATTATTCGCAATACAAGACTGCCTTCACTTTAGATTTCTCCTCCGATAGCCTGAATTTACACACGAGAACATGAAAACAATGAGGGTGACTCTAATATAATCCATGTGTATATATATATATATATATATATATATATATATATAAATTTAATGTTATTAGAACGAAAAAATAGTATTTAGTGACGGTGGACCAATTTTATACAATTACAGGTTCTAAGAATCCAAGCGAAGAAATATTTGAAGTATTAAAAACACAAGCTTTTTAGTTATTGATTCAACTTCATTTCACAAATCATAGCAAATTTAATATATGCCTGTTTTTTTCCGTTTTATGAGAACTATTAAATCTATTAAAAAATAAAGAGTGACTTCCTTTATATTCTCCAGATTTTTTTTTTCAGTAAGCTTTGCCTGAACGTTGTAAGTATATTTTTATTATCTTTGACCAAGAAAATTTATTCACTTCATATCATGAAAGCCCTGAAAGTGCCGTTGCTTATTTTGATATCAAATGCACAAAGATATAAATATTTGCCATTTATAATATGGATGTGATCCTTTCCTGTTATGGATGTAAAAGCAATTCTACTTTTGCTATAGATAGTGTTAAATAAGAGATTGACTCAAATTTCATGCATTATAACTGCGTAAATCAAGGAAATATTGTAATTTGCTTTTGTATAGAAAGTGTAAGTATTGGATAATAACAAGTATTTTCTTTGAGCTAAATTATATTGCATGAATAAATACATAAAATTGATACGTTTCATTCATAAACTCGAGAATTGCATAATCATACATTATGCAAATGAAATTGTTGACTGAATAATGTAAGATAGTGCATCGAGATATTAATTCAAAGATAATGCATCAAGATAACACATCAAGCTTGATGGGATGTTATTCAATTTATTGTGTTAATGTTATTTTTGTATTAAATCCTATCAATAATGTCATCTTACGTCAATTCCAAGGTAATATATAGGAAGTTATCAGTATATGAGTCATGAAAACTTTGTAATAAATTACAAAACGACTTATGGAGCGAATATTTTCTCGAGTTTTAATGATCTTCGTCGGTATGAAGATTGATGTAGTAACAATTATGATGAGTCAATTTGAACATTCGCTAAGAGCATTACTGAGATCTTTTCAAGGTACAAAATTAACGTCTCATTCTGGTAACTTAAAAGATGGAACTGTTATTTTTATTTCATAATTAAATAGAGATTCAAATGAAAACTTCCTCAGAAGAGAAGTTCGTTTGACATTTAAACTACTATTCGTGCTGAAAAAAAATGTTTGGAAAGCTTTTCTCAATTAAAACTTTTTTTAGCGTGCATTTCCCTTCACTTAGAAGTCTTTTACTTTGCCAATTATAGCGACACTTGAATTTTTTTCTATATTTACGAGCATTTGTCTAAATGGTTTTTTTACACTAAAAGAAAAATTTGCTCTAATAGAGTAATCTTAAGGACTTCGTTTCCAAGAAAATTCTGAAGAAACTTGTATTGTATATTTTTATCGTCATCTTAAGTAAGCAGAGAAGATCTTAACTTAAGAATCGAAATCATTATTTCAAAAATTTTAGCAAAAACAGAAATATTCGTTATGTGTATAGATGTTAAATACCTTCTGAATTAAACAAAGTTACTAAAAAATGCCTTGATCCAAATTAACAAGAAGAAAATGACTCTGAACAGTGTAAATTGAAGATTGCACATTTAATAGAATAGAGTGAATATTTAGTATCTGTTAATATGAAGCTTAACATAATAATACAGTAGTTATAGTTATATTTCGAATATAATTGGAGTTAACACTGTATCAATATTAATATACATCATTTGATGTTTAAAATTCTTTTCAATAATATGAATAACTTTTAAAAATGTTAATACTTGAGAATAGAGTAGTTCCTAAAAATCCATTTTTTTACGGTTAATGTTTCCATATAAAAGCTGGAAATTTGAGAAGGGTTTATAAGTATAGTTTAAATCAAATTACGCATTTTTTTAACGTAAACTGGACATAATAATCAAAATAATCTCTTTGACAAGAGATATAAATGGACATTCTTTCATCCATGGGGTTTTCATATGAAGTGTCCGAAATTTGTTCAGTATCAATAGTGCAGATTAAATGTAGCTGAATCATCTTAAAATATCATATTTGTCATTGAACATGGACGGTTTTCATTTTATATTTTATCAGGAAGATTTAAATTTTTTGGGGTAGTTTTTTTATTTTTTTCTACATAAGGTGTATAAAAAATTTCTAATAAGAAAGCCCAGTTTCAGATGTTTAAATTATATAAAATAAGTAGAGTTTTAAACTATAGTTTTCTTCACAATAGAATCAATGGAAACATGGTTAGAAAACTTCGCCGAACAGATTTTTTATGTATCAGATTATATGCTCTTGGCAGGATGTTAGCATACAGGATGAATAAATGCACTTTTTATTTTAATTTTTACAAAGTTGCAGCGTAGGTGCAGTGCAGAAATATTGCAATACGAAGGAAACAATTGTATTAAAGTTTGCCTCCCGCGGCGCTCTTCCCCATGCAGTTTCATATGTTCCTTTATAATTTTCACCGTACTGAAAGTCTGCGAACGATCAGTTATATCGAAAAGCAACACGATCAAATTAATTGAATGTTATTCTAACATATCTGCAATATGCAGCGAATTTAAAATATATATATTAATTGGTTGTACAGAACATCTGCGATTTTTTAAAAAATTGAATCACTGTCTTCAAACGATTTAATCGCTTATAATCAGATCTTTTTGGATTTAAATTGATGTCCATTTTTATATAAAAGTATCATCATCATTTAATTTTCAATCCCTCATACTATTATCAATATATTATGCTGTAAATATTATAAAAAACATATTTATGATATTTACGTCTTGTTTTATATATACATAAAACAAAGATCGTGTCCTTTGAACGTGTTCCACGTATCCTTGTTATATCATTTTGTCCTAGAGACCTCAAATTTACGGACATGAAGTGTACATGTATTGTTGAATATTTTATTATTTTTATTCCTATTTATAATATCTAAGCATTTATTTTCGGTTATTTTCTATATTATATTCCCGAACGTTGGTATTTAAAAATGTATTATATGAGATGTATCCATAGAGATTTTCGTTTTTTTAAATGAAAGATTAGAATGCTCATATTTTTTTAAATTTTAAGCATATTATTACAAAATGTAATTTTCATCGTTAGACATAACCTCTGGTTGTTTTGTAATTTTTCCCATTCAAATAATGCTGAATAGATCTAAAAATATGGATATCTGACGGAAAGACGTTTGAAAAACAAGAAGAATGTCGAAATGTTTTCCATCCAAGGCTGTTTCTTTTTTCCTAATCACTAATTACTAACATTAAAGTATTGCATTTATTGTTTGTCTAAGATTAATTATTTAAAAATGAATGACACCCTTGCAGTCCCACCAAATAGACAGAATTTTTTTGTTGTTGTCAGGCCGGGCTTAGGGGTTGGTTTGGCTACCTTACCCTTGGATAGCCATTGATTTTTGCATCCTTAATTAGAGTAAAGAACCCGTATATCATCTCTGGTTATTAAGTGGTCTAAAAACGACGTTTTGGATTCCATTTTTAAAAGTTGTTCGCATGCGTTAATGCGGTCGCTCAGGTTATCCCCCATCTTCCTTGTATCCACAACTTCCCGGTTTTTTTCAGATTTCTTTGAACACTCGATCTTGAATATCTGAGATTGGGCGATATTTTTTCAATAGTTGTTGTTGGATTACTTTCGATTTCAGCAGTCAGTGTGGCGGTTTCCACCTTATGCAGTCTTTCATTCCAGGGTATTTTTTTAAATCAAAATTTCCAGATCAAAATTTTTGAAACCAATTTTTACATTTGCGAACACCTAAAAAATCATCCAATACATCGCAAATATTTATTAATTTAGTTGTTAAATTTGAATTTAAAAAATCACAATTTGTTCTTTATGAGTAAAGTCACCAAAAAAGTATAATAAAGATAACAATTAGTTTGTAAACAGGATTATTTGCTTATAACACGCATTAGTTCCATAATTAATTAAAAAATATGTACAGATTGCTTTTTGATGCTCTTGTGCGATTAACCACAATTCATAGAGAACCCAAATTCCTTGTTATTTCAATTATCTAATAAAATTAAGATTATTCAGTTCTATTAACCATAAACATACAAACGTAATAAGCAATTCTTTCAGAGGATCTGATTCTACTAAAGACATCATAATTGTCAAATTGATGCATTCTGCCTGTTCTAAAAACGTTTTTTAAAGTTTTTATCATCATTTTTTTTTTAAATGAGTTTTAACACATCTCCATATGTTTCTGTATTGTCTTTACTTCCAGGTTGAATAATTTTTTTTACCAGGTAATGAATTTTTCAATGAAATAAATAATTTAAAGGGGAAATGCCTGGAGAGTATGGAGGATGAGGTAAACATCCCAGTCAAATGATAATAATTTATTTCTGACAAGCAAAGACACATGAGGCCTGGCGTTATCATGATGAAAAACATCATCTCGTCTGTTTGCTAATTCTGGCCGTTTTCTGGCAATTACATCTTTTAGATTGTCTAGTTGGAAACAATATTTTGTTGAATTGATCGTTTCATCTTGCTGAAGTAGCTCACAATAAACTACCCCTATCCTGTCCCACCAAATGCATAGCAAAACTTTTTTTGGATGTAGGCCAGGTTTAGCTACAGTTAAAGCTTCTATACCCTTGGTCCAAGACCGTTTACGTTGGATATTCTCATAGAGTATCCAACTTTCATCTCCAGTGACAAGTCTCTTCAAAAAAGATTGGCTATTATGTTGTTGGAGAAGAAGACTGCATGTTGAAATACGCTGAAGTTTATTTGAGTCAATCAGTTCATGAGGAAGCCACACATCTGAACGATTGATGTAGTCCAATTTTATTAGATGATTATGGACGGATCTTCGTGGAATTTCTAGCTTTTTAGCTATTTCGCGAACAGAATATCGCGGGTTTTATTCAACCATGGCTATGATTAGATCTGTGTTCATTTTCGAAAGAGACTTATGGGACAACCTAATATATTAATCGCCTATCTATTATATTAAGCCTAGATCGATACCTGAACGGTAATGTCTATGCCATATAGATGTATTGATCCAAGTCCGCCACATTTATTATAAATTAAGTGTTATATATTGATAGCATCGCTTGTATTTGCAATATATTAATATTACCTTAGCTTTATTTAAATTTATCCACGTTTTAAACTCCATCGAATGAATAGGCTGCTGTATGTATTATATTAACGTTAATACTTAAAATGTAAATAGAAATGGCCGCCCAAATTTTCCCAAGAACTTTTTTAATCTGACTTTTAACTATTATTATGTTCATTAACTCATTTGAATAATGAAAATTACTTTTACTTTCGAGCCCGGGCGAGAAATAAATTTTAAACGGCTATTAAAACGGAAATAAGGCCATGAAATTTGAAAGGACGAGTGTGTCAAGAGGCTGCTCTCGAACAAGGTGACACGGATTTCTTCGCCTTGTCGTATCGTTGGACGGCGACGCTTTTCGGGATCATAAAGACGCTCATTATTGTAAAACTTGTGGACAGAAGATTTGAAGGGAAGATTCGGGACCCAGAACAGACAGATAGCAAAGTTGTTCGGTAGTTATGCTTAACGCGTCGTGTTTGCTGACTTGGTGCCGCTCGGCAAAGCATCGGCAGTAAAATATTATGGGCACGAGACCATCATGGGTCCGATGTTTACGGTGTTTTCAAAGTTTCCTCGATACGGAATGTTTACGGAACCCCCACTTGATATTTAAGGCTTTATGGAAATTCCACTTCGAAACTAGTGCTTCGGCGGGCGAGGGCCTCCCCAACGCCTCAAATTGGAAAAAGGAACAAATTTGGATTTATGCACACACACCCCATAAGGACGCATTGAACACTTTTGCTCGAGGAGCTAAAATGTTTTTTATCGGATGGAAAAATTGATCAATTTAGAAAAAAATGTTTTTTCACATATATTGAAAGGCTATCATAATAGAATACCTCACACAAAAGCAATCTTTCTATAGACATACACTGTTAATGAACATTCAATTACAAATAATCGAAGTATTGGTTAAACAGGTTTATTTTTGCCATCAAATTTTAAAATAATTTTGATCAAATTATCACTTAAAAATCAGGTCGAAAATATAACTCGTTATTGCCTACCATTCATGTAAAATGTTTGTATGATTTACAGTAGGGTTTCTGAACTCTCGATGTTTTTCATTTCTCAAGATATGAGAATTCTCCATTTTCCATATTTTTCGAGAAATTCTTAAGAAATAATTCTCGAGAAGAAACACTAATTTACAGTATGTTTTTTCTTAAATTGTCATATCTAATATTTACCGCTATATATTAAAAGATTTGACAAAACCTTTTGAGGAGTGAGCAAATTTAAAATCGATGAAGTCATTGATGCCACATATGTAAGACAATCTTCAATTCGAGACAGAGTCAATTGTAAATAAACACTACATACATACAAGAGCACTTCATTTCTTTACACAAACAATACACAAGAAATCAATTCAATGGCGTGTTTTCGTTGATGAATTTATTATTGACCGAATATGAATCATTTGAATTTGAAATCATCATTAGTCGATAAATTTGGGCTAAAGATCTATACAATCGTGCGATGTATGCGGGGAAGCTCTCCGTCTCTGTCTCCCGAAATGCGTTCTGTCTCTGTCTGTCTCCGAGCTCAGTGCTCTTTTTGAAAAGTGGAGGGGGGATGCCAGGCCCTGGCACAGTACTCCTTTAGGGGTTAGTAATGGTAAAATTGGCACAAGTCATCGATATAATACTGTTTTCGGCGACAAAAAGCCAAAACGCCAAATGATATGACTTATGTGAGACGCCAAATGATATGGCTAAATTAAAATTATAACATACGATGAATACAGAACTTGATCAATCAATTAACTTTTTTTTTCAATAGCAGTAGTATTTGAATATGCAAAAAAAATAATTCAAAGATGGCATTAGTTTATAGAGTATATAATACAATTAAGAACATTCGTGCTTTGAACATGGAAATGTTTGAAGTTGTATATAAGACATGTTTTGCTTTGGAATTTCCACCAGGCTATTAATGCAACAACAGCTCTGAATAAACTGGGTAATATTTATAGTCCGCCATTATAAGCGCTAGTCAAGGAACAAATATGTTTTCAGTGTTTCTGGTCTGTGAAATATAGACTTTAAGATAAACAAGATCAGGATGACCTTAGAAATTTGATGATGATGTTTTGCAGATAAAAGTAGAGTAAAATTAACAATAAAGTAAAGCTAAAACAATACATCGACAGCTGCTTCAATTAGACCAACAGATTTTTACGAATTATTAGATTATGAATCAGTCGATAACTGCAAATAGATAATCGTATTCTTCATCTTTGTATCGTTATAAAAATAAGCATTATTATAAAAATTAAATTTTTATTAGCGATATGAATAGCAATGGATTAATCGCAAAGAAACGCTATTTACACAGTCCAAGAAAGACTCAACTCAACAGATTTTCTCTCTATTAAATAAGGTTATTATAAAATGATTTCAAAGGAAGCCCATTTTAAACACAGTCTATCATTGAGTCTCATTGAAACTTCGAATTCAAAGATTTTTTATACATTAGGTATTCTTAGTATATATAGATTATAGACTTTATAATCTTTGTTTTTTTAATAAAATATGCAATACTTTAGTTAAAACACAGTAAATCTGTTGGTGATTATATATGGTATTTATGGAGTGACCAAATATCAATAATTTGGGCAAATATTTCAGCAATTCTGAATGTGATGGAATTACAAAAAAAACACTCAAATATTGGTTTTTCAAATTGTTTAAAATGCCTTTATAAATTCAATATAAAAGGCGTATTTTATTGAAAAAACGAATCGTTTACAGCTGAAAAGATTCGTGAGTATTCCTATGTATGATTTAAGTCTCCAAGGACAGGGAGAGCACGTGTCTACAATGTTTGACCAAACGATAGCCTTTTAAAGAAAACTCATGTGAAGTGGTCTCCAAGGACGAGGAACAGCGTATTCAACACACTGAGCTTTAAAAAAATATTACATTCAGAGACCGTTTCGTGGGGGGTGTTCGCGGGCGTATTATTTTACTGCGAAACTAAAATTCTGCAGATTTAGTTCGGAACGAGTTTCCGGAGCATTCAATTAATTATGATTTTTGTCCCTCGCTTTTGGAGTGACATTGTGAAAGTATCACAGCCTCCCAAAATGTATACCACGCCTTGAGTGGAAAATTTACGATTCACCTGCTCGTTTTGCAAACGAGGTTTTCATTATTCCGTTTGAAGCAATGCAACATAAGCATATTCGTTTAATTGTTTTGGGCGACGAAGCCTGCAAAGTCGGCTCGGTGCGTTTATTCATTGCGAATTTCATTGAAAGCTGTTATTTAGCATGGGCTCCTAAGGAAGTCGAGCTGTGAATTTACAAAGCTCACATCGTGTTAGAAGTCTGCAATCTTCAATGTTATTAACAGAGGAATGCATATGGAAAATCAATGTAATATTACATTTTAATACGGATGAGATTGCGTCACAATAACCCATCATGCATAGAAGTGGAATATCATATCACGAAGACGAGGATTTTATATTCGAGGATATAATATCACAAGAGCTCAACATTTGCCTTGTGAACTTATTAATTTCTTCCAGGCTGGTGAGTTTTTACATGCAGTTTATAAAACGTCTTTATTTGATTGCGTTTATCATTTAACATCACAACTTCTTAATGATAAAATGAAACTTAGACAGCAAACAGTATTTTATTTTGTCCCCGATACAATTATTTTCAATATGCATTATATTTTATTAACTAAACAACGCTCTTTTCATGGCAGACTTGTCAGATTTTCAATGTAATACTCGTTCATATTAGATGCATGAATTTGCTTAAATATTTAATAGCATATTTAAATCTCTTCCTAGATACATCTTCTTGAGTCGTAGTAAAAATAAGTAGATAAAAAGTCAAGTGTTTGTTATTGAATATTTACATTGTGAGGGTATTATTTGTCAACGATTGTCAAAACGTTTGCGGTTCACCATACGAAACAACAAGCGATTTTCCCTGTACGATATAATAAAATTTATGTCTTCCAAAGTTTTTTCTTAAACAAGATTAAACTCACAAGAATGAAGCTGTAGAAGCAACTCTTGTGATTTATTATTTTTGTACATTTATTGGTATGTGTTGTCTTGTATTATTTGCTGTTTCCCACACGCGTTCCCCGAGCATCCTCCAAAATAACCTGCGGGGTTCTCCCGCGGGTGTATCATTTATATGAGAGGGTCGTGACATGCGGGGGTATTTGTATTGTTTTATATTTTTATGAAAAACAAATCACGATGCACGCGGAAGAGATTAATGTTATGTGTGTACTCGTGAAAAGCGTTTTTCTTTCGGCGTCGAAAATGTGAAAAGAAAATGCCAGCAGCGTCTTGAGCGGGTTGTGCTTTTCAGCCCGTGTTCAGAATTTCTATCACCTGCTAAATTTTTCCGAGCTTAGACACTCTAATACGTTTCGCGAAAAACCGCACCAAGCCCACACACATTTTCCGGGAAAATCGTAAAAATATAATGGAAGGGAAACAACGCATTAAATATAAATCGCAATAAAAACCATAGCACTATATCATAAGTAATTGCAGAATTAATTGAATGTGTTATTTATGACCGCGGTGGAGTGTTACGATCAAGAAATGGACTCTCATTTAATATGATGGATCGCTTTTTAAACATTAATATTGCAATACTTCACAAGAAAAATCTTTCAAATTAATGTATACAAATACAACAACCCCTATTTGAGATCATTTGTTAGCAGCAAGCCATCGTTAAGCATGCAGTCACTTGTCAACTATAATAGCTACAAGATGTAAAACAATGCACAGCGACTAATAGCCTAAGTACAGTGTGTTTAAATGAATTATCAATTTAATATTTCAAACAAATCATATCCAGCCAAAAAATACTCTTATTTTGGCATAATATCATAGACTATTGAATTGGATATTATTAAAGTCATGAACAATTAAATTATGTCTGCATAAGGGTAGCTAATTGACTGCTGTGAACGATAATGTATACATATACAGATTATATCAGACTAATTAGATTATGCGATTAACGACTGGAATTGGGGTATCGATTATTCTCCATGTTCTAACGCATTCAAGAAACAACCACTTTATATATTAATACCTTATATTATACATTCTTAAATGGAAAATAAACGAGCATATCTTGGATTTTTAATGGTGCTGTAAAAATGAAATTGTATGCTTACTTCAACAAGATATATATTAATTCCATATTTAAAAAAAATGATTGATAAAATGATAGATTTAGAGAAATTGCAAAATATATTCGATAAGAACCAATGTACGTGCCGTGAAGTTACGTGACAACTATGCTTTATATCCATTGGGGGTGTTCGTGAGGTGGTATTTTATCGACATTTTTAACAGACCGTTAACAGAACGAACTTTTAAATACAGTCAGCTTTCGTGTTATATGGTTATAGAAAGAATATCAAATAAAAATATTACATACAAGATTTTTGCAGCAAGAGCATTCTAGTATATAAAGCAATAATTTGGGCAGACGCAATAAAATAAAAGCAAAAAATATTGCTTTTATTTATTTCCGAATTTTTTGCTGGTAAGTAATGGTTAAAAAAATACAAGTGATTTTCATAACATAATACAAAAACCTGAGGATAAATTTGGAATTGGCTGATAAAATAGAATATTATTTTGTTCAGAAAATGATCCTTTCATAGAAAGAAGTTAAAAATTTAAGGGATAATTAGATTTTTTTAAAATAAATACTGTGTGTGTTATTTACATAAATTATACCCAAATATAGAGTAGAATATGTGGGAAAAGTTATTTTCCAATATTTGGGGTCATTCAGAAGTTACAGCGTTAAAGAGAGGAGGGTTTGGAGAGCGCCTTCGATCATTCTATGGGGTGGAAAATCGGACTTCGTCTCTTGCACTTCGGTTTCTTACTTCAACCCTATTAATACAAACACTTCTCAATCGCGCACAATAAAGAAGCTGTTAAATTCTCTAAATTTGAATCCAAAGGAGAACTTAATCATTTCCACCACCATAAGCACCATTTGACTGCAGAAGTACAAAAAAATCATTCAACCAGTCTATGAAGACTTATCACGAAATAAACTGTTAACTAGATATTTAAGAGCACAAACATTAAATTAATTGATCTGGATTTTTGATTCAAAAATATTCAGTATCTATGTACACTCCACAAACTGGGATAATTAAATGTGTTTATTTTTTTCATGTAAAAAAATCGTAAAAAACATCAAAATTCACAAAAAAATGTTCAACAAGATGCCAAAAATTTACCTTTTGATATTTTTTAATAATCCTAGCATTAAAACTAGTTCATATTTCATAGATTGAAATGTCATTAAAATTGTATATTTTTGATAAGCAAAATACCTAAAATCGTAGCAATCTAAAAAGACATTTTTCGATGATGGGTGTATAAGTTGCCATGTATTTCAGCAATGAAAAATGATTTCCATCTAAAAAAAATTGCAGAGTGTACTTAAAATATGAATAAATATGTGATAAAAAATTCATAGTTGTATGATAATTCAGTTCGTCAAAAAAAAATCCAAAAAAAACGTTTGAATTGAATGTGCATAATTAAATTTTCATATATTTTTAGAACGCACATCATAATATATCGCAAAATTTATATTCTAAGATTATTTGTCTAAGCATGTTGACATTTTTTGTATATTTATATTTTATTATTCAGAAAGACTGTGCTCATTTTTTTCACCTAAATTACTCAGAAGCAGACAGAAAAAAATGAAAATCTAAGCAGAATGGAAATCAACAGACGTATGTTGCCTGAAAATAAAATTTTCTTTGAGCTTTTATTCATTTACATAAAGTAATGCACGGATGGGCAAGGAAACATGACAATGTCAGCAGATCTTAAGCTAAGATATTGTTCTTTAAGAATATTTTTTCAGTTTAAATTTTAAATAAAGAGTTCTTAAGTAATTGAAATTTTATCAAGGGCCAAATGTTTATTTGTCACTTTATACGCATCACCAGTCGGGCTTGTCAATTTATTTGTTAATTCGAAAAAGTTTTTAAGTAACTAATGTATTATGGAATGGAGCGACGCTCCTGGATGAGAATTTAAAAATTTAAATTAATCTTACGTGAAATTTGGGCGGGTTGTAAAAAAGATAAAAGGTCCGTTTGTAGAGAGGGAAGATTTGAAGTTTACGGTGAGACAACGCTGGATGGCAATATCCCAACAATGGCCGGCTGGAGTTGTGACAAGTTTTATACGGGCTTCGTCTCTTTCGGGGGTGACATGTCATTTGCAGGGTAGAATGAGGCTTCTCTGGAATGGAGCACACAACAGAACTGATAGAGCAAACGATAAGGCGAAACTTCGACAAAGTCTAAAGGGAGATAGTTGTGAGCTCGGGATCTTTGAGTAGGACACCAAAATACGATATTGCGATTTAAATTGAAGTCTCTTCGGCATATTGTGTCATGGTGGTGGTTATGCCCAAACTTACCCAATATCAGTCCCTTTCTCCAATGTTTGTACTAAAATCACTCTTAATGGCCATTCAATATTTGCAACAATCATCGGAGGACCCTTCGATATTCATCAAATGTGTGTTTGCCCCGAATTTACTGACCTAATGGGAACCGAAGCTTTAATGAACATTTTTATTTGATTGCTCATACAAACCCTCTGGATACCAATAGACGATCTATTGACAAACATTATTAAATGCCAATATTACAAAATGTATTGATTGATCAGACATTGTTAATATATTATATAAAAATTTAAATATAATGATTCTAATGATGTATATATTAAATTAAAAAAGATATCTCCAGAAAAGCTCCACAAATAAATATATAATCAAGGATTAATATATAAGCCCTTGTATACTGTTTTTTTCATCATTTTTATTATGATTTTAATGAAGGTGAAAGAAATAAGTAGTTGATGATAGAAACTCAAAGATCAAGAAACCGAGGAATAGTCAACTAAACTGGGTTGTTCATGATCAATAATATAGAAAAATTTCAATCAAATAAGTGATTTAAAAAAAATATGAGTTCATTCATATGTATCGAGATATCATTATGAATTATTGCTAATTGCACAAGCTAATTATATAAATGGTATAAGTAAATTTTATACATTTCTAATTAAAATGTACTATAAGTTATAAATTTGATTATCTTTGATATTATAGCACTGTTTAAAAATGATAAAAATATCATAGATTCACTTACGCCAACGGATATTTCCTAGTGATATCATGTGTGGAAGACAGCGGGATACCGCCATATTAAAAATGGTCATCCTTAAGAGAATCTCCGTCGGAGATTGTCTACATCAGATAAACCAGCTCTCGGTACTATAAGAACAATTGCTTAGAATTCCCACGGGCATTTGATAAAATAGTTTGACATTAAAGAGTTCATTCGATTAATAGAAAAATGTGTTTTGTATTAAAATCAGCGTTTGAAGCTTTCTTCCTGGAAATTTCGTGCAAATACATTAGGCATGTGTTTCTTTGAACTCTCACACACGCTTTGATTTTATTCTGAGACAATAAAATGAAACACTTTATAAATAAACGAAGCTTGAAAAAGCTTTATGCTCTAATACTTCCGTTGGAAAGCTTTGTGATAAAAACTGCAATGCCTTATTTTTCTACGCTGAAATATGAAGCAGAAAGTTGATATTGTATTTGCTGTTGCGGAGATGAATTTGTGTTTTCGCATCAATTCATCTCAACAACAATGTGTATTTTATTCTGTGCATTTTGAGCTTTCATTTAAAGCCTTATTTTATGATACATGTTTTATGGCGAATTTATGGACGCCTTTCTGCCATTAGAGGCTTAGATGCTGAACGGCATTAGCAACTCGTAGAATTACAAATGGAATGGCTGCTTGGACGTAGCCTTCAATGCAATAATATACTTGTACCGTCACAGTCCTAGCAGTCTGCCACAAGTATGTTATTATCGCCATAGGAAATAATGTCGATAATAGGAAACGTCGTTAAGGAAGAATTCCTTTGTCTTTCAAAGGACCGTTTGTGCCCCAGCCATTTGGTGAATGCGCCCCTTCGAATTGTAAAGCCGAACTGTAGTGAATGCTTCAACACACAAAGTTTTCCTTGCATCCTCGTACCAAAGACGCTGAGGAATCGCTAAATATAATGCATCCTTTGCGTTTAAAAGCAAATATTTCTTAGAAATAATGTAAAAAATCTCTCGGGTAAGCCTAAGCCGCAGGTAATTTGGCAAACATACAAAAAAATCCATTTAAGTGTTCTGAAGAAGCCACAGTTTGCGTAACATTTTCTATCCATTAAAAATGTATTTCAAACACAAATATATACCAATCACCCAAAGCTTTCAGCTTTTGTTAGAAAGTTCTCTTGTTCAAATAGAAACAAGCGTATACAAAGTATTTAACTTTGAATAAATTGTAAGACAGTGTTGATTCATCCTTTTAACATAATAAATAATATATTTCCGTTTTAAATATTTTAATTTGTAACGATTTATAGTGCAAATAATATAAGGTGTAAGTTGAGAAGACACACTATTGAAATTTATGAACAATCGTTATATGCATTGAATTTGATTAATCTTATCCAAAAAGTATTTCATTAAATCATTCAATTTTTTTTAATATGATTAGCAAATTCAAATATTACTTTGAAAATATGCCAGAAGTAACACACTCGTTGGAGTAATCATCATCAGATATTTAAATGCTAGTCCGAGTTGATAACCACGCGATTCCCCATTTTCGTATAAGATCATCAACGTGACCGATAAAATTCCTATCTGCTGAGATCACGGACTTAAAACTCGCAAAATTCCCGATTTCCCGACAAATTAATTATTTCCATCGCTACAGATGAATACATATACACTCTTATACTTTGATGTGATTCGTAATTATATTATGGACGAATACAAAAATTCTGAACCCCGTATCTATTATATTTCATATCGATATTCCAATTATTAGAGTCGATGTGTAGTAAATACATCACCGGTAGGGATAGGTTAATATAACAATTTTAAAAACATATATGTGCTGTATACATATATACACATAGATCATATTGCTACTGCCCCTGGGCATCGCCTAAGCTCGTCAATTGGTTGCCAGATACGCCACTGTTTCCAAGCGTCTAGATTTCGGCAAAAATGTCTCAATTTAATAGCCTTTAACGTGCTGATGAGATGTACGATTTCTATGAGATAAAAATTTCAATCCCGAATTTTTCAAGATTATGTTTACTAATTCCGGAATTCATGAGCACCTAAAACTATCCAGGATCTGTTGATCGTTTTATAATTTGAGCTCCATTGATTTGTTTTATATATTTTACGAATATCCTATTAGATTTGAGAGCATTAACTATGTAATTAATTTAATTGGTCTTGCAGTACAATATACGTCATAATAGCTTTAAAATGTGAATTAAAATTTTACAATTATAATCATGATTCAATCCATTTGCAATATTTACAGCGATCGTTTAAAATAGCATCACGTATACTTATTAATTAAATTATGGCAATGCAAATCGATAGAAATTGACCTTAACAAGAGCGCAGGGAAATATTTACTCAGCCTTCAAAACTACAAAATGAAAAAAAGCCAATTCTCCATATTATTGTGTTTCATATGTAACAATAATCTGTTTTTAATATAACGTGATCAATATTGACAAAGCTCTTTTCAAACTTTGTTAAGCA
This sequence comes from Stenopsyche tienmushanensis, assembly GCA_008973525.1. Classification (NCBI taxonomy): domain Eukaryota; kingdom Metazoa; phylum Arthropoda; class Insecta; order Trichoptera; family Stenopsychidae; genus Stenopsyche; species Stenopsyche tienmushanensis. The sequence goes on along the minus strand of WACJ01000009.1, from coordinate 780,469 downwards.
CGAGTGTACACAGAATTTGTTTGTCGATTTATATGTTTGTTTCGGGTCTCTAATAATGTTTACACTCTATGATATATACATGGAGAAGTCCGAAGACAAATTTCCCCAATATTTTCATAGACGATCTCTCTGAATTCATACGAGGCAATTGCTTTCAGTGAGCGTATATATGAAATTAATTTGAAAGATGGACTGTAATATTGTATGAAGCAATCATATTGGTAATTGAAGAAATATCCAGTGAAAAAAACTTTTAATGTATCTCTATCGAGCATAGTATTTTGTTACCTTTTAAATCATCTAAAATTCATCAATCCGGAATTGTGTAGCCAAAGATAAAGGCCCTTTATATAAAATTCACAATCGTGAGATGTATCAAAGACAAAGCTTTGTAGGAGTTTAGAAGTGATTCCAAGATGCATTTCTTAGAGTTGAGCAGCAAACTTGTTAGGTTGCTCAAAGACAACTTTATTATTTTTTTGAGTTTCCATCATACACCATCTACCGTGGTAAAACCATTAATCATTGCAGATGCAATTTTTAAGATTGACAATTGAAATGTGAGCGCAAAAATAAGAAGCAGTTAATCGATGGTCTTGTTCATGGGAAATCGCACTCTTTCCGCTGGATCTCCAGTAATCTCGCAGCTGAGATCTTAGCTAGAAACTTTATTTTTTATACTAAAAGAAATAATAACTTTTATCGTCTGAATTATAAAATTTTGATTGTAAGGTATAATTTTTGGCACTATTAACAAAGAAAAAAATGGCATTTGAATCAAATATTTTGTCGACGTATACACTTAAGCACAAAGAGATAATTCATTTGGGAAATTTTCGTCTGTCTGCCGCCGTTGACGGTGAAGTTTCGCAGCAATGAAGGCTTCTGAAAACTGGACCGGAAGTAGGCGGAAATAGCTACGTTGTAGGCAGGACAAAAGACCATTGTGATGGTACAATGGCTCCTGAGGAGGAAATCGCCGCAAGTGAACGAACAAAAGTGGCAAATAACATCTATGCGGTTATGTTTAACTTAGTTATTCACAGCTAAGTGGAGAACGCTTATCAGATTCGACTTACATTGGAGAAGAAAGAGGTCCCATTGTTTTGGAAAAATTAAATAGGCTTTCATTACGGATCCTCCCCCACGGACGCTTAAGTGATTTTGTCTCGGAACAAGAAGGATCGACACACTCTTTATGGATAATATTTGCTTTGCCACCCCAATTTTTCTGCGGCAAAAAGATGAAACATTATTGATATAAGCGTATTTTCTGCGTTCTTAGAAAACGTCGAGCTTTAGGGTGAAACATGATTTGTTTATAATGTCATAACGATGTCTTGTTTTGTAAGAACCCTCGACTTTGTGTGTGGCAACTAGTGAACCCTTAGTGGAATTTACCTGAGAGTATTTCTCTATGGAAAAATTGCATTGGCTTCTCGGTTATTCCTATTAATTCCCATAGGCGGACAAACGATCTCGCATCTAGCTTGTCAAAGATCCCATTAATATTGTATCATCTGGGGGTATGTTGTTGGCATACCGTATAAAATTGACTTTTGACGGGGGTTGTTATGCGTACCCCATACAACGATGTGCTCCCTCATTGCCCCATGACACCTTGGGGTAGACTTGTACTTGAGACGTCAGACGACGCCAACATTTTAGATGATTGTCGATGTCGATTGGAAACCTTAAGGGATTATTCATACATTTCTCATACATAAAATAATTTCTAGAATTCTATATAGTATATTTTTATAGCAAAAAAAACTACAAGCAATTTTCTGAAAATCCTCCTATAGATTTATAAATTTTAAGCATTCAATATATACTAAATATGATATGAGAACTATTTACAATTATAAAAAATATTGACAAAATCTCAATATTAAAAACAGTAAGATTCCATCTTATTTAATAGTTGCAAACGACAAAATTTTAAACATTATTTGGACAATTTTAAATCAAAAATATGATCCCATCGTGTGAATATGAATCAATTATCAGTGGATTCTTGATCTTAATAAGCTGAAATTCTATGATCCCTCCATTGTACAGTATTGTATATGTACTAAATTCTGAAATATATATCAAAATATTACCATTGAACTAATCTGGTGCTCATATGATATTACCTATGAGATATAATATAAAGCTGCTTTCCGATACAGTTAATAAATCCGCCATTCAAAGTACTGGTAGTATCGAAAAAATGGACAAAAAAAAGCAAATTGTGAGCAAACTGTTAAATGTTTTATTCATTATGCTCTTTGCCATTTTTATTTTCACATTTTGGTTATATTGATGAAAAAATATCCAGAGATTTTTTTGTAAGTATTTAATCATATGAGATTTTATTTTTACTAAATGCCAAATTTTTCCAGGTTTGTTGGCAAAATATTGATCAAGGTACGTTTTTATATCATTTTTTGAATTAAAATTTTTACCACGTAAATAATTGCATAATGTTGCAGAGTTACTACAAAACTGTTTTCATGACTTTTATTGATCGCATTTTAAAAGCATTTTTTTCAGCTTCAAGTGATTAATTATTTATTTTAGCTAATGACTATGATTAATTGAACACTTTCACAACGATTTCATACGATGGTATATATGCGATCAAAATTAATTTTAAGAATAAATTGTTGATTTAGAAGTAGATAGATTGTATAATGATCGATAACCATACAATAACCATAACATAAACAATTATTGTTTTTATTTTGTCAAAACATATCACTTATTGGCACAAAAAAAGATTTGCATTCACTAGTGGTCAATTTGTGCTGCACTTATTTGTCATTATTTCATATATTGAACTGATTTGAAGTATTTTTTTAAAGATTTTTTCATATGATTGGTTCTCATTTGAATATGCAATTTAGTTAGGAGAGGATCAAATATTTAGGAAATTGTAATACGATCGATTAGAAATATTAACACTTACTTTGTATTTTATAGTTTGGATTTGAACTAAAACTTATATAATAAAAGTCCAGGATCTATGCTAAAATTTGACTGACTTATTTTAAGGCGTTTAATATTATTTTACGAATATCCAGGTTGTCTTCCCCTATGACAAGTTTCAACGATAAATATTCGACAGATACATGGAGAACAGATAATTGATAACATTGCAAAATGTGTCATGGGATTTTACCTGTCAAAAACTTATTTATTTGAAACACCCCACGATCAAAACCATCGTCGACTTCTCCAGAAATTCATCCCTTTCACTATAAGCATTCAGCTCGGGGCCCTTAAACATTTTTAAGCGCCAACAAACCTCTCGAAGATTGTTCCCAGGATAAAGCAGAAGTTGTTCGAACAATTGAACCTGCAAAAGTTGTCAAATTAAAATCTACTCGACTGCTTTTGAGTGTGGTGACAAGTCGTTACGGTAGACTTAATCATCTCCTTTCTTAACACATTCCACGTTGATATTCTAATAAGACATCATGTCGTTTTACTTCCCCGCAATTATCGCAGAAGTAGGGGGAAACTTTGGCATGTTACCAAATGACGTGGCTCAGAATAAATGTTAATAGTTAAATGCAGGTAAATGTAAGGGTTTGGGTTACATGATATGTCACAACATGTTATGGATAAAGGTATACCAGAGCACGGTCACGAACTTGTGTACCAAACTCGAGGCACCGAGTCAATCTTATTTCTGGTAGACTTGCATGCATCGGTACCTCTTCAAATCGATTAACCCCAAATACTTCAAACGACCCCCCAAATTCATACTTTTATTCGTTAAGTCCATAAATGCTTAAATTTTATCATCCCATAGACGAGGTAATATTGTGAAATTTCATACCAATCGTGACTTTTTGAAGCATAAACAAATAACCCTTTGAAGATTTAAATCGTAATTTTTCAACGTAGTTTGAAAGACTTTATTACAAAGCTTGTTTGGAGGTCTTTGTCCTTTCGATATACATAAAAGGGGCCGACCTTTGAAAAATTTGACGAGGCTCATGTTCAAGAAGACGATTTTCAAAGGGCTCATTAAAAGACAAAAGTACATATAGAAACTTTGTTTGCTTTCAATTAAACCGAATAGAATGAGTTCAATATTAGAATTTTATGATACATACAATAATTGAGTAATGAAATAAACTATTTTGTGAATATATTTATTGAACTAATAATTTGTATTGATCCATATAATAATTTCTATACAACAAAAAGCAATGGGAAGATCAAAAAAAAATGTATAGAATTCCAGCATTATCTGAAGTTGATTAAATACTAAGTATACTTGGGCCTCGTATAACACGGCGTTATGGTTCCGCAAAAACGTTGTGTAATACAAATCCGTATTATATTAATACAAGATTTGAATTTCATACAAAATTAGGGTGTAAAATACAGATTAAAACATATGTTTTTTATCAAGCCTTAAGATAGCAGAATCGCTTTAAGATAAGAGGAACGACATCATAAAATAAATCCTACACTTAAGTCTATTCAGTTTTATTTCTTAATGATTGCTGTCAATTAAATACGAATTTATATGTGACGTTGAATAATTTATTGACTCATATTTGGGATCAAATTTTTAGAAAAATTAATCAATGTGCGAGTATCAACAAATTTAAACGATCGCAAGTATATATTTCCATTGATCGATCCAAATTCACCCCACTTTATTTTTTATCACAAATTTTTAAAATTGCCCCATGCTAACAATAAATATTTGATGTGCATAATTATGATGGGATGCATTAAATAAATTGATATATGCTGTATATCATATTAATATTGTCCTGATAGCTTAAAAGCGCGAATTAATTGAGCTTTTGCGGTTAGTCAGTTGAGCTTTTAATTAATTCGCTGAAACGTGGAAAATTGCTAGACGCATTGAAAGCTTTCGTATATTTTTCATCGATAGTTTTGTGATTATGCAATATTTTAGATTATTTGTCAGTATGAATGAGCCATTAACAAATTCCAGTGGTAAAATTCTAGTCGATTTCCACGGTAATGAGAGGCGATTAGAATGTGAAACCGCTGGAAAATTCAATGAAGTGCGTTTTCCCTGCACGATATGACATCTGAAGCATAAATGCCATAGCGATCGGCGCCGATTGCATGGCACTGCAATGTGCATTGGAAATGTGCTGCAATTACATCAAATGTAATGGCGTGAAATTCATGTTGAACTACTAATTAAGTGAATATTTAATAGAAGCAAACACGCAACTAATTGTTATATGGATGCATGTGAAAACGATTCATTAAGATTTGTTCCAATTTGCTCATTCAATTTTCGTGTCAAGCACATCACAACCAGTAAATACCATATCTTCTCAAATGCAATCATGCCGAGAAGATTATATTTAAACAGCACATTGGTTGTGTGCTGAAATTATAATGCATTTCCATTTCCACTCGAGCATTTAACATCCCAAAAGTGTTATCTCTACAGTGGGAAAACTCGAACTGAAAGATAATACTTTGCCTTATGAAAACAGTTGCATTGTACAAATGCTTAGCGTTATTAAATTCAAGACCTCTAAACAATTGTTATGACTACATTACTAAGTGCAGCATGGCTTAAAGCATTAAAGGGAACTGTTTACATTATCTTTCAAACAAAACAAGGAATGTCTTTAAATAGAGTGATATATACGTATGTCGTACATCGCGAAAATTTGTTCCTCAAGGAATGTTTTCTATTATAATTCCATGATTCTGATAAAACATCTCAAATAAACAACGTCAAAAATCAAATATATAATCGTCAAATATAAATCGTTTTTTGGCGATTAGGAAGCAAAATTATAGTTAGACCTTTTGCTAGGTTTTACATACAGATTAAGACCACAGATTAAAAAGTTATGACGATTTAAATGTGAAATTTTAGGACTTGTCTGTCTTTGTTATAACGAAATTATCATTTTAATGTGCTTGTATAAATACTCGTATTATATTATGATTGCGCGCTAGATTATTTTATGTGGCTTGTAATACGAGTCACTGATTTAGTTGATCCTCATTTTTCCATTTTCCATCACCGCCTTATGCTTGATCGTATAAGAAATTCAGAAATATTTCATGCTCAAACTTTTAAAAATCATAAAATAAACTCCAATTTAGTATTATAGTGTAGGCTTCCTTAAATTCAGGTATATATTAGATAAAGCGGAAAGAAATGTCATTTTTTTGCTTGCGTTTTTACCATCAGTTTACCTCGGGTTGCTGTCAAGTGAATACATCAAGATTGGTGTCATTTTGAAGCGTCGTTATTTGTCTTACTTTTCAAATATTGTTATATTTTTATAGCCATAGTGAAAATGTCCAAGGCAGAAATTGATGAGACCCATTTGCGATCTTGTTTACTGTTTTTATTCGATAAAGGATTAAAAGCAAAAGAAGCTACCCAGAGAATCTGTGATGCATATGGCAACATATTGAATATTCGAAAATGCCATAAATGGTTCAAAAAATTCAAAAATGGCGACAGATATTTGAAAAATAAACCAAAATCAGAATGACCTCCAATAATCGATGATGACGCATTAAATTCTCTAGTAGAATCTGATCCTCGAAAAACAATATAGGAATTATCGCTAGACATTGGCTGTCCCTGGTTGATAGTAAAAGACCATTTGAAAAGACCCGGGAAAAATCATAGACAGGGAATTTGGGTACCGCAGGATTTGTGATCAACGGTATTGGAACAACGGATAATGATTCATCGCTATTATACAGGTATGAAACCAATCCATTTTTAAAAAGGATCGTTACTGGGAATGAGAAGTGGGTCCTCTACAACAGACCGAGAAAGAAAAAACAGTGACTTTCTTCAAATAAAGTACCTGTTTCTACCCCCGACCGTCATTATCTTTGAAAAAGATCCTCCTTTGTGTTTGGTGGGATTTTTTTGGCGTAATTCACTATGAATTATTAAAAGCTGGCCAAACTGTCACAGCAGAGGTATACCGTGCACAATTAGATAGGTTAAAAGCGGAAATGCTCAAAAAGCGATCAGTGCTAGTTAACAACCGAAGAAGAATATTACAGCAAGATAATGCAAGACTACACGCAGCAAGGATTACGCAGAATAAAATAAAGGAGCTGGATTTGGAAGTGCTGCAACGTCCACCATATTCTCCTGATTTTGCACCTTCAGATTATCATATTTTCAAGTAATTAGAACATTCGCTTCGTGATAAAAAAATTCACTTCTGTGGAACAAGTAAAAAATCATTTAGATTCTTACTTTAGTGGAAAACCGACCGAATTTTACGAAAGAGGTATTAAAAAGCTACCTAATCTATAGAGGGCGATTATAAATAACTATGAAAATTATTTAATTGTGCTTTACCTTATATGTTAGCGCATTGTATTTCTATCGTATGCATCCTTAATAAATATGTAAAATCACAGAATTTTGAAGCAAATTGTGAAATGTATTAACTTTTCCAGTCGAGATTTTCCATTTAATTATACTATTGTACCGTTTATGACGTGTTACTGGTCGTCATTCTTCAAGGTATACAATTTTAAAGTTGAAGCTATGCTGAACAAAGACAAAACAAATTTTGAACACAGAGCTAGTTAAAGGCGCAAAGTAGCGATTCTGAAAAGAGCACATTTGCGGCCTGAGAAAATCATTTGGGAGCTAACTTTTGACTTCGCTTCGTAGAATGCGCACGTCGGGTAAGTAGTTGTCGGCGGCAATAAGTGTCGAGATAAGTCCCCGTTTTGCACACGCGGATTGCAACGTAAATTTCATGGAAGCTTCCCGAAGGAGAAGCTCGGGGGGAACAACACTGTGGTATCGCAGACCGGGAGCTACTATCGCAAACTACTGATTCTATTACATAAGCATGCACTAATTCATAACGATAAATATCATAAATGACTTGTGTTGTGCGACCGCGCAACACCACAAATAGACTACAGTCGCTTGAACCACCCTGTGAGGGTGCGATTTCAAATCTAAAAAGCCATTAGTAATCAATTGGAGATTCGATCGTGTTATCGTTCTAAAAATATTATGCCAAAGCACCCGACATAAGTCAAATTTAGATTATTGATCTAAAACAGGGGTATCCAATGGAGTCCAGATGGGCTCTTTAGAGGTCGATAGAAGCTTATAAAGATAAAATATCCATTTTAATTAGTATTAATGAAAATAATAATATGTGTTTCTTAGATTTTGTTTATATCTGTAAAACTAAATATAATAATAGCATGCCCATTGGAAGATATAAACTTCACTGAGCTGATCATATTACAGATATAACAAACTTCTGGACCTGAGCAATTGGAGCGAAGAAGTTCAAAACAGATGTAAATGGAAGAACGCGTTGTTGATAGCCGAGGTTCTCTTATAGGGTAGAGTGAGTTACGTATGTAAGTAAGAAAACCAATTTTCTCAAAAGGAAGTTAAAATACAACTTCCAAAGTTGCACTAAATAGCAATAATGATAAGATATTTCTCAGTAAAGCTCTTGTTATATATATATATATTTAAAAAATAATGGCCATCATCTAATCAAAGAGCATGACATCGTTTTGCCATATAGTCGGAACGAGGTTATATGATATAATCTCCCATATAAAGGACGACTTTCCTGAATTAAGAGCTTTGTTAGAATGCAATTCACTTCTTCTACCCCTTTCTTTGATAATCATAAGGTTATTTTTGTTAAAGAGATTTTTGAAGTAATATTTTCAACGTCCAAGAATATTTCGAATCCTGCCCTAAAAATGGTGATCTCGTATTATGGTTGTCCCTTAAACATATTTCGGCGGTTAATTTAAATAACAGTAGCACGCTATGAATTGATATGTAGTTCTTACAAAAAACCCACAATACGCCAATTATTCAACAACCAAATTAATCTACTAATGTACATATTGCATAGACATTAAATCTCAAAATATTAATGACAATATATCGTCTATCAAAATTTTCCCTGATTCCTGAATTAAATTATTAAACCCCTGCATTGGCGGCTTAATAATATAATATTAAATATGAAACCAAATTGAAAACGTTTGCAATTTAACTATGACAAATTATTACTTTCAAAGGACATGTGGCAGATTTATAACAATTGTAATTGTATGCCTGGATTAAAATATTACGCAGTGCCCAATGTGTGACAATAGTTTTGTTACCATACGGACACGTACGTTGCTTGTGACAACAATCGGCTTGGCCGCTGAAGAGTTTATCAGTCCTCAGCGAGTGTTTTTATAATCCCTCCACTTTTTGAATTTAGTGTTATTTTAGGTAATATAACAGAGGTATGAATTCAAAGCTTTGTGGGTCCTGTTTCATCAATGATATTTTTACATAATTAAAGAAAAATATTTTCCAAGTCAATCTCAGGGCTATCCAATTTCCTCCACAGCCATTTTGCAGGAGCGCGTGATGATATTTGGAGGTACGAAATAATAAAATCCATTCAAATATTTTTCTTCGAAATCTCCCCTCGAGGCTGTATTGTTTACATAAAAAATGCAAGATATAGGGGAGTGTGATTAAATAGGTGAAATTTTCCCCGACCTATTTACAGGGAAACAAGCCCAAGGATGAATAAATTTTAACTAACGTAGCGGTGGGGTGATATAAAAAAAGATTTATTTTGTTTGGCGAACAGGGTTAGGGCAGTAGCGACTTCCACCTTCAACAGCCATCAGATCTTGTACTCGGCCGACTTTTGGTAAAAAGGTGAAAAACTTAATTAATTTCCCTCACACAGACATTAAGCCGGGGATGAAAGTACGACGAGAATTGTTAACCCTTCATTTTGGTCCTGAGCTTAATTTCAAACCCGATAACGTTCCTTATTTTAAACGAATAAAAATATGAAGTCAAAGAAACGCGAGCAACAATTATTATATTATAAATCTGGCAAGGATTTAACTCATACATTATATTAAGCACAAAAGAGGGTTTTAGAAATCCGTGTTAAGCGGTGATAACCATTAAAATGTAAGCTAAGACTAATCTTAACGTACCGTTGCCAAATTTGGCAACAACAAAAGTTTCCTCTGACATTAAACGACGTCGAGATGAAGTTTGACAATTTGCTTGCTACAGTTGAGCTAATTTTACACAAATCCTGGCCGAAAAATATTTTTGAAACTTCACTTAATAAATGGAAATCAGCCAAATCCTCAAGCAAAGGGCATTCTTAAAAGTACAAAAAAATATTTGAATAATTTATAAATTATTTAAATGCGAAAGCAGGCAAAAAATCGCGCAAATTTCATGATTTATGGCAAGTTATATTAATTCGCATTTGAATCAATAAATTTATGATTCTCATCTCTTTAATCTTCATATTTTTGTGTGTATTAAATTTTTAAATGACATGGTTATTAAACCATCAATCGAACCTGAATAATGCTTAAATTCTTCTTAAATTAAAATCAATGTATGTCTTATCATATATTATGTTCCATTTTTTTTTGGGCGATAAGTGCGATCCACAAAAAAGCTATGATTTACATTAAAAAAAAGTAAAGATGCGTTCCATGGATTTTAAAAACCGCATAACTTTGAAACAGCTATATAAAATATACCCAAAATCGTATAAAAAAAGTTTTCGATATGACTCAAAATCGCTCTCGTCTTCGGAAGAAATGTCATCATTGTTCTGTGTAGATTTTCTCTTTCCAACAATATAATTCATAATCAATAAAGATGTCGCTATAGTCTCTAACACAAAAAATCACAAAATGTGAACTGTTTAAAAAAATTCAGTCAAGTCATTTTTCGGCTTTGTCATAGTTTTAGTTTTTTTTAAATAGTTAAAAAATAAATTTTGACATAAATTTAGTAGGAATATTAGAGGATTATATATATAGAAGATTTGTACCCAGTTTGAAGTAAATTAATGAATTTAAACTTGATATATGATGTCAATCGTGCTAAAATATTTCATTATGGTAGTTTTTTTTTTTTTGGTAGTACGCGTCACTAAAATAGACTTTGAAAAGTTATGAATTATGAATTTCATGCTATTTTAATTGCATGCGATAATGTAATGCATGCTAAAAAAATTAGTGAAGAATCTCAAGAAGAAACAGAATACTAGTTGATGACCAACGTCAGTGTGCGTTTTTTAGAAAGTTTAATGACTAATGGTCGCATAATGCTGACGATTCCACGATGGTGACCATAAGTCGAGGCCATCTCGGGATGATTGATTACCGCCGACGAAAATTATCAATTACCATGAAAATAATTCTTCCGAGATGTCGTGTGATCCAATCCAGCTATATCATCATCCAATCCATGCTTATTATAGATAGAGCGTACATTACTGAATTACCATTTTCACAAAAAAAAAATTAAACCGTCATTTTCAACCCATCATCCAAGAAAGACTTATGTTGATATTTTTTATAGATAGTACACTATTCGAAGATTATTTTGAGTCAAAAATATATCCGTTTTCATAAGTCCAGCGATTATGAGCGTCGGAAAAACATTTGCGGCACTGCATGCTGATGCAGTTCCATGTGAAAAAAAATGCCAATGAAGCCACGAGAAATATTTTTAGTATTTATTTTTTTTATGATTTTAAGTTGCACATTTGATCCAAAAATGGATATTTTTTACAAGTTTTGTTTGGTTAAAACTACTTTATATTTTTTAAAAAGCATTTTAGTTGAGAAAAAAAGAAAAAAACTTGGTTCGTTAATCTCGTTATTGGTGGAGGTCAAATTTGTATCTTTTTCTTATTTATTTAAATGGATACCTTCGCAGAAAGCTTATTAATAAATTCAAGTTTTAATTATAATTTTTGAAGTAAATTATACTGTTATTCTGCGTAAGTGTTTTTTACACGGTGAAGCGAAAAATACCAGGAACCCAGGCTGGCAATACTTAAATGTTTGAAGGAATTCTTGAGCCTTCGCAATAACTGCTCCAGCCATGGGATTTAAGAAGTCTTGGGATACCCTTTCGTCGGCACGATGCCTCGATTACCTCCAAAATATACACCCACTCTCTTAAGCTACGCCTAAACAACCCCGTCGGAGCCTTCGGGGAAGCTTTTGGGACTTTCTAGATATTTTGAGTGCTGATCTCATTAAAGGAACGCGCAAAGTTTTGTTTGTCAAAGGCCGGAGGAGCGTTAGTCTCCGTCGTGCTCTACCCCTTTTTAACCTGCACTTTGTTTTAACAAAATAAAATTTAACATGATTAAAAGCGTAAAACATCCCCTGCGACAATATCCCAAATTAAAAGCGAGATTTTATTGGGCGCTATATTGGAAAATCATGAAACGGAATTGATCTATGACTGCTGTAAAACTGAGCGCTCAAGCGATTGAATGCCGATTGATTTTATTGCTTTTAAAAAAATAATAAAATTGCGATTTGGTTTCGTACGCAAGTCCTATATATTATAACGTCGTTACAGCGTATGAATAAAATACTTTTATATGTTCCGGATAGGGGATAAAATTGCGTCCAGGATCTGACAAGGTATTAAGTTTCACAAGCTACGCGAAGTGTCTACATCTCGGGGATATTAAACATATGGAAGTCTCTGAGATATTACTTGGCAAATTCAACATGTCATATGTGGTGCGAAATTCATCCCTCCCAAATAAAATAATATCGAATTTCGATGAACGCACTGCGAGTAGGAACCACTTAAAAACCGCCAAAAATAATTTCGAACACCCAAAAACGCACCGTTGCGCGAGGGTTAAATATGTAAACATTAATTTAAGATATGAAGATTCTTAAAATTGCACGCCGGGGTTAATGTTCGCTGAAGCGTTTTGCTATTTTCAGCCCCTGGCGTGCATTTTTGTATGCTGAAAGTAATACTTTAAGCTTTCGCGACAGGAGTAAAGTGTATATCTTTTCATATTATACGAATTTCCAGCTATGAGGCCTTCCAAATCCGTGAATGAAAGATCTTGTTAATGACACGCCCTGCAAAAAGCTCCGCGAGGGTGCATAAAAGATATAAAGCACTTATCGCACATTTTAGCGCTTTCTTTTAATAATAGAGCACAAACATATCTCGCGCATGTTCAACTAATGTGTCTCGATATCAAACGTATTTATTGTACTTAAAAATATCCACATAAATTCAACATTATTCTTATGTTGAGGCAAACATGTGGATAAGCTGGCATAAACGCTGGAATTAAATAATCCTCGCAAAATTAATCCCTATGCGACCAATAGACCAATATTTATAATGTCTATTTGTTGAGATTGTATGTACCTTTTTTTATGAAAGCTTAAATGTCAGCAAGGCAGCTAAAGTCATTAGCGAAGTTTTCGGCCAAGTTCTATCAGTAAACAAATGTCAATCTTGGTTTCGAAAATTTAAATCGGGTAAAACAACTTTAAGGATGACCTTAAATCAAAACTTCTTAAAATCCCTGATTAAAATTGATCGTCGATAAACCTTCAAACCATATAATAAATGTTCATAATTCATATAATACATATTCGGATATCGTATGAACTGTCTCCAGATAATAAAGATGAAGGAATATTTACAGTTTATTGCATATTATTTCTTCTTAACAGACTTTCGTCGGGATACATATGAGATGTACCCATATGGATTTTCGTTTTTTAAATGAAAGATTTGAACGCTCGCAAAAAAAGAAGGATGTTGAATTGTCTTCTATCTAAGGTTGTTTATTTTTTCCCGCGTTATTTTCGCCGTAGACGAGGAGTTCCTACCAACTCCTCGTCTTCCCTCTTCCATATCCTCCAGTATCAATCGAAGAAGATGATATTTATCTCCTCACAATACATGATCTTTCTTTTTTTGATTTTTATTAGCAGCTCTCTCTTGGTTCTCCTAAGTGCGTCTGTGTTGGTGATCATGTCGGTCCAGGGTATACGAAGCATTCTTCTGTGTATCCACATTTCGAAAGCTTCTAGCCGATTCATAATGTTCACTTTCAGATTTAAGGTTCATATTGTCATCATAGAAGAAGGGTCTCATTTTATTAAATGCAACACGTGCAACTTCTATTTGGCACCTTACTTTTATATCTGGTCCTAGTGCTTTTATTAGGATGCTGCCAAGGTATTTGAATCGATCAACCATTTCGACATTCACTCTTTATTCTCATTTAGCTTAAAAGATGTTCCAGAATAATCAACTCTCCCAAATGTCATCTATTTTGTTTTAAAGACGTTGATTGTCAAACCTAGCCCTTCTCCGGCAACATTAATTATAACTAGAAAATCTTGAAGATCATATAACCTTTCGGTCAATATGACTGTGTCTTCAGCCTATCTCATATTATTTATTACGACTCCATTGATATTTACTCCCAGATTAGAGTTATCCAGAGTCTTTTGGTAAACTTTATTGGAATACAGGTTAAATAATAGGGGTGACAAAATACAACATTGTCGGACTCCCCTTTTTATAGCTACAGGCTTTGTGTTTTCACTTCCATGTTGGCTTTAAGTAATTTGTTAGTTTTGAAGGTATTATGAATCATAACGGTAAGTGAGCGCGCATCAATACCCGACTAAAGTGTGTTAAAGTGTAATAGTCTGATATTATTAATCATATCAGTATTAAATTTTTCAGAAACAAAAAATCAAGGCGTTCAATTGGAAATATTATTACGTTGTATCTTATAGATTAATTGGTTTAGTGATTTTTTTCTCTATAAATTCACGTTAAAGCTAAACCAAATTTTGCCTTTTGTATTGCTGATTTTTTGATATAAAAAACTCACAGAAGTATAATTAATTAATAATACCATCAAAGACCTTTTACAATGCTCCTGTTTCGGCAATGATAATCGATTTGTATTTAAAAAGTGATGTCAATGACATAAAATATAGATGTATTTTATATATGGAACTACCCTCGTAAACATTAATTTGAACGGTTTTAAGCGATCTATCATTATTTTACAAATGCTAAATAATCTGTAACGTATTTTCCAGCTGAATTTACCACGTAGAGCAGTTTGCCGAACAATAAAAGTGGCATAAAATATGGGATTGTGCTTTTAGTCTCCACGCTAAGTCGATACTTTAGAATGTTAAGTGCAGGCTCAAAGCATTTATTACGAAATTTTCAATATTTCTTTGAGCAATAAAACGCTTTGAATTGCCTGCCGGAGGAAATCGAAATGTACAATTTAAATGTGTATTTTTCAAGCCAGACGTGGAAAATAATTGCTTCTAAACAATTTAATTCGAGCTTAGGGTGGATATATGGATGTATACATATACACGGTATTCCCTTTTGCGAATTGTGATACATCATTGTCGCCGTGCATAAATGAACGTCTTAAAGAGTGAAGAGTATTGCGGAAGTTCATTTTCCTCTAATGAAAACATACATTGTCACTTTGCCTATAAATATGGAAATACCCATTAATATAGACTTGCTAGACTGGGGATGATAAATCACCCTTTGCTCAAAGCTTCTGGCGAAAAATATTTTTCTTGAGTAATGTACTATATTTTGTTCACATTAATTTTCATTAACGGTATTCAGGGGGCGATATAATCATTATGACAACCAGCTAATATATGTTGGCATTTCAAAGGCATTTTGTAACTTTTATGGCTTTAATCCTGGTTGTATGTAATATCGGACAAACGATGATCAATTGTACATTTTGTATATATTTAAGCGAATCTTTAATATTTCTTATTGAGGATATTGAAGAGCTTATCTTAACATATTATACGAACCACTCTTAAAGCATCATATTTACCACCGTTAATAAAACCAATCAATGAGTCTTTTATATTATTAAATTTATACTGTCAATGTCAATGTCTTGTTGGTTCAAAAAATATTTTTTTCTTCGTGCATCGGAAATATCCAATGTTTAAGAATACTTTCAGTAAATTTCAAGTCAATATAAATAAAATTCGCAAAGTTATAGGCCGATGAAAATAAACTGCGCAGCACGAAGCTTTTTCTCTAAACTACTTTTTCTAAGCTTACGAAAATGCTCCTACACGTTCTAGATGAGCATTACTTATGAAATCTGGCAAACACATGAAAAATATAAGTTTTCATCGTTTGATTTATAATATTATCTAAAAATATTTAAAAGTTTTTATTTAATGAACAAAAAACTACAAAAAAATATTGATAAAAACTATACCTAATATTATATTATACGAAGTAAAAATATATTAGATTATTTTGCTACAAATCACTTTTATAGGACTTAGGACGTCCGTAGTGTTCATGTAATTGTATAATTTTATATCATATTTAAAGTTAGTTAAAAGCTTTTGATTAAAGTTCAAATCAGTAACCCAATAAAAATTTAAAAATCATTTTTTCGCATGATCATAGTTTTTCTTGTGAAAATGACTTGATAAGAATTGTTTTCATGAATGAATCACATTAATCAAAAGTGCCTTTAAGCTTTCTTCCTCATCGACACATTCACATATTTATGTCTCTTAAATCTTCAATTATATACAATACATATCGCTATTTATATTTGTCCTGTGTGTCTTTCCTTCTTATCCAGGTCCAGATGTTCTACATCCTTTTTAATATCATCAGCATACCTAGTTGCCAATGAGTTTGCTGCCTTTGAATCTAAGTTTAAGACATCTCGAGGCGTTTACGATGGCAGTTGAGGACGAACTTTAAGTTCGATAAATTGCCGCATATATTCATGGCCTTCTGGCTTCCTCTCATCGACTTGATTCCAAAGATTTGGTCCTAAATGCAGGTAAATTCTTTTAAACGGCGTTAAATAAGATAATCGTAATTCGTAGATTATGGAGATAAGCGAAATAAAACAGGCTTTTTATTTATTTTTTATTATGTGACATTTACTGTTAATATCGATTTTTCTTTATACAAGATTCGGGTTTTATTTAAATCATTTGAATTCCCTATTTCAAATGCATTCAACTGTGTGATTCAATGGATGAGCATTCAGAATGGTAACTCAAGGGCCATGCTGTCTTCAATATCAAGTGCATAAGAAGGTGAACGATACAAACGATATGGATGTTACCGTATAGTTTGAAGGAATATTGAAAGGCCATAATCCTGCAGTGCAGAGTTATGTTTTATATACAGATTGAATTAGCGTACATAGCTCTTTTAGAGTCCTAAAATGCTTTTGTGAAAACTCTGCCAGTAGACGTCCGAGTCTTTGCCGGTCAAATTTACTTCAAACGACACATACGTGATTAAATTTCGTTGAGAATGATCGATAAGTATTCCGGGTAACTATATTTAGGATATGGGCATGGAATACGAATACAGCATGTACATAATCGTCCGGGACTGATATAGCCGTCCGATAATATTTTATTATCGCGATTACGAGAGGAAAACGTATGTTGTATAAATATAAGATATGGGCAAGAAAAAAGAAAAGTAATTTTGAAATGTAGGAAATAAGCTGCTCACCTTCGTATCGATCAATCATTTTGGGAAAAGTTATGCCGATACCTGGGCGCCGAGTTTGAAGTGTGCCAAAGTTTTCGCGGAAGACCGAGTGAGTAAATCGGCATTGGCATTAGCCTTCGAGGCTCATCCATCATAATCCATCACATGGCGCATACTCTCCAGATGGAAATTGGAAAACATTTCTGACACAAGCAGAGCTGGCCCCTGTGCATTGTTATTCAAATTGGCCGCTCTTGTCAGCCGAAACAACTTTACTCCGACAACTTATCAGAATAAAACTTTTTTGCCCCATCTACATTTCCGAAAGGTCAACACCGCCACCCGAAACTACAAATAGAATAAAAATCTATCCGATAAAGCTGAATTTACACCAATGGTCCCCTTTGTGCCGGTATTATATTGTCAGGATGTTTTCCAAATTATCGCGTCGGGTCACAAAGCCTTGTAAATATGTATACAGCGATTAACTGATTGGAGGTTTAGTATGATATAACCGATAAATGGCTGTTAGATATTATCTTAGAGCTTAAAAAAAGGTTAATTAATTATCTGGCATTAACAAACGAGCGTGTTCCTTCTAAAGTGAACGTGAAGGCTGTATGTGAAATGGTCGACGATGATTAATGTACACGCCGATATGATCTTCAACTTTGAACTACCCTTAATGCACTCATATTATTTCAATTTTAGCTTGCTCTGTGATCGATACGTTTTTTAGCACTGCCAGCTAAAATATTTTTTGCTAAAAAACGCCCAAATAAAGAAGAAATTTGATTTTCCTTCATTTCATCAGTGCTTTCCAAAAATATTATTTTGCTCAAATAATCCAAAAAATAAAATTAATTATGATGTGTTTTTCAATCCAAACTTTTATAAGATGCCATCAAATATTGAAATGTATGTTAAATTCATTTTCATAATTTTAATTAATTAAAGTTATTTTGATGAAAAACTTGAAATTTGGACGATAAATTAAATTTGTAATGGTAAATTTAACGAAAATCAACATGTGGCTCGCATACTAGTTAAAAAAATATTAACATACTTAGGAGGATCGAATGTATGTATTTATTATAAGAAACAATACATACGAGTAATAAAATATTGTTTTAAGTAATACTGAGGTCAAACAATAGCAAATGCATTCATATTATATGATTCAAGACACTAACTGATGGTTATCCCATGGACATGGTATCAGGGAACTTTAAATTCATGTGGGAAATCTTTCTGCTGACATACCTTCAGCAAACACATTCATTGGCACATTGAAGAAGGAAGGATTCGACGAAGAGTTTATGTACAATGCTGATGAGATTGGCTTAAATTGGAAAAACTACTCAATCATTCTTTAGCATCAAGACATGAAAATACTTCACTTGGGTACAAACATAGTAAAGAACGTGTCACTATAATGATGCGTGAAAATGCAGCAAGAAGGCAAATACTGTCACTGCTTGTCATTGGAAAATCAAAGAACTCCAGATGCTTTAAAAATATCGAAAGTCTTTCGGTTAAATATGATCATCAGAAAAAAGTCTGGATGAATGGTAAAGTTTTTAAACAATGGTATGAAAAGCGGCAGTTATTCGTCCTATACATTCTGAAGCTTTTCAGTGTTTAGATATCACAATGAAGTGACTTGGGAAAGAAGAAGAATGAAATTCAGGACAACTTATATATCTTGAGAGTATTCGCGATTCGGCAACTTCTAAAAGTAGAGATCAAAGCCAAAATCGATAATTATTTTATTTATTAAAAAAAATATTCCCTGTCTTTCCATGTTAATTATGATTATTTTCGATTATCCGGATTTTCGTTATCCGAACATATTTTATCTCCAATTAGTCCGGACAATCAAGGTTCTACTGTAGTCTAATTATGCAAATATTTGTATGCACCAAAACCATTTAAATTAATATAATTTAAACCACAATCTTGATTCGAAAGCGTATTTTTTTGCGCAAGTTTTGATCATTTAAAATTAGCCGATAGCTTTGTTTTGGTAATATTTTATTTAAATATAATATTGGCGAAATCTGCATATATTATAATAAATTAATACATTTGAATGACAATAATGTTTAATATGTTTTTTGGTGTGTATAAAGTGGAAGTGATGAAACGCACAAATCTGTGCGCGCGGTATTAATAGGTTTAATCTACTTTCTAATCTAATGAAATCATCTAATTGATTATTAGATATTTGGCAAAAATGATTTAATATTAAAATTCGTTAATAATATGAATAGTATGTACAGAATATGGATCGTACTGAAATAGTAATTACATTAGCATATAAAACTTTTGTTATTTTTCTAATGGATGTGCGAACTTAACAACATAAATTGCTAAAGGCAAATATAGGCTTAAAGATGATCAGATTGAGTAAATATTAGGATCTTACCTATCCAACATAATTTAACCCAACCTAACAATAATATTGATGGTTGTTAATATTATTATATTTAGTTTTAATACAAAATTGCTTATCAATTATATTATCGTTATAGTGTTTAAGCTTAAAGCTACTTGACTAATATTTTTTTCGCTTGACTGTAATACTTTTTTTTTAATTTGACCATACCAATTTCTAACTAATAAATATATAAATCCATATTGAATAATATACTAAACTAGGTTTGGCTTAGAATTAATTTAATTTAGATTGAGTTGAGCTAGGCTTTGATAGGTGTCACTCAATTTAACTCAACTCAACATAGCCTAATTCAAACCAATCCAACAACATCTTAATATTAAGTTGGATTGTCATTGTTATTGTAATGTCTCATTTTTAGTTCAAAAGAAAACCTTACGATTTTCTAAATGTTAAGATTACAAATGTTCCTATACAAACAAATTGGCAAACCAACTGTTTCTCAAATAGCCTACATACATGTTTAGATATATCAATAAAACTATTATAGATTCATCAAGTATTACTGGGCGAATGATTGAAACATTGTTTAGTAGATTATTGCTAAAAAATAAATCTAACCATCATGGAATGTGACTTAGAATAGATTGATTGTTTTTATATGTACACAGTACCTATATATAAATGTTTTCGTAGATTATCTCTTCTCTTTCGTACCTTTTTTTGCTGTGGGTCCTTACGATATTCCCACTTTGGCGACATCCACAAAAATGGCTCGGCTAAATGGAAGTAGTTTTAAGAACCGCTGAGAAAGAGGAGGCGCGCTAACGAAAACGACAAAAAGCGAGTAAATAATTCAAGCCACATTTAAGGCCAGTAATTATAAATGTGCAGGGTTGGACCTTTGGGGTGATAATAACCCACTGTCTGTGTTTATCTATTCTTCGCCACGCCTAGTATTTTGTTTACGACGTAGTCGTACATGCCTTTAATATTGACGCAAAAAATGCTATTTACATTTGCTTAAACAATTAGCCTAAATCATCAAGGGAGGATTCAAAGGAGGGAAAAGCATTTCGCAGGAGAGGGAAAGCCCTGAAAAATTCAAGCATCGAGCCAAAGTACTCGTTACGACCGACGTCGGTGCCAAGTGTTGTATCATTATGATAACGAACCTTATTAGAAGTGTAAATTTTCATGTCTCACCTGTGAACAAAAAGTTGGCGTGAAACATGGGGATGTTAATAAGGTGATTCAAACACGTAACGACAAGGAAACCGCTACACCATAGATATGCATGTTTTACATTTTAAAGTCTAAAAAATAAAACACGAATGCCAAAAATGGATCAAAATCACAATATAATATAATATTTTTCGATATGCCGAAGCTAAAATTTAGCAACTTGTTTAGCCATTGCAGGAGAATTTTCCACGTGCAGAATTTTCCGCCCCAGCCATAAAACGAGCAGGAGCGTTGTACACGTGGGAAGCAAAACTGGAAGATTCATTAATTAAATGAGGTCAGTGTTTAATTAAATTTATTTCAATTGAAGTTGGGAGCACGACCGCAGAGCATTTATCTTAATGCAGTGACGTAGGATACGTTAATTATTTATGAATATCCAGAGCAGCTTTATGTTATCTATAAATAACGGTCGGGACAAGTGAAAGGCTTCCTTTGAGCTGATCAATGCAGCTTCCTGTTGCTTAACACTGATTTATACCTTCCAAAAGGATCGACAAAACGGAAATCACGCAGTTCCGCTAATTAAGATTTGAATGCACAAAAGCGGCTATACAGCTTTGATAAATAGTTGTGAAGGCTTACAACGCAAACCATAGGCAAAACCGGAAAATATTTACAAAATACCATGACAAAGATTATAAATACTATCAAATTGATTTTCAAGAAAATAATTGGTATATTTTTGGATCCTGAATTCATATTATAAGAGTTTAGGTTCAAATTCAGATTGAGGAATAAAATTAACTATACCAACAAACTTGATTGATTATCTCGATTCAGATTTGTCCAGATTTTCTGAATCTAACGCGATAAATAAAACTGTGCTGGTTATCAGAGTGGCTGAATTTGCAATAATAAATATGACGCACTGCTTTAAGTATTATTTGAAAGAGCAGTTTGAAATTCATTACTGAAAATACTAGTCATACTGGGTTTGGTTGTAAATCATGCAAAATTTTGAAGCAGTGTTTGGCCAATAGAAAACAAAGATTCTATAAATATTTCTTAACCCATTTTCCGGGGACAGATTTGTTTTTCTCTGGGATAATATAAATAAAAATGATTAATATTCATCAAGAGTATACAGGGTGTTTTGCATATGGACCGACAATTTTTTTTCAGAGTTGAAGGGATCTTTCGCTACGTTTCCCCAGAGAAGTTTCGCTGTTTAAGAAGTCCAGTAATATCAGGTCTGGAGATCATGCGAACCACTGAATAGAGCACGTCCCTAGACAAAAAAATCCAGTGGTGTCAGATCTAGAGACTGTCAAGTCAAGCCAAGGATAAAGTTATATAAAGTTTTTTTCATATGAAATGTCCGATTGTTGCTATTATGTTATTATACTCGTATGATGTGCTTAGGCGGATCAAACGAAGCATATTTGCGTCGAGATAAAATTATGCAATACTTCGTCCGATCAAAATGTATAATTCTTTTTCGCTAAAATATATTTTATTTTAAATTGAAGATATGATTAATGGCGTTTGTTTGCTTTTTAAAGAAGTAATTTATATAACTTTTAATGCACGAAGCGCCCGGCTTTTTGCAAAAAGGGACACAACGGACTCGGTAGTTAAGCTCTAATAAAAAATCTGATATGGCTACTACGTGACTTTGTCGAATATTTTGGAGGCTCTCGTTGAAAATATTGCAGGCTTCCAACAGGCGGAAATTGAAAAAAAAAATTGGCACGTGTTGTGCACCATTATGTGGTCGATTCGACAATTATCGTTTCGAACGTCCATAAATCGACGGACCTGTATCTTGATCGAAAACCTGTTCGCACTGGGGGAAAAATGGCTTCATTTGTGAAGCTGCATTGTTAAAAAAAAATCGTCATTCAAAAGCTTAATAAGTCGAGAGAGTAATTTCTACAGATGCTCATTAGCATTGTTCTCCAGCGAGAAAGTTCTTCTGAAAGTTTCGTAGAGTGGTGCAGGTAAACCTTCCAAGGAATACAATTAAATATACACTAAGTGTAATTGAAAAGCTTTGCCGAGTGTTAAGGGTAATGTAACAGTTCGCAATCAAAGGCAATGTTTGCAGACTTCTGAAACGAGATCTTTTGTAATGAATTTGAACTAATTTTTATGGCCAATTTATCTACTATACTCGATGAAAAATAAATCATATTAAAGATGAATTTATATAAATTGGTCAGCACGAATCGTTTATCGGGCCTTAAATCCAAAGGTACTTGATCGACGACTTTGTACCCCCGAATGCTAGAAATCACCCCAGCTCATGCGTGTCACCCCAACTATATCTCTCGGATATCTCATCTCAGTCACTTCCGGTTTGGATTTCTATCCTTGAGTAAGAACCCACTGTTTCGGGACGTAAATTGGGACTTTGTGGCATACAGCTATGTATATGGTGAGCTTAGTTTCCGGTTTAAATTCTACCTTAGGGATAACTAATGCATGAAAATACCGTCATCCCACTCTCCGACCCCAATTTTATCAATTGTAAAATTGAAGTTAAAGACAATTTCGATTGCATCGATTTAATCGAAAAGGCTGACATAAACTATAAGAGATTAGAAATATTAATATAAAAAGCAACAACAACAATATCTGTTCATTATTACAAAATCATAATTAAATATCAGCTATTGAATATTTATGTTTGGGGTGTTAAATCACACATTTACTCGATATTGATCTCCAAAACTTGCTATTTTATTCAACATTAATAATTTAATTGTGATTTGGCCTATCCATAAAACTATATTATGGGGCTCAAATCAAGATTTTCCCCAAACAGACAATTTGACACTAAAACTAGTTATACTTCATGTATGTAGCGAAAAATATATCATTTAGCAAAATTTGGAATTATAAAAATACAAGAGAAAAATTAAATATTCATCAATTCAATCCTAAATTTGGAAGATCGTATATTTTTTTAGCGGTTATTTCTCTGTATAAAACCCATGAGATGATTCCAGCTAGGTCAAGAATATTGAAGAAAATCTGCGCAGGCCATCTTCACTAGGGAAACCAATCCCGGGATCCTGGATTCCGGACAGCTTTAGATTCTCATGAATTCCGGGATTAGTAAACGTAATCCCGAATAATTCAGGATTTAATTTTTTATCTGATAGAAATTGTACACCTCACCAGCACGACGAAGGCTACTAAATCGAGATATTCTCGCCGAAATCTGGACGCTTGGAAACAGTGGCGTAACTACCAATTGACGAGCTTAGGCGATGCACAGGGGCAGTAACTGTATAATCTATGTTTATATATGTATACAGCACATATATGTTTTTAAAATTGTTATATTAACCTTTCCCTACCGGTGATGTATTTACTACACATCGACTCTAATAATGAGAATATCGATATGAAATATAATAGATACGGGATTCAGAATTTTTGTATTTCTCCGTAAAATAATTACGAATCACATCAAAGTATAAGAGTGTATAAGTATTCATTTGTAGCGACGGAAATAAATAATTTGTCGGGAAATCGGGAATTTTGCGAGTTTTAGTCCTAATCTCAGCAGAAAGGAATTTTATCAGTCACGTTGATGGTGTTATACGAACGAAAACGTGGTCATCAACTCGAACTAGCATTTAAATATCTGATGATGATACCTTCAACGAGCGTGGAGGTTTAGTGTTAACATCAAATTTTCTTCAAATACAATACAACCAGCATCTACGATTTTCACACCAATCTTATACGTTATATATTTGACCATCTGGAACTTTTTTATAATGCTGGAAGAACACATTACAACCCAAAAAATAGATATTATAATATAGTTATCCAAATGTGACGCCTAGATGTTTTTTCTGTAATAATTTCTCGAGTTGTGTGACATGTAGCGCCGTCTTGCTCGAAATAGACATCAGACACATCAACATGATTCAATTGAGGCCTATAAAAGACAACATTCACAGTAATAGCAGCAAAACGAAATTTTTTATCACCCCAGATATGACAATTTTGCTTATTAACGAATCCATCCATTGTGAAATGAGCTTCGTCGCTAAACAATATTTTGCTTGAAAATTTTTGGTTCGTTGTTCGATAATAATGTAAAAGCATTGTTACAATGTATATCTGTCCATGATTAAAATTGTGCTACTTTCTACTTAAATAAAGTGACATAAATTATTTGAAAATACGTCAGTGTAAATATTATATGGTACTGACATCTAAGCGTTGCATTTGGATTATAGCTATAATTGAGATGACATTTTTATTAAAATGCTAATCCCACCCTTATTTATTTAACTAATAATGTTTATTCAGGTTTTATTCAAATAACGATAATGAAAATATATTTTGCTTGTTGAGAGATTTCTAGGAAAGGAATCGGCTGCAATTGGGTCATATTTAAATCCAATTAATTCTATGAATTATTAAAAAAGTAAATTCTTAGAATTTTCATTTATTAAGTCAATGCGATTAAGAAAATTGATTTATCATGTTTATTTTGAGTACTAACTACCAATTATGTCTTTAAAATATACATTTATACAGTTAATTCATATATCAAGTCCATATTAATAATATAAAAGGTTGGTGTTCTAATCTATATTGTGGGGGAAAAACTTACGAAGGAATTCCAGAGATCCGATTAATAGTAACTTTTATCCAGGTTTTCCCTAATTTATTAACTGATTCATAATAATTGTATTTACAATAAATAGTTTGTAATTACATTTTTTCACATTTATTATGAGTTTTAATTCAATGAAGTACTTTCCTGCTATAAATGTGTAATTACCCTATTCCAATTTTTTTATAATCAAAACATCTTTTAACCCAGACGATATAGAAGATTATATGTATGGAGAATATTAATAGACCAAATAACTCTTGAATTTATTGCTGCAGTGAATATTTTTCCATAGTCTGGATTAAAACCTAAGCTAATGAAATTAGGGTCCAAAAACTATTTCGCCATGCCAAATCTCGGTCAAATATATCTCAGTAAAGGCAAATTATACTAGTTATACGAGCGTTCACGAGTTGGGGTGCGAACGTGTTATGATTGCTAGTTTATGATTAGGATAAGGCATCAAATCATACAAAAACCACAAACGCAGAGATAAAGTGTTAATGGATGTCGTTATTCGGGGGGGTATTTATTTAATACGTCTACGGGCCGGTTGAGCACCGTGATTGCTCAGCCGCAAGAATGTGGATAGGATAATGGTGGTTTCGGTGTGAAGCGAAGCGATAAGGCTAATAGTGGTAAAGTAGGCCAAAATAACAAGTGTTGTTTAATGGCTGAAATAAGTCGGTGTCCTGGCCCCGAAGAAAGTTGGATATTTATGTATGCGGATTCCAGGACGATGTCTCTCCGTCTTTTATTACCATCGCCCCTCGGTGCTGGTGCACTGGCAAGTCCAAGAAGACGTTTATTGCCCTCTCCGAGCTGCCGACTAAATTAAACATTCATCTGGTGGAACATTACGACTGCCCGAAACTATGAACGTGCATCAAATGCCAGCTTCCCGGAGAAACACCATCATGGACCTCATTTCAATTCCCATTTAAATAAGTGTCCGCCGCTATGATAATTACAATTTAAAATTTGAGGACGGAGCTGGAACATTTCGGCTCCATGGATGCTACACCGGCCAAAATTATTTTCCACTTGTTGCCTTTCGCTATATGCTCAAGTGCTTCAATTTAACACGTCATATATTAAATGCTTTGACATTTGATATATAAACGGGTCCATTCGGGCGATATTCACGAGCAATAACACATGGATTGACCATAATACTTGCTGCATCCAATGTTCATTCAAATGCGATCCAACAGACATCTGCTTTAAGGAACCAACATGAAGGCAAACCTATGTATATTTAGATGCACACAAAAAATACTACTGCTGAAAAAGGATGAGATTCACACTCAATAGAAGTGAAACTTCTTTATCTTCTAGAAAAAGTAATCTTAAGTTTTTCTATGTATTAAAGGAAATTATTTGCTAAAAGATGAAGCTATTTTTATGTAATACATAATAAAATAGACAAACTACTAGTCTACTAGTTGCTTTATGCTAGATATAAATACATGCTATAGTATAAAATCAGGGTGTTTTGCACATTAATAGGGCACGTCCCTAGCTAAAGAAATCCTGTGGTGTCAGATCTGGAGATCATCAGAGCTCCTTATTAAAGGAATAAGCGCAGCCTTTGCAAAAATGAGAGAGGAAATGATACTTCAGATAACTACAGTTAAAATAAGGAAAAGGTGTTAGTCATAGCAGAGGTAGCCAATTTGAACAAATTTCGTAAGCTAATTTAATAAAAACATCTTAAACACAAAAACGTATTTTCTTAACCCTAACCCTAGTAAACTGGCAACTCTTCAAATTTAATGACTTATTGAATAATTTGTATGACATGTAGCATATCATTGAAAAGGGTATAATTTAAAGAACTTATAACTAACAACTATTTAAAGCTAGCGCTATTAATCTGCGCAGATTTAATAAGCCAGATTAACAGCGTCAAAACATCTTTCGTCTCTCTTCCGGTGCAATGTGTTATTTTAACAGCGCCATCTCTTGTGGCCCTACGGAGATATTGCACCTGCATACCTACGGATCGCTTCTTGCGCGTGCACCATTGCCGGTTAAGTAGTGACACGCAGGAGGCGGGAGTCGGGAGAGTCGTCGGTTAACCTTGACTGCGGGAGGTCGTCCCTCCTGCAGCCAAATCTCTCTCTTTCTCGTATGGAATAAATAGTTATGTAGAGAAGAGAGTCTTTCTATTCGATGCCCGTTTATTCCCATCTATTCGTCCAGCAACATCACGGCCTGATAGAATAACGGACCTGTGCGTTAGCGCGGCCATCCCGAAGAGCACCCGGAGACTCTGCCCCCGAGAGCGCCCCGCCTCAACGTTATATTGGTTCATGTGCAAAATAACCTGTATACATATGGAGTTTTTGATATTTACGCGAGTCATATTTATATGATATTAATTTTCCAAAAATCTCTTTTTAACCCATTATCAGTTGGAGTTACATTTTTCGTGACGTTCAAGCCAAAAAATGTCCTACTAGATTGATAATCTAAATCCAAATATAGACTAAATTTCTTATTCTGAAAATTTGAATTAATAAAATTGAGCACAGTTTTCTATGAGTAACCGAGTTGCAATAAATCTTATATATAAAAATGAATTGGGTTTTGTTCGTTCGAAATGCGCTACCATACCGTTCATCAGATTGCGATAAAACTTCGTCCACTTATTGCTAAGGAATTTGCAAGTAGCATAGGCATAGTTTAATATATAAAAGTTAATGTTTGTTTGTTCGTATTTAATGCGCTGCCATACCGTTCATTCGATTGCAATAAAACTTTGCCAACTTATTTTTTGCATCTTCTCAAATAATATAAATATAGTGCAAATAACTTACAGTAAATCTTATATATATAAAAATCAATGTTTATATGTTTGTTCATTTTTATAATAAAACCAACAAAATAAAATAAATTTCATTATTTATATCAATCATAATTAAACAAGATAACTCTTTCAAATTTCAAACGATGTTTTTAGAATTACTTATGTGGCAGCAACGCGCCGGGTACCAGCTAGTATTAAAATAAAATCATAATAGCGCTATGGAACTTATTTAGGGTAGACTGGGTTGGGCTATATTAATTTTAATCAAACCCAACTTAGGTTAACTTAATCGATTCATCAAAATCATAAGCAAAAGATGTTATATATAATTTTTAAAAAAATGTATTCATATAAGCTTCTTAGTTTGATATATATACGTTAATAATAAATAGAACTAAAGATGATAAATAAGAAGATTGTCAACGCACTTTTATACTAAGCTGTGCATTAATATTTGCAAAGAAATACATTCCTTTGATAATTCAATCTTGAAGAATCCCAATAGAATCCCTATTTCAAATTTATCAAATATAATGGGATTGAAAGCGTTTCATGCTCATCAAATATTGACAGGCCATCATGGAATATTAAAGAGATACAACAGTTCATAAGAGAGCATGGAGTGAAATCGTTGATCGATATTTATTATTCACGCCGGCTCGAAATTGGAAAGACTTCAGAGTGCCATAGGTCAAAACTGTACGTTTTGTTTGATTCCCAATATAAAAATGTTACTATTATACATTTGACCAGCGCATAATATTATTGCTTCGTAAATTCGGCCAATTAAAGGCTTCAATATCAGTTGAAATTGAATAAAGGCTCTTTTGATTTTTCGATGAAACGACGCGCTTTTACATTCATTCAAATGCTAATTTGTTTAATTTACGCGTAAGCTCCGAATGATTTGTTTACAAGTCCGTATGTGTCAATAGAGCTTTAATGGATTCTCTTTGAAGTATCATTACGGCTGTCTTTTAAATTAAGACTGATGTACAATTTATTGTCTCTGAATGCTTCTAAATGATGATGGAATTTTAATGTTTCATGAAAAAAAAAGCGACGTTTTACGTATCATTATTTATGAATTTATAAATGTAGACTCCGTATTTAACGCACGAGCTTCCATCATCAAATGACAGCAAGCACAACCAAAAGCACATCTAAATCCCAAATTTACAAATTATTAAGCTTTCTTTTGAAGTTTTGAAATATGTAATTTAAAAAAAAAAATCGAGAGCATGATTAATAATTTTAAGTTTATATTGTTATGACAGTGTTCGAAATGATAGTATTTAAATGAAGGAAAAGCCCAATATTAAGTTGACACCTTAAATTCGTAACAGTTGTCTTGGCATACTTTATAACTGACCAATTAAATGACTAATCAATCATTTCCAATTCGAAAAACGTTAAAGATGTATATTGAAATTAATTTAATCTAACATTTAAATATTTTTAAACGACATGAACATATTTTATGGTAGGGGATATCAATATCATAGATTTCCCTATTTTTCAAATTTTGGCTTTATAGCTCTTATGACAAGGCATATAAACAAGGTAATCCTATATGTAATAAATCCCATATTTTTACGATCCAAATTTCGTCGATTGCTATCAAAAATACGTTACGCTACAATATTTGGCATTTGAATGCAAAATGCAAGAATAGCAATGCCCTGACCAGAGAGCTCATAAAATGTGCATTTCGCATTCAATTTGTAATGCCGGTCTCGAACCGCGTACACAGTCTACGACATTCGCTTAAAGCCGAATCGCTTTGAAATTGGGCCAAAAAAAACAGACCCATTGCGATCCAACTGGAAATATAGGGGTGACACGAAACATTCCCCTATTTACATGGAAATTGTTAGGGTGGGATCGCAGGGTATTTAGAACTTTCATAATTACTTTGCGTAACAAGTGCGGTGCAGCGACAAGCCTAAGAAGTACTTTGGCATAAGCACAATCCCTGGAATTGGGCCAGCATATGAATAAAATCGCCACCGCCAAGGTGAAGGGTTGTGCATGGCTGACAGGGGATGGAGGACGATTAGCGTGACGGCTTAAAGAGGGAGAGGTCGGCGAGTCCTCCCTCAGGGATTCCTTGCTCAGGACTCGAGGTTTGTCAACAAATGATTATGGCAAATTGCATGAAGTATTTCCAGAAGCTGATGGGCTTGTTTGTTCCATTTGACAAAAGGTCATCTTGATAAATAGCACAAAAGCCCTTTATTGCCATATTGTATATGGAATAAGAGTAAAATGCTCTGCCAACTATTGAATCAAGCAACCATATTACTGTAAACAAATCTAAAAATGCTTGCATAAAATTAAAGTTGTTAAGCAATATTAAAATATTTGCATCGATCACGTAGTAAATGTATCATTTTTGAAAGAATTCGAATCTATGATATTAAATTAAATGAAGAGACAGTGAGATAAAATCAATGATCAAATGGGATAAGGGATGCTGATGAGAAGATAGACGTTGAGAATCTGATGAAATATAAAATATTACTACTTTTATTTCTATTATAAAAGTTATCATAAAATAATGTATATATGTCTGTTCGATTTTCCAAATAAATACAGCACCCTTTAATGGGGTTACAAGATTTATATACTATAAGTAATTGTGAGAATTGAAGTATAATTTGCTTCAATAAAATATCATCCCCTATCCATTCATTGCATTGGTGAAATATTACCAAATTATTTTTTTAAGCTGTGCTTATTTTAAAAGGATCACTTAAAAAATATATATACCCATCAGTACCAGTGTAAATTGAAAAACTTATGATTTGAAGTGTTTTTAGAGAGGCTTACTATAATTTTAAGAACCTCGAATTCAATAAACTAGACGCACTCCAGTCTAGTCATAACTGGGATGAAAGATGAGAAAAGTGGTTTCAATTATATCGTTGAAACTTTTCAGACGATCGTTTTTGAAAAAAGCTCCATCATTTTACTTCGCATAAGAGCTTTAACGAAACATTCAATTCTGTCATACATACATTAAAAGCGCGCCGTGGCTCATTTATAAATGCGTACAGCTCTAATAAAGCATCCCCTGCTGTTTCGTTGGTTTTTCTCAATATTGATTACGTTTGTGTCACACTAATATACAACAAAATCCAATTTAATCGGGGCAAATGGGTCGGAGTTATGAGGATAAATCGGAAAGCCGGTTAATCCGGAATCGTGTCCGGAATTCTTTTTTTTTCAATCCAACAAACGCTTTTGCTGATCGTATCGCCAATGAGCAATAACACTTGATTAAAACTCAATCGACGTATTCCTCAAAGGCGACCTTTCGTCCTTCGAGTGGAACGATCGGTCGAATTATACAAATTGAACACGAAAAGTTTGTTTTATTTAACAGAAGAATGATATATACATGTCCGAAATTTCGAAGTAATTCCAGGATATCACGCTTCCCGGAAATTGCAAATACGTGAACGGGAAAACATATGTAGAATACAGAAACCCGACTCGAGCACGGGAAGTTGGCAACCTTTTTTTTAAACAAGATTTGCTTCGGCCCCGGATAAAGGGATGGAATTCGGTGGAAATATTTTTTGGTGCGTAATTTGTCAAAGGAGATCAAAAATAAAGTTGATGACAAGGAATGTTCTTCTTTATGCAGAAACTCGTATATATATGTTATGTTATTAAAATGGTATCATATTTCGCATAAATCTAATCAAGTACATGATATATTCATTTTAGGGATAATTCGGATTATATTTCGAGTTGAAATTAATGTATTTAAGTTTGTTGAAGGGATGCTCTAACAATAACATTTTAATATCTAACATCAAGAATGAAACGAAATATATCTTAACGCATTTAAACCTATTTTAATCTTTCAATAATAAAAGGCAAACAGCATTTTTCTCCATAGAAAAACAGCAAGTAGAATCAAGTAGAATGATTGGTATCGCAGTTATTCTTTCAGGGAATATGATCCGATAACTTTTAAAAAATAGAATCGATCGAAATATGAACTCGCTCGAGAAGGATTCTCATCAAGCCATCAGAGTCTCTGTCTGTGTGGGAAGTTCTCTTATTTCCACCTGACTATGATTTTTCACTATCTGGGTCTCGATCCAATAGTGAATAAGCCTTTAAATGGGTGGAATCTCCGTCCACTAACACGAAATCATTTTTATAGTCGATTTAATGAGATCTTCAAAAATACGAAGCCCTATAAAATATCACCTTTTTGAATATTTACATAATAGTTTGGCTCAATTTTTTAAAATTAGATTGTAGTTCCATATTAAATACACAGTCTTATTTGTGTTCCAATAAACAGTAAAACTGTGTTTAAATACACCTGTCGTTCGTCAAGAGCATGATTTGAACATTGATAGTTTCATGACAGGTAATCTCATTTGTTGTGAACGTTGAGGTCGATTCTGTCGTTTACAGTCTGCTTTGTCATGAGGGTTAATTATTATGGGGAGTCTGACGATACAATACCATGTGCTGGTATATTCCGCTAAAACTCATCGAATATTATCAATATTATAAACTAGGACTCACCTCCTCGAACTTCACAAACGAGAACCAAGTTGGCACCTTCTTCCAGAGGACCGATGGTGCCAGCAACATCCCGCCCGGAATTATCATACATCAATAGTTGATGCGGTGGCACTGGAAAGAAAAATATTAATTTATTATACAATGTGTAATATAATAAGCTTGTTTAAAAATATTTATATCAATGAAGTAGTAGTAGAAGTTTAATATCTGGCAGACATGAACAGCATTGGATAAATGGATCAAAATGGATATAAATATAAATAGAAGAAAATTATTCAAATCAAAACCAATACTTAAGGGCTCTAAATCAAACGTGTAATACATTTTAAATCTATTCGGTAAGAATTTCTCTTTTCGTACGAAATGATAAGGGTTGGCCAAAAACGAGAGCGAAATCCATAGAATCGGTTTGAAGTTCGACTGACTTTCGCCTGTTTAAGGGATTACTGGAATAAAGGTGGGACGTCGTTTAAGAGCTTAATTTGACTTTGTTCTTAATAAATTGAATAGATAAATTGTTCCACGGCTGTAAAGGGTACAATTTATTTTATAATTAAAATGTAGACGAGACTAAGGTTTGCGTTGAAAAATATAATCTAATTTTTGAATTCAATTAATCCATATGAAGCTGACAATGCCACAGTTACCATCTGATGGATCAATGGTTTTCGGAGAAATTCATACAATTTTTTTTTTTTAATTACGTATTTCGAAAGTAAAACTTATTGAGAGTATACTATAAAAGAGAAAAATCGAAATATGAAATATTTACAAAGTTATAGCGCGTAATCGGGGAGCAGCAAAGTTACAGAAATTTGAGAAATTTAAAAAAAGGCATTATCATGGACTGGAGTCAAAATCTGGTGCAAATGGCAGGAAACCATTGCTTTAAAAATATCTAAAGCTTGAAGACCTGACTCCATTTCTTGGCCAAGAGATAAAACAGCATCTCTTACCAATTTATAAAGATTTGTCCAGAGATGAATTACTTCAAAGATGCTTGGATGGCCATACCCAAAATGCTAATGAATGTTTTAACTCGACGGTTTGGCGAATGGCTCCAAAGTACCTGCATTCTGGTGTAAAAATCATTGAAATATTAACATACATTACTGCTGGGATATTTAATAAAGACTACAGCTTCATTTTGAAGATGATGAATACATTAAATATAATTATTGGCACCTACTGTAAAGTCTTTGCTGAAAATACCGATGAAGCGCGGGTAGCGAGGTAGAACCGTAGAGAGTCTTTCTGAGACAAAAGCAACTTGTATAGCCCGAAAACAACAATTAGTCGAAGATAATCAACTTTTTGAGATAGCTGAAGATCTATTATATGCACCTGGAATCATTGGTTGATCGACAAGTCACTAAAATTTATAGTTTTATCGCATTGAAATTTTAAAGGAGATTATATCGAAACTGCATTTTCAAAATGTTCGCCAGTTGTAGCTTAAACAGTTGTTGATCGATCTGACTGAAATTTTGGGATGTTTCTCACTATAATATTATCTAGTCAACTAAGCTAATGTTTTAAGGTTTTTGCGTAAATAATTTTTTTTTTTTGGGGTACATATGAAAGAAAATGATGTACATATGAAAGTTTAACTAAAAAGTCTAGTAATTTTTGACAAGTGGTGAGCCGTTTGATATCACGAAAAAAGGCATGTTGAAAAAAAATAATGACCAAAGTTAATCTATGCTAAGTTTATATGATTGACAAATGAGAATAATGAAGCCAATTTGATAAAAATATCAAATATTATACGCATCGGCTTAGAGTTAAGTTTTCATGAAGCATTTTATGCTGCGTGATCGTATGGTAACAATCATCCTAGCTTAAAATATTAATATAGATCGAATGCTAATATCTACATAGTTAAACACTATGCCATATGATATATACTTTATTATTAAGTTTTTGCTAATAATCCATTATTTAGGAAGAAAAACAATTAATTAAACGATAATTAATTAATGATATGTATTGTTACTGTACGGTCACGCTTCAAAGCGATTAACAAAATGAATAATTTGATTAAAACATATATGTATACAATATACAATGAATTATTGATACTAATAAAAATATTTCGAAAACGATTTTACAACAACTTTATGACTGAAAATATAATGTTGTATTTTTCTAGTGTATCCTGTATTATTTTTAATTATCCTAGAATTCTATATTAACAGTTTTCTATTATTAATGTGGCGTACGTTCAATTTAACCAGGTAGATCCTAAATTTAAATGAGATCGACAAAAGGTGAAAATAACAATTGAGCCTGAAGACAATGACCGAAACTCCTTGTTTCGAAACAGCGAAATTCCCATATTATTCCATGGCTCGAATAATAGAATATTGTGAACCATTATTGTACAAGACATCTTTTGTACAAATGTGTACCTTTGAATTTTATTTCCTGATATTGAAATGATATTTGCGAGATCGGTTACGCCACGCTAACGTCGAAGACTGACGAGCAACAAATAATCTTGTTACCTATAAACAGTATCATGTTGTTCGATTTTAAAGTTCAATTGTTGGCTTCGGTATCGGTGTTAATACTGAGCGACTGAGGAGTAAACGGAAATATAGTAAATAAAGGGGATGAAATTCGGTACGGTTGATTTATTTCTGCAGAGGACTAAATGGTTTATAAGGACGTATATTTTCCGAGTTGCACCTGAGATTTACGAAAGTAAATCCTTTTACGACGTCCTATAAAAATATCCTCTCGGAATGTGTATATACTTTTACCACGTTATGAACCGTAGGAAATGTACTCCACCGCTAGTAATTCCTCGAATCAGTGCACTTTTTGTGG
This sequence comes from Stenopsyche tienmushanensis, assembly GCA_008973525.1. Lineage (NCBI taxonomy): Eukaryota > Metazoa > Arthropoda > Insecta > Trichoptera > Stenopsychidae > Stenopsyche > Stenopsyche tienmushanensis. The sequence goes on along the minus strand of WACJ01000009.1, from coordinate 744,672 downwards.
ACTCGAGTTGTGAATCATCCAGAAGCCTAAACCCTTATATAATGACATCTATAAAACCAACCCTTATATTTTTGTCTGTCTGGAATGAAGATGGTATATTTGACGTTTTTATAATAATTAAATTATATTGGTGATATTAAATTTAGCAAATATGCTTAAAAAGGTTTAAACAATACAAAGTATTTTAAACTCCTATAAACTTTGGCTTAAACTTCCTTTACAATTATTATTTTGCATGCACAATTACATGAACTTGAAATTCTATAAGCAAATTGCAATTTTTTAAGACAAAACAGATTTTTTCCAAATTTCAAATAAAACTATTTTCACGTGCAAAATAATTAATTTACATGACAAAAATGTCCACAAAAGAAATCCTAATTGAAAGAATAATCCCCGCCTTTGCAAAAATGAAAGAGGAAATTCTACTTCAGACAACTACAGTTAAATTAGAAAAGAGGATATCGTGCGTACATACGAAGCAAAGAAGGTCAATTTTTAACAAATTTTGTAAATCAATTTAATAAAAACATTTTTAATAAAAGAAATATATTATATAAACCCTCCTAATCCCCAAAAAAAATAATTATCGGTCAATGTGCAAAACACTTGTATATTAACAACCTAAACAAAATAAGACCTATATTAGTTAAATCAAATTTAAGTGCATCTATACTAACCTAACAAGTCCTAGCAAGGGAATCCAATCCCGAGATCCCGGATATTTTTAGGTGCTCATGAAACCCAGGATTAGTACACGTAATCCCGAAAAATTCGGGATTGAATTTTTTATCTAACAGAAATCATACACCACACTAGCACCATGAAGGCTACTAAATCGAGACATTTCCGCCAAAATCTGAACGCTTGAAAACAGTGGCGTAACTACCAATTGACGAGCTTAGGCGACGCCCAGGGGCAGTAACTGTCTAATCTATGTATACATATATATTTTTCAAATTGTTATATTAACCTTTCCCTACCGATGATGTATTTACTACACCTCGACTATAATAATGGGAATATCGATATGAAATATAATAGATACGGGGTTCAAAAATTTTGTATTCCTCTGTAATGAAATTACGAATCACATAGAAGTATTATAGTATACAAGTATTCATCTGGAGCGACGGAAATAAATAATTCGTCGGGAAATCGGGAATTTTGTGAGTTTTAGTCCGTGTATCAGCAGAAAGGAGTTTTATCAGTCAAATTGATGGTGTTATACGAATATTTTTGGCTTTTTTTTAAAGTATTTAAACAACTCCCCAAATAAAACGATTTTATAATACAACCATTATTAAAATAGTTTAACTATCCAATATCCATCATTCAGTCGTTTTGTCACGTTGTTCCCGACGTTAATTTCGATGCCAACGATATATTAAAATAATCCTGGATGAATTTATTATTTTTACCAAATAATTTAGCGTAGGTTGATCGTAACATATAGGGTGAATTAAAATAATAAACTTGTGGGTAGATCACAAGTCGGGAACATACCCGGGTGTGCATATTTGATGCTTAAATATACATATGGAGGTGTAATTACAATGGTCCTTTGCTTTAATATAATAATTGTTTCCGGGAAAACATGGAAAATACAAATTGAAGGTTTTAATTAATCATAATATCACTGGCACGATTTGGATTGTAGGTTAATATAAAATAAATGGAAATTTCATGGCTGTAGACAATACTGGGAAGATTTGTGTGTATCATACACCTTAATTTGAGTAATATTCTACGAAAATTAACGTATCGCGTTTGAGTCGATTCATATATTTATGAATCATATAATTAAAAAGAGAGACTAATATAATCTAGGAATTTCATCTGGTTGATTTTTGTTTACTGAAGAAAAAATGATTAACAATGCGATGGTGATGTTGCGGATTTATTATCAAAAAATCATAATTTTTGCTCTCGTTATTTTAAACTTCCAGAAGCATGTCAATAAAAAGGCTTATGATTTTTCTTATATAAATTATCTCATTGTTCGACATTAATATTAATACATTTAATGTGTGTAAATGTATCGTATTTATGGGTCAAATGTTACCCCCAAGCGACTACGTGATGGTAAATTAATCGTATTTGTTAAATGTTTGATGTTAGGCATACTTGTGTAGGGTAAATTAAAAGGATTTTAAATGTGTTTCAAACGTCGATTTGATCTTTTAAATAACTGCATACACTACAAAAGATTCATTAACCCAGATTTAGCAGCTTTTTGTGTTTTAGCGGCCCAAAGCCGTGGAACTGTATCTTTTAAATATGCACCGCATTTCGAATTCTTCTCGGCAAAAATGTGATGTTAATTTTGTTGAAGTTTACTTTTAAGATCCTTTTGAGTTTTCTTTTTTTTCCGGCATTCATCCGACCCTCGAAAGGAAAACTTTTATTCGCTCGCAGTAAAAAAAAGTTTATTTTGCGGTATTCCGGCATAAATGATATATTCATCCGGAAGAGAAAGGAAGCGTGATGGGTATGGCAATTAGGTCTATTATTAAATTGTTGCGATTGGCTTTATTTCGATTTGACAGATTGATTGAAATTGATTGAAGAATATTCTATTAATGGGGATGGCTAATGGCGCAATGCAAATAAGCGCCCACGGGTCTCATTTTTTGGGCGGTCGGCAAATCAAAATTTAACGCTCTACCCCATCGACCTTCGGAAAATATGCTTCACTTTAAACTCAAGCATTCGCATACAAATTCCTCTAAGTTTTATTATCCTGTAAAGTTTGTGCGCCCTTGGCGTATTCAATGTTCATGGCATTTAAAAGGGAGAAATGTCGTTTGTGTGTCTTATTTGCAACATTTTATATACAATCGCCGCTAAGAGTAATAATATGTTATATTTCATACTTTTTTATAACGTTTTCATCATAATAAACCACAAATAAAGGTCACAAGGTATACGCTTGACACACGGTTTTATGACAAATAAACTCAAATTAATTAAACGCGTACATTTAATAAAGAACGTCAAGGGCTTGTACAGAATGACCCTTATATTAATTCGAAATATTACGATTTCCCTTAAATACATCCAAAATAACAGGAATATTGCGTTGAAATATCGCATAAAATCCTATATTATTTAAATAAATCACCATTAAAAACCGAATGAAATATTCAACAAGAAAATCATAGACTCAATTTTCTAAATTTACATATTTGCTCAAAATATCAGATAAACGATATTATAAAATATCCACAAAAATCAAGCATTAATTGTAAGATGTGTGATAAATCCGAACCTAGCATTTAAGACAGCTACATCCATATTCAAATTTATTCGCATTCCAAATGAATTAATACAATGTTGAGCGCTGAACATGGATTGTATTTCATGGTAAATACAACATTTTCGACATATAATGATAAATGTATTATCTTTGTATGTTTTCCAGTCAATATTTAAACGTCTTTGGTACATTACAGTTTTATTGAACTGAATTTCGCCCTCAGTCATTTTGAGCCATCGTTTGCCAAGCTCAAACAACGCATGGTACAAATTTCACCCCAATATCACTTCTCCAGCTGTATTTATTTTGTCTAAATATTTTGGCAGTGTTTTAATACTGTACTGAGTGTTTTTAAGAGAAAAAAATAAGATTAAAATCTATAGGAATGTTAGCATGAGGAGATGTATTTGATTGAAGATTTGAGTCATCATTGCTACTGAAAAATTCTAAATGTTCGTGTTGCATCAGAATCACAGTATTATATCAGGCTGGGAAATAAGTTCGTAGCGTTTTTATATTATATTGTTTTGCAACATCTTTTTTGATTTTTGGCAAAGTATATAATATTCATTTGATAGAACTCTTTTTGTTCTACAAATCTGTGTTAATAATCTTTTTCAATAATTTATTCTTTTATTACCTTTGAGCCTTATAAATGGAATATCCAGGAAGTAAAAAGCAACATTTTCGACACTTACTCTTCTTCGCTTTTCATCGAAGTCAAAAAGCTGCTAAAGCAGCCCGAGACTTTGCAACGCATACGGATAAGGTTTTATAGGTGAGTCTATATCACGGAAATGGTTTGCAAAGTTCAAAAATGGCGATTTTGATGTTGACGATACGCAGAGCCGTAACTAGGGTATGAAGCGCCCGTGGCAAATATCTAACTTAACGCCCCCCCCTCGATATCCAATTTATTTTTTAAAGTTAACTAATACTATAATAATATATGTTTTAAAATAATATACAAAGACAGTAAAAAAAATAGATGGCGGTTACTGTTGTAAAAAATACTATGATAGAAGTGTCTAGAAGCTATGTTGCTTCCGTGATCGTACAGATCATAGAAAATACCGCAAACGCCTCTAAAAGAGAACGGAGTGGCCATAAGGTTTGTATGCTCAATCGGTCCGCTTTTCGGACCGCTGATATAACAAGTGAGCGGCTCGTGATCGGATGCCATACACGAACATAGTAATAATGAAGAAAAGAAAATTAGACAACTTAGCATATATTATAAAAACGGATAGAGTCAATCAGTGTTGATTTATGTAAAGTAGAATGGTTGGGTAAAATAAAAACCATGCACAACTCTCGACCGGGTCGTTATTCTGCGTTTTGCGCCCCAAGTCCAGTTGCGCCCGTGGCGGGCGCCTGCTTTGCCACGCCCTAGTTACGACCCTGACGATACGCCCCGTAGGGGAAGGCCTTCTGAATTCGATGAAGAGCAGCTTAAAGCAATTTTGAAGGAGGACGGTCACCAAACAAGTCGTAAATTAACAAAGAAAGGAATGGGTGGCTCCAGGAGATTCGCCAAAACCGAAAGTCAAGCCTGATTTTTGTTTAAATAAAAGATTTTGATAAAAACGCTACGAACTTATTCTCCAACCTAATATTAGGGCGAGACAGAGACATTTTGTTGTTGTTATTGTGTTTTTGTACTACAAAAAAAATGTACTACACTTCCATCATTTAATACTAATCTTATGAATGTCTAGTTGATTTCATCTAAAAAATTCTATGAAATCGGTTTATATTTCACGATCTTCTTATATATTGCGTGTTACCAAATTTGTCATTTTTGCGTCACATTTTTGGTAAGAATTCACGAAATTTGGAATAACACTCAAAAAGTTAAAAATCTATGCTAAAAATAAACATATCAATTCACACCCAATAAAGAACATTAAGGAACAATGGTGAAAAAATCGATGTCTTAAACGTTGAGCAAGAAGACCTGAAAAACTTAACTTTTGTAGCTATGGAACACTATCAAGCTATGAAGACTTTTAAATGAGTATTCAATGGTTTTAATATTCTCTGCGATCGCTCATAATCAATGTCCAAATATAACATGTCGAACAACAAAGGTAATGTATTCCGCAAATCTATTGTTGACTGCGAGTGCTTTTTGCAGACCCATTTTTGTTGTAGGCAAAAGTTGTTCTTCGTTTTTGGCTTACAGAAACGGAAGTACCTTCCACAGCGGAACCCAGAAACAATGCATTATTCAACGGACAATAATTCATTTGGTTCCTACCATATCCCATTATAACAGGTAAAAAATCCGATACGTTATAGTCTAAGAGGCCGCGGTCAGAACACTTACCCCCAGCACGAATAAGCCGCAAAATAGTCCAATAATTTACATATATACACGACATACATTCAAATACTTGTGAATTTACATACATGTGACCGAATCAATATGCTCGTGGAAAAGGGACTGCTTTATGCTCCTAAAAAGCCTTTTTACCTAATACTTTATGACTGGAGTATATCGACGAATCTTGTTTTTGATATGGTATAATTTCTATGCTTTGATGCTAGGCATTTATGTTAACTTCGAGAGTTCGAAATTATCGGCGTCGATGTGTTCGTGCCAGGACCATAAGAACTGTTGCAAAAATGGGTCGAAACAATCGTTTGCCGTTAGTGAAGATAATTTAATTTTTTTATCTTCTCGTTCGTATACAATGCTCGGAATCTTCTAATGTAAATGCAGACCCATATAAAAAGTATTAGACCGTGTGTTGGCTCTTGTATTTTTAATGCAAACAAACGCGCAAAAAACACAATAAGGCTTTCGCTCGCCTTTTTAGTGTTGTGTTTAATTAGCAGAGCATGATGCCATTTACATACCTCTATGACGTTCCACGCAATATTGCAGAATCCGTCGACAAAAGTACGGGGCAAAATTAAATTATCATCAATCTTTGTCACTTTTTCCTGTCCGGGAGACCCCCACATTAAAAGATATTGGAGACGAATTTTAAATAAATGAAATCACTAAGCCCCCCACCCTTATTTTCCAGGAAAGAAACAAATTTAATTTATTCATCATCCATTGCGATGCGCGTGCAAAAAATGTAATTTGGATAGACGATGATATATACGCTTTACAGACGTATTCTGATTGATTGCAGCTGAATACTTGAACTGTTCTAATTTATTTACAGCCTATGAAATGAATTGACTCCCTATTTAATTAGCAAGCAAACCAAATGACATGCTGTACATGTAACCCTTCGATATTGTAGTATGCACGTATAGAAAATCATTATTTTTAGATTTAGTAACAATTCAAATTCAAATTATTAATTGCTTCTCTCTGTGTCCGGATGTTGATCTACCCAATGATCTCTACCATATTTTTATAATTTAATTTGCTTGGGAATTTGTTTGCCGACTATACATTCCTTTACCATTCATCCGACTGCGATAAAACTTTGGTGAGTTATTGGGCGTGTATCCAAAAAGGTTTTTGAATCAGCACAAACATTGTTTGTGTGATAAAATTGTTTTGCGAGACGTTTAACGGATGCACCATGTTGGCGCATATTGGCCTGGTGAAGCAGAGTAAATAAAGTGTGGCATTATCACGCATGTTGGGAAGTCACTAGTGAAATATAAAAATGAACATAAGGGCAACTAAAGTCTTTATTACTTCTTTTAGAATTTATTAATTCGTATATTTCTTTTATGGGGCTATTGCCAACTATTTCGATATGGTTTTTTATAGCAAATATATGTTTTAACAGTGTGGTCGCGAGCGTTACTATTCCGACCGCTTAATCGCGAGACTACATACATTTTTTTCTGATCAGCCAAAAGGTTTGTGATTGCATGAGCAGACAGACAGACATACTTTCAGTTCTATATATATCAATTAAATATGAAACGAAGACTTTGTTAATGTTTTTAACCTAAAAAAATTATTTAACATAATATATTCACTCGTATTAATAAATAAATAATTGTAGAACTATTTAATAATTTATTATACAACTTTATTAAATAAAATTGAATGGTTAAAATTTCAAATAAAACGATTAAATTTGGAATTTAACATGAATATAAACATTTAAGAAAATGGATTTAATGCTATAATAATAGTAAAACTCATATATAAATTATAACATTTTAATTTAAACTCATCCCCCGATTTATGCGATACTTTTTTGCGCGGTTTCGCTTTAGCACGTTCGAGATAATGTGTTATTTTGCGTTATATGCGTTTTCGAACCAGTCATGTAGAAAATGGTTAGAATGACGGAAGACAGCAGCGAAAATGATGATTAATAAGTCTTCAATTTAAATAAAAACAACATTATGCTAAATATTACATGTACCTACTACAGTTTAGAAAATATAGTTTTGAATAAATATTTTTAATATTATAAGTTGTGTATCTTTTTATGCGGATTTTTCGGAACGAATCTCCAAATTTAATGTATGAAATCTATTCTAAATTTTTGTATGAATTCCTTGCCTTTTTTACGTGGTTTCTATTTACACAGTTTTCTAAGAGAACGTATCTAACACGTAAATCGGGGGATGATTGTATTTTAAAATCTAAATTTTTATCAAAAAATTTTGAACAATGCAAACTAATTAATTTTTTATGTATTCAGCATTATTTTTATGTATTTAACATTATAATTTATATGATGGCATGTATTTATTTTTAAAAAATGGTGGTCTTTATTTCAGGGGTTGATTTCATTTGACGTATTAATGCACTATATCGATTATTTGGGGGTGGACATTTTTTCCGCGATATTAAAATACGGCTCATTTTAAAACATACATGAATCAAGTGGATGTAAATGAAGGACGAGGGGATATTTAAAATATTCCGAAATTCAAAGGTATACATTGGAGGGAGGAGTAATTGTAAGGATGCCTACGAGAGTGGATTTCCCGGCGTGGAAACTGGATTTGGGATATAAAATAAAAGAAACAGTCCCCCGTAAAGACGGTGGGGTAAGTGATGGTGGTTCCGGGAGTCGGGGGATAGGAGCCGGGGTGGCATACTGAATTAATAAGTAAAACAAGAAATTTGAATTTAATGAAACAAGTTATACATGAAGGCAGGGGTAGAATCGATACAGCCAGTTGCACGTTGCTAGCTGAAGGTATAAATTTTCTTTCAGAGCCGAGGAAAAGTGTGGCGCACTTCCACTTAAGACTTGCTTGTATTCATTTATTTTAAGCAGATCCGATAAAATCCTCGTCCGATGTATAATTTTTGTGCACAACACATCATTTTAATTCAATCGCGGAATTTTCATCCTTTGAGCTCCTCAATGGCCAATCTGAAAAGGATATTTGGCGAAAAAGTAATCATTTTTAGGTAGGAGTAGAATCTAGAGATATTTTATTGATCGCCAAAAATAAATACAATAGAAAGCTCTACTCGATTCATAATCTGTAATTCAAACCCAAAAAAATATAATAAGGATTAGGTAATATTTTAATTTTATCTTGATAGTTGAGCTAGATCAAAGATCTTATTAAAATCCAAATAAAAGTCTTAAAATATGAAAATCAATTATGCTACAACACAGTATCCTTAAAAAGATCTACATTTCCAGTATTTTAACAAAGCGTTTTTAACGCAATTAGGTATCACGATCACTCTAAAATAGATCAAACCCTTAGATTAATATCATATTGGATATATCTAAAAGATATCATCAGATTTACAATTAAAATGCACTATTATTATGACGAAGAGTCGCATTAAATAATAATTAAATAGCCAAATTTAAGAGCGTAGTATTTAAATCGGTGCGCAACCGCAAAGTTTTACATGGGTACAAATTTACATTTAACTCATTGGCGACGAATTAAACTGCAAAAATAAAATAAATTAAAGCCCAAGGCGCTACATAAAATTAACGTATAGCCCTCATTGTACGTACAGATTGCGGCTTCGGATTATAAGGGACGGCAAACCCTTTACCCACGAAGTTTGAGGGAAATCTTTGATGATGGTTCACACCTAAATCTCTGCCACATTATCCAAATCTGGGATAAGAGCTAAGGTATAATTCTTTGGTCTTTAGGGCTGTTAACTTAAAGGATTACCTAAATTAACGTTCGGATATTGTTATTTTTCTTCATAATTTCGCATCGAAAGCCTTCTGGATTAGTCAAGTTCTATAGCTCTCAAAACGCGGAAAAAAAATCTTCTCGAACTATATTTTTTGTTTAACATTTCTAGGACAATGATTAGTATATGCTTGGAATACGAATTTGAAATATTGATTAGATTATGTTTTCTGCCAGAAAAATCGATATTTTTACTGAGCCAAGATGAAAAGAAATCAATGAACGAGAATAAATCTTCTATGAAATAAGTTTATAGAATGACAGGACGTGTCAACACGGAGGAAAACATTTTTAAGTCGCAGGTCTCTCTAAAAGTCTCTCTGACTCGAAGTGATATTATTTTGCTGCACAATGTGCTGTCTTCAGCAGGAGTCGGTAAAGACCACTTAGAATATTTGCTGTGAGGAGTTCCCAGAGCAACTTCTGAGGAGAAATGTCCAAGGAGGGTGGTCGATTGGGGCACGTTTATATGCGGACATACTGTGGAATTGGAAACGAGATGTATCCAGGAAATCCTTAAAGTTTTGCACAGAATTTACTTCACTTTAGATAGCTTTGTATGAGATCGCTATCCTTGTCAAAAAATAGCGTTATAGAAATGATAAGCAAAAAGTTTAAAAAGCGAAAAAACATTAACCATTACAAATTATTTCTTTCCTATTTAAAAATTTTAAATAGGAAAGATTTCTATCAAGGAGGTGCATATACCGTTAGATGATACCAGAAAACTGTGACTTTAAAGGATAGAAAAAGACCAGGCTGCCCAAAATCTACTTTGTAAAAGTAGTAGATTTAATTAAACGAATTTAATTAACGGATGAATTCAATTTTTTTTAGCTTAAAGAGAAAAAAAATGTTTGCTGAATATAATCATAACATTCTTCAGAAGTACTTGCAATGCCTAAAATTTAGGGTTATTTGGGTGGTTAAATTCCGGGGATTAAGTAAAAATCAACGAAAAATTATATAAGGAAGATTATTAAAAAATATTTCTAGGAAATGTACAATGGTACCTTCAGTTCTTTAAATATAAGGACAATATTTTATTTTATTTTTTTATGCAGAAAAAAACGGTTTAAAAAAATAAATCGTCCCCAAGAACCCCCCGATCTTCTTTCCAATCGAGCTATTGTGAGATGAGATCGACCTAAAGAAGAAAAAAACGTTTGTTTATTTTACTAAAATGATTGAATTAACCTTTAAGAAGACTAAAAAGATTTATCAAGTGATTATGTAAGCCAATTTTTGCAAAATATGCATTGTAGTAAAAAATACAAATGTTATACATTTGAGTGAAAGTGTCTTATGGAGCTTATTTTCATCCAATGTGTGTTTATCTTAACCCTTTAAGTAGTAAGCTAATTTTAAATCATCATACACTTAAATGCTATATTTGTATATCCGTCACTTATTATCCAAATAAATCCACTTATCTGTCAGGACCGTCGCAGTGTGTATGAAACTTGTATATAAATAAATAATATTGTTTATTAATCATAACAAATAAATTAACCATACAAATTATGATTTTTTTAAGCTAATTAATCACAATTAAGAAATAATAAAAAAGATCATTTCATCCTGGATGAACTTTATATAACCACAATTGGATATGATACAGCCCGCAGGAAGTGTTTCTACGAATTACATTAATATGAAATTCATTATATGATATAAATGTCACATTAAAGTCAAAATTAGCTTCAGTTACCATTTTATAAATGTTGATATTTTTCTGCTTAATAAAATTACAAATATGTATTAAAAAAAACATGCTACAAAAATAATGTTTTTGGTATTTTTCCGTGTGATAAATAGCACCCCAGCGGAAAACCGCTGTTAATCTGTACAGATAATCATACGCATGCGCAAAATTAAAATGCAGACACGTAGGAACGAAGAACAGAGTGGATGACCTTGACCGCAAGAAGATGTATTCTTCCTGCCGGCTTGTCTGTACAACATTTGTAATTGTATATTATAGAAATTGTAAAAAAGGGAAAATGTATAAGTTAGTAATTATTTTGATTTTTTTTAAAGTTATAAGTTTGTAAATCCATTCACTCAAAGCCGCCTCAGCAAGACTTCATTAGCGGATTTATTATTTACTTTTCAGACCTAAATAATTAAGCAATACCTGGATCAAGACGATCGCTTGGAATTATTGATGCGTATCTCCCAATTTGTTGGAGTCCCAATCTGAATTTGAACCGAAACCCTCATCAATACGCCAATAATTCTTATTTGATAATATTATAAATGTTTAAAAATATGTAGTTTTTAAGATGAAATGTAATACATATCGAGTGCATTCAATTTAGTATTTCTTTCCTGTTATAAATTGATTTTATCCCAAATGCTCTAAGGTTCGTTGCGACTAGCATTTCTCATTGTTTTCTTATCGGACTTTTGAAACCTTTCAACGAGTACGAAAACCATGAAATATTTGAGCATTAAATGAAGCATCGCTCGCTACTTTCTATCTCACGGAGGAGCAAAAATGAAGAGAAATTCTGCAAAATTTATTTCCGTTTCGTCCAACGTCTCCTCGACATAAAGACGTTACGGTTAACTATCTGGAAACGTATGTGTGACCCGAGTAGATGTGGGGTGTTTCTAGGGCGCATGCTAAGAGGGATGTAAACAAGACATTTCTTCACTTGCTGGCCAAGGTAAACATGCATGTGTCGTGGGATGCACTTCCGTTCCAGGAAATATATGCAAAGGCTTCTAACGGAATTAGCGGCTGGAATTACATACGACTCAACCTCTTTACATAGCCTTTAAAAAACGAAGACAAACATGACCGTCTACTGATACGTGAAAACCTCCACACCTAACCACCCCGCACTCCAGATAGACTTTGCACAAATCGAAAATGTATCTTGCACACATTTGCATGGGAGCATTGCACCCGCTTCTTATGTAAGCTTCCGACAAACTCCACGCTTACGAAATATATTCCAGCTCTATTAAATCAGTACCCTAAATCTCATTCTTTTTGCAAAGAAGTTGGATTTTTATTAGCTATATTCATTCTCTATTTTTAACAATATATCTGATTTATTCTAGATTTATGAGGAGATGTACAGACGATTAAAATCAGCAATATCGCTTACACAATTAGAATGCATAATCGATTTAAGTAAGTCCATTTGGCTTATGCTGATTCATTGTTTGTCCAGGTTTAAGTGTTTCAAACAGATAAAATATTTTTTGTCGTCAGGCCGGACTTAGGAGTAGGTTTGGCTACTTGATCCTTTGATAGCCATTGATTTTTGCTTCCATAATTAGAGTAGTAGGTCCTATTCGCTTAGCTCGTGCGGCTTCCATCTTCCTTGCCTCCACACCTTCCTGATTTTTTCAGATTTCTTTGAACACTCGACCATAAGTATCTAAGATTAGCCAATATTTTTTCTATAGTTGCTGTTGGATTACTTTCAATTTCAACAGTCAGTGTGGCGCCATCCACCTTACGCATTCTCACACTTCTAGGGCAATTTTTTAAATCAAAACTTCCAGATCGAAATTTCTGGAACCAATTTTAGCATTTGCCAACATATAAAATATCACACTCTTTTTCGAGAAAATGATAAAGCATTAAATTTCGAATAAGTTCTTCACTCGGCATAAATCGATCCATTGTAAATTGGGTTGTCAAAATTGAATTTTAAAAATTACAATTTATTGATACTAGGGATTCCAACCCGGATATTCGGATATTCGATATTCGGATATATTCGACAGTTTTAAAACTATTCCATATTCGGATATTTGGGGAACTATCCGAATAGTATTCGTAATAATTTTTGCTCGGTTGACACACGTCTGGAAAAACGATTTTCGCAATTTAAGAACGTAAAATTGGAGTTAAACCATCGCTAAAACACACAATTATTATTGTTTTGAATCAATGACATTGATTGTTGCCAGTAGCGTTATCTGCCTCATTTCTATTCTCAGAGAAGTTAGAGAGTTTTTGACCCGCATAAGGTTGTTTTCGTTTTGATGAGTTTCGCCAATGTGAGATAAGATTTGAAGTGTCCACAAAAACGGTATGCATAGTCTTATCTGGCGCAAAAAGCAAGTATTATCTGCTGATGCATGACGGGATTTGACGGCTGTGTACGTCAAAGTGTTAATATAATATTTTAACAACTCGACGAAAGATCACACGAATACTGGGGTATTCACTACCTGAGTGAAACCATTACTTAAGGATATTGTTTTTTTTCCTTCCCCGAGCTCTGGTGCTATGAATATCTTATCTGTTGTGGAAATAACACCTCATTCTCTTTCAATTTCAAAATTGCATCATTAAATGCAAAATTCAATGTTGTTTCTCGCGAAAATGAAGAAATTTGACAGTACAAATAACCTGAAAAAAGATTTCAAATATTTGACACATGGAATTTACAAAATCCATCGGATGAAAAAAATAATTCAGGTCTGAAAGGCTTGTGCACAATTGTAGACATAAGATATAATTTTTTTATAGTCTCCTTATTATATTTTAGACACTTGGAATTTACAAAATCCTTCGGATGAAAAAAATAATTCAGTTCTGAAAGACTTAATATACTTCTAACAATAAAACCAACGTAAACAGCTACTAAACGAGCATTTTCAAAGGCAGGACTAACTAAAACTAAATTAAGAACAAACAACAAACATTTAATGCTCTGTTATATTTAAAATATGAATCTTCAAGTTTCAATAAATGACAAAAATACGCTCGTTTTCAATGGTAACGTTTGTTATTTTCATACTTCAAAAACTATTCGGATATCCGAATAGTGGCAACTGTTACTATTCGATATTCGAATAGCTGATAATGAAGAATAATTGTAATCCCTAATTGATACCAAAAGAGTACAAAATACGACTTGATAATGCAGCAGCCTAACTAATCTCCAAAAACGGTCAAGCAAAAAAGCGTAAACCACTTTGGGTTCTACTTATAAAATGTTAAATGTACAGAATTATTATGGACAATGGCGAATTTTCACCATATCGATCGTCTCGAATTAGGTTAATCCCGGTCTTCTGGAATGGGAAAAAAATATCATGATTTTTTTAAAACGTATTACTCGACACAATTTTAGCATTAGTGTCACAGATGTCCAGATGAATTTATGTGTGATGCTTTTCAAAACTATTTAGTTTATATACTTGAACACCGTTCATTACATTTTTATACTATATTGGGGTATTAATATTTATATGCTTAAGAGCTATGGTACAAATCGTTATCCGAATGGGTCTTCGGATTAACATGGCTACTCACTGTTTATGCTTTTCTATATTTAAAATCCAATTAGATTACTTCTTTTTACTTTAGCTAATTTGCTAACACTTGATCTGGCAGTCTTAATAAGTGTGTTTTTAAGACGATACATAATAGAAGATCTTATATATTTTTTATTAAAAATCATGTGTTAGCAAGAAAGAAACCGTTTTTTATTTAATTCTAGATTAAAGCATTTGAAATATTAATCAATGCAAATTCCTAAAACTGATTCCTTTTCCAGAACCAAACTTTGTAACAAAAATGTCTAAATTTAAACATTTCTTTGAGTTTTTTCGCAATTACTTCAAAAAATATCCTTGAAATAAACTTATTGAGCGATGTAATATGTATACGGATTGGAAGTTATCATTAAATAAATACTTGTATAATATATCAAATCGATATCAAACAGAGTTTTTAATTTTCCTAGCAAGGACATTTTTAGAGGAACAAATACTTGTGCATTATGTTGCAAAATTACTATACAGTATATATTACACAACCACAGAATAGAACTGCAGATGAATTTAATTCTGATTTAAATATTTGGGGAAAATGTCATGCACTTAAATTAAATGGTCAGTCCAACTGAAACCCTATTCTCAGGGGGGTTTCTTCAAGTTGCCAACGAACAGCACGTGCCGGGGAATTTGCCGCAAACTATGCATTGTAAATATTTTAACACGAAACTGAATAATTACCAATCTATATATATTTTAGAAAATATATACAGGAAAAATTGAAAATAATTATGGGGGATGAAGAGCTTTAAGCTCAACTTAAAAGTTCACTTATTTCGAATTTCTTGTATGAAGCGTGTGCAGTTATATTATGCGCTTTATAAATGTAACGTCATATAAAATTCCCCTCCTTATAACCAACATTAATCATTTTGAAAAATCATAATTTAAATATCTCTAAAGCTTAGGCATTTTTTTTCAAATCTGTGAAAAAGCTTTTAGTTTATTTCATAAGATTTTACACCGTGGCTAGAAAATGCACAAAATATTCTCGCTGCTCTAAACCGATTAGCGACTTTTTAAAGAGCACAAAAATTTCTCTTGCATTCAATTTCTCTTTAAAAGTTAGGTATGACCAGGATCTGATTCCAAATATCGAGATTTTTCGTTAATTAATATCTTGATCGAATAAAAATATGTGTTTCATGAACCGTGTCTCGATGCAATCCGACAATTATTTGAACAGACTTTGGTATTAAATTAAATATTCACCGACTGTAGACAATAAAACTTCAATAGAACGTGTTTCCATCAAAGAACATGTTCATTATATTGAACTACAGCTATTTGCTCATTAAGATTTTTAATTAAAACCGAATATCATGCAATTTTAAAAAGTTATCCATATCAAAATATTTGATATTCAAATACACACGTTATTTATAATATAGTAAATTGTGATCAACTTCAAAGCCTTTTTAATAGAAAAATTCTCGCTTTGAGTCAAAGTCTATATACTAATTTATTAAATTTATTCAAAGCCAGAAAAAGTTCACGGTTATTTCATGTTTTAATAATTTTAAACTCCATACAGCAACAATTTTAAGAAGACAAATACTAAATAATATATTTTATATTTGTAAAGTTGTGTTACCATTCATTTAAATGTGTATAAATCCACTCAAAATAATTAATAATATATTTGTAAATGAAAGTTATATTTTAATCTAGCATATGTACTTTTTATTTTCAGTGGATGTTGTGTGTAAAATAAAATGCGTAATTTGCCCGCGAATGATGCGGGTGACGGCATGTATGAAATTTCCGCAAAGAAATGTGTATTTTATTACTAAAAATTAAAAATATTATGCTTTCGAAGTTATGCGGTTTTTTTAAAGCAGTACGTATCGAGATATTTTGGATAAAATAGAAAATAAATCATCCACACTAATGATGCAAGACGTTTATTTTTTAATTGCCTTATTATTTTCTTGTATTTTATTAACTTTTTTAATGCGATTTTGGATATATTTTATATGGCTATTTCAAAGTTATGCGATTTTTAAAATCCATGGAACGCATCTTTATTTTTTCTATGTAAATTTTAGATTTTTTTGTGCGATTTTCCGCGTAACGCATCTACCGCACAAAAAAAGGTGTATACGAAATTTCATGGAATTATTTTTAATAAATCAAGTAATATTTACAAAACACAAATCGATATAAATTAAATGCGATAATTTTATGATCAGCATTATTAATTTAATGAATGTTAGCCAATGTTTCCATAATAAAGGCTGAAATTTTATAAAAAAAACTTCAAACAATACAAACTTCTTGTGTAATATAGAACCGACAATACTGTTAAAGGGAGCCTAACAAGAAAAGAGTTAAGAATTTGATATCGTAATTTTAATATTTGAATAGAAGGGTTTATAATTAAAGAGCGGGTGCGGTATCGGAAGGGTAGCTAAAACTGTTCATTGAAAGCTCTCCCCTATTATTAGTAGTTGTGAAAGGAAAGTGGGATGTCTCAACAACAAAATTAACTGGAAAACTCTCTGAGACAAAGCAAACAAGTTTTCACCTTTGGCCAGCTTATATTGCTTTCCGACTTGTTCTCGAAGTAGGGTAACCGGGAAAGAGGACTTAAGTAGCCCTGGAGACCACTGAGACACCGCAATCATTCCCCCGGAAGCTTAATGCACTCGAGGAGAAAGAAATGGTGATGGGCTTTCGGGGATTTCGGACGCCGATGGCTTCTGATCGACTTGTGGACGGAATAAATTCGACCAGCTCATATGGCCAACCCATAACGTGCAAGTTTTATCATATCAATACTAGGACACGACAAAAATCGTAAATAACCACCGCTTTTATTACCCATATATATTTTATCTGATATGTTGGACGAAGGTAGCATTTTTTTCTTCCGGGAAAAAATCAAGGGTGGTGGAATTCGACCTGCCATTAAATAATAATTTTGGGCGTACACAGTTCAAAGGTAAAAGTTGAGTACTATGAATATTAAAAAATAATTCAATACACACTATATAATTAGTGGTTAATTATAAGGCTCCGAAAAGATAATCGTCGTTAAAAATGCGACTGCAAATAGTATGTAATTTCAGTTAAGAAAGTATCGTAGAATCATATATATACTAAAATCGCGTATGGCTTTTTCCATCAAACATTATACTACTGCTTCCATGCCTTATTACTGTAATGATATAAGATTAAAAAGTACTTAAAAACTTTAAAAGTTGGAATAGATTATTCTTCAATGCTTGCATCAATATTCTTTATTAATAGGAATGTAAACTCAAACTAAGACTCGGACTCTGCCAGAGGCTAATAGTTATTCCTTAGTCAGAATATACTATTTGATTTATTAATTCCAGTATTTTTAAAATTTAAAATCTACAGAAAGAAAGATCTAGTTGCGAAACATTACAACGATTAACCTATACTCTAAGCATGTCCTAATTTAGCTTGAGGTTTTAGCTCATGCCATACTGTAATCAGATTTAGATGATCTCCATAGGGAATTTTCTCAAGGATAAGGGAATTTTATGTGATAATTGAAATTTTTGTTGTGAATTTTTTTCCCCACAGCCTGTATTTAAACGATATACAAATAGTCATAACAAGCTACATGCATTTATTTGTAACACATGATATATACGATGTGTTTTACGATTCTATGCTATGGTCTGCGTATTTTATAGGAGACATTATTTATAGTATGTCCCATGAATTTCATTTTCATCGACTCCGTTTTGAAGGAGAGCTTCCAAAGCTCTAGATTTGCATACATCGAATGCATGATGATACAAAACGTATTACATCGACTTTCCACATTTTCAGAGCTTATCATACACATCTGCATCAGCGGCCGCGGCAAAAGCGACAATTAAAGCACGCGAAGAATTGTTGCATACATTTTTAAGGTCGACCTGCTCGTTTTGTTGGGTGTGCAAAAATGCGCTCCCGCAACAAAAGCGTCCCGGTTTTATCTCCCGAGTTTCCACACAAAAGCACCGGGCGTTAAACTATATAAGAGCGAGTAATATACGACTTTTCGTTATCCACGTATGTAATGGATTACACCTTGAGCAAATTTGTTCCGAGCTCTTAACTTGTATGAGTTTTCGAAGCTCGCCAGAAACCACCTCCACATTATTCCAGCACACACACACACACACATGCGAGCAGTTTGTTTTCCGAACCCGGAAAACTGCATCCAAAGCCAATCGTAAACCGGATAAATCGTAAACAATGAGATCTCCACTTTGATTTCTCCCTTCTCGTAGGAAGCGGAATGTTATTCCGCACCATAAAAATGACTGTGGCTTGCGTAAAATATATCCACATGAGACGTGTGATAAATTTTACACCCTTCTGATGGATACTTAATGCCAAATTAATGGCGGACCTTAAAAAAGCATTCAAAAACTTTTTAAGGCCAATAAACATCGTCAGCCAGCTCAGCGTGCATTCATTCTTTGCAAGTTGTTTATGGAAACAAGTTTTATTCAACATTTAGCAAAATGAGATGGATGGATCTGGAAACACTATTAATGAGATGGATCTTGGATCTAAAATTGTAAAAAAGATAAGAAAGCTTTTGTGAATAGATAAACCATCAAACTTCAATTTTTTGATGATGATTTGATGACTCTGATGCATAGAAACTATTCACATTCGAGCATTTTAATGTTATCAATGAGCAAATAGTGATCGCTGATCCAAAGGGTTAACATTTGGCATAATATTTTAGCAATATTTTGATTAAAAAATACAAGCAAAAATATTTTTTTTACGATTTTTACGGTATAAATCATGATCCAAGCAAGTCTTAGTTTTCATATGGCCACTTGCTGCTCCTAACTGTTGATAGATTGCCATTTTAATTGGACCACATTTATTACGAATTATCCCATCCATGCCTAGAATCGCTATGAATTGAAGGCCTCTTTAATATCTATTTACAAAAAGGGATTACATCCAATTCGTCTGTATTATACATTAATCTCCTCATTCGGTCGATATTGAAGGTAGCATGACCTTTGAGTTTCATTTAAAACGCTCATCCAGCGGGCCACTTGGATGAACGTTTCGAGGGGCGCTCTCCCGAATTTCTAAAGACTGAGTAGTTTTCTCAGGAGATTATGAAAAACTACTCTAGATGACCTTATTGATTTTACTGGAACGGGCTTTCTGGAGTACAAAGAGTCCAGTCCCACCTTTCCTCGTGAGTTCAGCGAATACAAAGCGATATAGATGGCAATAGAAGATGTTATCGTTGCCAAGCAAAATTCTTCCTTTGTCACTCTTCTGAGCCGTCTGCTGGTTGTTCCTCTCGTGCTTTTTCTCTTTAGTTGATAGTTTTCTGTTTAGTTTTCCAGCTGCTAAGTCAGTAGTGTAGAATAAAAGTAATACAAATAAATATAATACAAAATTTACATTATGTATTATATTTTTAACATTAAATTGATTGAATGATGAATGAAATTAGCAGACAACATCCAGATAGAAATGGCATGAATTGAATTCTTTAAATTGAATATCCTTTTAACAAATCGAAACCTCGTTATTAAGGCGTCTTTTCACTTTACAAATTTAAAAAAATCGATTTTTATTTTATTTCAAATTTTGAAAGTACATATCTACAAAAATGTTACATAGAAATTTCATAAAGATCGGACGAGTCTAACTACATTTTTGGGCGACCGTTAGGTGACTACCTGAGAGCATTATGATATTCAGACTCATGGTGCAAGTACAAGAAAATGGTAAAAAACAATCAGATAGAAACTGTTAAACATCTTTCTGCTCTAGCTGAGGATGTTCACGAGGTTTTGAAACCGATTTATGAAGATCTTCGGAGGAAATACCCAAAATAACAACGAGTGTTTCAACAGCTGTATCTGGGCAGTTTTTCTGCAACCAAAACTTTAAACGCGTTTATCTCAAAACAAGGTTTTTCGGTGGCTTGTTGATGAAATTTCCGAAACTATCCGGCCGATTGTCATGAAATTTGAATGACATATTCTTCATAGTTATGGCTATAGCGCATATCATCAGATTTTTGAAATTTTGATTTTAAGTAGTTTTTTTTTTTACAAAAAACTGCAAAAAAAACGCGTTTTTTTTACTTTTTCGTAAAACGTGCGTCATTTTGTTATTTTCGCAAATATCAAAAATCTGATGATAAGCGCTATAGCCACAGATATACTAAATCTAAAACTGTTTTATTTTTTTGTTTCAAATGACCCATCTCGGAGATACCATCAACAAGCCACGAACATAACATTTCTACACGGGTTTTTTCGATGCTACTGTTTTATTATAATAATTGTTCAAAAAAATAAAAAAAAAATTTCATGTACTTAAAAGATGTATTTATTACATAAGATCCATTTTATCTCATAATTTTTAGCGAAAATCCTCGAAAAAAAATCGTGAAAATAGCCTATTTTTGAGGCGCCTAAAGTGAGAAGACGCCTTAAGTTTATTTTATGATGAAGAATGATGAGCTCTTTTCAAATTCACCAAATACAAGATGAAAGTATTTGACTTTAGCATCAAATTTTGTTGAAAATATTGGTTTTAAAATGTTAAAAAAGTTGAATTGAAAGAGAAACAAAACAGTTGCATATTCCTGCCAATTTATGAATTTTAGGTAGACCTGCGATTAAACGGTTGAACTAATAAATAAATTGTAATTGGTTCAAATATGCAGAAGATGTGACTGGCGACATTTTAAAAATATATATTCGCTATGAAAAACCATGTCAAAATGGTTGGCAATTGTCTCATAAAAGAGATTGCTAAAAGTCATCTCAAAAAAAAAAATTCATCCAATTTAGGGGATGCATGGCATGCATCAAATATTTAATTGGGGGTGAATATTCTTTATTTAATTGCCTGTCAGCTATGTCGTGATTAAAAATATCAATAAAAATCTCCATAAAATCTCTAATATTCGGTTTCAACATCTTTCGTGGCGGAGAACCGACGCTAAACACACGGCAAGGCATCTAAAGCCGTTAACTTAATGGAAACTATAAGGTTACCATTTCAAAGTTTATCGCGTCTGAAACATTAAACTACGATCAATAATGAAAATTCACACGTTTGAGGATTATGGGTGAGACTTGCAGCCAAATAGACCGCAGTATTTTCAAATGGTAGATATGGAGTGAATTTATATTCTCAGCGGGCAAATTAATGCCTATCGGACAAATCTGCTAATCATATATTTATATACATAATTTATTACCAAAGCCTACACATTAGATAATAAACAATACCCTAAGCTCTATATGTAGTGTGTAATAAGCTTCATGGGAAGCAAACTAGATTCCTCAAATATAACCCTAATCAAAGGTACAGTATAAAATAACGTTGCGCATTAAAATTTAATAGGATTTATTTGCAGACATAAGCTAAATCAATATAATACAGTGCACAAAAGACATACATTTTAGAAGATGAGCAAGATAGATGGATGCTTGCATAATTCGAATGGATTTTTTAAATTTTTAACATATAATAACAAAATCTCTCTTCACTCATCTGGTAATATTTTAATGCCTCTGTTGTAAAACATCACGGGTTTTGAAAGAAAATATTCTAAAAGTCTAATCCAAATAATACTGCATAAATCTAAAAAGATAGAAATCCAACGGAGCGATGTCTAGATAATAAGGAGGATGTCGAATTGACCGTAAAATCGGTCAAGTAATAAAACGAAAACTATTTTGGATTCAACTTGAAGAACAACAGCGATGTGTACGCCCTTGATCAAATATTTTTTCATTATCATTAAATCGCCCCTATACCCTTGATCATATACATGTTGTAAGTGTTGATTTTAGAATTAATATCATAAATACATCAATTTTGTACGAAGGGAGCTTTTTTACTGGCTGCTGAAAAATTTATATAAATCATAATGAAAAAAGGACTCAAATCCGATGAAAATATTGAACCGTCTCGTCAGTGTCGGCTTTGATAATGCGCAACCATATTTCACGATTGGATGTGAACTTAAATACAAAATATATCAAATTTCATTGCCTGTCAACACACTTGAACTGCGGAGGCTCTTTTTTTATAAATGAGATCAAGCCGGATAAATAATATCAGATAATACCTTCGCCTAACGGCGAGCGTGATAAATAGTCTGAAGAAACGTTACACAAATCAAGTTAGGATAACCCCTGACCTCCCGGTGACCTATCTACCAGGTGATCAATAGTTTTGGTGAGCGTCAAAAACAAACAGGCAAAAACATGGATTTACGAAGAATCGAATCCGCCTGAAAAATAAAGAAGACCCTTTATCGCTAGATAAGAAGCATTTCGATTTATGGCCCCGAGAATACGACCCACTTCCATTGGACAGATTTTATCTACTGCAGTTCTAAAATACACACACAGGTGTGTGCGAATGTACAATAGGATAAAGAAAACTTTTATCTTTGTTTATTGTAATGGTATATATAAAATGGAAGTTTCTATCGCTCGATTGGATGGCGTAATTGAGCTATTTTTCAAATATGTAATAGAAAGTAAGAGTATATTTAGGTTGTAGTATCGGGCGTGGAAATCTCCCCGACTCCAACAACAAACAACGAAAGACTGCCAAAATCGTTTTTTAAAGGACACGACCCATATTTATTTGGACATTATATTAAGCAGTGTGTTGGACAAGGAATAAGGTCCTTTATTGCTCGAAGATATTTTTCGAATCAAAATTTATTTACACTATATTTTTATATTCAGATAAACGTATATTCTAACATGGTTTCTAATGTTGGATTTTGGACTCATATTAAAAAGTCTATTTATTCGAACCCAAGTTTGAACAAATATTTAAGATCTAAAATAAATGATAAAATTGATCAAGTTCATTAATACTAAGCTAAGCACATGAAAAACGTAAGGAATTTTTGGACCAAGCTTTAACATAGTGAATATATCTCGCATTTTAATGCTTCGTTTCAAATCCAAATATTGAAAAAAATCACTAATGGTTTCATTTGAATCTTTGAGTAGTGAACTAATTTTAAATCATCATAAACTTAGATGCTGTATTCGTATATCCACCACATATCATCCGTACAAATCAATTTATCCCTCAGGATCGTCGCAGTGCATATACACTTGAAATATTAATTCATCTCAATCAAAACTATTACGTCTTTCGTAAAAATAAATTTAATAATATTTTTGAGCAGCGAGTGACCATAAACTTTGAAGGATCCGTTCGGATCTTGATCAAATTGCACTGGCTATCGATTTTATTTTGAATTAGGATATAATAATTAATTTCGATAATGGGAACATTTAATCCTGGAATATGCATAGTTTTCGTCACTAAAAAAACAATTTAAAGTAATGCATTCCTTGATTTTCAACGATAAGTTTGAATTTTAAGTGGTATAAGTAGAATTTTATTGAGATGATTTTAAATGATGCAAATTTAATTCGACGGATTAACAGCAACATCTTCCGTCTCTCTTCAGGTGTAATGTGTTATTTTAACAGCGCCATCTCTTGTGGCCCTACGGATACATTGCACCTGCATACCGACGGATCGCTTCTGGCGCGTGCACCGTTGTCGATTGAGTAGTGACGTGCAGAAGGTGGGAGTCGGGAGAGTCGCCGGTTAGCGTTTCTTTCTATTTGACGACCGTCTGTTTCCACCCATTCGTCTAGCAACATCACGCCCGATAGAAGAACGGACCCGTGCACTAGCGCGGCTATCCCGACGAGCACGTGGAAGGGAGACCGCCCGGGGATTCTGCCTTTGAGATCGCCCCCGTTTCAACGTTACACTGGTGTCAGAATCGGCTGGTTGTGAATGCTGAGCATTTGAATGAAAGTCGACGACAAACGACGCGCGCCGAGAGGATGTATGATTTTATTTTAAATTGTTACATATTGGATTATTACTAAATTATGTTGACCTATGATTTTACATTCTAAGGTTCAAATACATTTAGATATTTTTTTTAAAATTACATTTAAAAATTTCATAGCTCAACATTTGTTCGAATATTTGATAAATGGTTATATTTTGTAAAATTATGCAGCATTCTCTATGCATATGGCAATGTTGCTCAATGTTGCTCTAAGCTTATTTTAGGATATTTTATGTAAATTTTCAGACATTTTTAGAAGCTTACAAAAATTATATAAATAACATTAAATAATAACTCAGAACAAACATATGGAATCATTAGTATAATCAAATCATTGCTAATTCCTAAAATAATCTACAATTCTATAAAAATATGCTCAATAACTGATGCCAATTTAAAATAAATGAAGTGATGTAAAGTTCTGAAGACTTGAAAGCTGACGAAAGCTATTGTATAAAACAATAGACCGACTGACATACAATAAATTTAAAATAAATAAACGAGTTATCCAAACAATAAACGTTATATTAATAAAGACTATTCAAATTCAATTCAATAAATTTACATACCATGTGTAAATTTACATTCATAGTATGTGATCAATTTATTAAAATGTTTTTGAGGCGTTAAAATAAACTTTATTTTATTCCATAAAATTGTTCCTGTACTGGAGAATAGATCAAAGGTTATTGATTTGTATTACGAACAAACAAACAAACAGACACGCATTGATGTTATTTATATATACATGTATATATATAACCAAACTATTTGAAGAGAGAAAGTTGTATATAAAAAATAAATTTGATCAAAAACTACTAATAAGTCCATTTATTTAATATAAAAAATATTTTGAAGGGGGATTACGTTTACTAATCCCGGGATTCATGAGCACCTAAAACTGTTCGGAACCCCTAATTATACTACATTATCATCGAGTATAAAAATAATTTTTGCGTTCTTATTCGCATTGAAAATTTTTAATTACACTGATTTTCACCTGATCGTGTAAGAGGAGAATCAGCTCTGAATAGATTATCCCTTGTATACACGAGGGTCTATAATTTATCTGTTGACGACTGGACATGGAAAAAAGTCAGAAAAAACAAAGCCTTGGAAGCAGCACATGGTAAAGCTGTGGGTAGTCTGAGAAAGGTCTGCAGAAGCCACACCGTCACGTCGTCCAAAGCCAGAACGTGAAATTCCTATAAACGAGTTTGCTTTCAGACTGTTTTACATACGTGCGGAATTGTCCTACGTTCTTTCTAGCGTGCCCTCAAACGTTTCCCATTGATATTTTTCCCCGGGGAGTAATATAAAGTTGATACTTAAAGTTCGTTATGGCACGAAAACTTAGCTAACCCATTATTTTTTTCGTGTATATATAAGGCCAACTTCGTAGTTTTAAGACTTTATTTACGCAGAGAAAGCGATCGTTACATCATAAAAAATATATAAATAGCACTATATAATTCAATTTTCAAAATGTATACACAAGTCTACTGCTTTTCCGAGGGTGGCTGAGACGGACGGAGAAGAGGCGACGAATAGATGAAATTAGAGACCCATTAAAGGGAAGTGACAATGTTTGAATTATTAATAAACTCTTCCCTGGATTTTTTTCTCTGGGCCCCAGTGTTAAAAGAAAAGGAAATAATTACTATGATTTCCGTCTTATCAGAATACGACAGTGAGAGCTTTTAATATTTAAAAAATGTCCAAGATTTGCGAAAGGATTTGGATTCTCTTTAATTATTCATACCTTTGTAAAAATTGGTACTGCTGGGTGCTCGCCTTTATGTATTATATTTTTCTCGTTATACGATACAATCAAATTTTTAAATCCTAAATAGATATAATTATATATTTTATTAAGAAAATTCAACCTATAATATAATACATGCTTGTTCCTATTTGAAATATTGAGATAAGAAAATCCATCCAGAACTGATAATCAAAGTCAAATTACAATTTGGAGCAGCGAGTGGCTATTAGTATATAAGAACTAGTTCAGATCATGACTGGATTGCGGTGATCGCTGAAGACATTGATGTGCATTTAAAAAAATGCCTTTATAACATGACAATACAATAAAAAAATATATAAATCCGCAATCAAATATAGCAAAAACTCTCATTCAAAAAAAATCAAATGCTTTATATTTGAGTTATTTAGTAAATTTACATAAATGATGCTGTTGTTTCTTGCTAAATTACTATGCAAGTATATAAATAGATAGCATGAGTAAATTTTCGATTGCATCGAATAATGCTGGAAGCATTTTTAGCCCATGAAATGCGTCTTTTGGGAGCCGAGCGTAACATATGACTCCTGCAGGGCAACTACAGAATTGATGGAATATTTAAGGATCGCGGGCGTGTTTAATTCAATAAAAAATCCTACGAAAGCTTATACGTTCAGGACGAATTTCAACGCTGAAAATTCAATGGTATTCCTT
Source organism: Stenopsyche tienmushanensis (assembly GCA_008973525.1). Taxonomy (NCBI): domain Eukaryota; kingdom Metazoa; phylum Arthropoda; class Insecta; order Trichoptera; family Stenopsychidae; genus Stenopsyche; species Stenopsyche tienmushanensis. The sequence goes on along the minus strand of WACJ01000009.1, from coordinate 717,654 downwards.
TTTCATCCCCTAGAAGGTTGACAAAAGCCGATGCATAATTTCAGCGGGTCACGTTTAGTCCTTGATATATCTCAGGTATAAAAAGTGTCAATTTTCTCACACTATGAAATTTTATTGGAACACAAAATTTTTGCTATGAAATTTATAGCAGACCCGCCTTGGCAGAGCACCGAGATAATATTTGAACGTCAAGCGTTATCAAGAAATTCGTTTTTTATATTCCTGCTTGATATGCATAAAATTGGATTTCAAATTTGTTTTGTGAGATAATTATTTCATATCGATTTTTTCCTTATTGTGTCTGCAAATCATGTCTAAAACATTTTTTTTTTCATTACATGATTATAAAATGTTTATTACCTCTTGTAAATAAGAGAATTAAAACCTGACGGCGCATGCCTTGTTCAACAGCAAGGTCGGTAACGTGTCAGATGATATATAAGCCACACTATTAAAAATGTATGAAACATGATTCTAAATCCACTATAAAATATACTTTTAAGTGTAATAAGTCTTTGTCCTGTTATTAACTAACACGGAAACGCCAATACATTAATTATATCAAATTGGATAGTAATCCAATTTAGATTTGTAAATTAGTATCATTATTTGAAGTTTTTTTCCATTCATTAAGGTCAAATATGAAAAAAAAAATCAATCATGAACTTTTTTCAATTTACTGAAATATAAAGAGCGACATACAACCCCTAATGTGTCTCATTTTGAGGGGTGTAAGCGCGATGGTAATAAGCGTGCTTTATTTATATTTGATTTGATGAACGAAAAAGTTCCATGCGACAAAAACGAACTTCAAACTTCTCATAAATTTGTCATGATATTTTTCCATTTGGAAAAATAGCGACGGAGGAAATGAAGTTTGCGTACTTTGGCGTAATTATGCAAACCTAATTGAGCTTCCCGTCGAAATTTGATTTATCCCGCAGATTCAGAAATTGGCTCCCGATCACGGCTAACTGGAGTTTGATCGCTCGTCTATGGTTATAAATTTTACCAGATATGTGCAGAAATTGCTAGTTTGGTTGGCATTTAAGCCTAAAATTAAGCACACACACACCATCATACGGATGCTGTGTCATTATTGGCTCAACCTGCTTTATTTGCAGCTCCGCAAACAACTTTGCAGAACAAATATAAATATCAACAATTAATTAAATTTCGCTATACAAATTTGAATTACGGCGTTTAATCCAATAATGGCGAAGTTTGCGGCTAAGAATACGTATTTGATTTGTTTTATTTATTCCCGCAGCGGGATTCAGTGCCTTTGGAAATTTTTGGATTTTGCGTGAATTATTCATGCTCAAGAACAAATTAAACCCATCTCATTGGAGTATTTATTTGTGTATTTAAATATTTTTTGTTCTCGTCGGGAGCGCCTTGGATTTGATGGTCAAAATTCAGAAATATGCGAATCTTGAGAAAGCAATAGGCTGTTTCGTATATGAACATGCTGAATTTTGCTTAGATAAACGTCCACTTCATTTGAATTTAGATTTAGTTTGATTTCCTAAACCTGAAATTTTGTGCAAATTAATAAAAGTTTGTCTTTTAAAAACAACCGTCATAAATAGGGTCTACTTATATCAAAAAAATAGTGTGGTAATCAAGACATTCTCAGACATATTCTTCAATTGTTATGTCTGTCCAAATTGATATCTATTCCATTTTCAGCATTTGCGACATATTTGCATTAATTTCATATAATAATGTTCAATCATTTTTGATTGAATTTATATGCTATACAGCATATAACAGGATCAGTATGCTCAGATGCACTTGTGAATGTTGCAAGATAAGCAATGCATCAATTAGTAGGATGCCAAGAGCTGATTCGATTTTCCTTCCAATACGTCTTGCATCTGTCTCTTGTTACAACCTTGCTTCAATTTGTACACGTACGCCACTGTCGAAGATAACCTGCATATGAATACAAAGCGTTTTCGAACCCAACCCCCTCGGAAACATGTGTAATCAAAAACCAATCAAATTCAGACCAGAATCGAATTAAAAAACAAATTAACATCGAAACGCCACGCTTCGTCATTGAATTCCAATGCAATTGGAACGATTTAGTTTGAAACATTGCTTCAATATAAGCGCCAATCTAGATAGCAACAAATCCCAACCCTTGTTTAATTTTGCTCATCACACTTCCTGTCATGTCGATAATTTGGCCTGAATAAACAAATCCTTTCATTACCTCCACAGTCTCCTTGTTAATCTTTACGGGAACACTATCAAAATGTTTGCTCAACATTATATTTGCTCCGAGTACGATACCTTGAATCTGTATACATTTATACAACTTCTCAATCTCAAATCAATTTAAATTATACGATATTTAAGCACACGTATGTTTGTACGAAATAATTTCATATGTATGTCTGTCGGTCGAAATTGTGATTCTATGAAATTTTGAAACAAAAACATATTGGCACAATGTGTCTTCGTTAATCCTCTTTGATTGCATTTAAATTGCGTATTGATCGAATTTTATATCATTTTTAATACTGTGATAAGACATTATTCCCACTTATTTTGATATCGTCGTATTGGACGTAGGTTATATTCATAGGAGATTTTCATGGGGATGAGAATTTATAATATGGTGGTTTCTCCCTCGTCCTCGAATATGAACTGATTGATTATATGATAAAATGATTAGACATTCGGCAACCTAAAGAGGATGATAGTCTTCATAACTGTGTTATAGCATGTTATGGGCTTATTTAAAAATATCAATAACAATTTCAAGTAAAAAGCTTGATTCGACGATCTAAGTGTGTTATGACTTAAATGCATATCATATATTGCATATAAGAAATGTTTGAAACATGGAAGACATCGTAACATTTTGCGATTTTAGAGTACAATTGTTAACATCAAACGAAAAAGCTTAAACGCTTAAAATTACGGCTTTCAATCGACTAAGCACCAAGGAAAAAAGCTTCTAATATTGTTTCGTAGTGACGTTGTCACATTCCTTTTGGAACCGAGCCCAAAGCTCTGCACAATAAGACGTTTGGACTGGAAATCAAACCATGGCACTCTTGACTAGATACTGGAGGTTCTCGATTGGCTTCAAGTCCAAAGACTGAGCAGCTCAAGGGAGGACTTCCCAATTATTCTCCTCCAATTAATTTTTGACGGAACGGGCAGTGTGCTTGGAGCCTCCATCGTGTTGTAATATAAATATTTATTTGTCCAATCCATAAAATCAAGCTGTTTCTTCCAAATCTCTTTCTAGGACGCTTTGTAGAGCTCCTGGTCCATGATGCAGTAGTTGGGACCAAGACCCGTAAAACATGCCCAAATAATGATTCGTCTGCCTCTGTGTTTGACAGTTGGTTTATTTAACTTGCTCTCAGGACTTTTTTTCTTCCCGCCTTGAACTAAATCCACTGTAAACTATCCAATATGATATGGTTGACTTCATTTCAACTGATCAGATAAACCGTGTTTAATCCTCTAAAGTCTAGTTAATGTATGTTTTTTTTTTCAAATTCCAGCCTCTTCCAGCAATGGTACGAAGTTAGAAGTGACTTTTCACCCTTTTTAGCAGAGAGATAACCAGCAGACTTGACTGTCCTTGCAACTATCATTCGACTGGCGTCTACTCTGAGATTTTTTTTGACTTGAACCGCAATCTGTCAGCTTCTACGGTCTTCTTCCTCTGTTCTTTGGACAAACATCGAACAAGTCTGACTCCAGTATGGTCCATGATGACTTCGGTAGGACGTATTGGAACGCAGCAGGGTCTCGATTTGTTTTTTCTTGCTGTTGCTGAAAGACTTTATCAACCAGTGGGCTAGCAAAATATGGTACTTAGTTATGTAATATTTTCTTAAATGTACGACGGTACTAACAAAAAAGGTTCGGTTTAGCCGATGAATATAGACAGAGAAGCTTATATGCACAAAACCGTTCAAATTATATTTTATTATTTTTTGTCTTACTTTTTCTTTCAATAAAATTCATACTTATACATTATCAAATATAATATGAATACTGTCTTTTAACGTCTGATTGGGTGTAATTCGACAAAAAACGAAGCAAAAAGTAATGTTTGGAAAACATTTGAACAGTTTTGAGCGGCACTGTATATTTATTAAATAGATATTTTATCTGCTATAAGATGGCAATATTTTAAAACTGGTTTTACTTGATCAAAGCCCTTGTATTAAGTTGATATTTGAATTGAAAAGAATAAACAGAAGTTAATGCGTCCTCCCCTTGTTTAACGATGACATTGGTGGAATAAAATTAGAATAGAAATGGCTCATAGTTGGTTAATAAAATCTTGATGAAACAAATTTAAACCGTCCGAAGGCTGTATACAAAAGAGCACTTTCGAGTATATAGAGCTCGCGTGTGTGTTTTGTATAATTAAATACTCGTTTAGGAGGTATAATATCTTAGTTTTTCCTTCCATCTGCCCTTTCGCTAATTAGGGGCTGATTTATTCATTCTTTTCGGGACGTAAATCATCGCCGGGCCGTTTTTTGATCACATGGTGAAAGTGTATTTTGGGTTGGTAAAAAACGTAATTTTCCTCCTTAGCAAAGCAAATTAATAGCATATCTGACCGGATGGCAATCAGGCTATTTATCAAAACAAAGGTCTTCAATAATGGCCGCACGCTATACCCGCACCGGCAACATCCATAAATTTAATTACTTCCAACCATAGTAGCGTTAATTGAGGCAGCGGAAGGTGCCTTCTATACCACTCTTAATTAAAACACACAAATATTTATAACGAAATGCGTAACGAGCTGGAATTTTATTATTGTTTTTATAATGGCCACCGTATCCAAGCAAATGAAAACGAATACGAGCCCGAAGTTTATGTTCGAATATGTGTGTTTTCGTGCAGGTTATTACGATTTTTTCGAATATATAAAGCGAGAGATTTACGACTTCTAACACATGAACCTGCATATAAAAATCCTTCAAGTACTTCATTCAACACGGCACTCTAATATCACGTTGAGTGAATCAGTGGACGTCGGCTCAGGACTGAGAAAACTTCAACAAATTGCTGAATTTTCCACTGAGAAGGATCTCTTTCCACATTATGTTGTAAGTGAACATAAAATGCCTTATCTTTTTAAAATAGAAATACGACAAACAATAATTAAAATCATCATCTATTACTTCCAATGTTTACATCCATGACAAATTTATTGGAATATTATTTTTTTAGGGACAGTATTTTCAGTAATTACTACTATTTTTAAGTTATACTTTCACTATTATTGTAAAATACTTCATAAATTATTAATATATATTTTTTTCCAAACCAATAAATTCAAGATAAATTTAAATCGATGGGATCAATTGACAAAATTGGTTAATTTGATTGCCTAAATTTTTTTTATTTGCAAGAAATATTGGACCCCAAATTTCAAATACACTTATGTTTATTTTTATGCGATAGATACGTTTCCGGGAAGTCGCATATAAAAAATCCGCATAAAAAAAGACTTGAACTACTAATACTAAAGAAAACTGAGGGATAGGTTCCGTTCTTTTTAAAATCCGCATAACTTCAAATCAATGTGATGAAATGTAGCAAAAATCGCATAAAAAAACTTTGCGAAAATTAACCAATATTTTTATACGCAGTTCGTGATATGCAATTCTTAAACTCGTGCTGGAATTTGAAAGCACATTCAGAATTTGAGTCATGTGCAATAAATAGATTGACTAGTTTCTTGTATATTTTTTACTGTAAGGAGAGCAGAAGTTTCTTTCGCATCAATATCGTCTTCTGTTTATTTGCTGGCATATAACATAAAACTAATAATATCATTCAAGAGAGTATCCTCATACAATTCATCGACATTTCCACTACATTCCCACTTTTACTTTTTAAAAGTGGAAATGATGCCCAGATCTAGTGACTGAAAATATCGTATAGGGTGGAAGAAACACTATTTTTACATTTGGATGTCATAAATTTAGTATTTTTTTATGCGCATTCGCATAAAAAAAGCTTTGTGCTCTATAGAAAAATAAGGGATAGGTTCCATTATTTTTTAAAACCACATAACTTCAAAATCGCACAAAAAAGATTCGCATAAAAACAGACCCAGGTGTATATAAAAAATATGTAAATATATGTAGCATATCGTTAGAAAGGGTGTAATCTAAAGATTTTTTTAAAAACTAAACTAAGTTCAAAATAAAAGTTAAAATTTAAAAAAAATTTGGTCTATGTGGAAAATATCCTGTTTATGTGAAATTATTTCCAAAATCTAGATTTGATTCCGATTTTTAAATTTGATTTAAATAAATCAATTCAAATACATTTAATTTAAGCATCGTTTAGATATAAATTAAAAACCATTATATTTTCATTACATTATCATGGAATCTATTCTTGTAAATTGTATGTTTAAGGGAGTGTTATCTAATATTTAGTTTATGAAAATTGTAAATGTAATGCTTTTTTACACCTGACATATATTATGATCTTACAAATTTGGTATTTTAATTATAGTACTTTATTAAAATTAATTATAAACAGGAATATTATATCAATAGTAAGTAGCTAAATTATCTTAATATTAAAATCAAGGTTAGTGATACATTTAATCGGGATAAATGTTTATGTAGACAATGTCTCCAAATATAGATTAAAACCTGAATCTATAAAATAGAGTTCTAGATCTAACCTATTATACAAATTAGCTAAATTGTTAATAGTTATTAAATTTTGTAATTAAAAATACCATAATTAGCCAAACTCTTCACGAGGCCTTAATTTGAATACTTCAACCGCTAGAATTTTAAAATTAAAATTTTCAGGAAAAATATTTTAACATTCATGCGGTAAAAGAATTCAAACCATATAGTTATTCTTTTTCACTGAAAGAAATACTAATTTTGGTTCATTCAAATGAGAATACCTTTTTAAAGCACTGAGGTAGAATATACGGCTCTTCAATGTGCAGTTGTTAAATACGACAAAAAAATATTACAACCCTCATGCCACTACACCCCGATTTATAAAATATGGTTGCTAAATTTTGGGAGAAAAATCCGGTATAAATACTGGCTTGATGCTGATATTGTACGTAGAATAATTAAATCATGATCATGAAATTGGCATACTGCGTTGAACAGACTTCACGTCGCTTCACAGCATCTTATTGCTGATTAAAATCAATACGATTTTATTTGTCTTTAAATATTGAATTAAATTATTAAAAATGTTTTTAATTTTTTACTAAAAAAAATAATGTGTCTAAAATACAAATGATAGAGGTTTGCTTAACATTTTGAATGAAATTCCTCGAAATTTGCACTGAATGTAATTCAAAAAGTCATGTTTTTTCTATTAATTAACATTAAAGGTCAGAATGGCTGTCGTGGGCGCATTTAATAAATTATAGTGGAATTGTATAAAATAAAGCCCCGTCGATTCAAGCTTCAATCGTCAGGAATCACGCCTAAACGAGCTTTTCGTTACCGCCCTTTATCAATTTCTGGTTCCCATGTTTACCTCTCTTCAGCTCGAATTACTGTGACTGCTGTATGTTTAACCCTCTGCACTCGGGACTATTTCAGCCCATTCAAATTGCGAGCGTGTATTTTCTGATGCGATGTTTTAGGGCGGCTTTGATCAAACACGTACTAAAATAGCTAAGCCTCTACATAAACTCGAGTAACAATGATGAACACCTCTGAAAAAAATTTAGTTGTAATGGACAGTCGAATGCCCTGGGGTGTAAGTAAATTTGGCTGTAAATAATTCTAACAGGTGGTGTACCAACACATTTAGCATTTTTATTTTATATGTAAACTAAATTACTATTTATCTAGTTAATATTTTAATACAAAAGTTTTTCTTCATTAATTTTTTAAATTTTCATGAAGATCATGAGATGTCAAATGAAAAGTATTGGATAATATATTTATTTCACATTTTTCCATTGCTGAGGCAATATGATCGCAGCTGAAAAGTATTTAATTTTGATTAAGATAAGATGTTTTTGTGTTTCTGTGAGAACTCTCAAAAATTAAAAAATGTATCGAATAGCATTTCAAAATAATTATAGCAGAAGTACCAATTACATTTATTTCAATACTGACTAATAAATTTATAAATTTGTTAAAAGGTTTTTTTAAAAAGGTTAGTAGATTGCGGGGGGAAAAATCAGCACACAGACAAATTTAACCAATTAGAAGTATTAATATTTTAAATCCACCGGGTCCATCTAAGTTTAGCTTAATTTTCTGGATCTGATAACGTAAGTACTTAGAAGATTAATAACATCGTATAGATCCGCCTGTAAGCAACTACTTACTCATATATCCTTTTGAACTTAAAGTTCTTATTTAAAAAATCCTTTTAAAAATGTCTAAAAGGCAATGGAATCACATGAAAAGCATTTTCCATAGAAAAGTCTCCTATTTCGCCCACATCTGATAATGGCATTTTATAAATGCTAAAAGTAGTTACAATTAGTCAAAATATGATATTTATTGAAAAGGATCTTAGACACAATGCAATTTTTTTTTCCATATAACCAATACGTCTACTGAAAAGCACATGTGATGCTTAAAAGCTTCTGTGAGGAGTTCAACACCCCACCATAAAAGCGCGCATTTATTAAATGAATTATTCGCTCTCATTAATGGATCTAAGTACATCCCCAACGAGATAAAATAGGATTAAGACCAAAATTAAAACGAAGTGCATTTGATTCGCAGTGAAATTTATACACAATTTCCTTCCCCGAGTCTCGGCCCATCAATTCGGTCTCGAGATTCTCAGACACACATTGTTTTAGTACAGTAATCAGGACTTAGACACTCGAACGAGCTTTTAGGGAAGATTGTCCTATTAACTGAATGGCCGACGATCAATTCCAGAAGTGGTCCCACTTATTTTTGACGAACTTCCCCGTGCGGATAACCCAATTTTATTCGGAGGAAAGGCCGAAGGTGAAATTGTGCTACGTACTCAAATTGAAATTTGTATCGTGCTATTAAAAGCTACATAAATTTATTAAAGAGTGTACTTAGCAATAATTTTCGGGCTGCGAATTATATTTTGGGCCTTTCAATTTGTATTATGCTACAGCTTGATAATTAAGCTAGATAAAGTTTATTTCTGACTTATTTGATGTATAGCTAATTATTCTCTTGCTTCTATAATATCTTAAATTGTTTCTGCAAATTTGAAATAATATTTTTGATGATAAATTTACAATGTTGCTGAAAAAAATTGTGGTTTTATAAAAAAAATATGATAATTTTGTCAATCATTCATAGATCCTCCACACCATCTTAAAATCCTCCAAAAATTTAAATTTAAGCCTACATCAAAGACAATGAGAAATCATCATCCATTTTTTTGCTTATGCCTAAAAGATAAATTGTATAAAGAAGATTTTGCCATTGATGAGGAGTACTTTGCATCGTTTTCCGCATGAAAATATTTTTTTTGTTGATATTTCTGAGAGGTAGAACAGATATTAAACAAGAGATGAATAATATCGTAGTAAGCATGCTTTAAAAATATTTTCTAAGCAAACGTGAACCGGATCAACTTCCAGGATCAAATCTTACAGTCGATTACCTTCACTATAGCTCAACCCCTATAGAAAGTAGTTCTTCCTCAGCAACTCAAAAGCAAGCTCGTGAACGAGATTCTTCCTTCCCTTTTCCATGGTATTATAATATGCTGTGGCTAATCAGATTGAAAATAACCGGGGATATAAGGAGCCTAGCTCTGCAAGACTTCGGCTTCCGCTTCCTATCATACAACAAACCAAATTAATGTATAATGTTGTTTCCATCAATCCTGTGAGACATTGTAGCCAAGGGATTACATAGTTCATTAAATGCTTGTTTATTTCCATAAGGATTGATACTGTATATAACAGTCAATATTATTCCCCTTACAAATAATTTCAATTGTAAGATTTAAGTCCTGTATTAAATAAGATTAAAATAAAATGGGCGTTCTTTCAAGATTTAAGAAATGCTTTGGAAATATAAACGATGCAACGAAGTAAAGATATGAGCCTTAATGACCACCATGAGAATAGACTCTCAAGAAATAGATATTTGTATTGAATTTACAGAAATCTTATTTAAGATTCGATATAGTAATAATAGACTCTGGTTTTATACTGGATTACTTGGAGCTTTTATATAATGATAATACGTACAAAAAATTCCTTTAATATAATAATTGTTAATATATAAATAATTTCCAATTTTGAATACTTGAATACAAGAATTGTATATGTATATATGCAAATTTAATTGCACCAATTAAGGCATAACGTATTGTAGTACAATTAAAAATGTAATTACTCCAATTGAGATCCTAATCCACCGAAATAGGACGAGTGGATCCTTAATCAGATGAAATGGTGACATAAAAATAGCAAGATGTCGATTGTTCGACATCAATAAAAGTGGATGATGATAAAGAAAATAAATACCCGAAACACAATATGCTAAATGCGAATAAAAATGCATTTCATTCTGAAGCATTGCTTAATTTATTTATAATCATGTAATAGAATATCATAAAATGGTTAGTTATGAGCGTTGCGTCCCAAATTTGTATTCGATATTAAAATCTTCACAGTTTGTTGAATTGGGTGTCTTAACAACCCCTCAAATTTTATTATTATTTCGATGGTTGTTCTACATCGTTACAAGGTGGAGGGCCATTGACACGAAGGCGGTTACATGAAATATAATAACGAATCGATATTTGAATCCGGTTTACTCGACCTGTAACCCTTTAATTATAACCGGAACCGGATCGGGTCCGTGTAGGGGTGAGTTTATGAGAATTTTATATATACACAGATACATGCATTTGGATGGTCGTATTCTGAACCCATGAATTTCCCCTCCGGGGAATGAGCAAACCACTTCCTATACGGAATTAAGTAAGCAAATATTGAAACTCGGTTGCCGGAATAGCTCTGCTGCGATTTTTTTTTTCGAAATGGAATATGAGTTTTGATATTCCATAAATAATAAATAATCAAAATGACGGAAATATCCAACAAAATAACCCAAATGAGTCAAATTTTAAGATAGTATATTCCTACAAAATTATAGCAAATGGTTGCGCGTGTTTGTGTGCTTAAATCCATTCAAACAATATTTGTTTTTAAAAAATAAGTTAAATATACGTTTTTGGCTTCCATATTTTATATTCATACTGAAGCGAAGAAATATTTACATACACGTGTATGAGATTCATGAATTATAGTCGCCTGTATGATAAATAACTGGGAACCCAATTTCGGAAATAAGAGAGAAATTATCAGATCGAGCCTCGGTTTCCGGTCTGCGGATTCCTTTCAAAATTTAATGGCTTCCTCTTCATATGATAAGAATCCTTGACAGGAAGTTCCGCTTTATTTGCAAGAAAATTTTTCGACGAATTTTCAATTGTATATAATCAACTACGCCTTCACGCAGACATGGAAGATTCAAGGATGATCGACAGATCCTTGTGCTTTTTTTTTTGCAAAAATGACAACATGTGAAACCTAATAATATACGTTTTAAAATACATTTTAAGTGTGTTATTGAATTTTTTTAGTTAGTGATGAGTAAGATACGACAGAAATAAGATATATAATATACACATTTACATAAATATAGTATATAGTATAGTATTAATTTATTAGCACTGCATCGACGTAAAATGGATTGCAGCGCCCCCATGGCTGTTAACCCGCGGAATCGAACCCCCGACACCTGCACTCCCCACCTCAGTCTTCTACCCAAAGTCACCCCCAAGTATTTCATTTGGGGTTTACATTCGTCGAAGCTGGACCCGACAACTAACAGATCAATTTGACGATGTTTGTGTTTCTCGGAGAACAAGAAAGCTTCGGTTTTCTTTGTTTAGTTTAAGTTTTCAACGATCGAAATATTTGAACGCTGCTTTTAGCGATCGTCGGAGATTTCCGACAAATAACTATTACTCAGAGAGCTGGTATAATATGCAGTGTTGTCCGTGTAGAATGCAACGTTTTATGAAGATAGTGTTGGTGAATTGTGTAAAAATATATTAAATAGGTGAGGTCCTAAACTACTGTCCTGAATAGGGATCTCAGACAGTTTTAGGTGCTCACGAATCCCGGGATTAGTAAACGTAATCCCAAAAAAATCGGGTTTGAATTTTTTACCTAACAGAAATCGTACACCCACCAGTACGATGAAGGCTACTAATTCGAGATATTCCTGCCGAAATTTGAACGCTTAGAAACAGTGGCGTAACTACTAATCGGAGAGCTTAGGGGCAGTAACTGTCTAATCTATGTATACACATATACAGTACATATATGTTTTTCAAATTATTATATTAACCTTTCCCTACCGGTGATGTATTTACTACACATTGACTCTGTTAATGGGAATATCGATATTAAATATAATAGATACGGGGTTCAGATTTTTTGTATTCCTCCATAATATAATTGCGAATCACATCAATGTATCATAGCATATAAGTATTCATCTGCAGCGACGGAAATAAATCATTTGTCCGGAAATCGGGAATTATGCGAGTTTTAGCCCGTGTCTCAGCAGAAAGGAATTTTACTTAGATATTTAACTAGCATTTAAATATCTGATGACGATACCTCCAACGAGTGTGGAAACTGAGCGTGAATTTTCAGCAGCAAGTTGCCTGGCTTTCAAAATCAAATCCAGACTAAATGACGAAATAATTGATGCTTTAATGTTAATTCGGGCATACTTTCAAAATAATATTTGAATTTTTTAGTATTTATTTATCTATTTTTGAATTGTGTTTTTATCTTTTCTTAAATAAATAAAATTATTTCGCCTTCAAGTAATATTTTATAATAAAAAAGGGACTTAAGGGATTCCGGGGATAGTTTCTAGAAACATGTTCGGTCAGTCTAATCAATTATTGGGCCATAAAGTGATTCCTACAAAAGCTGAATTGCTCATCATTAATAATATTCATACTGAATTCATCCAGTCTATTTACTTGGTTTGGCAATGGGATGACTTTCGCTAATTTCCAAATGGATGGGAAGCATCCCATGTTCAATTAAATTAATGACATTTTATAAATGCTGATTTAATATACAAATACCATTGATTAAATGAACGAGTTAGTCTCTGGGGTCCCTTTTTATAAAGATTTGGGTTCAAATCCTTATTATAGAAAAGTATCATGAACATATTAATACTTGGAATATTAAAATCATTATTAAAAGGATGACGATGATTTAAATATGAAAATAGTTGAACTGTTTATTGTGCTTCCATGGGAACGCTTTTAAAAATATTTATTGTAAAAAAATATATTAATTCAATTTGCTTACGTAGACCAAAGTCATATTACACTTGTATAATAATAATTTGACGTGACAGTATTGCTTTTATACAATGTTTAAATGTAAGCATGCAAATGAGGGATGAAAACCCGTCAGTCATTTTCAGCTATGAAAAATTTAATACAATTTATATTTTTTCAAATCTCATCTTGTGCAAACATGCTATGATTGCATTTTCGCACAGTACCTTTTTGGATGATAATTTTAAAAATGTAAAAATTGTATTTTCCTTTTTATATTTCATGCAAGCCATTCTAAAACTCTCATTGTATAGCTATGTAAGTAAGCAAGAGCTTTTAAAATATTTAATTGCTTTTTAAATAGAATTTTTCAGCCTCTCAATAAAACTGAGCTCGTTTAAATTTTGCTTAAACTTTTTTATAAAAAAAACGATATTTTTATTGCCATTTTTAAACATATTATGATTCATGGTATTGTAATACATTACTATGATCTAATTTATTGAATTATTAATATATAAAATTACTTCAAATCAATAGATAAAGCAAACATTTAGACTGTGCAAAGTTAATATTGCTAATTCTATTGAAATAAACGATTTTTCGTGCTTTGCTGTAGACTATAATTAAAATCGAGCTCGTTATCAATTCTTCAAAGTTTATAGCCACTTATAAAATTCGTGTATCTATATGTGTGATTTATGCGCCACTTTGATCGTATAAGATATTATGGTTTGTTCTCAAGTCAACAGTGATTTAATATGCAAATTTACTTTCCTGGCTTTCTTGCTACGCTGGTACCTACTACTGTGCAGCCCCCACACCCCCGAAAGACGCCAATGTGAGATTCTCTAAGGGAAGGGTAATTTAAGGGTTAACCGCATAGCCCCAGGACTGTTCTGCCTGTTAAATCATAATATAGATAACTTGTGGAGTTGACGTTTGCGTTAATATTACAAGGTATTTGACCAATGCAAACTTACATCGTTGTAAATAATTCAAGTTTGCTAAATGACAATGGCGGACGATAATAGTGTCAAGTTGTAAGGAATGTCTCCTGTTTACTGTTGAGCGGATTCCGATAATCGCTCTGGGTGTCCTACGTTGGATATTGTGCATCCTTACAAGGATGTAAAAAGGTTCTCTCGGAGATTGAAAATTAGCAATTATGAAGAAATGCAAAAGCATGGTTTGCATTTTCAAATACAAATTGGGTTAAATTGCACGGTTCTTTAATTTCAGGAAAAAAATAAACAACTTAAAGCTTTGTGGTAAGTACACTAGTCAGTAGTGAACAGCAAGTTAATTAATTCCTTTTGAGCTTTATCAACAGCTCATTTTCTGAAAAAGAGAATTTTTTATAAACTCTTTTGCATGTGATTTTTTATGAAACTATATTTAAGTAATAAAATAATTAAAGAAGCCATTCATAATCTTTTAAGTGCCATAAACATATAGCACTTTTGTTAAAGAATGACTTCTTGATCTTCTTAATTTTCAAAAATAATCATAATAGCAATATCACGGATATAACGAGCAAAAAAATTGAATTTTTAATCGGAATCAATGAAAATATATAAAATATACTCCTAGTTTTACAGGGAAAGATCGTGAAATTTTAATCAGGACGTGGAAGACATCATGGTGAAAAAGCTCCCGCAGTGATGTAATTTTAGCACCAGATCGTTGTTATGAGCAATGATTGATAAAGTAAAATGGTACTTCTGAATGATTATGTTTTTGGAGGACAGGAAGGAGGACATTTGGAGGACCTTTAACAAAATTGGAGAAGTATTCAAGTTCAGATTGATAAAGTTACTATTTATTTGATCAATAGTTCACATAAGAGATCAAATAGTTCTAGCCAATTTATATCCTAATTCTATAAAAATTTAACATCAAGTATTCATGGTTAAAAAATCTTTTTTTTCTAGGATTCTCGTCGTATAATGGAGAAGCTGAAAATAAACAGGTCGTATAACGAAACATCATATGCTGTAAATCGAAATGTACCATAATTGAAATAGGCTCTTATTGCAAAATGCCGGATAAAGAGCGGCCGTATAGCGAGGTATAAGTGCACCAATATTTATATTTTTATAACAGAACACACAAACTTTTTACATTAATTAATGTAATACATCGCAAAAATATAAATTATTTAATAAATATATATTTTAGTGTTCTAAAAAATTAATTGACGTTGAAAACTTAAAGGTCTCATTCCTTGGAAAAGCATTAAGCTCTATTTATATTACTCACTAAACATAATATTATGGTTTCATTTGTATGAAAAGAAATTTAATTCGAAATTTCATATTAAAATATGCCATTATTTCTAAGAACTAAATAATAAGAGACTTTCTCTTTTAATTAAACTTTCTTCAGGGATAATTCAATTTTGGCGCATTATATAAGGGCATAATGTTCATGAACGCCCGTTTTTAAATAAACTTGAAATAGATTTCATATAAATCCAATTAATATCAGGATTTTTATGATTTAAATCGACCTTTTACTAAAGTTGAATGTCCCTCTTTCTATTAATTTATTGCATATTTTACAACAGCTTTCAAATTTTATAACCGGATGAGAGATTTCAATTCAGATACGAATTGTTTGAATTTAAATATACCATATAGTTATTAAGTCAAATTTAACTACCCGATAAATTCTAAAAAAAATATTATGATTTCATAAGGTTGACTAAAGATTATATTTTATAGAAAGATTCTCCTAAAAAATATATATGATTTTATTTTAAATATGTATGATTCTGTAGTATGAGAATACGTATTGTCATAGAGAAATATTAGGGGGACCCATAAGTAATCAATTATTTTGAGAGCGTGTTGTTACATATCAGTTATCGCTAACGCGTTTGGTTGTATCTTATTGAGTAGACTCTAAACCTCATTTATTCACCAACAGATAAAAGTAAACTCGTTATCTACACCATTTCAGAAACACATCCGTCAGAAGAACATATTCGCCATCTTATGCTCTTCCACTTTAAAATGGGTTCTAACGCAACACACACATCTAAGAAAATTTGTGGTGTTTATGGCAAAATTTTCAAAGTCAACAAGTGTCAACGATGGTTTCGAAGATTCTCAAGTGGCAATTTTAGCCTAGTTGATGACCACCAAAGTGGGAGACCTACTGAATTCGATACCGAGCTATTGAAATTGCTAGTGGATTCAGATCCAAAATTAAGTGTGATAGAAATAACATCAAGACTTGGGGCTATTTGGTCAATAGTGCAAAGACACTTGCACGCGATTGGCAAAAGTTACAGAGAGGGCGTTTGGATTTTTTACCAATTGTCTGACATAAACAAGGATCAACGACAAATTTTCTGCACATCGCTTATTACTCTAACATCTCAACGAGCAATTTCTACACTGGATTGTGACAATGTTAAAAGAACTAAGCAGAGAATTTCAACTAATCAACCAGATGTACCGACTCCTAAACCTTCTTTGACTGTAAAAAAAGGCCTTCTCTAGCATATGGTGGGATAAATACACTTCGAGTTTCTAAAACTAGGAGAAACTATCAATGCACAAATTTATTGCTCACAATTAGACAAAGTAAATGCAAAGTTATTAGAAAAACATAAATTTCATCAACCAAAAAGGCTTGATATTGCATCATGATAATGCCAGATCCCATGCAGCTAAAGTAGCCCAGGAAAAAAATAGGGAACTCAATTGGGAACTGCTACCTCATCCGCCATATTCGCCAGATATTCCGCCGTCTGATTATTATTTATTCAAATTTCTAGGCATTCCATTGAAAATAAGACGTTTTGAAATGTAAATGAAGTTGAAATTCACTTAAATAACTATTTTTCGTCAAATTCAGCCTCTTTTTATAAAAGAGGGATTGAAACTTTTCTTGAAAGATGGTAAAGAACAATTTTTTCGCTTTAGTTCGAAATAATTGATTACTTATGGATCTCCCTAATATTAAGTATAATGAGATTTTTTTAGTTTAGCAACCATTAGACTTGGCTATTTTATTATATTTTACACAAACACAGCATAATATTGTAACTAAAAATTTTCGTTAACAAATAAAGCAATAGCAGTTCACTCCAGCATAAGGTCCTATTCGATACAAATTCTATATCATTTCAATTAAAAATTCACCTGATTGAGTGATCAATATTAAAAATACCCAGTGGGTCACCTAGAATCTAGGTTCTAGATGAACATATCGGGAAACAATTGGGGAAATTTTGTTGATTTTAAAAATAATGAACTAATCTGCAATTGATTACACAACTTCAATTCATATTAAAGTAGCGAAATTTAACATTTTGACAGGGTCAAAAAATATCAAAATTAACTTTCGTTTGAATGTATTTTCAGTTCAACGTAACGAATAAAATTTTATTAGTTTGTTAGAATTTAAAGACGTTACTTTAAATAGCTTTTGGTGCTTAATATGTACATATTTAGCCTAGCTTTATGCAACGCAGTCGGATTTTTCGACCCCCGGAGACATTTTGATAGCCAAAAGTTTAATTTTTTTATTGAATTTTTTGTTTTGGCTGCTCCGAACGCAAAATTATCCGACCTTTAAGGAATACACACGATAGCTATAAAAATGTGAAACTCATTTGCAAGTTATGAATTTTCTGTCCATTCTGCAGTAATATACGCTCCCCGTAAGACAGATTCCATCCTAAGAAGTATTCCATCTCTTGCATATTTTATTCATCCTCTTAATACTTCACAGCATCTCTCTCCGCATTTTTTCCATTCGGACGAATCCCACTGCCATTAAAAATCATGTACCTATTTTGGCTTAATATCAAAGAGTATTCGGGCAGGTTCAGAGTAATAAATACATCACTCCTATCTTTGAAATGCCCCCCGAGAGGGAAACTTCGAAGACGGGTAAAAATAGGTAACAACATTTAATTAAGTAAGGTTTCTTTTCTACGTGGGTATAGCTATTTTATTACTACAACATTGCCCACTTAAGGTGGAACGAGTCGTTTTTAGTACACTTTTTTCCTGGTCGGATTCTGATAAAAAAATTAATTTCGGTAAATCCCGAGGAGTGAAACGCTACATAATTAATAAAGTTTAGACAAGAAAAACCTATTCTTTTTTTTGGGTGCGTTAAAATTATTTTATTTTTGATCAATTTATTTCGCAAGGATCTTTAAATTTAATCAACGTCGGAGCTTTCTGACATTTTGATTAGATTTCTCCATTAAGACTTACAGTGGTGAACATTTCATTTAATAGTTATTCTCAGGAAAAAAACGAAAAATACAGATATTTGAACGCATTGACGAGTAAAAAATATTATATTTCCAAAACTGAAAATTTCATTCTTTATACCTATACTCTCATTGTCTTGTTTTTTATTAAATCATATGGAACGATAACTCCTCGGTCTGTACCCCAAGACCTTTGACAACCTTTTTGAACGCCTGAGTATTATATATCACTATTTTTTGTTAAACTTGTCACTATAATCGCATGATTTGTTCAATTATAAGACAGAAGAAAATTGGAGGAACATGAAGGAAGATGATTATTTCGAATTTAATTTGTCGTGTTCCAATTTTATCAAATAAATACTATCCCGCCATGGCATTTTCACCAAAGCTTGTTATAATGTGACACATTCTCACTTAATACAGATTGATCCCAAAAAATAATGAATGAAGAAATTTAAAAAAAAAACTTGATGGAATAGAAAAGCATTTGAATTCATATTTTCAAGATGATAGAAAATTCGCATGAGATGTAGAAATTAGTTGTTAGCAATGAAAGTGATCATATTTTATAATGACTTGTGTAAAAAAATTATATTATGGCATGGGAAAATTATCATTCCCATGGCGAATTAAATCTGCACAGATTAATAGCAGCGTTGCGGACATATTGCGTCTGAAAGAACGAAACCGATCGCTTCTTGCACCTACAACGTTATTGGTTCGGTGGTGACGTGCATGGAAGCAGGAATCGTGAGGAATCGTCGGATAGCCTTGACTGCGGGAAGACGTCCTTCCCACAGGCCGAAAGTAAAACGAAGCGAGCGTGGCAATCTCGGAGGACGTTTCACTATTTTAAATTGGAAAAAAAAAATAATCGACTTATTTCGGGATAACTTAACACATTGCGTACGGAAAATTTTAGCAAAATTTAGCTTATAAGGATTTTTTGCGACTATTTTTTAAGTGACCCAAAACTATGTTAATACTTCGGAAACATTTTTTTCCTAAATTGTTCTTCTCACTGTCATAGAGCGCCTTCATAATATAATGTGAATCATCAATGTATATGTATAAATTACAAAATATTCCGAGAGTGGTGTCTTGAAGACAACTTTAGACCTTATCCCAAATAAGCATATGCAAGTCACACATTATGAAGAATGCGAAAATGGATACATATTATTAAAATCCCTCATTTAAATCCCCTCCAAGAAGATTATAAGCAAAGTAAAATATCTCATCTGTTAGCTGGCAATATGCTTTTATAACAAAAATCATGCATTCTGGTGACGGTTGTAAATCACGTTTTATTTCAACAAATATGATTTTTTATGATGTGTTGATGTCACCAATTACATAGTCTAAAAAATTTTGGAAGTATATTAACAAATTGTAACAACAATTATTACAGCAATGTCAAATATCCCAGTAGAAAATATTATGTAGAACCTAACGATATTCATATATAAACAGAAATTTAAGCAAAGAGAGCTGCACCGTTTTGAATATAAGCTGGAGCAATTTGTCGTAGATAAAATGGAACAGCGTTATCCCTGTGGATTCACACTGTAGCAACAATCCCCAACAATGTGATCTTGTAATATTTTTTGAGATTCTCCAAAGCGATGGAACGAGGATGGTGCGCCAGCAACTGGTATAGTTCACCTTTAGTTTTTTTCCACCCCACACCCTCCCCACGGGGTACACATCCCTTTATCACTTATATAGAGGTTTAGTTGTGCGCCCCGGGCGCTATTTCAGTTTTCATGACCCCGGCATATAATCCGATATCAAGAATACATCACGACACAGCGGAGCTATTTCCCGCGGCGAAAGTTTGCTAAAGGAATTGAATAAGAGCTCTCGCACTCGCAGTTTAATCGCAAAGTGGCGCGTATGAAAGGCAATCCTTTTACGGCCCTGCCTAGAAGTTTCTCTGTGCCTGCTCGCTTAGTATACATGACAGAAAGTAGATTGTCTCAGTGCGACCGGGTAACAAGATTTACTAGCAGATCTCCTGTTCCAATAAGGCTGCTGCTAGTACACCGGCTGGTATACGCCATGGACTTGCTTCTTTAAGCACGAAGAATTCCAGCTTCCCTGCCTCTTCCTTCTCAACAACGGTTAACGAATATTCCTTTATTAGATTACCTCCGACAAAATCCTATTACATTAACAGAATACGCTCCATGTTTGCACTTTTGATGTGTTGTTCCTTAATTGAATTAAGAGATTTTTATTCACATTCAAACGAATACATTACATTTTAATTATTTTCTGATGTTTGTCTTATATCCATTATACGTAACACGATTCTATATTTAAATCATTTGTAGCTTAAAATATAACATTTTAAGCAAGCTATGTTGTTTTATTATTTGGTATTAAGTCTACTAACTCTGTGGTATTCTTCAATATGAAAAATTGCGATAAACGTACAAAATTAGCAATGCCTACAAAAATACATTTGAAATCGATAAAATGTCCTTTTTTGATATACATATTTGTTAAAGAAATATTCCAAATGTCATTTAGTGTAGAAATTTGATGTAATTCATTAGTATGATTATTATAAGTACGAATAGAAAGCTCTCCGTCTCAGTCTCCCGAACTGCGCTAAGTTCTTTCTGTTCTGTCTGTCTCCAAGCTTCAATGTACAAGAGTGCTCTTTATGAATAGTGGAGGGGAGAAACGGAGGGTCTCCGATAGTACTCCTGTAGGGGTTGAACGTGATGGCGATTATATCAAAAAATATTTAACAAGTGTATCAACAATATCCTGTATTTTTTTCAAATACACTTTTTCTAAAAAAATATAAAAATTAGTACACTTACTTTCGGGATATCCTTCGTAGTTTGGCATGGAGAGTTTAGGGATATTTGAACAAAATGTTCATAAAAAAAAAAAATTGCACAAGAATGATTGGAAAAGAGTCATTTTATTGAGCCCGGAGAAGATAAGTATATACAGAACACATACAGAATTTGAGAATTTAATACAAACATTAACCTGTAATCGAACGATTCAGATGAGATTGTTGCGGAAGAAGCAGTCTGCATTGGAAACTAATTACGAGAATGTTTATTTGGTCAGTATTGTACATGGAATTTATTGACATTATCCAAGTACTATTTTAATACAGATTTGTAGCATTGGCATCTCAAAGCATGGACATAGTGGTTTGTAATTAGTACTCTTATGTATATATAATACTTTCAATCAACAGTGTTGATTTAATATCGCATAAATTACCAGTGAAATAAATAATACGAAATCAATGGATTTAGCCCAAGTATATTATGTATTTATTAGGTATTTTTGATTAGATCTTTGATATTCCAGTTGAACATAATCGCCAAATTCATATTTTTTTGCATCTTGTTAAAAAACTTAATGGCGTACAAATGTATGGCCTTTCATCCTTTTAGAGATTTAAACTCTGTATACTTATAGTTGGATATATTTTTATTTGGCAATATTTCTTTTGAATTATTTTAATATTGCTATTCAAAAAAAATATCAATGTATATCGCAACGATAAAGATCACGTAGATTTAATCCATATATGAAAAAATGTTTATCTCCTATTGGTGATGTCCTTTAAAACGTCTGGATTTAACAGTCTGTTGGCAATATATAAATAAATATAAAAGTGTAGTAAAAAAACTGAATGGATCAAAAAGATTAATATGTTATACATAAAGAGATGAGTGTGTCTTGTCGATAAGCCTTGATGATGGAAATAAATTCATTCAAGATTTTGATATTATGTTGTACATTATGTATTTGTAAAATAAAAACTTACCTATAACGTTGAGCCGAATTTGAAAATTTCTCGTCGGTGAGTTTTTAAAATCCACCCTACACCTATACAGGCCTTCATCGTCCAAAGTTATTGATTCTATTGAAAGGGCTGCAGGTTTTGACACCGTCACAAAATAAGCACGAACTCCAAAAAGCGCAGGATCTGACCAATATAGCGCCTTATTGAAAGCCCTCCCCCTCACGTCAAAACTGAAAGCAAAAATAAAATCACATCAATACCACCAATTACACAAATACAAACCCACAGAGGAGTTTATTTTAACATTAAGCAAGTTTGATTTATTTAGTCGTTATCAATTTTGTGCCGGAGCGACTCTAATGCGCACTGAAAAGGTTACACCTACGCCACATCGGGAAACTATAGAAAGTTGCAGAAGAACTTTAACGGTCAAAGCAATTTAACACGAAACGGATGAACCAACATTAGAAGTTTGTGAATTCTCGTAAAAGTTCGACTTTAGCATTGATTCCACCGTGGATTTTATATTTTATTTCAAATAAAAATCAATAGTTCCATTAAAAGATCGCATTCAGCGTTCGTTTGAATGGAGTTCAAAGTTTTCATCCAAGTGAGCAAAAATAACTCATAAATCATTTTTTTGTGCAAGTTTTGATAATTTATGAATATTTTTTAAATATAATATTAGTACAAAATATGTTAAATAAATACGTTTGAGTAAAAATACAATTTATCTACTAGCACGATATTTATAGGGTTAATGAGGGTATTAAAAAAAGAAAATGGGCTTAATGTGTGGGATAAATCTGAACATCGCACTTGAGAGTCATACCAAAAATTCAAATATTGTAATTTATCATATAAAAATTTAATACAATACATTGTAGGCTGGTGACTTCAGAATTTATATTGCAATTTAATAACGACTATAATTTCGTACATAAAAATATTTTGCATATGAAGAAGTCAATTCATCTTGTGATTCAAAAATGGAGCAGATAATTTTCATCATCTTCAATGAGCATCTTGTAAATTTTAAGAATGCCAAATTTGATATAAATATTTTGCATGGATCACTTTTCGTATTTTTTTTTTTTTAATTCAAATAAATATAAAGTTATCAACAATTCCCCTGCTTAATATATTGTAGATTTAGGCTTGTTTCATAAAATCTTATGGCGGTTCATTGATCGTGTATGGGTTACTTAGCATGAATCAAAGCTGCTCTGCATGAGTCTCGATCATAGGCCGATTAGAAGTGGTCGATTGTCCAATTAAGCGTTGCTTATTTTACAAGCCTCTGAAACATGATATGTTTGTATGTAAATTCTGTAAGAGCAGGAGGCGCAGGGTGGTGATGGGTGGTCTGTAGAAGGGTGGTTTTCTACAGTGTAATCTGGCCCAACCCGCCCTGTTAATCCAATAATAGCATTCTGTGCAAATATGGGGCGGTTTATGGCCGGCTAACACGCTCTGCGGGCCTCGACTAGGATGACCGCCAATAATATACTTCACTTCACTGTCTAACTCCAGTTTACACACACCCTGGGTCAGCGAGAAAGTCAATGTTAGTTTGATGGACGTGTGTTTTTTTATGGTTCTTCGTGTATGTTAGGTTTATTTTCACTCGGCCACGTTATAAAGCCGTTCTCACTATTTTTCCCCCCAACATTTCAAGAGTCGGCCTTTTTAGCTCGTTGATGTACTCTTTTGTGAGTGCGGCTCCATTATAAACTCGAATTTGTGATGCGAAAACATTTGAAAGACTTAGTAATTTGACATTGATAAGTAAGAGCTTCAACATGAAGCACACTGTTTAGGCAATAAAATAACTGGAGTATTATCCATATAATCTAATTCTCCTCAAAACATGACATTTGAGCCTAAAAGCGCACGCTAAAAGCTTATAAACCTCTCGAAAAATGGATGCAAGGAATGATATAATCCATATTTTTTCCAGCGCAGCTTAAATCATATTATATCATAAAGTGTGAGTAACATTACTTTTCCACTTATTAAAAAATACTTAGAGATATTAGATATTGAAACCAAAGCTTCACAAGTGTAGGATAATATTAATGCATAAATATAATGAACCGTTTCACTTTACGTGACGTTTAGCTTAATTTACTCTACCACGCCTATAATTTTCACTTCAAAAACACAAATATGATTATTTCATATTAATAAATATGATCCTAATGATCCTATGATCCTATGGTTAATTTTTTCCCCGTAGGTATTATGTTTCGTAGTATAGCATGATTTGGGCTGATCGAAAAAATCTTGATAAATGTGAATATAAAAGTATTTACCAAATATGTTTTAATAAAAATGGTATAAACCACACTTACAAGCTATGTAATTAAATACTAAATATTGTAAATTTATATTTTGAGCAAAAATAATTTCCGCCAAAAATGTTATGACATTGGAACGCAAAGTTATAAAAATAAATGTCTACATATTTTTCACTTTAATTTGATATAAATTTACTATTTTATTAATGTATTTAAGGGATTTATCCAGATTTCTGTATTTATTAAATTTCATTTCGGGGTTGATAAAATGAAGGAAATTGAAATACGAATTACACATTCTAGCACTTATTACACAGGAGGTATTTTTTTCAAATACAAGAAACACTGCAGAGAAAAACATTATTCCTGATTGTATCACTTACTATGTTATTTTCGTCCTGGCATGATTAATTGCGGCCGTTAACGAAATCGGACGATAGAAAAGGTTAATCGACAAAACGGAAAACGATCGCATTTGTCCCTGTGGAAAAAAACTTGTTGAATATTCATGCTTTTTCACTATGGCTATTGATAATTAATAAAGT
Source organism: Stenopsyche tienmushanensis (assembly GCA_008973525.1). Classification (NCBI taxonomy): domain Eukaryota; kingdom Metazoa; phylum Arthropoda; class Insecta; order Trichoptera; family Stenopsychidae; genus Stenopsyche; species Stenopsyche tienmushanensis. The sequence continues at coordinate 692,439 of WACJ01000009.1, read as the reverse complement.
GGACTGCAAAAAATAATACGGCCATTAATAGCAGTAACCCGGCAATACGATAAAATTTGGCGCAAATAAAAGGGGGTGGATTATTGGCGAATAATGTGCTCTGCAGACCTCGGCCGCACTCATTTTGGCTCGTAATACACTTCACCCTATTGTCTTTGAATAACTAAAATTCCAATAATTTCACCGTCGATTTTCTAGCAAGGCTTTGGAATATAATTTCGGGATATGAGAATATAGTTTTTCATAATAGGATGCTGATAAACCGAAATTCGTGGATAGATTTAAGCACCAAAAGATAATTTTATAACAAAATTAGACAATTTTTGTAAATAATATATTTGAATTAATTACATATTATGATACTTAATGTTTTAAAATTCTCTCTGGCAACTTTTTCAGAATCTGATGACTTATGACTTTCAATGACAACCATAACGTTTAAAAGCCCTAATAAATATTAAAGCTTAACGGTTTTTTTTACTTTAATACTTTAATCGTAAAGTATAGTACATTTTACCTGTAGGTAGTCCAATAGTGAGGGGTTGTACTCGTAACTCAATTATATTGGGTTCAAATCTACAAGAGGTGTGTCTGGCTAACAAATTTTTAAAAACATATATACGCCATGAATATTAAAATGGTTGTTGATGGTTGCATAAAAGGGATTGCTAAAAGCCACCCCAAAAATAAAGTACAAATATAAATATTGCGTTAATTATTGATGAGGTACTCTGATTAGATGGTTAATATAGACATATTAAATTAAACATCAGAAATATTTAAATTCACTCATATCAGGTGGATATCAGAGGAAGCAACGCAAACCTAATTATTTTAAAAAATAAAGTGATATTATAATATAATAACTCTTTTGATGCTGTTACAGCTTAAAAATAAAAATCATGAATGTCGTATAAAATTTTAAAATAACCTTTAAATAGGAATTTATTCAATATAATTGAATACGCGTTGCAATGCCATAAGCGCTTAGTAATTATTTGAAAATAAACGCAGTACGTGGTTTATTGCTTCAAGTCACGTGTAGTGCGAGCCGAAGATCTGGGATTCAAAAGCATATGCACATTGGCTCTTGTCTCGAAGACCGACTTAACCATCGTATTGCTCCCGCATCCTATCTCTCCCCGTCCCCGCAACCCAAACTTCATTTTACCAGACCAATATGCGCCAACATGGTGCATCCATACAATATATGTTATTTTGCAAGTGTAAACAGTATGTTGACAAAGTTTTATCGCAATCGGATGAACGGTATGGAAGCGCATTACATACGAACAAACAGATATTAATTTTTATATATTAGATAATATTGGTGACATACGTATAACTATTTTGATTATATACGTTTGAAAAAAGATATTTAAATTTGTTTATTTGTGTATAAAGTTAAAGCAAAGAAACGCACAGATATGTGCGCACGGTATATTTAGTGTTAATGTAAATTTTAATCATAAAATTTATGGCCCATTAACGCTATTACAAATATGTCATTAAGTATAAACAAAGTAGTAATTATTTTTTTTGTAGATGTAACATATTACAAATATTGCTTTAAGAGTAAGGCTATTAAAATATGGATTAACTTTTTATGATAATTGTATTTAATAAGTCTATTTTCAAGTGTTGAAAGAAAAGAAAACCAGCTGTAGGAAATTTGTACTTCAAAAGAACTCGCATTTCCATTGTCGAGAGAGAGATAATTGCTTCTAATAAGCTTTTCTTTCTACATACGCTGCTGAAAATAAATTTTCATGGCATTGAAAAAAAAACTAGGCGTAGTTTTCTCACGCTGAGCTAATTGTTTCAAGGGTGGAATTTCCACATAGAATTTTGAAGAAAAGCGACGAACATTTTCCCTGGAAAAAATTACTAACATCGCGCCGTCTTAATTACGGGACGCAATAATGGCCCAATGAAAACACGTGTTCTTTGTAACCGGGCACAACGGCCACTTGGCACGAAAATTGCCACAGGAGGCCAAAGAGAAAAAGCTTTAAAAATAATTTAAAACAACTTTATACTGAAACTTTTGCCGCTCCGGGTAATCCTTTTAATAAATTGGGTCGGGTCGAGCCTGGAATGCGAACGGCGCGTATAATTTGGACATCTTTTGCCCGCGTAATGATTGGTTCATCGTCTGCTATGAATTTGTTAATTTCCTGAAAATTCGACGCGTGCATGCCCAGCCCCCTTGGCATGTGAACGAAAATGAGAAATAAACACACCCCTACTAATTTTTCTTTTTTCCCCGTCGAAAGGGAAACGCTGATGATCCCTGCTGGCGGAACGGAAAATGGGTCGTTACAACTTCAACGAAATAATTTTGACACATTATTTATACAATATGCTATAAGCCTGTGAAATTATAATACCACAATTGATAAAAGTTCCATGCAACTATTTTATTATGAAAAATTTAATAAAATCAAAATAAGGGCATTAACTTCAACAAAAATCAATTCAAGTCTGAGATGAAAGCTTTTTGGCTTTAGTTCTGAACTCTTTAAATAAACGTTTGAATTTAAACTTGTGGTAAAAATGTAAACCAATTAATCTTAATGATCAAAATTGATCATATTTCCGTCATATCATATCATATCATATTTTTATTTACAAATAAAAGGCTCATATAGAAATCGTACATACTATTGTATATAACCGATAATGGTATCTTAAGAAAAAAGTCTTTTAGTTAAAAAAGTAAGCACCCGGACAGTGAGAGGTAATCGATTGTAAACTTTTACTTGGACTTTATGATAAGAAAATATGCTTTTAAAATGTTTTTTTTTTAATGGACATTAAGGAAGTTTTGCTACCGGACTTTTTTAATATCCATCAATGGAATGTAATCACATTCACATTATCTCCATCAAACATTTATCTCCCCATGTGCTCGATATTGAACGTAGCATAAAATTCATGTACGTATCGAAAAACGCTTTCATGGCTTATTTCATATACAATAAAATCTACATAGTTTCCTAGAATATAAAGTGGATATAAATTAATCAGAATTGTACGTTAATAAATCTGTGCTTCCGTGAGAATACTTCGTAATAAATTGGAAACATAATAGGAAAAGCGGAAAGAAATGTCATTTTTTTGTAATTTGGAGAAATTTTTTTTTTAATAAAAGCTATACAATATTACCCAATTAAATAATTTCCATTGTTAGTTATAATTGCCCTCCACAAATTAGATAGCTTTTTAATGCCTCTTTCATAAAATTCGGCCAGTTTTCCACTAAAGTAAGAATCTAAATTATTTTTTACTTGTTCCACAGAAGTGAATTTTTTATCACGAAGCGAATGTTTTAATGACTTAAAAATATGATAATCTGAAGGTGCAATATCAGGAAAATATGGTGGATGTTGCAGCACTTCCAAATTCAGCTCCCTTATTTTATTCTGCGTAATCCTTGCTGCGTGTGGTCTTGCATTATCATGCTGTAATATTATTCTTTAGTTGTTAACTAGCACTGATCGCTTTTTGAGCATTTCAGCTTTTAAACTATCTAATTGTGCACAGTGTAGCTCTGCTGTGATAGTTTGGCCAGGTTTTAATAATTCGTATTAAATTACGACAAAAAAATACCACCAAACACAAAGGAGGATCTTTTTCAGTGATAATGACGTTCGAGGAGTAGAAACGGTACTTGATTTGTAGAAAGCCACTGTTTTTTTCCTTCTCAGATTGTTGTAGAAGATCCACTTCTCATATCCAGCAACGATCCTTTTTAAAAATGTATCGGTTTCATACCTGGACAATAGCGATGAACAAATGGTTATCCATTGTTCCAAGACCGTTGATGACAACTTGTGCGATACCCAAATTCCCTGTCTATGTTTTTTCCAGAGACTTTTTAAATAGTCTTTTACTGTCGATCAGGGACAACCGATGTCTAGCGATAATTTCTTTATTATTTTTCGAGGATCAGATTCTACCAGAGAATTTAATGCGTCATCATCGATTATTGAAGGTTGTTCTGATTTTGATTTATTTTTTAAATCTCTGTCACCACTTTTGAATTTTTTGAACCATCTATGGCATTTTCGAATGTTTAATATGTTGCCATGTGTATCACAGATGATCTGGGTAGCTTCTTTTGCTTTTAATCCTTTATCGAATAAAAACAGTAAACAAGATCGCAAATGAGTCTTATTAATTTCTGGCTTGAATATTTTCACTTTGGCTAAAAAAATATTAAAATATTTAAAAAAGTAAGACAAACAACAAAGCTTCAAAATGACATCAATATTGATGTATTCACTTAACAGCAACCCGAAGCAAACTGACGGCAAAGACGCAACCACAAAAAAAAGACATTTCTTTCCGTTTTATCTAATACTAAATCTGCCACTAATGGTTATAGAAATAGCATGATCAAAACTTCGTTTAAATAATTGTATTTCTATAATGATTTCATAATTTAATTTTGCTTGCAGGTCGTGCTAACAATTAGCTTTATTTGTTCAAAATAAATATAAAACTGTTGAAGCTAATTAGGCTTAAATAAATATTTCTATTGTAAGATTTTCTTTCATTTAGTCGGAAAATGATAATTTGGAAAACGTATATAGTATATTTGGAAGATATCCAAAAGCGATAGCTCCCGTCATATTACTTTCGTTAAATTAAAAACTAGTAAATATCAAAATTCGCACGTACAAAATGCGGTGATGAAAATTCAGGCATGCTGAATTTCAGAATATTAAACTTCTGAGAATCTCACGTGAGGAAAATAATATTTTATTACTTTCGAATGCTTAACATACATTATATATGAGCAGAAGTAGATGTTCACACGAGAAATATCCGTATGCGGCTTATCTATACCTTCATTCTCTGGAGAATTTCAGAGCTCTCCCTTTGTGAATACAGGGAACAATCGGCAAATGGATGCTGACGATGTAAAAAAAGCGTAGATTTCTTCGATGCTTCCACGTGCTATGCGAGCTTAGCACACGTGTAATTCCAAATTGAGGTTGGCACCGATGAGTTTTTGCACAAGCAATTGATTGGTGTTGAAAGTATTCCAGACTTGCAACTGCATACTCCGACGGAATCCTGATTTTAAAATGGGACATTGTATATCTCTTAAGGCATAAATTCATGAATTTAAAACAAAATTGGAAACATTACATAACAACTGTAAGATTCCCTACTCAACTTTTTTTAAAATCAATTTAATGGGATTTAACATTTAAGCACCCAATAAATTCATCTCAATTTCTAGAAGTATCAATCTAAAATTGGTATGCCGTAAAATGTGTCAAGGCATTATATGAAATGAAAGCTCCGTAGCTGCATTGTCTAATGAGCATCGCTAAGGATTAAATTTAATATTACAATTTCATCCAATAGGTAATACATTCATACTCAATACTTCTCAAATTTAATCTACTATAAGTTAACTCTACTATACTTATATTATTTGAGAAAGTGCGTACAATAAGTTGGCAAAGTTTTATTGCAATCGAATTAATGGTTTGGCAGCGTATAAAATACAAACAAACAAATTTTTATTTTTGTATATTAAATCTATGCTTATGTTACTCCCGCAATCTTAAGCAATAAGTGCACGTAGTTTTATTGCAATTCAATTAACGGTATGGCAGCACATTTCGAACGAACAAAACCCAATTCATTTTTATATATCAGATAACCATGACGAATGAATGGTATATTATATGTAATTAAAGTTTTTTTTAGATTAATTTCGTAAATAATTTATTTTAAAAAAAGGACATATTTATATAAACCATCTTCTATATAATTTTGGAAAGCAGACCCAAATTTTGTATGAACTTCAAGCCTTGTATAACACGGATTTGTATTACACGGAGTTTTTCATATAACCGTGTTATACGAGGCCCAGATTCTTATAAACTAGAAAAACCGCATTGCATAAAGCATTTGCAAATTTAAAGCCTTATGAAAATATAAATGATACACTTTTATTTTGATAAGGTGATTTAAATGAAATCATAGAATTAATCTAATATATAAAAATAAGTTGCGTTTCCCGTCTAATGCTCGGGCGAAATGGGTTGATATGCGCGTTCATCGGATTGAGACAAAACTTGGTCCACTTATTGCCAAGGGATCAGGGGGTGACATAGGCATAGTACAATTAACTTACAGTAGATTTTTAATTCAAAACTTAATGTGTGAAAGTTGTTGATTCTGACGTGTTTGAGATTACGCGTTGCTAAGGCTATAGGTATATAGTACCTACAAGTTGCAGTAGGAGGCGTCGTGTCGTCGTCACATACAACACATACGTCAAACGTCAATGTCATTTGCAGGTTATCCATCGGCGTGAGTCAATTATATCCAAATTATTTATCGCAAGCACTTTTAAAATGCTTCATTTCATTCATCGCTTATTCACGTACGTAACAACCGAAAAAGTACGTTTGAGTGCTATCCGATAAAAAATCAGACGACCAACGTGCAACGAGAATCGAAAGTACATGTTGATTTGAATATTGCTGCATTTCAATATGATATTCATTACGATTACAGATTGCATCCCAGTGTAAAATGGATAAAGGTTAAATCCTGTTAACGAGGGGCAAATTTATTGGTAAATTGAAAACGCCTTCATTTCGACACAATGAAAACAAACAAACCTAACCTAACCAGATTTGAATTTAAATTTAATTTAAAAAATAAAAAACAAGAATCAAATGAATAATTATTTTATTTAATAACAATATGTTGACGATTGATTTGATTTGATCAGAGCTTGATTTTCAATCAAGCTCTGATCGAAATCGAAGACATTTGCTTAACCATCAACATCAAAGAATTCATTCAACAAGAATTCGTTCTGCACTTGAACAGCAGTACAATGCTAATGATTTGGATGCATTTGTCGAAGCAAACGAACAAATTTTGCTTGCGGAACAAAAATTGACCTACGATACAATTACAAATGATCTGTTCTTCCTTGATGCGCCTGGCGGTACTGGAAAAACGTATCTCATCACTTTACTATTGGCTCACATTCGATCTCAAAATAGAATTGCTTTAGCTCTTGCTTCATTAGGTATTGCGGCAACATTATTAGATGGTGGACGAACAGCGCATTCGGCATTCAAATTGCCATTAGATATGCATTTATTGGAAGCTCTGACATGTAACATTCCTAAAGTTTCTGACATAGCTAAAGTTTTGAAAATTTGCAAGGGGATTATCTGGGACGAATGCAATGCTTGATCGAACTCTTAAAGACTTACGATCAAATGCAAAACCGTTTGGTGGCGCTCTAATTTTATTATGTGGCGACTTTCCACAACCTCTTCCAGTGATGCTTTCATCGACACCAGCTGATTCTTGCCTCAAAGCATCGCATCTTTGGAGAGACGTGCGAAAACTGACATTAAAGACAAATATGCGGGTACATTTGTAGCGTGATGCGTCGGCAGCCACATTTTTAAAACGACTATTGAACATTGGTGAAGGAAAAGTGCATGTTGATGCTACCAAGTTTATTTCATTTCCATCGAACTTTTGCGTTGTTGTGCCATCCATCGATTTACTCATTCAGAAAGTTTTTCCGCAGATTTTTAGTAATTATAAAAATCATTATTGGCTTTGCGAACATGCTATTTTGGCAGCAGAAAACACCGACGTCAATACAATCAACCACACAATACAATAACAAATTGCAAATGATTTTGTTACCTACAAATCGATTGATAGCGCCATGAATGCAGACCAAGTTACTAACTATCCAATCGAGTTTTTAAATTCGTCAGATCTTCCTGATGTGCCATCTTACAAATTGGAACAAGACTCACTATGAAGAAATTGATGCCGAATATCATCGAAACAACTATATATTCTTAATGGAAAGTCGAAAGGAGAAGATGTGCTCATTCCCACCGACGTGCAATTTGATAAGAGACGACTGCAGCTCCCCGTTGGACTTGCATTCTCAATGACCATCAACAAGGCACTTCAAGTGTGCGGAAGAATCTATAAAATCCACGTTGGACAGCAGAGAAATTTATTTGTATTTGTTAAAGACGGAAAAGCCAAAACTATTCTCTACCCTAAAGCACTTAGCAGAACAATTAAGTAAGCAAAATGTATGCTTTTAATATTTTTTTCTTTATATATCATTCAATATCAATAAATGTATTAATTGTCGGAAAAAATATCATTATTTATATCATTGCTAATTAAACAAGATAACTCTTTCAAATTTCAAATGGTATTTTTAGAACTATTTCTTCTGTGGCAGCAACGCGCCGGGTACCAGCTAGTCTAATATATAAAAATAAGTTGCGTTTCCCGTCTAATGCTCGGGCGAAATGGGTTGATATGCGCGTTCATCGGATTGAGACAAAACTTGGTCCACTTATTGCCAAGGGATCAGGGGGTGACATAGGCATAGTACAATTAACTTACAGTAGATTTTTAATTCAAAACTTAATGTGTGAAAGTTGTTGATTCTGACGTGTTTGAGATTACGCGTTGCTAAGGCTATAGGTATATAGTACCTACAAGTTGCAGTAGGAGGCGTCGTGTCGTCGTCACATACAACACATACGTCAAACGTCAATGTCATTTGCAGGTTATCCATCGGCGTGAGTCAATTATATCCAAATTATTTATCGCAAGCACTTTTAAAATGCTTCATTTCATTCATCGCTTATTCACGTACGTAACAACCGAAAAAGTACGTTTGAGTGCTATCCGATAAAAAATCAGACGACCAACGTGCAACGAGAATCGAAAGTACATGTTGATTTGAATATTGCTGCATTTCAATATGATATTCATTACGATTACAGATTGCATCCCAGTGTAAAATGGATAAAGGTTAAATCCTGTTAACGAGGGGCAAATTTATTGGTAAATTGAAAACGCCTTCATTTCGACACAATGAAAACAAACAAACCTAACCTAACCAGATTTGAATTTAAATTTAATTTAAAAAATAAAAAACAAGAATCAAATGAATAATTATTTTATTTAATAACAATATGTTGACGATTGATTTGATTTGATCAGAGCTTGATTTTCAATCAAGCTCTGATCGAAATCGAAGACATTTGCTTAACCATCAACATCAAAGAATTCATTCAACAAGAATTCGTTCTGCACTTGAACAGCAGTACAATGCTAATGATTTGGATGCATTTGTCGAAGCAAACGAACAAATTTTGCTTGCGGAACAAAAATTGACCTACGATACAATTACAAATGATCTGTTCTTCCTTGATGCGCCTGGCGGTACTGGAAAAACGTATCTCATCACTTTACTATTGGCTCACATTCGATCTCAAAATAGAATTGCTTTAGCTCTTGCTTCATTAGGTATTGCGGCAACATTATTAGATGGTGGACGAACAGCGCATTCGGCATTCAAATTGCCATTAGATATGCATTTATTGGAAGCTCTGACATGTAACATTCCTAAAGTTTCTGACATAGCTAAAGTTTTGAAAATTTGCAAGGGGATTATCTGGGACGAATGCAATGCTTGATCGAACTCTTAAAGACTTACGATCAAATGCAAAACCGTTTGGTGGCGCTCTAATTTTATTATGTGGCGACTTTCCACAACCTCTTCCAGTGATGCTTTCATCGACACCAGCTGATTCTTGCCTCAAAGCATCGCATCTTTGGAGAGACGTGCGAAAACTGACATTAAAGACAAATATGCGGGTACATTTGTAGCGTGATGCGTCGGCAGCCACATTTTTAAAACGACTATTGAACATTGGTGAAGGAAAAGTGCATGTTGATGCTACCAAGTTTATTTCATTTCCATCGAACTTTTGCGTTGTTGTGCCATCCATCGATTTACTCATTCAGAAAGTTTTTCCGCAGATTTTTAGTAATTATAAAAATCATTATTGGCTTTGCGAACATGCTATTTTGGCAGCAGAAAACACCGACGTCAATACAATCAACCACACAATACAATAACAAATTGCAAATGATTTTGTTACCTACAAATCGATTGATAGCGCCATGAATGCAGACCAAGTTACTAACTATCCAATCGAGTTTTTAAATTCGTCAGATCTTCCTGATGTGCCATCTTACAAATTGGAACAAGACTCACTATGAAGAAATTGATGCCGAATATCATCGAAACAACTATACATTCTTAATGGAAAGTCGAAAGGAGAAGATGTGCTCATTCCCACCGACGTGCAATTTGATAAGAGACGACTGCAGCTCCCCGTTGGACTTGCATTCTCAATGACCATCAACAAGGCACTTCAAGTGTGCGGAAGAATCTATAAAATCCACGTTGGACAGCAGAGAAATTTATTTGTATTTGTTAAAGACGGAAAAGCCAAAACTATTCTCTACCCTAAAGCACTTAGCAGAACAATTAAGTAAGCAAAATGTATGCTTTTAATATTTTTTTCTTTATATATCATTCAATATCAATAAATGTATTAATTGTCGGAAAAAATATCATTATTTATATCATTGCTAATTAAACAAGATAACTCTTTCAAATTTCAAATGGTATTTTTAGAACTATTTCTTCTGTGGCAGCAACGCGCCGGGTACCAGCTAGTAATAAATAAAAAATTATGCTGATGAAAATTTCTGAACTTTGAGCATTTTTATTTTTAAAATTAAAAAATATAACATTTACAATATTTTCTAAGTTATGAAAATGAATTTGTTTTTTGCGTTTGGCTCTAAAGACGTCGGTTAAACAAAAAGGAGGTTTTTTGCACTCGTTAAGGTTAGATCTTGGAAGGTACAACCCTAATGCAAGGAACGAAAATAAAAAGAAAATAGATTTCTATTTCAATATTCTCCACCTGCTACTACCACAAACATTGGGACCCTTTATCAAGGGGAGCTCATCAAGATATATAATGAAATTTCGCGCTGAAAGTGAATTTGGAAGGAAAATGGATTATTATTTAATAAAACTACCCCTTTTTGGTGGTCGCCCTCTCTGCGTATTTTTCATCAGAACTATACAAGTTTGGACTCTATGATTTATTGAGTTGGCGTACACATATTTTTTCATTAGCTAAAATGTGTCGCATTGTTTGCGACACATAATTGTTTTTAATCAAAGTCGAACCCTATGTTCGTCGCGTGTTTAATTTTTTTTTGTCTGAATGAAAGCCTTCTCTTTGGTGACCTTGGTGGTCTGTAAAATAAACTTTCAGCTATGAAAAAAATATCAACGCTGACATTCATAAAATAAACTCTCAGCGACAATGAAATTCATAAGCAAATATTACTGCAATAATTAAATCTCAATGTATTATTTAAGAAATTATTTTGGAAATGTTCAGTCGTCATGATAGTCAAAATGTAATATTTCATAGTCAACTAGGGTTGTCTTTGAATCGACGACGTCAGCTACGACCCGCGTGCCTACCCTTACTTTATAGTGACCTAGGTCTTGCTGAATCCTTGAAATACTTGTCATATACCAAAACGAACGACCTGGGTAGTTCATTCGGATTTCAACAGCAGTTTTGAATACATAGTAAATGTAATATGCCATTTATTTGGATGAGAAGTATTTCCTATTTCAATAAAACCGTACTCGTCTACAGATTTATGTTGAATGGTATTACATAGAAAAACATGTATTTTGCTCTAATAAGACCATTTAATCTATAATACGCAGAAATTTCATTTAAAAAACTTTTATTTATTGAAATATCTTTTCATATGAATAAAGACGATAAATTAGTCTATGTCAAAGACTGACGTGTTATACACGGATTTTATGGATGTTTCACACATTTCAAATGCGCCCGTGTTCATACAAAATTAAGGTTTGCATTCATTGCATTCAAAATAATATCGAAGATGGTTTATATATATGTGGACTTTATTTTTTTTAAATAAACTTATATACTTTTACGAAATTCCATATATTTTATTCTTTTTCAAGATCTGTTTTGGGTTTCCATCATTAGAAAATTCTAAAAGAGTATTTCTGGTTTTAGCCTTCAAAAATTCGGTAAAAAGCTATTATCTGCTTTTAGCGTATAAATCGTTACGTATTTCATTATAAGGTTCCAAAATCTGTTATAATTCTCTCTTGAATTTTAAACTTCTTTCTTATTAATCCAAGCTGTATAAAACGTGGTGGGATGGAGGTGTTCGGGTGCAAATAGATATATTGTTTTCTTTATTGATGAAGCAAGAGAAAAGGGATAGAGAGAAAGGTTTGGCTGTGGGAAGGACGTCTTCCCACAGCCAAGGCAATCCAACGACTCCCATCTCTTATGCGTAAGAAGAGCTTGATGTCGCTGTTTCAGACGCAATGTGTCTGCAGTACCATAGAAAATATCACTGTTAAATTGACTCATTAAACCTGAAGAAAGATGGAAGCTAAATTTATCTTTCTAAAATACTGAAAATTATCAATTCAATCATTATGATGGATTTAGAATCAAAAGTGACTTAAGTTAAAAATGTATCTTTTGATGAATATTTGTTGTTAATTAGATTGATTTATGCTTAATTTGATACATTTCCATTAAATTAAATAAACGAAATGCTTATGTATTCATTATTCGTGACCTATTTATTTGCATTCCTTTGAAAATTCGTCGTTCAGCCGTTTTAAAAATTGCCTCGCGAAATTGAATGGTTCGCATTTTCCTCGTGAAAATAAGAATTTCAGCAATACTCGCAATGCATACTTGTAGGGGAAAAAATCATATGACAGAAATCCCTCAAATATATTTTGAATATATGCTTAGAAATCGAGTACGAATATAAACCATTTGAATCTATGTTTTATTTATGATCTCCTTAGTATATTCCAGTCGTGCACCAATGCGCCATATAGAGGCCCCCGAATGAAAAAATATATATTTTCGACAAAAAGTCGATTTGGTTACAAACTATCTGACCTCTAAGCCATCTCATCCTACCCTTTTTCCCATCTTTGTCGCTCCCTGTCTATTACCAGCCATCGTTCTTTCTCTACATAAAAAAGCATATCGTGACGGCTATACTTAAGCTGTCCGTCGTACTTCGTTTTCGTGCTTCAAAATAAATGGTATAATTTCGGTAATCCGCAATTCATTCCATCGAATGTCATTTTTATATGAAATTGGGAAATATATTCCGATTGTACGATTTACCTGGAGAATTTCCGTATTTGTTCAGTAATGGAATATTTATTATTAATCTTGCTTTTCGACGTACCTACAACAACCATAATAATTTATTCATTCGTGTGTAATCTAATAGTGCACAATTACAGATGAAAGCTAAAGGGCTCTTTTAATATGCTGTGTGGGAAATCATGCCAATCATTTGTATAGACCAATTCAAATACATAAAGGCACTTCAATCATTGTTTATTAAGCTAAATAATAAACAATCCATCAATGACTCCATTCGCTTGAATATATATTAATTTTGACATACAGTGTTAACTCATTACCGTCATTGAAAAAACAGAAGATCAAGCAGTTCCTTAAGTGTTTGCAAGATTTTTATGTAAAAATAATTCATTTTTCATTAATATTAGAATATTTTATAGTGTAACTAAATTTGCCTATTATGATTTGTATTTTTTGATAAGAATTTACAAAGTTTGATGTAGCTTAAAAACGATTAATCTAGGCTAAATATAAACATATCAATTCGCATTTAACAATGAAAACCATGGAACAAAATCAATGTCTCAAACGTTAAAGGTTAAAGCTCAAGGAATTAAGGCCATGCATTGTTAAATATTAATATTCGGCAAGTGTATAAAAAAAAATAACACCAATAAATATATCAGGAACGTTTTATGATATTCTTAATATGAGACGTCGTATATGGTTCCGTGAGAACGCTTCTAGTGTTTCATTAATGATCTCCTTTGATCATCAAATCATAATAAAAATGAAAAGCATTTCAAAATAGTTATATGTATAAAATTTTTGGCATGTTGGCTTAGTAGATTTAATCCTTGACCTTTATTATAAAGGTTCAGGTTCAGGTATGAAGTGCCAGTGGCAAGTATCTAACTTAACCCAAAAGCCCCCCCCCCCCGAAAATCTAATTTATTTTTTAAAATTAACTTATATTATAAACACAATATATTAAATACCATTATAATGTATGTTTTAAAATACTATACAAAGATAGTCCCAAAAGTACCCGACTTAATGTGTAGATAGCGGTTGCTGTTGTAAAATAAAATACTATGATAGAAAGTATATATAGGCTACGTTGCTTCCATGATCGTATAAATCATAGAAAAGCCCTAAAAGAGGACGGAATGGCAATAAGGTTTGCGTGTTCAATCGGTCCGCTTTTCGGACCGCTGATATGACAAATGAGCGCCTCAAGATCGGATGCTATACTCAATACCCAATCACTAATTTGGATTTCGTCAAACACATGCGACTGTGGAACAAATACACAGGATCTTTAATAGAATACACAAGGACTTAGAAGACAGAAAATATTGTTCGGTAGCATTCCTTGATACTCAGGCTTTTGACAAAGTGTGGCATCCGGGCTTGTTATATAAAATTGGAAAACAACTGCCCACAAATTACTTCTTCATATTCAAATCATACCTGACCAACAGAACATTCTACGTCAAATACGAAGATGAAGCCATGATATAAAATCCGGTGTCCCACAAAGCAGCGTACTTGGTCCAGTTTTATACCTTTTATACACAACCGACATTTTGACAACAGACACCATGACAAAAGCCACCTTCGCGGATGACACAGCTTTTCTAACTTGGCACAACGATCCCGCAATAGCGTCTCAACTGCTCCAACATGACCTTAACAATATACAAAAATGGCCCAAGGAATGGCGCATACAGGATAATTAAAGTAAATCTACACATATCACTTTCACTCATAGACGAGAGATCCTCCTGTCAAAAGTATATTAAAACTAATCTGGACATATGGGATACAGCTCTGGAGTACCGCATCAAACTCCAATATTGACAATCTCCAACGCTTTCAATCCAAAGTGCTGCGTACTATAGGCAACTTTCCATGGTACGTGACAAACGAAACGATACACAGAGAATTAATCATACCAACATTGAGGCAGGAGATTGAAAACCATAGCCAAAAATACAAGAGAAGATTGGACACACACCCAACCGCCTTATTTAAGAGCTAATCAGCCAAGCCTCCGGAACGCGTAGACTGAATAGGTGTATGGTTCATGACCTGGACAAAAGATTCTAATGAATGAACATTAGTTCCTCATTAATGAATGGAGACATACACAAGCCAGCAACGCCATAAGAATGTCCCCCAACGGATAGATTGTTTAAAAAATATATAATAGATTTTTAATGGACTTGTATATACAAATATTGATGATTAAATATATCCATATATTTATATACTTGAGAAGCTAGAGAGAATTTGAGCTTGTCCAATTCTAATCATCATAAGTAAAAATGTATAAATGACTATTGAAATAATTAACTGTATTCTACATCAGCATTCTAAGAAGATTGCATCGAAGATGGAAGTCAATTATCTTTGGTAAGGCGTATGTATTGTTTGGATACCTCATCGTTAGTCAACTGCCAGCTTAATGGGTTGCATTTCAACATGCATTGCTTTGATTGCAAGACAAAGACAAACTCTATCAACTACCTAATTTGAATTGATGGATTGAAAATGAGATATCATTCAACATGACCAGATACAGTTGTATCCAAGACATACTTATTTGTTAGTGAAATGATTTTGTGTCGTATAAAAATTATTCGATTGAAATTATTTATTACTCATCATTTTTGATCAAATTTGTAACAATTTGAATCCAAAATATGACATTATCGCCATAAAAGCACGATTTTATTGCAATGAAACACCACGTTTGTATCAAATGTCATATGTGTACTAAATTAATAATCTTAAAGTATATGAAAATTGTTTCAACAACATGTTAATATCATGGTTTTGTCCATTTTTTTCGCATTTACATAGTATAATAGCTACTCACTCAGGCTTGGGTAATTCGCACGAAAGTTCATTTGTCCATATTCATGGTCTCATTCACTTCGTGTCTAAGTATTTTATACAAAGCCCTGTGTTGTTCGTTATTTCGTAACTATTTGAATAGTTCCGGATATAATACAGGGCTGTCAAAACAATGGCATAATGGTGTATTTGCGCATGAAGAAAATTCGAAAATTTTCATTTGGAGCGGTGATTCTTCACGTTCAGTCAAAGTTTGTTTCGACCCCAAAATGACGTTAGCACATATTTACCCCGTCGATTTGTCCGAAATATAAATCAAGCAGTTTCTTATACGGTTTTTCGCCGTGGAAAAAGATCGCCCTCGCGAACATCGCGTGTTTGATCAATATTAGGCTAAGAAGCTGACGTTTCCAAATACTATGTCTAAACTGACTAATGTATGCACGCGAAGAGCGAAATAGTCGTTCTCGTCGTTGAATGTCCCATCAGATGTAATTTTTCAATTCGGTCTGATATTTATGACAAAAATAATATGATATTTGATTTAAAGTAGGCTTTGCTTACACGATAAAAAAGTGGAGTTTCCGTATATAAATCATTCGATCGTTCTTATTTTTGTTACTAAATTTAAAAAAATGTTCTTTAGATGTTTTAATTGAATTGTAATAAATTTTTGAGCAAATAATATCGTCTTTATAACATTATATTCAGAATTAATTTTGAAGTGTAATTTATATAAAGGGGGTAGAACAAATCGGGTTGAATGAGACGTAACGTGAAATTTTCAAGCAGAAATTAATCGGAAAGAGAAGGAAAATTGTCTTTACTCACTTCATCGCACACAAACACAATACAGTAAAACAGTAGCACTTTTTTATATATTACACAAACACATCTTCATATTTTAGTTAACAATTTCCATTATTTAGAAAGTGAAATGGAGGAAAAATAAATACTCTTTTAGACAGTTATAGTAAAAATGATCGTTTTCTATGCATGATTTTGATAAAAAATAATCATATTTAAACATGATTATAATAATATAATTGTCCTTTTTTAGCCATACATTCACCCTATATAATAATTCAACTCAATAAGTTCGTAGGATGCTTTTGAACTCCCTATTTTGAGATGCGCATGCTATTTTATTCATCGATTACCCCGAGAAAGGAAGAATTGTTAATATTAATATATATATGGCGTTATTGGTGTATTAAACGGAAGAAATTGCGATAAAACGACCCCAAGTGAAGAAGAAAAATGTGCTCCTTTTACCAAGATAATGCACCGTGTCACAAATCGATCGCAACAATGGCAAAATTGCACGAATTGCATTTTGAATTGCTTCCCTATCCACCGTATTCTCCGGATCTGGCTCCCGACTACTACCTGTTTGCAGATCTAAAAAAAAATCTCCATGGAAAGAGGGATTTGGTTCAAATGAAAAAGTAATTGCCGAAACTGATGCCTATTTTATGCTCAAAGATCGTTCTACAAATAGGCATCAAATGCTAGAAAAGCGTTAAATTTATCACTCCTGAAGGAGATGGGATGTTGATGAATAATCATACGAACTTTTTGAGTAATATATTGTACACTAATATGAACCTAACCTTATTAGAAGTAAGCAATCCAAACCCTAAAATTATATTGATTGATTAAGATCAATATTTTATGAAGTATTTTGATCATATTTTAAAGGTAAAAGTATACGTATTTTTAGAGATCTTTAAGAAAGGACGACGGAATTCGCCACGATTCAACGAACTCAGTTTTTAAAGTCGCTTTATATGAATAATTTAAGGAACTTGCTCGAGTAGACGACGAATATATAAAATGGTCGTGATCCTCAACCGTAGAGCAACGATGCAAGAAGATTATGCTCTTTTTTAAAAGTTAATTAAAATTTGTTTCCCTTGTTCGGTTGATAGAGGTGATGCATGAGTCGTGTATATTTTGACTTGTAAGAGTGTGTTTAATGGAATTGTCCCTGAAAGCCAATGGAGCTAATTTTTTGAAGATGTGATAGCATTCCATTGCTTTCCACATATGCTTAAATTAGGAAATTATTGTGCAAAGAGGAATTCTATTAACGTTGTTTTCAAATTATGTATCAAATATTGTTGCAAATTCAATCACTCGTAAGGGATTTTTGATATTATTTACGTTTTTTAATCTTTAAATTATTTTTCCAAATGTGAAAATTTGGTAAATATGGAAGATGGGATAGAATTTTATAGGCAATTTCTCATCTCTAGTGATAGTATTTAGGGAGAAATTTGCATGTTTATGTATTTTTATCAGCTATTTCGTTATGCTTTGTTAATCAGGGATAGTTCGTGCGGCATACAAAAACTCATTTTGTTCGTTTTTTCGATGCGTTATAAATTAATGTGTATGGTTAATATTGGATATGAGGGTGTTTGTGACATTTTCTATCAATTAACGAGGAACTGTTTCAATTACAAATCCCTGAATATCTTCTTCATAATTTAACGATCGGTCTAATTTAGGGGTATTTTATAGTCTTTTGACATCTGATTTAAAGCATCTAAATCAAAATTATCATCGTTATCAACTGTTTATCGTTAGGGATGGTCAATAAATTTTATTCATGGTGCTTGTAGCTTTGATCGCGTTCAACCCCTGATTTAGAAAAACTAAAATTCAATACCAAATACTATTACTTTCATAAAAAAGTAAAGATATAAAATATACCTAAATTCGCACAAAAAAAGTTAATAAATAATCACGAAAATAATAAGTTAATTAAAAAATAGCACAAATTTGACTAATGATACAAGAAAGTCTCTAACCTCAAAAAATAGATATTTTCACAAAATAACGACTGTTTAAAAAAAGTCATTTTTGACCTTATTTTCTCAGCTTTTAAAATGGTTAAAAATTAAGTTTTGGCATAAATTTGGTAGGAATAATAGAGGATTACATAAAAAAATATAAACCCAATTTAAAGTACATCAATAAATTAAAACTTGAGATATCATGTTCAACCGTGTTGAAAATAGTAGTTTCGAGAAAAACGCGTTTAAAGATTTCATTCTGGTAGGACCAGTTTAGATACCACTTCAATAAAATAGCTATAATTATGTAAGTAGTAAGTATATTAGAAATTCCTTTGGAAAATATATTTTTAACGTTGGAACATTACATAGAACTATTTTCAAAATTCAAGACTAGAATACCTCATTAAAGGGTGTAGTCGTAATTCAGCGATAGCAGATGCCAACATGATCCAGCCAGAAACAGTCCAAAATAGTACCTTTTTCTAAATTTCGGTTAATGTTGATGATTTATTTTCTGTTTTATCCAAAATGAGGTTTAAGTGTAAGTTATTCGTTGGTTTCGGTCTTCCCCGTGTTTTTCCTTAATGTTTGTTACACAATAAGCTGCCACAAAACAAGAAAAAAATAGATTGTTGTTTTCATCACTGTGTCTGAACATATACGAAAGCGTGCGAATATAATAGTTTTCTTTCGGGCGAACCTAATAATAAGAGTTGGAGATTTAACCCAATATACCGGAGAATTGGTTAATGAAAAGTCTACATTCTTATAGTAAAACTCGCCAAAGTATGAGATAATTTACAATCGAGAAAATTACAATTTATGAGCGCAAACGAGACGGTGAATTTTTTCGGCGAAAGCATCAGAAAATATGGGTTTCCTTGATAAGGATTTTGAAGGTGGTGGAAGCAGCAGCGTAAATAGCCATTGAGTGTTCGACTTGTTGTCCGATGCTGAGATAATTTATCTCATTGGCTGTAATCGTGGAGTAAAGGCCCGCGGCGGCAGAAGATATATGGATTCGCCCGTCAGACCGCTGCCCACTAAATATCCTTCCGCCAGGTACCCACTGCATACAGCGCTGCGCCAAACTCTCAGCTCTTTAAATTACCATTAAACACTTGTATTATATAAAAGAATTTCGGAAAATATTCTACGATAAATTGCGTAAATTTACTGCATAAATAATTTTTAATAGTTTCGAGACAATACCGTTCAAGATTAACAGACGGAGAGCCCAGTGTAAATATTACTTATTTCCTAGATATGAAAAAATAAATTCTAAGTCATTAACTCAATAAATACCACTTATGATTATAAAAATAGACAAAAAACTTGTGTTTCCTTAAATATTAATACTCCATAAAAAGCCAATGACTTATATAGAAAAAGTGAAGATGCGTTCCATGGATTTGAAAAACCGCATAACTTTAAAACAGCTATATAAAATGTATCCAAAGTCGCACAAAAAAAGTTAATAAAGAAACAAGACAACAATAAGGCAATTAAAAAATAATATTTTTGATAACATTAAAGAACATCTTGTATCATTGGTAAAATTTTAAGAATGTCTGACTTTGGGAATCTCAAATGCCAGACATCCACTAGAGAAATATTAATTACTTTAATTACAAACTATCATCGCTTTATGATAATTTTCGTTGCGATTTTCGATATGACTCAAAATCGCTCTCTTCTTTGGAAGAATAGTATACCCAATGCCAACGTCATCGTTGTTCTGTGAAGATTTTCTCTTTCCAATAATATAATTTTTAATTAGTTAAGATGTCACTATAGTCCCTAACTAAAAAAAATACAAAATGGCGGCTGTTTAAAAAAAATGCAGTCAAATATTTTTTTGGCCTTATTTTGTCTCAGTTTTATTTTTTTTAAATAGTTAAAAAATAAATTTTGAAAAATGACGAAAAAAATATTTTTTTTCAAAAATCTAAACCAGAATAAAGGGCGTGGTCGCATTTCAGCGACACCAGATGCAAATTATAATTTTTTTCCAAATTTCGGTTAATTTTGATGATTTGTTTTCTATTTTGTCCAAAATATCCTGATACGTACTCTGAAATTTTAAAAAAATCTGCTTTACCGCATAACTTCGAAATCGCACAAAAAGAGGTTTGAGTAAAATTTGTTTTTAAATTTTTAAACAGAAAAAATAATGAAAGTTTAAACTGTGACTCGTTCACCAATAAAAAAATGGAAATGTTCTTAAAGAACTAAACGTACATATTTACTAAATATAAAAATATTATTTCAGTAACAAGGGTAAGTTATTTTTAATAAAAATTTATACTTTACTTTTTGCGAATTTTGAGCCTTTACTGAGCCTGAATGGTAGAAATTTAGCTTGAAAAAATATCGTATGATTTTGACATGTATTTAAATTTGTGTGTGCTGATGGCACACATAAATGTCAATATTTTAATCTTATTAAATATATGTAAATATCAAAATAAAAATTACAAATGCGTTATAGCCTTTTTTAGCATATTCGTATTATAATACGTACAAATACACAATTCAAATACAATTTTTATATAAAACTATGCACTGATAAATGTCGTTCTTATATTTTTCTCGTTTGCGTGCCATTTAATCCCTACGGTAGTACTATCGGTGACCCTCCGTAACCCCCTCCACTATTCAGAAAGAGCACTCTTGCACATTGAAGCTCGGAGACAGACAGAGACAGAGAGATCTTAGCGCAGTTCGGGAGCTTCCTCGTATGCATCACATGATTGTATAGATCGTTAAGCCCAAATTTATTGACTTATAATGATTTTGATTTCAAGTGTGTTATTTGTTTACGCAAAGAAATTACCAAATATTGTGTGCGATCGACAATGTTTGTTTTTTTAACTGCTTGCCGTTCTTCGCTGCGTGTTGAATGAGTCTTTGTCCAATTATTATTTCCTTCTAAAGGAGGAGCAAATGAATCGATTTTTTGTGCATTGTTTATGTAAAGAAATGACCCTGCCTCGAATTGAAGATTGTCTTACGCTGATAGGAGCTGACAGAAAGTAATCGGTGTAAAGCGATTATGACATCAACGACTTCATCGATTTTAAATTTGCTCACTAACGAAGAAGTTAATCAATGCAAATCACACAATTCAAGTAAAAAATAATCAGTTTTTGGCATTTTATCACGCTGATATACGCACCACCGATTGAAAACGAACGAACGAAATATTAATAATTTCGATCGATTGTCTCGATCCAGATTTGCTCTGATTTCCTGGATTTGAAAAAGTAAATACTAAGGAGATTAACAGAGTTATGCAGGGACATCCGTGAGTAAATTATTGAATTTGCAACAATAATTATTATTTAAATATAATGATAGTTTCGCTACTCACTCATAGATTTACTCCTCTCCTATTTAAATTATAATTCCTATCCAAATAATCCTATCCTTACTTTACTGCGCGTGGAAGGTAAATAATAAATCACAATATGAAATATATTTTCCTTAGTAAGGTCTCCTATGGAGATCGCTTGCGTTCGATAACGGATATAACACTTTTAAGAAAAGATGCGGCAAAATTGGATGTAGTCACCATTGAAATTTTACTTCAATCTATTGGCTGGTTTAAGAATTATATCAATTTTACGAAAGAAGTAATGTTTCATGACACTCTTTATATTATTCTCTCAAAGTGTATTTTTTAGTAATAAGATTTATATTAAATTCTATATTTTTGAGATATCAATGCTTCTGTTCCATATTAAACATGTCGTTGTTAAGCCTGATCACTATGAAACAGAATCATCTGAACATCGCATTCAATTGTATTACGACCCTAGGCCATTTCCACTCGTAAGGCAACATTATCTTATCAAAATTTTAAACTCGTGTATTATATATATTATGTATTATGTGTACCATATATTATATTCTATTCACTGTAAATGCTATTTATAATATTCTATAGATATTATTTTACAATAGAAACACGAATCTCCACGCCTATATATACCTATTGTATTTTACCAAAATTGTATTTCATATGAAAATGGACGAAAATGTTATAATTTTCCGAAGAAATTGTAGCCTTTTTATTGATATTGATTTAAATACATTCAACATCAAAACATAACTACATTAATTATTTCAAATTTGGAGTGACTATTAACAGTCAGAACGTAAATTAATAATCGTTTTTTAAACTTATTACTTTCATTTTTGAGCTAATTATTTCAAACCTATATGCAGTATATCAGGGGTCTTATGCATGATACTATGCAAATCAATTTGATTAATTTCATTGTTCAGACAAAATTAATGATTTTAAGCTTGATTAGCTTAGGCAGGGCTAGCTATTATTATGATACATTATATGCGACATTAATTTCAACATCATATAAGATAAAACATTCATTTATGGAATAAAATTTCAAATGGATACGTATATGTATCATTTGTGATGAAACATTTGAGGTTCTGTATTTTTAAATATACGGCGCGCTATTTACGGTTAAGTCCAGGAAAAATATCAAAAGTCGAGTAGCAAGATGGAATAATAGGACTCAGGAGTGAGTCTACGTAGACATTGCCATGTAAGCACTCCGTCCTACAAACAATGTTATCAAGCATCTAGTTTTAATGAGGGTATTATGTAACCGATTTACATATGGGGCTTACCATGAAACGGAGCACTGACCCTATGCTCAGCTAAAGTAGTGGGGCTTACACTACATCATAATTATAAGTATCATCCCGTCAGTAATTTTGAGTTAGATTTTGCAGATAATACGATTTCCATTGCATTTTGGAGCCAAAGAATCGCTGCAAGAGCACGAGTTTACCATTCGGGCGTAATTGTTTCTATAATGTCGTTCGCTCGCGGAAGTGCTTTCGAAAATGAAACCCAAGCTTTGGAGCGAGCGATCTTATTATGTATCTATAAGGGTCCTTCAAAAAGTAGAGGTTACTTAAATTGTATTTTGAAGCAAGTAATTATAGCAAACCGCTGGAAGGGATGCTCTTATATTCCTGTTATGAGTTAATAGATTAAAAAAATAATGCTTAAGGGAGAATATAATGTATCAATCTGTAAAATTAAATTTTACTAATCTTTCTTTTGAATATCTTCGATTAGGTTGCTTGAGTTTTTCTCAAATATTTTTTTTATGTATTCTTATCTCGATTTCTTCATTAGACTTAAATAATCTAAACTGCATCATTGTCCTAATAATAAACAATGTAACTGTATCTTGATAATGCCTTCTTCTCTTCATAGAGAGCTAAAATACTGGTATATGCACCCTATCGAGACCACCATTATTTTTACGCGTAAAAATGGCAAAATCTCCCATTGAGACTAGTTACATCGATGACGGATATGGCACTTTAAAATATGCATTTTAAAAAACAGGTTTTCAAATTTCTAGAAAAATAAATCAACATAATGATTCTTATTTGTTTCGTCATGTTATATTTATTATGTTTCTTGTAATAAATTGTGGTTTAATAACTCACATGAAAGGATAATGATGATATGGAGTATTAAAACTTTAGAGGTTTCGGTAATTCTAATTAACGATCATCTTCGGGTTATGACTTTCCAACTATATTCCAACATATATTCTTACATTGTGGACAGTTTGTATTATATCCACAGTACATAATAACGACATAATATGTTAATGTACTTTGCTATTAAGCATTTGATAGACATTAGCATCGTTACATTTCAAATATTTATTACTGACTATCTTAAATTTTAAAAATTACATTGTACAATTAGCTATTGATGTAATTGACTACCACACATTTTGCTTGATTAGGTTATTAAAAAATCATGCTTTTTTATCGTATTATCATGATTTATAGCGTGATATATCAATTAAGAAGGCGGTTTTGTTGTCAGAATTTCACTTTGACATCTTGACATCTTTGACAGCTTATGCGTACATATGGAAAATTATCAATTTAATACCTTCGATAAATAATATGTTTACATTTCAATGACGAAGAATTATTTTATGGTATTTTTATCATCACAAAAATGTTCAGAAAGATCCTAAGTGCTAATATTTCAGTAGAACGAGTCTCTGCTCTTTTTAGATGCTAAATAGCATCTCGTTTTGTCATTTGTGAATTGAGTTATAGCATGATACACAAGGCTGTATTGTGTATTTTTAATTCAAATATTGGGTTATTTTAATTTAATGATTGCTGATCCAGCGTATATTTATCAAAATATATATTTATTTACACATACACACGTATAAAAATAAATATATATAACATAAGCCATAAGAAAGGAATGAATGAATGCCAATTTTGTTTCGAGGACAATGCGCATTCTTCATTTGGAAATATTTTTCTCCGATACGATTCCCTTATTCCGAATCCGTATCTGTAACTGAATAGAATAGACCACTGAGGCGATCCTGGAGAGGAAGGGGAGCTAAGGAAGAGAAAAACATGTATCCGATAAAGAAAAGCAATTGAGAAATTCGACACGAAAAGGTACAAAAAGCCTTATTCTCCCGTGAAAAATCCAAGGGCTGAAGGGGAACTCCGCAACAAATATGTGACGAAAATTGAAGAAAGCTTATAACAAAGGCTCTATTATATGATATGAATGGTTGCCGTTGTGTGTGATTTCAACAAAAGAAAGCAATGAAAAAATCTAATCATCATGAGGTATTATTTATTTAAGAGCTTCGACCGGTTAAATCGAAATGTGATTAGTATGTCTGGCACGTGGTTGGGATGTTAACGTTTCGGTTTTAAGGCTCGGGGGCAATATAATCACTTAATTTTTCCTTCTTCCTTAATTCAAACAAACGACATTCTAAATTACATGTATTAGTACATTAAATCATTAAAAACACTATATATATATATCCCACCTGAACGCTTTTAAAAATATTGTACTTACTTAATAAGCAAAATTGGGCTGAATGATAAATTCAAATCACAGTGCTTCAACAAATTTTGAGAAATGTGATTAAATATTATAAAAATGTCTTATACTTACAAGACTGAAAATATATTATAGTTGCTCATAATAAATATTGTATGTATATATGTATTCAATAAGGATTCCGTGCTATAGCTTTAGCCATGTTTATCAAAGCCCTAGCCACTTTGTATCGAAATTGGAAGGCATTTATTTAACAACAATTATCATAATCTACTTGTAGACAAAAAAACAGCTTTGTATATTTTAATTTAATGCCAATATGTACAATTATTCAGGTCTCGAAAACTGTTATTATTGTTTGCAACACTGAAAGTTTGATATACTGTCACATTACTGATTTATATTGGATAAAAACTGACTAAAATAAAATTAGCTTTGTAGAAATGGATGCGAAATTTCGGTCGCTGTATGAGTATTTTAATGTTTTTTTCCTTACGTACAATCGTTTTAGAACTTCAATAAAATATTGAATGTTAAGTTATTATTTGGATATAATAAAAGTACAAATTTATTATTTTTGCAGAATGTTTGTAAACTAACAAGAATGAACACAACGAAATTGTTCATCACTTAATGAAACAAAGCCAAACGATGGTTTCTGCGGTTCACACGCCAACCTAATACAGTTACTTGACCCATCCTTTCCGGGAAGCGAAACTTTCGCCGAATTTTCTCATTGAAAGGCTAGGTAACTAACTGCACGGGTGGACGAAGGCTTTGTGTTCGATTCTCTATTTTGGCTCTTATTGTTTGAATTGTGTGAGCAACCCTTGGCCCTACTGGCGTGAAATATTGAACCTTTTGTGGGCATCTTCTGATTGACGCCATGAATTTATCTGATTTATCTTTGTTCCGTTGCAGTTTCCTTGTATTCTGTTGTGCTCCTGTAAAGCTTTTCCTATAACAAAGGAATGCTAGAGGAACTAATAATAGCTTTATATTATGAACGAATTCACACTCATGCCGTATCTGCGGATATGATCGCCCATATGGGGGAACAGATAATTTTCCGGGACTTTTGGGTCACGTGTATTTGTAATTCGGGCTATGTCACACAGGACGTAGATAAAATTATTTCGTTTATTATTATCATACATAGAAAAAAGAATTGACTAAAAACAACATTTGATACAATACAAAATTAATGCTTTGATTTGTATAAATGCATTGTTTGAATATGTGAAATATGGCTCATAAATAATAAGACTGATTTCATAACATCAATTTTATGAGATGACCTACCCATAACTTCTTGCGCATTTCTTCCTTCTTGATGATGTTTTTGATTTTAAATTCAGAATATAGTATAATAATATTCAGAACTAAGTCCAGTCTCGCTTTTTAATAGCCATTAAATAAAGGCTTTGGATCATACATAATATATAATCCAATATCATCCTTAAAAATATAATACAAATATTACATATGTCCATAAATAAATATATTCCTCGTATTGCCATACAAAAGCTACAAGTAAACTTGTATAGATATTTTATAGGAAAAAAGTTTCTTAAGTTACATTTGCTCATAAGTGTATTCCCAACGTACTTTGCAAATTTGGAATTGGAGCAAACTTATTTAGTCAAGAATTATCCTCTCGCTCGTTATTCTTGAATAAGTAGCATAAGACTTAAAGGTCGTATACATAATGCATTATCATTGACAAATATCATTTATGATGGCAAAACTGTGCAAATCATTGATATAATATACGCTTAAAACTTTTTTTGTGCGGTAGATGAGTTTCGCGGAAAATCGCACAAAAAAAGTTAAGAAAGACATATAGAAAAATGAAGATGCGTTCCATGGATTTTAAAAACCGCATAACTTTAAAACAGCTATATAAAATGTATGCAAAGTCGCACAAAAAAAGTTAATAAAGAAACAAGGCAATTAAAAAATAACACATTTAAAGAACATCATTGGTAAAATTTTAAGTATGTCTGACATCTATCATCGCTATATGATTATTTTCGTTACGATTTTCGATATGACTCTCTTTTTTGGAAGAAATAGTATACCCAGTGTTAATGTCATCATTGTTCTGTGAAGATTTTCTCTTTCCAACAATATAATTCATAATTAGTAAGATGTCACTATAGTCACTAACTTCCTAACTAAAAAAAATAAATCACAAAATGGACGATTGCTTACAAAAAAATTTGGTCTTATTTTATCACAGTTACAATTTTTTTTAAATAGTTAAAAAATAAATTTTGGCATAAATCTGGTAAGAATAATAGAGGGTTATATAGAAAAGATTCGTACTCAGTTTGAAATAAATTGTTTAATTAAAACTTGAGATATGATGTCAACCCCTGATTTACACACTCTCACATTATTTTTTTCCAAATTTCAATTAGTATTGATGATTTATTTCTTAATTTATCCAAAATATCACAATATGTACTCTTTTTGAAATAAAAAAAATTGTTGTAAAAAAAACCGCATAACTTCGAAATCGCACAAAAAAAAGTCATGCATATTTGCATAAAATTTGTGTTTCCGTAGGTACGCTCAAAAAATATTTTTAATATATTAGTTTCTGTGTTAATTAATTATTTCATTCGTCTTAAACCCGCCTTATTATTTTTAAATATTTTAAATAAATATTTCTTTAAAAATTTCATGAGACGCATTGCGTTTTCCGTTCTACTGATTTTTTTCCTCGTGTATTAAATGCGAAATTCAATTTATTTTAATAAAGACTTAATGTAATTTTTCCACACTTTATTACGCCTAATAAATTATAAATGCAAAGTGGTCCGTCTTGGGAGCTCCAAGGATATTTTTGCAGTCACTGCACAAAATATGTCGGTCCGCTGTAATTCTTATTTGGAAATTTTAATGTAGAAAAGAATTATGTGTAAGGGTGGTCTGAATGCCGTGTATATATAGCCTTATTTTTTCATATTCCTCCAGAAATATTTTAGTCATAAAAATGTTAAGCAACAAAGCAATATATATTCAAAATAAGAGTTCGTAATGCTTTTGCAACAAGCGCGGCGTGTTTCTTAGCATTATATTAAAAAATAGTCGCGGCTTTTCCCCATGTGACGACAATAAATGAGGGGACCCTGGGGTAAAATATAAAAGAAAAATCATGAAAATCGTTTCATCGGGAAAATTTAGCAGTGGCCGTATAATATTTCCTGAATGGGAAACGCTCCCCGTAAGGCTTTATTGATATATGCTTAATATTTATTTACATTTAACTACAGCGAAACTTTGATAGATTGTATGAAAACATTCCTCATCTTTCTGTAATATGGATGAGTTTTTGTTTCAATTTTTATTGGATCGTTCTGAAATAACATATTTTTTCTTCAATCTACATTTCGTACAAATGCACGGTTTTCGCAGAAATACGAAATAAAATCACATAAAGCAAACCACGGAGAGGGCACACGTTTCATCCCTTTGAATGGTTTCTTTTGTCTACTTGTAGGACGTCTGTGCTCCATGATAGATTTTGACATCGACCCCCATGTAAAATGATTACGAATGCCATTTGCCTACAATTCCTACATTATTCCGACGCATTAGACATTGAGAGGCACTAAGCATAGATAAATTTACCAGAGAAGGCAGCAGGCTTCTCGGGCTCAAGGTAAACCTGACGAATTTCGAAGGCAAAACAGAAATGTGGATTAATAAAGAGACATTACCTAAGTAACGTTTAAATGATGACTTCTGCGGAGGGGTGAGATACCGAAAGGCGGGAATGAAGCCCTTGGATCGTAAATTACACACAAACGTATATTTACATCATTTATATGAATTAACTTAAATGCATCGAATGTTTATGTGCTTGATAATAAATACATACATGCTTAAACGAATCAATACCACTTTATCACTACTAATATTAGAAAAATGATAGTATAGAGATGTGATACATATCAATTGGATTTCAATGAAATCGAATCATTTATAATAATTTCTAGGTTTAATATGGCATTAATATATTTATTATTATCCTATGAATTCAGAATTCTTCATAAATCAGATTGCGGCATAAAAGGTCATTCTTAGCCTGTTCATGGAGAATCTGCCATTTATTTTTAATCCCCGTATTCTTATTTGATATTTAACATACGATCCAAACCAATTTAAAAAGCGTACATCTTTTGGACAAATCATTTATTTTTTTAAGTAAGGATAATGATCCTAATAAGGATTTAAGCAAGGATTTGCTTGCTGTTTTGACAACATGCAGTAACGATTTGAGTTGTTCTTAATGCGTGCTTCGGAATTAAAGAGCAATGATAATGTTGCTTGGTCTTATCGATCCTTAACATTTTTTGGTTTAAAACATTCTGACAATAATTATTCCATAATGCTCAAAAATGTTCCACAAATGGTTCATTGCATGCAATTCATAACTTTACTGCAGTTCATAAAACCGAAGCGCCATAGGATATTGTATGTAGATATCATATAATATATAGAGGCAAATGGAAGCAAAACGAATCAAATATGCTGACATTTGGATATGATTGATAAATAGCACATAAAAGCGAATCTAATTTTTCCTATAAAAATTTTGTCGAGAAAAAGTTTTATCATTCCAAGAACCCATTCTGCATTTTATCTGCAAACCACATTCATCTAAGTAGATAAGAAGTTTTCAATCAGTGCAGCTTCTTCTTCTGCAAGCTTAAGAAAGTGCCGTTGAGTTCCCTTTCATGAAATTTAATATGCCAAGTAATCTATTTTTATAAAATCTCAAGCATTGGAAATGTTTTTAATATTCACTGTTTGAAGGCTTTTTTTAGGCTACAAATCCATGAAAATTGCCTCAAAATTAAAAACTATTTACATCCTTGAAGATTTTAATCTAACTAATTTAGCTAGTTTAACATGTCTTTTATATAATCAACATTTTTTCCCCCCCAAGCTTCATTTTTAAAGTAAACCACTATCTATAGATAACCTAATTTCTTTTTAGACTCAAAAATACAATTATTCATAACTGCAAATAACATCAGATTTATTCAAATTAAATCATGTTTTTTTTTATCATACAGTCAAAAATTATCAAAAGATGTTTTGCGAATCGTCTTTGAAAGTCACATATACTAAAGACTTGATAACTGTTTTGACGTGTATCACATATGTATGACAATATTATCCCAGAAATTAATGTAAGTCATTATTTATACATATGCTTTACACTCGTCATAAATTTAACAATATTTTTCCTTGTTCTGCCAATTTATACATTAATCCAAAACTACTATATAATTTCAAGGGATAAATGACAATTTATAAACACTTACCTTTTAAAATACACTTATAATATGTTAATATTTGAGGGTGGATAACCTTCGGTGACTGAAAGTTTCGTTTTATATTTCTAAGTCATAAATTTTCATTGCGAATGTCAAAATAGTGCCATAAATTCATCGAGAATATAGCATTTTATGGTTGTATAAATTAATTTAGGTATACATTATTAGGCTACCTAAGGTTCGGAATGAGAATCTAGCCGGACATCATTTTTTTAAATATATTACGATGATTAAGGGTGTTTTAGTACGTTTTTGAGGTCATCTGGCAACGCCATAAAACCATAATTTTTCTATATATTAATAAAATTGTCAACAATATTTTTTTTGTAATTCAATAAGTGGCTCGTTTTTTTGAAATTTTAAGGAATTTATCTAAATCTTATCTTCTTATTTTTAAGATAGAAGACTTTTCTTGTGTAAGATTTATTCCCATTGTCTTCCACGTGTAGAATTATTAATGATATTAATATTTAATGTTTAAGACCCAGTAAACCAGGCTGAAGAATTAAGAGGATCGATCGGAAAATTTAATTCTTAAGATCTCCCAAATAAATTGATTTGATCCCAAATAACAAATTTGATATTGAATGATTTATTCAATGAAAATATGGTCCTCATTAAGTAACAATAGCAAAAATATCAACTAATAGCTTCCATCACTTATGAATTGTGGTTGACGAGACCAATATATTTGGATATCAAAAAATATTATTAATAATCAGATTGTTTTTTGTAAAGGCAAAAAGGTCGAATTTTTTCTTTAAAATATAATTTCGTTACTAACGATGGAAGAAATATATAATTATGTCGGAAGATGCTAGGAAAGGCAAAAAATAATTTCAGTCGGAAACTTAGTTATAATTCGTCCAAGTAAGGGATTTTTTAATTAAATTCTTTATTTCCCTAAGCATTTTACTTTTGATCAGATATAAAATTAATCTCATTCGAATTGTTTCTATATTTTAAGCCAAAGGATCTGCCTCATTTTTTCTCGGTTGAGTTTCGATGAGTATTTTTAGAATGTGCCTCAACTGTTCGATAGTAAAATTCATTAGGGGCTTGATGAAATATTTTGCGGTTTAAAAATTTGAAGTCCGGGCGAAATTTTCGAATCGTTACACGAAGATGGCCAATCCCAAGACGAAAGCGAAATTTTAACCTTTTCTTACAGATTTGAGTTGCGCCTGTGTATGTACCAAACGGGGGGAGGAAATAATGGATATTTTCAAGGAGGGGTAGACGAGCACACCAGATAGGGTTATACGTCATGGAGCAGAGAGCTTAGGTTATTTATTAGTAAGAAAACTCAAACCAAAGGAATTTGGGTTTCGTGCCACGGAAAATCTTATTTATTTATCAAACTCATTGTGCCCAAAATTTGAAAGGCTTATCCAAGAATACGTCTTTGTGAGGAAATTCACAATAGTGGGGGGAAAGATTACGCACAAACAAATTCTGCGTTACGCAAATGGGCAAAATCTTATTTGAACGTTTATATCTGAACGCTCCAGTTTTAAAATAATACTAATTTTTGAAATTATATTGATGCTTTCAATTTGGCCGATTTCTCAGAAAGCAACAATAATACTCGACGCTCCTAATATAATCTTATTGTTGCCAACTGTGAGATATTTGTGCTTTAGCTCTTACTTAAGCAGTAATGCCAAGAGGCGTTAAAATGAAACGTAAATCCGTTTTTATTTCCTTTTACTTCGTCTTATATATATAAATTCCTTCCATTGCCGATTTAAATAACCAATCAATATTTGTAAAAAAAATAATATAGCAAAGTGTATCTAAAAACACCATAAAATTGATAACAAAATACTAAGTATATTATAGAAGAACATCTGTTTATAAATTATCTCTTTTATTCGATAATAATACTATATATCTAAGTGAGCAAAACGGAAAAAGCACACTTCAACGACATATAAATAAGAGCTTGGCAACCCAAGAAGGAATTATAATATTTATATATAAACGGCAAATGCGCATTATTTAGTACAAGTTGAGTCGATTCTTAGCTTCTATAATAAAGGATCCATTTCAAATTCGCACATAAGAACTCTATAATCGTATATTCAAAGATTATTAATAAAACAATACAATTTTTACGCAAAAATGACAATACTTTCATATGGGACTGAATAACCAGGGCCGTAACAAAGGGGTGGCAAAGCAGGCGCCCTTAACCCAGTTCCTTACGGGACCAGTTTAGGGCTTCTCTCCGCAGGTTTGGGATTTTTCCTTCCTCGGAGTGCCCATGTGGAGATCTGTTCATAGACGCAGACCATGTTCTATGGACTTGTCCGGCCATAGCGTCCGATCAAGAGCCGCTATTTCGTTGTGTCAGCGGTCCAGAGTTTGGACCGGTTGGACACGGAAACCTTGTGGCCACTCCCTCTAATTTTAGAACTGTTTATTATTATATTTGGTTTTATGGTTTTGGACATGGTTTTAAATTCTTCGGTTTTTGCACCACAGTGTGCATTTTTGTTGTGCGGGCTGACATGGCCCCGAATAGCGGGACCAATAAACAACTCGGGTCAGTGGAGGGTCCCATGATCAACTGTCCGTTTTTATAATATATACTAAGTTGTTTAATCCCTCTTTTCTTCGATATTACTTAAACATTGAGCCAACCCAGCCGGCATAAGCCAGCAATAAATAAAGACAACAATATTTTCGACCGATTATAAAATTTTAATAACTCACCCTATTTTCGACTTCCTTAAACTACACTTCTTCGACTTCTTTGAGCAACTTCATTTTGTAATGAGAGTTCGTAATCATTATGTAGACATCATCCGATCGCGAGGCACTAATTCGTCATGTCAGCGGTCTGAAAAGCGGACCGGTTGAATACACAGACATTGAGGCGACTCTGATATTTTTAGGGCTTACTCATATCCGGGGCCATTTATATGTAGGATCACGGAAATCTCCTCAGAGGCTAACTTACATAGGTGGTTCGCTCCAGATGAGGTCGCGAACGAGTCTTGACTTCCCCTCACCCATAAAAAACTACATATTTATCTATATTGCCAAGTATTAGAGCGCTTCCATGAACATATACGTTAAATATATGTCAGATATTGAATTTATTTTGTTATCTTTAGACCTAAAACCGTTCTTATTTTCAAATATAGAGATAATTATTGAATAATCAGACATTTTTTACAAGCTGATTTGATCTTACAAAACAAATGTATTTAATGGGTTCAAATTGCATTGATGAAAAAAAAATTGCGGATTTTTGTACTGAATATATAATATTTATAAACTTGTTATGTCAAAAAAAAATTTCCACTCCCATATAATTACAGATATTACAGGCTTTCTTTCACATACCCGAAACTTCATATTAAACAATTGGTACATTTTGGGTATTGCTAAAATAACATAAAACGTTGCTTAACACCTTCATTTTATTCAATCTATGTTGTAAACAACTTATTTGTGGTACAAGCAAAGAACATGGACTACAAAAAATTATGTTAGCGTTATATTTCAACGCCTGAGGAGCATTTGGCTTAAAATATCCACAATATAAACAACCCCAAAGACTTCGGATCAAGGATTTTTTCCCTGCATAATATTTATTATATTCCTAATCAGCCCTTGCTGAATCAATTTTGAGCTATTTTTAATTTGCTCTAAATATCATATTTCATTTTTATAACTTATTATCTTACAATTGAACTATATATGACGTTTTAAGTTCTAAAAAATATGTTCAATTGAACACTTTTTTACAACTTTGATCGATGTTCATACGGTATATTATACATTTGTTAGCATATTCAACACCATCATTTGATCGAAAGCGTCAATCAAATATTTATACTGAATTGACATAACATTATTATACAATGATTTTATTCGGGGAAGGAATGTTTAAAATGATTTTGATATGCTGCTGCCTTATGAAGAAAATTAAAAAAATATACACGTGTTACAATATTTTAAGGCTGGACCACTTTATCTTCCAAGAACAAACTTTTCACTTAAAAATAGCTCGCATAAAATACGAGCAAAATTTAAATGCGTTGCTCATTACATTTCGTATCTCGGAATTTGTTCATGGTCCAAGTGATTCTAATTTGCTTTTTTTCTTTGCCGTCTTGAATCCGCCGTGTAGGTTAGTTGGGTGTCCTCGGCCAAGTTTTCCAGATTGGCTGGAGTTGAGGGTGACGTGACCAGAGTCAGTTGTCATGAGAGCAAAGTTGGAAAGACAATACCGTCGCGGCTTATCAACATCATTAATTACAGAGCCTTTGTTTCCACACGAACAAGGTTCAACTTCCCAAAAGTTCCACTTTCAGCGCCGTCACCGGCACTCTTAGTTTTCAGGTGCCATCCTTAATAATTTAAAGGTTCCGCCGCGTTAAAAGTTACCACGGCTAAGTTATTTATACAGTCACGACGAAGAGATCAAGCACCTGATTATTATTTCTCTATCGTTTGAGCCCTCAATAAATACACGGATAATCGAATATTTCATACCTTAAATGGCATAAACTCAAAGAATAAAAATTGAACACTATAAAGCACCCCAATTTCAGTTAAGGATTTGAATGGGTGCGGCTTGTGTAGAATTGAGATATTGCGAAACATCGGTAATTGCATAAGGTAAGTCGCTGTCTTTCCGCACATTAAATTTTCAATACATTGTAATCGGCTTAGTAATAAAAGTATTGCCTTAATAAAGCTTAAAGCTGATGGAGTTCTAAAATATTGTCTTACAAAACGCCCACTAAAATAGTCTGAAGAGTTGATGGTGCTGTGATCGCCAAAAATAATATTTTACACAGACAGGAATAGATCATTTTTATAAGAGAAGTTGGAAAATATCGTGGTACCAGATATAATTGAAAGCCTATTACATATAGAAGAGTACCATACCAGTAGTTCTCTTCATGTTAAAAATTCTTAGAACATTCTGCTCAACTGAAAATCGAATAAGTTCATACAGTATACAAATTTATACTCATTCATTTCACATTTTATTATAATAGATATAAGCTTAAAAAAATATTTGAGAGATATAACAGCAAATCAGTCAATAAACACATTATCGCGTTTATCCCTTATGCATTATTTAAAATTAATTTCTCTCCAGTAAAGAAGTCATGACGACAACACAAAATAAATAATAGACAAAGTTAATTTAGGACTATGCTTTTAAGGGATGTTTAATTTTTGCATAGGCCTCGTTTGAGAGTAAATCATAAAAATGGTCTCCAGGACCGTTCTTAATATCTGCTAGCGCACGGGCACAAAACGGGCGTGCGGTGCTTTTTTTAATGTGCGGTAAATTTTCAGCTCTGTTACATTTCGCAACAAGCAACGTTGGATATTGGTTGCTAATTTAATAAACAAAAACCCGTGGAACCAGTTTTTAACCCATTCGCATACCCTTTAACGGCGCTTGAACGACAGGGTACAAAAGACTAATTCGAGCATAGCAATTTTTACCCTTTGTCGTTTTTATTCGATGTTTCAAAATAGCTGTTTATGGCACCGAAGTCAATGTGCAGCGAGTAATTCACTTTTGAATTTATTGGGGGCTCGGAAAGAAGTTTTTCATTATGATATTAAGGTTCATTTATGAGGAAGAATTTTAAATTGAACATTCAATTTTCCATAGAAATATTTGAATGATCCCTTATATTGAAGGCAAAACAAGCTTTACCGACATTATTAATGGCAAAAATAAAGCAAATTATTTTATTTTTAAATACTCATACTAATATTCTCTATTATTTATACTTCTCCAAAAAATATAAAGAGTTTTCTGAGGTCATTTTGTTTCAAGAATCCCTCATAATTTTAAATGGTGTCTAATGTTATTTTGTTATTATGATTCATAGAACTTAAAAATGAATATGTTAATCTTTTTCGAAATGAAGGTATGGATGATTTTTTAAAATGTCTTCAGGATAATGATTGGTGTGCTAAAATGGCACATAACAGATATTTTTAATTACGTAAATAAAGTTAACAAAAGCGTTCAAGGAAAAAACGAAATTTTTTTGACATCCATTGACAAAATGACAGGATTTCGGAAAACTCTTTGGAAAAATAGAAAAAACAGTAGATATGTTTCTTTCACTTAATAAAAACATTCCCAAGGGAACTATTTCCGCAATGATAGAACATTTAACTTTATTGGGAGAAAATATTGCACATTATTTTCCTTCCTTAAATATACAAAATTATGACTGGATAAGAAATCCATTTTCTACGATTGATAGATCGTATTGTGTATTCTTATACGCCGAAGAAGAATTAGTCTCAATATCGAATGATCGTATTCTAAAAATTAAATTTTCCGAAATGAGCATGGAGGACTTTTGGATTTCTATCCAAGAGGAATATCCAGCTCTTCACACGAAGACACTGAAAATTTTGTTACAGTTTTCGACATCATGTTTGTGTGAGCTTGCTTTCTCAACAATAACTAATAAGAAAACTAAAAAACGAGAAAGACTTAAGAATTTAGACGAATAATTGAGTGTAGCTATATCAAATATTCGCTCTTATATTTATGATATCTGCAAAAGCCAACGAGCTCAAATATTAATTGATTTTTGATTATTATGTTAAGCAGAGATGTTATTTTGGGTGGACATAGAGAGAAAAGTGCCCCCCTCTAGATTTTTTGCCTAAAGAGAGCTTTCAAATATAAATACTTTAACATAAAAAGAAAATATGTAATAAAAATATGTCCACATATTTTTTCCGACTTCTTAATTCTGGTGTACCGCCACTTTTTCCCATGATGAAAAGTGCACCGTGACTTCAAAAAGGTTGAGAACCACTGATGTATGATTAAACTAAGATCAGAATATTTCAACCTTTTCCACTCGTTTTTTTTTTGTTGATAAGGATAGTTTTTGCACGTTTTTCAAGTTTCATACGCAAAATTTAAAAGTAAAATAAAAGGTTTTTGTATCAGTTTTTTGTTCGACAGAAAACTTTCACAACATATATAAGATAGTTTTTTAGCATTTTAGAAAGAATACAGTCGCAAAAAAAATATTTTTTCAAAAGTTTTGATCACACGTAGAACACAGTAAATACACGAGTTTAAAATTTGAGCGATATACGAGTTGAAAGAGTTAATATGGATGTTTGAAAAGACTTTTTTTATTAATATTTGTAATAATTATTCACTTTGTATCTTTTATGAGGGTAAAGATAAAAAGCACACCTTTCAATTTCATCGCAAATATACAAATTTAGTATAAAAACATATGGAAATATATCTATATTAAGGTCATATAATATGATAATAAATTTGTATGTTTTGCAATATACGAAATTCATATTTTCTACTATGTAGTCTAATAGAATTTTGTCCCTATTCCCAGGAAGGAATTTTATGAATTTAATAATACGTAGAATCCTATATTTTTTGAAAAAATAATTCTGTTTGCATACATAACGAATCTCCTGTGTTAGTTTTTATGATATGTATATAAGGCTATCATTAAGACCCTTTTCGAAGTTTCGGGTAGACATGTCAAATCGTCCCTCCGGCTATTTCCATCCCGCACAAAAGAGAGATGGGCTCTTTGCGGATGCGATAA
Organism: Stenopsyche tienmushanensis; assembly: GCA_008973525.1. Taxonomy (NCBI): domain Eukaryota; kingdom Metazoa; phylum Arthropoda; class Insecta; order Trichoptera; family Stenopsychidae; genus Stenopsyche; species Stenopsyche tienmushanensis. The sequence goes on along the minus strand of WACJ01000009.1, from coordinate 653,835 downwards.
GAGATTTCTTTCAAAAATCTTGGACCGTTTTTCGTCTCCAAACAGGCTTTTTCGTGTTGGGCAAACTCGTTTAATTCGCGCATTTCTTGGGCAAACTGGATTCCGAACGACATCGGTCGAGGGGTCCCAATTTGTCTATGCTCCTCAAAGCTACCCATTACACGAGTAAACCTTTAAAATCGAATCAAGAGGGTCGTCCCGTTTGACACAATTAGGTTCTTCAAATTCATTACACGGGTGATTTAATACAAAAGTGTTAATGGCTGAATTAAATGAACATTCAAATTGGGGATCGCTACGGCGAAGGATCCTGCTAACTTCAAATATAAACACAAAAAATACACGCCGATTCCCTCGGGCCTCTTAATTACCCAACATTTAACATTCAAGTCAAAAGAGTTTAACGTCCTTCATAAATATATACCGTTCCAACTTACCCCCGGACAAACTTTTGATCAGGCGCCCTAATTTGGATCACTTCATTTTGGAGGCTTTAATCTCGAAACCCTAGTTGATTATTCTAATTATTACCTAATAAAAGTTTATTGCATACAATATCGGATGATTTATGTGAAAGCCCCGAAAACATTCGACCATTTTTAAAACATCAGCCGGCCGTTTTGTGTAATTTGAACGAGCTCCCCGTAATGCGTTGAATTTTACATAGGATACTGAATTGCGATGTAATTTGGCGAAAGCTTTCAACAACGCGAAATCTGTTAAAAGCACATAAAAATCAATTTACTTTTTACTGTCATTTAAAATGCATCAAATGGGCGTTTGAAATTTTATTTTATTTAAGAGATCATTTAGAGCCTTTGAGCGCTATGAATAAATGAAAACAATTTGTGTTATGCTTCTACGCAAACAATTTTACAATTCATAAAAATCCATTTACGACATAACCCAAACGTATAATTAAAAAACATATTCAAAGCGCTAAAACGTTTTTTATTGTTCATTATGCTACTTTTGGTGAATTCGTATTTTTATTTCGGAGTTTTATACGAATTTCGTGGAGCAAATATAAAGGATTTCGAGCGTATGCATGGGTTTGAACATGAACTTGCAAACGTGCTTGCAAACAACACCGCAGCCACCCAAAGATAAAATGACTCAAAGAAAATATTTTTATATGCAGATTATTGTACTTAAAATGAGTCCATTGACTAAAAACTAAACAGAACAAAAACATATTTATAAAACACATATTTTATTCTTACATATAATTTTAAGATATTTAAGCTACAATACCGCGTGAGATACATGATAATAAATTTGAACTTAACCCCTTAAGTGGATATGACGTATATATCCGTCAAAACCAAAGTCCATGCAAAGTGGGTATGACGGATATATCCGCATTGTGAGAGTTAAGCAAACCTCTATGGAAAATGACTGCAGTGCTGTGTAGGTTAAATGTAAGAATGATTCATCTCGGGAACTGACTTGTTCGAACTTGATGATATACTATTTTCGTATACTGGATAAGATGTACGTATCCGCTAGCGGTGAAAAGATCGTGTCACTACGGATGACACTTTTAACATTGAAACGTAACGTTGATGAAAAAAAAATTATATCACTAAATATCATTAATCTTATATACATAAAAATGAATTCTTGTTTGTTCGTATGTAATGCGCTGCCATATTATTCATCAAATTGCAATAAAACTTCGTCCACTTATTGCTAAGAACTGCGCGAGTAACATAGATATAGTCTAATACAAAAAATCAATGTTTGTTTGTCCGTATTTAATGCGCTGCCATACTGTTCATTTGATTGCGCTAAAACTTTTCCAACTTATTCTTTGCACTTTCTCAAATAATATAAGTATAGTATAATGAATTTACAGTAGATCTTATATATAAAAATCAATGTTTGTATGTTTGTTCATATTTATAATAAAACCAATAAATTATTTTTTTAGAATTATTACTTCTGTGGTGGCAACGCGCTGAGTATTGGCTATATATAACCAATCATTAAATATATATTTTTTAAGCATAGTAGCAAAGAAAAATGAAATATTATTTTTCTCGTGATACCATGTGTTTTTTCTGCTCTTTACTTTGGTCTCAATAAAAGTCAGTGCAGTTTTAAAACACGCTTTTATACAGTGTCGCTTTTATTTTGCCTTCCTTCTGTTTGCCATCTTGCCATGGTAAAAGGGCATAACAAAGTGTCCGAAATGCAGACTTTTTATCTTTGTGATAGACTTTTCGTGAATATTTTTTTTGCATCAACCAAACTGCTTGTTATTTTGAACTTAAGGTTTTTGAAAATAGTTTTCTGTGGCTCTTTTTAGCTTTTTTACACACAATATCGTTCTTATCGTATACGGGAATGTTATTGACAACCTTGGCCTCACATATTTATCACGCTTTTATAAAGCCCTATTGTTCGTATTGTTTTACTTTAAAAAATCTGATTTATAATATCTTTGTATGCGGGAGGGTTTAATTTGGGCCCCTATTCAAAATAATTGAGTTATTTAAAAAAGTTTTTTTTATTTTAATATAACTTATCTTTTAAATAAATCAAGATTTGTTCAAATAAATTTTGCACCCCCAAACTGATATTAATATCTAAGAAATATGAGTAAAGTAAAAATTACCTGTACAAAGGTTTTCCTCCGCTTTCTCTGTACCACAAGACCATATACACTCTATCGTCTCTTATATCAGGTTCTATATTGCAAGGGAGAGTTGCCGTTCTTCCAAGAACAGCATCCACGTCTACTTGTGCAACTGAAAAAGAAAAATAAATTGGAATTCAATATCACATTTTGTTAAAGAATTTTCATATTTTAATAATACACCTGGCATAAATTCAAAACTGTTAAAAATTTGCAAAGCAAATATACATGGCCTTATTATTAATTTTTAATTGGCCACCCTCTCGATGTAGCATTTCGTATTTAACGACTTCAACGACGATTCGTCCCGCCACGGCATAAATTTCCGATCAAAAGTCGATTAAGCAGCATAGCGCAGTCATCCCTCAAGCGGTGCCACACATTTTTCCGAAACTTTTCCCTACCCTTAAGCCCATTTGTTCTGAGTTCCCGGTCGGCGATAGTACCTTAATCTTCCACCCGGGCAATGAATTTCTTCGTGGACCTGATTTATATTGTGTAACAAATAATGAACTCCCCAGTTAGCAGATCGTAACAAGTGACCGACAAACGGCATTAAAAGGCTGTATGCGGCGCAAACTTTAGCCGCCATAGTCAGAAAATCGATTTTTATGAAGCCAAAATGTAGCGGCTGATGTTCGCTCGTATAACATAAGTGGCGATCTGCAAACTTTCAGACCTTAAAGTCTGAAAGTATACCTCGCCCCTTGCCCCCGCTTTCAGAAAAAAATGTGTAAAAATGTAGTGCTTAATTTATTTTTACATGATTTATGGCCGAAACGTCGAGCTCATAAAAGAAACAACAGCCACGTCGTGAATGTCCGGTAATGCCTCACTAGAAAAATCCTTATATAAAAATTACAGGGCGTTAATACTTCAAGCATCGATTTCACGAGGAAAGATATTTAAATATTTTGCTAATGAATTGTGTGTGTAATGCTAATGTTATATGGCGTGATCAATTGGGGTTGAACGCCATTTGTCGTGACCGGTTTATAGAGTGTTGATAAAATTTTCAATGTTTATTGCCCCAATATCGTGCAGTTAATTAAAAATTCCTAGTTAAATAAATATACAACGGTTTTCGTGTTGAAATTTCAATATGGCTCTTCTCCGTGACAGTATGGCTGTGTTTAAAGAATTTAGATTGTAAATAAATTAAGCAAATGTACAAAGCGCTCTGTTTGCGATTTATTTACTACGAGGAAATCTTCGATTTATCAACTTTACTATGGGATTTAAATGGAAATGTGTAACAAATTTATCAATTGCTAAAACTATGATTTAATAGCTTGATGGTTCCATTATGCAATATAATCGCATCATGGAATATATTTCCTACGTTTGGATCACAAATAAAATATAAGTGAATAGCTTATTATGCCAACGGTGTGTATGTAATTAAATCTTATTCTATTAAATATGACTCCCACACAAAATGTATGCAATGCGTTGATAGTCTTTGAGCAATAATTTGATACCATGAAGCTTCCTAGAAATTATTTATACGAAACAATAATAAGCTTTTAGAGTATAAGATTATGTTTATGATACACTTTCCCAAAATAAAGACCCCCTCGGGCGAATGATCCATGGAAAGGACGGAGGCAAACACTGTCTCTAACATGCCTAATACAAAACAAATTTATGGCCACTTAATTCGCATTAAAATCAATAGCGAGATAAAAACTTGAATTCTATTCGGGCTATGAATAAATAAGGTTGCTCTTTTTGGCGTCTGGGGAAATAGTATGTACGAAGAGGTAAGTAAACCCATTTACCCATTCGCAATTACTAGTTTAGAGCACTTCACTCTCCCAAGTCCAGTCACTTGTTCCAGCAGCAACTGTGTCAACTTGTAAAGGCCTCTGTGGAGAGTTTGAATCCTCTTGGGACCTTTTTCGTATTTCCATGTGGTACTTGTGGTCTACTACAAGCGGATTTGCCATTTTGCAAGACCCACTTTTTACTATGATACGGGTTTTTCGCCGTCTGGAAAATCCTGCGCCAAAAACTCTACACCCAAACGGCCTCCGCGTGTGTTCGTTATAAATAATCCGAATATGGCCCTTGCAAATTAATGAACGCTTGTTATGAAAAGGTAATATTACACCTGCACAGGGTTTAAATGTTGCATATCCAAAGATTCGTTTTTTGCGTGGTTATACTATTTTTGCAAAATGTGATTATTTGACCCACTACAAAATCATTCAAATACTTTGCATTTTTATAGCTAGCCATTATACATTGTTATCAGTATTTATCACCATGCTTGTTTCTTATAAGAACACATGTGCGAGAAAATTGAAAAAAGTTTGTGGAAATGGGAATACATGGGATTCAATGGGAAAGAGTAGATAAAGATGAATGGAGTTGAGCTAGTGAATTTATTTCATTGTCTCATAAAGATAATAGTGTGTTGTTATCAACCATGTATATTTGATTTTTATTTGAGTCAATCATATCAAATGTTAAGAATTTTAAGCATCATAGCTGTAAAAATTAGCAATATGTGCTCTAAAATTACGACCTGATATTTTTATTTTAAAGATCACTTGCGGTTTCTTGCTCAGATTATTGATCATCTCCCAGTTTATCAAAATAAGCACACTCATCCATGAGATTTTATCCTAATTGAATTTGGTAGTATTTCAGGTGCAATTTGTATTCCAGTAAGCAATAAATGGAAAAAAATAGTAAAGTAGTAGTATAGTAGTAATAAATTCCTCTTATAGACCCTTCATCTATTAAGGCATAGTATGAAATTAGTATCATTTTATCAGATATTTTATAGTTATGATGTTGTAAATTTAGTAACAGTTGATCTGGCGTATTTTGCATTGTATTATCGCCATGATGAGTCTAAATGATCTTATGCAATAAATTTAAATTACATTATAATATATATCTTTGTCTGGGGTAAATTTTGCGAATTCTAAACTCCAAAGGCACTATATCCCATTTAATATATAATTGTTGCAAACGACTGCAACCGAGGGTCATCTGATAGTAAAGGACTGAATTACATTCCCCAAAGAGGCTCTATTTTCCGATTCCCTTTTTGTCTCTACAAAGGCCAGATGTGCAGACCCGATCTACCAGAGTCCCAAAAGTTACGGCATCCCCTTCTGCCAAGCCAAACAAAACTCTTTTTTAATTAAAACGAAAACCAAACAAAGAACTTGAAAATGGAATAAAGCGCCACAAGCTGGCCAGCATAGGCTACAATTTAAACGAATCCTTTCGTCCGATAGCCTGCTTCTCGTTATTTGCCCTTCACTCATATCACCCTTTACATGTCAAAATAAATATTACGGATTTGATTCACGGGAGCTAAAAATAAAATCCGCCCGAAAATGTTATTCAAATATTGAAGAGGATTTTCGCGATAATCCCAGTCAATTCCAGAAAGAAATGCTCGCAGAAATTTAGTCTCAATGTAATTTTTACCATTTTGATTGGACGAAACATTTTATATTAGATATATTTCAAGAGCTCATACATATGGAAACATTTGTATAATAATAAGCCACGAAACTCTCGATTTTATAGCGTGTAAGCTCTTTGTTAAGTCTGCTCAAAGTTCCGACCCGAATACAAAAATATGTGTTGATATAACAAATTTTCCAAATTAATTTTATGTATGAAGTAATCTGAAAATAATTTCGTTTGAGTTACTATGGCGTTGGGTATTTATAAATTTTAAAAAATACAATAACGTCTTATACAATAAGGGTTGCCCAAGAAATTGTGCTCAATGTTATTCGCTCAGTACGAAAGGTCAAATATTATAAGCGACACATCTAAGAATACATTTTAAGTGCATATAAACATAATGTAAACGTTTGAATATGCAAATGATTTAATGTATTTTGGGCTACTTATCAGAGTCTTATTATAAAAGTTCGGGTTTAAATCCAAACTGTTGAAAACATATTTCACCGTTCGAACAATGAGATATTTTCGATCGATTGCTACAATCCAAATTTCATTGATATTATTTATTTTTTTCTTCACTATGAAATGCACAATGATATTAAATTTGTGAAACTGGGTTGCCAAATTCTTCCTGCGTTTTTTTCCCGCGGTTTTTTTATGATTGACCTCAAGCATCTATGTTTCACACAAATGTCGAAAGAAAATGTTATGTGGTTAAATTTAAAAAAAAAGTTCGGAATCCTTGTGTTTCGAGAAAAAAGGATATTTCTATTAATGTACCTAGAGCCAATAAAATAGGTTCGGCCAGACCTAGATTTTTTTTCCATAGGATTTGTAAATCGTATCACGTCTTTCTTCTTATTCCGTAAAGAAATTTGAATCCTTTCACTCCATAAAATATTTTACGATATTTTTTACACTGACCTACATCTTTACCTGTGTCGTAAGAAATCCTTTTTGCATCATATGTTTGGAAAATCGTTTTTTTTTGCCTGTAGTACAAAAATTTTTTTTGAACCATATGTCTATAAAAACCAGATTAGAATGTTTCGTAGAATAGTTTTTTTACCTGTTTCATTGAGGGGAAGACATTAAACCTTTCATTGAGAAAAGGGTTAAAAGTTCTTGTACTAATTAAACTGCAAGCATTTGTGAAAAGCCAAACAAAACTGCATAATTAATTAGGCCAAAACTGCACCCTCTTATTTTTAACATTTCTCATACATAGGTTTTCATATCAACCTAGTTATATAATGCCTTTTTCAGGTTTCATTCTCAAAATTTAAATTTAAATAATAATTAATAGAAAGTTATACTGGGTACATGCACGAGCTTAAAATTAGGCATCATATTGTTAACATACGAGTGAAAAGCCAAATCTATTTGGCGATGTTTTGTTGATTTACGAGTAGAAAGGGTTTAAATTATATAGATTTATTATTTGCTATTTTTATTATGCAAGAATGTGAATTTTGGTATGATAATCGTATTAATGTAATAGATTAGTTATTTGGTAATGATTGGTATTCAAATCTGAATCATATATAAAGTCGGGCAGGATCCACTTTTACAACTACTACAACTATAAATAAAATATTATTAAAAAATGCTGTCAAAAATATCATTAAATACATGATTTCCTTCTTTCTAATAATTCATATTTAAATAATGTCATCATAATTTAATATTGTGTAGAAAACAATGAGAAATATGGGTCCCAATCGAATATTCGAATATTCGATATTCGAATATATTTGCCCGTTTTCCAATATTCGTATATTCGAATATTTGTAAAATTAATCGAATATTATTCGTTATATATTTTTTAAGAAAATTGCTCGATGTTCTTCTGCCAATCGAAATAGCAACAAAGAAATGCAAAAAGTGCCAAGTTTATTGAACTTATTTTATTGAATTTTTTTATTAAATTTTTATTTTATTAAAAGTAGAACGTTCAATGCACTTTTTTTAAAATATGTATTTCTGAAAAGTAAATAAAATTCTGATCTTTTTGATTTTACTGAAACCAAAAACCTCAAAATTTCACTTGATTTCTTTGTCTACGAGAAAACGCGTTGCGCAACAGAAGATGATACTTCTCGCCCTCTTTGTGTGATGGGATCAAGAACCTTCCTTCCTGAGGGAATAAATTTATTTCTAATGAAGGGAACTTTATAGAAAAATAAGATGCTCCATTTATATTTTTATATAATAGCACTAATGAAAAATTCCGTGTTATATTTGAATCACCCTCGTCTACATATATAAAATATTCGAATACTCGAATATTCGAATATTTTACCAAATTCACATTCGATATTCGAATAATTGATTTAACGAATATTTGAGACCCCTAATGAGAAACCACCTAATAATATAAATCATATATATCTGAAAAAATAATTTATGCATATCAAAAAGATATGATAATAAGAAGTGCTTACATAACACTTACTTTTAAAATATATCAAGATCAATTGCCGATAAGCTATCAATACCCAAAATATATTTTGCTACGACAATATTATCATACGACACTTTCTTATATTATATTTTGTTTGACCCAGTATAAAAAAGGTACTTCCAAACGAAAAAAAGGGTACAAGTCCTACCTGGATGACGAATATATTATTTGTGCATTTCCATATCCAACATTATTGATCCCTTTTGCTCTACAAATAGTTGATATTGCCAAATTGTGACATTTGAATTGTATATTAATATTTATGTACGCTTTTATTGAATATGAGATTGATTAAATCCAAAACCTATTTATTGCTATTTTTCAAAGCATTTCCAGTCAATTATTGTGAATTCTAATTAGAATATAGAGCTACCTTTTGGTTGACAACTAACTATATATTACTTAGCTTGAAATTCATAATAATGAATGAGCATCAACCTCAATGCAACCTAAACAACTGATTATGCTTAAATCAATCCATTATATTTGCATTCGAATCAATGACCTCTAATTGTCCGGGTAATTTAACAGCAATTATAGGATCGATACGTTCAACGTCATTATTATCTCGTAAATTTAATATAGATGTATAACAGTTCAATCATTAAATAAGCACAATAAGCATCCAGACTATAGGCGAACGTTGGTGATCGTTTATATATAAAATTATTGTGAAATTTCATATAATAAATTCGTCTTTAATATTATATCCCATTAGAGATTGTATATAATCATTATGCAGATCTTCATTGATATGATGTGATGTAATGCTATTAACCCATTAACCCCAGAGGATACTTTGCGCGCTGTCTGCATTATGTCGTAGACAGACAGACATTTCAACATCACCTGTAAAAAACCTATATTTTATAATAACGCTTATAAATATATACTTTATGCAAAATAATTGTCATGCATGTTGTTTAATATATTTTCATTTAAATTTGGAAATATAGTTGGTAGATAATCAATGGGTTAAAGCATAATTATTTTTGTACGAATATTTTTGATGCAAATACAACAGCTTCCATTTTTAAAATTCTGCACCAGATTTGAGTGCGTTTCTGCCAAAATTCATTCTGTTTGAAAGTTTATATGGTTCTAGATATGACTTGTTATTTAATTTAAAACCTATATACAGAAACCGAAAATTATCATACAGCAATGATCATTTGTAATTAAAGTAATTAGTATTTCTCTAGTGGATGTCTGGTATTTGAAATGTCAGATATCCTTAAAATTTTACCAATGATGCAAGACATCATTTAAATGTTACCAAAAATGTTATAGTTGTCTTGTTTCTTTATTAACTTTTTTTGTGCGACTTTGGATACATTTTATATAGCTGTTTTAAAGTTATGTGGTTTTTGAAATCCATGGAACGCATCTTCACTTTTTCTATATATGTCAGAGCTTTTTTTTGTGCGATTTTCCGCGAAACGCATCTACCGCACAAAAAAAGGTTTAAGTGTATGTTTTGTCGTCAATGAAAAAATTGCATATTCCTCGTTCTAGTTCCATTCAAAAAACATTTCTCATCCTATTTCCTTCCAAGCAATATTTCTTGTCCCAATTATTTACATATAACATCGCAATATCGATAGTCCTTCAAGATCATTATTTGCCTATATTTAATATCTATATTATTTTAAATAAATCACCATATTCCACTCGACTTCTGTATTCCTTCATTGTATCACTTTGCAACCACTTATTACATGCTGCTCTCTAATCCCGTAATATAATCTGCCAAAATATATTATATTCGAAAGGTTTTATTGGGGCTCTAGGTAAGACCAAAAAATGCTTCGCGTGTTAATAATTTATTTGCCAAATAGAAATATTTCGGATTTTATTTGAACGATCGATGATAAATATTCATATTTTCATTCTCTCAAATTTATTACGGTGATTTTTCTCCAAAATCTGGACTTTAGCCCGAGCCTTTACAGTAAGAGTCCAAAATCTAAATCACCATATTATATGAAGTAATGTATTTAAATTTGAAATGTTAACCTTATTTATAATTGTTTTATTAAAATTACATTCTAAGATAGTAAAGTTTTGGATACAAAACTTTCCTATATTACATTATTTTTTTTAAATAGATAGTTTTTTTAAATTAATTTAACAAATAGAATATTTGTCGAATTTTTAGAAATAGTTTTATATGATGTTTGAATTTTATGTTGAATTTGATGTTGAATTTTATATGTGTTTATCATATTGTGCGACTACCAAACTTTGGACAAGTTTCTACGAAATGTTTCGAAAATACATTGCATAAAATAAACATAAAAAAACTAAAAAAAACTATATATACGAGTGTGAATATAGTTTCAGCAGTTAATTTGTTAAGATTATTAAATAATGGATACTATTTTCTAAAAAATAGTACCAATGTTATCGTCAAAACCTAAATGTTTCAAGAAAATTCAAACGCTTGTGGAGTTAAACGTGTAATTCGTCTACTATTAAAATCGCGTCCATCTTCGAATGTTTGCTATTCTTAATTAAAAAATTACTTTTATAATTTTGCTCATACTAAAATATATTTTTAAAGCTGTTACACAGCAATGGTGACTTATTATTAATTGTAGAATCATGATTGGTTTTTAAATGAGAAAATCCCCTTATTAATGTAAGAAAAAGTACAAGGATTTTTCGTAGAGGTCCGTTTTTTTAATTATTTAGAGTTGATAATCTAAGTTATTCAATTCTGTGACGGTAAATTTGAGCGTTAAAAAAATTAGCAGACCCGTTTACACGACCAAGTTGCGTCACAGTTTTTTCCACCCTTAAAAAAAAGGTCGGGCAGGTTGGCAGCTTGTGGCTTGCGAAAATTTCATACCAGATTAGCCGGAGGTACCTTTTTGCGAAAGCTGCTGTTGACCTTCGTTCTTGTCTAAAAGGCAAGATTTCCAAAGTGAATATAAAGCCCGAAATTCCTATAGGAGAGGAAAGAACGCCCAACTTCGTGGGCTCAAAAGAGAAAAGGAAGGCTCGCGCGGAGACCGCTTGAAAGGGTAAAGCCTTCTTGGGGGCGTCTGGCCTGGATATTTGTACTCGTGAAGTGGTTAATTTTAATCCTTCCGAGAGGGGGTGAAGAAAAGTTTACTTGTCCGCGAAAAGCTATCGTAAGCCTCGTTATTTAAATATGGATGAATGTTTAAACGGGGATTTTGTTGAAGGGCAGAAAAACAAGGGTTATCTTATTTTGAGGGAATTACGCGAAAGCGTTTCTTTAACATTAATTCTGGAAAATGTAAATAAACTAGACGCAATTTACATTTGAATTTCACCTCTTTACATTAATTTAAACTGTACTAACGCATGCCGTACTGTTTCGCATTAAATTTTTATTGGCGGAATCAAACTCAAATTTCAAATTAATTCGCCATTAATGAAGACTCTGAATTAATTCCGAGCCCTCTTTGCGTCAACACAGATGTACATTTCATACAAAAATTATATGATACACGGTATTCCATAAAGATGTATTTATTCGATGGAAAAGTCCATGAATACCCATTAGGCAAGCGTCTGCTGGTTTTGAATAAAGGAACCACTATGGATTCAACATCAACGTCTGATATGGCTTCGAAGCAAGTATTGCCATAAATTGGTAAAACTGCACGACCATAAAATAAGTGACAACACAAAGAGCTTTTTATTCTCTGGGGGTAACTTTAAGTCCCCAAAAAATATTTAATAGCAAAGAAAGGAAATACAAAATCATATGGAAGTTTGTATTGGGTCTATACTATAATAATCCTTATACTTGTAAATTGTTATTTGAAAGTTTGAAGCAAAATTATATTGGATTAAATAAGCTTAATTTTGCGAAAAGCTTTAATTTTTGATAGTGGAAAATTAGTTTATAAATCTATTTTCTGTTCCAATATTCAAATAAAATTCATATCAATAGATCAAATTTGAACATTTTTAAAAAATGGATTGTTTTGGACTATTTAAAACCAATATTACAGAATAAAAATATATGCATGCTGAAAAGCTGGTTGATGTAGGCGACGGCAGATGTTTAATCCTGATCAATCGGCAATGTTTATTATTTAATTTAAGTATTCAGAAAAAATCATTTATTAGACGATATGATGAAACAGACACAACAAGCAATTAATAAGAGCATATTCTAGATAATATAGAAGAAAATTTATATTTATGCATTATCATGCTAATGCAAATGTTTCTCAGATAAAGAAAAAAATAATTTTTGGAACTTGAATGGAAAAATTTGCTTTAAATTATTCAAGGAACACGTTTGAAAATACGTTAATTCATTTTACAATTGATTGAAATAAAATAAATTTACTTAACCTTTTGTATTATGATCCTTCAGCATTGTTAGGTTTATGCTGCTTAAATTTTAGAATTAATCCAATGTCTCAGGGAAGAAATTATTTCCAGAATCCAATGTCAAAAATATTTAATATTAACAGCATTTACATTATATTGAAAAAAAATCATAATCGTTTTTAAAAATCTGTTTTTTGCTATTTGGTTTATACAGTCGTGACCTTTCTAACGCAAGTACTTTATCGTCCGGGGAAGGCGTTATTGGATGTCTTTGTAAATTTTGACAAATTAATTTTCCATGCAAATGAATCCCACATACTTCCATAAGGCTGTGTGACATTGCAAAATTCGTGCAAAATATTTATTTTTCACTTTTCATTCGGGGCGATAAAAATCGATCCAAATAAAAGACTCCGGGACCCAGAGGACCAATATTTAACAACATAATAGTCCCATCGAATCATCAGGGACAATGCAGAGAATAAACAATGTAATGGCGCCATCATTGACATGTCTTTACGAGTAAATCGTAAACTGGCAACAACTCAAAAATATATGACCTAAGCTAAAATTTATATGACGTTACCTAACTGGAGCGGAATGAAATGGGCGACAATAGAAACAACATCGCTTGCTATTTGATGTCGTTTCGTAATTAGAAACTGACGTATGGAAAACGTACAAGATTGAAATTCCGTATTGCAATATAATTAATTTCCTTCGCAATAAAGATGAAGCCATAGTGCAACTAGTGCATTTCTGTCGCATACAATTGTGGGTTCACGTGGTAGTTATTTTGACAACGACGTGTGATTTTCAATGGAAATGGTTAGATTTGAGCTCATAATTAATGTTAATCTAAATTCATGCATATACCTTCCCAAATTCATTAAATAATATGACATCTTTTAACGATTTTTGATATAATTTCTATTGAATAACCGCTATAAATTAAATAAGCTTAGGGAGTGCATTGTTTTATCTAGATTCTAGAATATCATGACCTGAGAGGAACTCTAGCTGCTCCAAATTATTGATAACAAACTGGGTCATGAATATCTTGTCATGCAAGTTGCTTGAGATATTATCGATTTTATGCAAATATTTAAATGGCTTCGACTTCTTATACTTAATAAAAAAATTTTGGATATGTTACAAATGGAATTGGTTGATGACTTGATAGCTTTTTATCGACTGAATCTTATTTTATAATATATACATCTCTTTATCATCCTAATTTGGACATTCCATATCGTGAATGGAATAGATAAATATTCTTTACAAGTGATTTAATCAGCAAAATGTTATCAAATGACTTTAAAAAAAATAGTGTCTAAAGAATTTCATTCGTTCTTTAATAACCGGTTTTATTAAATTTTTAAAAGTAATTAATTTTTTTAGGGTTTTGCTCTTTCGTTACACGTTAAAATGCATACTCCAACGTGGTACGAGAGCACTGTATCAAAATGATATATCTCCAGTCCAGGCAATATTTACGACGTTACCTGTTTTCTTCAGGATGGATAAAAATAATGAAAGCACTCCGAGGCTACTTAAAATTAATTGCATAAAATAATATTAAAAATGTATTAGCAAACTGGAGACTTAATCGCATCTGATGATGGATGCCTAAAATATCGTCAAAAATCATAGACATCACCATCAAAATATTTTGAAGTTGTCATAGCTGCACAATGAACATTTATTCAATATCTTCTTAAAACATAAAATATTGATACATCATTGATCAAGATATTAATGGACATTATATTTCTAATCGACGACTCAATCAATCGGTTATTTTATATGTACCTATTTAAAAATATATCAAATGATTTGCAAACTTCAAGTAAAGATATAGTGTAGCAGATTCTGGATCAAATCCAGATGAACTAATAAAAATCAGTACACCAATCATTAATCACAAATAATTAACGTATAATTTAAAAATAATGATAATTATGTTTATTAAAGATTCTTCCACTAGTTTAAGCACAAACTTAAAAGAGAACTTCACAAGTGATTAGTTCCATACAACGTTATTTTCTAAGAGCTTCCTCAAAATTATTTAAGATGCTGCTAAATAAATGAGAATATGTGTAAGTTCTCATAATTTAGAAACTTAACAATAATGTTTTACGAATATTATTTAAAGACTACCTAGAAAAATTCCAGGAAAGCTTGATCATAAAATATTTGTTAATTTGATTGTGCATATTAAATGATAATTATGATGCTGATGGTGATTGTTTATCGAAGATATTATACATAAAATATTTGAGTAAACTCTTTGCAATATATAGTGTAATAATTCTAGTCATGTTCGCTATCCGATATTTTATATAGTTTGTTTATACAGGCGTTAGGTTCAATGCCCAATATATGTTTCCCCAATTAAGGGACGTAAAATATTGAATTTCAAATTTGCATATTGATTGGAATCTCAAGGGTCACGGTTGTGACCATCTTCGACCCTCGGGGGGGGGGGTCTTTCATTCTTCTTTCTGGACCCGTATCCATTTCGGCCAGGATCTTCAACCCCCAGGATGGCGTCCGGCCACCGGAGCCTCCGAACACCATAATAATAGGGACAGAGGCACGCACTCCCTTCGCCAAATGTAATTTTGATGTCATTTTAATGTTTTCATTCGAAATTGAATGTACACCGGGAATGAGGGGCCGCTAGTCGAGTTAAGTACGTCATTATTTGTAAAACGCGAATTACTCAGTTTTATTTTTATTATTTCGGGGGAGCGCGAAAAATGTGCCGCAATAAAAAAATGATAAATGTTCGCGACTGTGTTTTTTTTCTCGGGCACATAATATGCATAAAAATATGTCGGCGCTAATTTGCGTGGTGTGTTTTAATAATTCGGCGAATGAAAAACGTTCAGATCGTATCGATATTTTTCAGGCTGTATTTCCACAACGTAATGTTATTACTGAAATGAAAATATTTCCGCAAAGTGCCATAATGAGTGTGTTGTGTATTAATTTGAATATATTTTTGTGACGCGATTTAAATAATATTAAATATTTATGAATTTGTCGTGGTGGATTTTATCGACGAATCGCTCCATGCTTATTAAGTCATCAAGCTTTTTTCCTATTGGGTTAATTAAAACAAACTATTTCATCCCTTATTTATTCACCATTAAAAAAAAATACTGTACAGACGCTCACTGATGCATAGAATCATTGTTAATACATAAACCATACGTTTTTATTTAATTTATAACACTTACATACATGACAGCAATGAGCATCTTCAATAAACATTATAGATTTTACACTCTTTAAAAATCAAAATTTCTTTGCAGATAATGAGAAATATAGCCATCAATTAGCATTTAAATATACTGTTAATTATTTTATATAATTCTCATAGAGAAACTCTTCTGATTGATTGCCAATACAGCTTAACACCGCTGTATTCATATCCACCTCTTTTAAACATAACAATCCTTAACAATTTTTCTAAATACCAAAATAGAAAATAATTTAAAAGAGTGTAACGAAGATAACAGGTAAACCGCTGGAAGAATACATCTTCCCGCGGTCAAGGTCATGCATTGATTGCACTATAACGTAAAACGGAGGCGCCCTCGAGTGTGGTGAAGCTGAGAAGTAAGATGGTGGTAGTTGGATGCCGACGGTAACTCTCTCATCTTAACATATTTTTTTACGGAGAGAGATGTAACAGCTATGAGCCTTCGGGAAGGACATCTTTCCGCAGCTAAGGCTATCCAACTAATCCCACTTTCAAGCGAATAGATGTTCGCAATAAGACAGAAAAATATCGCTACTAACCTGACGAATTGCATCTGTACACATCAACAACGATTTGGGTCTGCATTGTATATCTCTTATTTCTATTAATTACATTTTCATCCTAATTTCTTTTCGAAAAAGGTCTGCTAATTATAGCAACTGTTATTTTCATTATAAGGAGCCAAATGGACTATAGAAAAATAATATATGTTCCAAATTAGTAGTTTCAAAAGCTGACATTTACATTTCTAAATTATTAATCATCTTAATATGAACTTTTTTACAATAAGAAATCGAACTGTGCAGGTTTTAAGAATCCTAGAAAGAGGCCACTATACCAAAACTATAGTTAATGTCAATCTACTACAATCGATTCTTAGCTACCCCCTATTAAAAAAAAATGAAACCACATATGCCTTAATGAATATTCAACTGAATGGATTATATTAAGTAATATTCAATTTGATCCTGATACAATTTCATCCAATATGAATTAACAGCCCTTAAAATTTCATCTTGTCAAGCTCTCAAAGCTTTTCATCTCCCGTGTATTTATACATCTCAACCCCCGAGATAAACTAAAGAGACTTATTTTATCACAATTTGCTCGCAGAACGATTTTCGTCTTCTGCTCGTCAAATTTTGAAAGTGTCCCATGAGCTTCCAGGACTCGTGTACATATCGATAGAGTTCGCATAACTAAAAATAAGCTTCGGCGTCTCCGAGGATTTACATCCCAGATCTAGGCTTATAATTTGCTCTGAGCGGATATTAACTGTTGCGGATAGGTGTCTTCTCATCATCCTGTTGTTACCTCAAAAGTTGCAGGCAAATTTTCATTAAATCTAAATCCTCTCAGACGGACATGTCCTCTGGAGACCGAAAGCTTTCTTGGAATTGCCGTCTCCAGCATGATATCCCACGGCTCTTTTTCAACCGATGCCGTTCTCTGCTTTGAAAAAATTTATGGACTTGGATATTAAATCCGCCGTTATGCTAAAAGAGCTTTTAACTGGAGATTTTATTCTGTTAAGGAACGCTTTTGCTAAAATTGGGAGATAAAATGTAATGCGCCTAAGTATTTAAAGGGCTTAATTCATTTTCTAGCTACTTGATTAATTTCAGGTATGGTTTTGCAATTTATAAGATCCAAAGGATTTTTTGAACTAAATTAATAAACTTTTCATAATAAATAAACTAGCTATTTAATTAAAATGGAATATTTTTATCGCACCTCAATATTTGAATATTTTAAGCAGTTAAGTTATTTTATATCAATATTCTCGGGATAATCAACTATCTATTTTGGATTTTTTATTTATTATACTATAATTTGATCACTATTTATAATATTTATGAACATAACCCATCCATATTTGCTACTCATTAACATTTCCTCTCCCTGCCTAATATGATTTTGTCCCTTAGGTTGATCTAAACCATGTTTTTTTATGGTTTGCATGTAAAAATTTGCATGATTAATAAAGGATGCTTTAAGCTTTGATTCGTCATTTATTTCGTTAAAATCAAAATAGAGCATATGATTGAGTTTAAACAATTAAATTAATAGTGTGAGCATTATTAAGCAAACCAGCATTAACTCATCCGCAATACAAAATTACAGTCATTGAACAAATTGAATATTTGAAGGAGGGTTGAGTATTGGAAATCGCATTGCACATTGATGAAAATCAAAGCGAATATCTTTCTATTCTGTGGTTGTAACAAAGCCATTTCTTCAGTAATAAAACAATGATGTATTGTAGACGTGATAGAACCTTTCCAAACAACATGACGTTATATGGTGATGTGGTTGTGTCCGCAGAACAATTTGTTTTGTGCCAACTGAATACAAATGATGGACATCACCACAGGATAATGGAAAATGGTAAGGGCAAATATCTACAAAGAAGAATAGACCGAATAAGGAGCGGCCATTCAGCTTTTACAATTAGATGAGGATGTGGGTCCTTGCCGGGCTACATTTCTATACTTCTATCCAACCAATCGACATTATTAATTTGAATAAAATATATCCTTCCAGGAAGACATTATTTTGCCTCGTTGAATGCATGCGAAATAAGCAGCAATTTAATATTTATTACAAGAGAAAATTTATTAACATGATGTCTTATGTACATTAAAATAACTTGCGGTCAATATTTATACATTTTTGGGGAAAAAAGTAATCTGATATGAGGAATGAAGCATGAAATAATTATTTTCTGTATAAAATTGCGGTGAAATATACTAAAAATTTGGCTATATTTTGCTGAAATATACATAAGGGAGTGGTCGCCAAAATTTCTGAAATAAATTCAATACAAAACAACCCTTAATGTTTTCGTGCAAAGCTCGCTACCTACATCAAATAACTTTGTTGAGCGTTTTCATGTGAATTTAAATAATATTCACTAATTAGAATTAAGAGCCAAAATGGCGCCAAATCAAATTTTAACCCCAAAAAAAATAATATTATAAATAGCAAAAACCATGCTAAATACGAATAGAGCTAATATAAATATTTAAACTTTTAAAATATAGTCAATGGATTTTGAAATTAAATGATCAAAACTGTTCATAATTTCTAATCGTTCAAACTATAAAAAATATGCACAGAACAGAAGCAATGTAATTCAATACTGCAATTAGTATAATATTATTTGCATTTGTGGGCTTTATATTAAAAACTTGTAGATTTTTTGTTCGGGAGAGTTCAAGTTTATTCAAATTTATCAGTCGTCCTAGATTAAAAAAATAATGAGGTGATTAACAATAATTAATTACAACTGCTCCCTCATAGATTTTCTTCTACTAAAATATCATATTCAAATGATCTTATTGCTGGGTATTTAAATATAGAAGACTATAAGAAACTATGTCATGAAAAATCGATTCCTTGGAAAAGTCTCCTATAGTTGTCGTCTATAGCTCTTACGGAATACGACCCTTTTAGACGAAGAAAATCGTTCGTATAATTGACGGATATGTTTGCAACGGCAGCCATATATTTAAATTCATGAACAAATGTGGTTAAATTAAATCAAAAGGATTGGCTATCATTTTAAATACATCAGCAGATGTATTTAAAATGATAGCAAATCCTAAAATTCATCAAATCTAATTCAAAAAATTATATCGTTATTGTAAATCATGTTCGCAAAATAACATCCAACACGTTCACTTTGATGGATCGTTGGGAGAACTTCATAGTTCGTAGTTAATTAATATTCAATCATCCCGCCATAAATTATGCAATCATACCAATAATTTGAAAACATGATCTTGATTCCATTAGAATATTTCTGATATTTAAGCATCACAAATGCCTTCCCCCGAACAAACAAAAAAAAGGGTGGCGCCGCAAGCCCGCGCCCTCGCGACAGCGGATTTCTTAAAAACAAAAACTGTCAAAACTGCAACCACTGGCTCCAATGCCAAGCTTACCAAAACTAGCCGAAAGGTCGGGCTCGAAACAGCAAACACCGAATCCATCACTATAGATGAGGAACAACTAATCGAGACCCCAGCAATTCATGTGGAGGAAGTTACGGATGACACCTTTCAAAATGAAATAATTGAGGACGTAAATTTGAACATGGAGCAAGTCACTGAAGTCGACACGGATGCCGCCCTAGATGGGATCGATGGATCCTTTAGGGAAGTGTTGGAAATTATGGCCAGCAAATCATCGAAGATTCCAAGAGAGTTATCGTTAAAGATTTTGGGAGCATTGGAGCGATGTAAAACTTTTGCGATAAGGCAAACGCTCAAACTTACTCAAACTGAGGCAAAACTTGCGGAAGCACTTAAATCTCCAATAGAAAGATCCACCCCGAGCTACAGCGGAGCTGCTAGAACAGGAGCGGTCTCTGCCGCTCCCCTTCCACATACAAACCAGCTAGCGCACACTGTAAATCTGAAGGACTTCCCCCCTCTTAGGGCGAAATGCCTCCCGACTAAAGGAGTACCCTTAGAATGGGTGAAGAGAAAACCGGCTCCAACAGTTCTGGTGCGGCCAACGGAGCCAGCGCCAGGAGTCTCATCGGAAGTATCCTTGAACAAACTAAAAACGGCTTTTACTCCTTCGGAAATGGGAGTTGCTATCAAAACAATGCGAATGGCAAAAGGTGCCGGAGTTGTGTTATGTCCCCGCACTATGGAAGAGGCTAAATTCATGGCCGGAAACACAAAAATTGCAGAGGCCGGTCTCCGAGCCGAGCTAATGGTCGCACCCTTACCAAGACTGGTATTGGCTGGAGTACCAAAGAAAAATGCAGAGGAACTAATTAGCGATATTTATGAAGCAGCACTGAAAGATGTCCTTCCCAAGGAGGATTTCATTAAGGGTTCTAGTGTCCGCTCTCTGCGTTTTAGGGAAGGAAAAGACAGGGGCACGCTCATTCTGAGCGTGCCACCTTTGGCGAGGCACGCCTTAATCAAGTTAAAGGAACTATATCTAGATTGGACATTGTGCAAAGTCAGAGATTACATCCCGGACTCAAGATGCTACCGATGCCACCAGTATGGGCATATCAGAGCTACATGCAAGGCAGAAGCACCCACTTGCAGCCACTGCGGCCAAAGCGGACATGAATTAGCGAACTGCAAAGCAGAAAAGGAGCCAAACTGCTGTGCGACCTGTACGGCCCTGAAAAAAAACGCCGCCCATCTTACGGGCTCGTGGAACTGCCCAGCCTTCCAGGCTAATGTCAAGCGAGACATTGAAAGAATTAATTATGGATAAGTCGTCTCACGTCCAATCAAAAAACTCGCGCACACCGCCCATTCACTTCGGGCAGATCAATCTAGGCAGATCGAAAGCAGCAATATC
Source organism: Stenopsyche tienmushanensis (assembly GCA_008973525.1). NCBI lineage: Eukaryota > Metazoa > Arthropoda > Insecta > Trichoptera > Stenopsychidae > Stenopsyche > Stenopsyche tienmushanensis. The sequence continues at coordinate 632,370 of WACJ01000009.1, read as the reverse complement.
TGAACTGCACAAGTTGGCCACAGAGTATAAACTAGACATTGTTCTGGCGCAAGAGCCGCCTCATCACTCCGGAACAATCCCAGGACTTGGAAATGGCACTCGAGCGATTTTTGCGGATCCCAAACCGGGAGCCGCAGTCATCATTTATAACAGGCAGATCGAAGCCATGATGCTCGCGCAGGCATCTGGCAAACACCACGTCTGTGCAGAAATTAAAGTCGGAGGAGAATCATTCTACGTAATCTCGTCTTACTTTCAATTTGCCGAAGATCCAGAAACAATCATCGCAGGGCTACAGAACGCAATGAGCATTCTTGAAACCGGGCACAGAGCCAAGATCCTAATCGGTTCAGACACAAATGCGCACTCATCACTATGGGGTCCGCACAAAGCAAGGTACTATCCCTCTGAATCGAGAAGAAATGACGCTGTGGAAAATTTTATCATGGGCAATGACCTTGTTGTCATTAACGATCCTAGTAGCCCACCCACTTTTGCCGGTGTTATGGGCACCAGCCACATAGATGTCACAATGACAAGCCGATCGCTTGCAGGAAGAATCAGCAACTGGCATGTGAAAGAGTACGCAACCTGTAGCGATCACAACTTGATAATTTTTGATCTATCTCAGATTGCAAACAGAAACAACGCAGAAATACAGGTGTCTAGTATCCCGCCACGCTTTAGATCGAGGAAAAGAATAGAGGAGCTAGATGAGCCTCTAGCTAAAAAAATGGAGAGTTTTGACAGTGTCGTACTTTGCCATACTCTAGGCGCGGAACAAGCTGCAGAAAAACTCAATGCTGCTATCATGGAGGCGGCTGAGGATGGACTTGGAAGATCTTCCGCCACAAGGAAGTCCGTACCCCCTTGGTGGAGCGCAGAATTGTCCCTACAAAGGGCGCTCCTTCGCAGAGCGAGGAGGAAATGGCAACTAGCCAGGAGAGACAAACAAAACTGCCCTCCTGACGAATTAAAAAGACTTGCTGTCTTTAGGAAAAGGCTAGCAGCCCAATACAAGATGGCCATTGGTAAGGCTAAGCTGACATCGTGGAGAGAGTTTATTAACGAGCAGAGGAGGCCAAGCCCCTGGGGGCCAGCATACAAAGCCATTTCCACGGGACCCAGCAAAGTCAGTGCTGGAATCCGGGACCCCACTACGAACATTATTGCCACAAACATGACTCAATCCATGAACTTCTTACTAAAAACTCTGTTACCTCATGACACTCCAGAAACGGACCTGCCGATACACAAAGCCATCAGAGCAGAAGCCTCATCAGAAACTTCCCATGAGGGGCCAAATGCTACTCTGCCCGACTTGGAAGAACTAGAAGAACTGGTTAAAAACCTAAACTCCATGAAGTCTCCGGGAATAGACAGAATTGATGGCAGGATAATCAAGCGTGCATACCCCCAAATTGATGTCGACCTCTGTCATATCTACAGAGAATGTTTCCGCTGCGGAGTTTTCCCCAGTTGCTGGAAAGTGGGACTGGCGGTGATACTGCCCAAGGCGAAAACGGAAAAACCACCCAGCGAGCCAAAGGCCCATCGGATTATCGTTCTCCTTCCACTACTTGGTAAACTGCTGGAAAAAATAATGGCTAACAGACTGAACTTGACTTATGAAGGCACTAAGCCTCTTTCTGACAAGCAGTTCGGTTTCAGACCAGGGAAGTCGACTGTGCATGCCTTACAAAAGGTCATCAGCACAGTCGAAAATTCCAGCTCCAAATACGTTATGGCATTACTTCTTGATTTCCAAGGAGCTTTCGACAACACCTGGTGGGATTTGATCATTATTAGACTTCGAAGAAGTGGAATTCCCACCAATTTGATCAACCTCACTAGAAGTTATTTGTCCAACAGAACCGTCGTTGCTCAGGCAGGAGGTGAGATGATTGAACGCAAGCTCACAATGGGATGCCCGCAAGGCTCTGTATTGGGACCACTACTGTGGAACATCGTGCTTGACGACGTTCTACAGTCTGCGCTGCCAACCGGCTGTGACCTCGTGGCCTATGCCGACGACCTCACCATATTGGTTTGCGGGAAATCTCGCCGAGAAATCTCGGATAGAGCTAACGAGGTCACCAGCTTTCTTTGGGACTGGAGCGTTAGAAACAAGCTTACATTCGCGCCCAAAAAATCAGTAGGGATCATGCTGAAAGGCCCAAAAGGGCTACGCGCGCCGTCAGTCAAACTGGGCGGAGATGTGGTGCCATTCAAAAAGCACACAACCTATTTGGGCGTCACGTTAAGCGAAGGATGCCAGTTCAAACAAAATATCGCTGACGCGACTGCCAAAGCTGCAAGGGCGTTTAGCAAGATGTCCAGACTTGCTGGAGCGAATTGGGGCCTTAGCAGGGATAACATGCGCATCGCCTATGATGCCATATATGTCAGCATTGCGCTATACGGAGCCGGGGCATGGTCCGAAAGACTAGGAAGATACGGCATGTGCAAAACCAGCCATAGACGCCTTAACAGTGCACAAAGACTGCCGCTACTCCGCATCACCGGGGCCTACCGGACAGTCTCAACAGACAGCCTCCCGGTACTAGCTGGAATATTACCCCTCGATCTAAAAATGCAGGTCAGCGCCTGCAAATTTCGACGGGAAAACGGACAAGTAGTTAAAGTCGGCAAACAAGTCCTCAATCCCGAGGACGTGACGATTGTGGGTTCGAGAGATCTGAGAGAGTGGGCACGGAGGGCTGCGTTGGAGGAATGGGAGTGTAGGTGGTCATCTTCGACCACTGGGCGCCATCTTTATTTGTTCTTCGACTCCGTTCAACGGAGGAATAAATTTCCTTGGATATGTCCTAATCACTGGACATCACAGTTCCTCACGGGACATGGCCGTTTTAGCGCTCACTTAATGGGGCTTGGCCTCGCGAACACCTCGGAGTGTCCATGCGGTGATCGGTGCATGGACGCAGATCACATTCTGTGGTCATGTCCTGGGATGGCATCTGAAAGAGAGGAGCTCCTACGCCGAGTGCGCGCGTCACGTGAGGGGCCTGTGGGACACAGGGATCTGGTAGCCCGTCCTGGTGCCTTCAGCGCCTTCAATGCATTTTGCACAAGTTTCGGCGCTAAAGGCGCTCCAGGTGAGTACTACGAGGCGCATTGGATCGATCCAAGAACCCTCGTGGCTGACGCTGTAACTTAACATTCTAGGCCTCCGCCCCCAACTTTCTCGTTCTTTCACTCTCGTAACCCACACAGTGGCCGTGCGTTTGCCTCCATTTCCCTCTTTGAATTGATTAAATTGATTTATTTATTTTATTTTTGTTATTTATCTATTTAAGTTATTGAACTATTTTATTTATCTATCATCAATTATTGAATTATTTTATTTATCTATTATCAATTATTGAGTTATCTTATTTATTTATTTATTTACCTATTTTATGTATTCAATTTATTTACTTATTTAATTTATTTGCTCATTTGTTTGTCAGTCATTTACTTATTTAATTAATTAGTCTATCTATTTATATATTGATGTTTATTTTACTATTATTAATTTTAAATCTTACTATTATTTATTTGTATTATTTATTTACTTTATTTATTTATTATTATTGCCTTTTTGGGTTTTTATTTATTTACTTTATTTATTATTGTTTTTGTTTGAAATTTATCTATTTATTTTATTATTTATATTATTTTACTTTATTTTAATTCTATTATTATTATTTATTATTAATTTTATTTATTATTATTATTTTATTTTTTATTTATTTATTTATTTGTTTATTTTTTTTTTTTTTTAGGATTATTATTATTATTTATTATTTTTATTCCATGTTGTTCTATGTTCTATTTATGATTATTTTTATTATTATTATTATTATTTTTTTTTTTTTACTTACTTTTCACCTGCGTATTTCACAAGTTGAGTCTGGTAATATAGCGAGTGCTGTTATAGGTTGAATCTCAACCTGGGTACATGCACGTTTTCAAAGAAAAAAAAAAAAAAAAAAAAAACAGAGTGTTAATATCTGTGATTTATAAATTGTTATGTTTATATATTGTACACTTTTGATTCTTTGAATAAATAAATAAATATTTAAGCATGAGTTTGAAGAATATCTTAGATATGGTCGGTGCTATTTTTATGCGATTTATCTGGATGTATAAATGCTTTTTAAAATCTCGCGCTGCTTCCAAATGTAAAGAAGTGACTTCTGAATTGGCTGTTGTAAAAGAAGAAAATGTCTTTAGGACAGTTAGTGTGCAAGAGCGGGTCAACTACGGAACAAATCTACGTGCTTGGAATCTTCAGACCATGCAAACGGATAACTTCGGTCTGCTGGATTCAATCTATAACTCTATTTAAGGGACACATAAAAACTAACTAGTCAATTTTTCAAAAGCACTTCTGTCATGGGGACATTTGTTTGCAATTTTTCCCTCGCAAAAATATCAGAAACCGGTATACTATCATTATTATATCCCTCTGTTATATGACAAAACGAAAGCAACAACAATATGAAGAAGGAAAAATAATCCATATACGACAAAGTTCGTTTATTTCGTCGTCCTTTCAGCATTTCTCACAAATAAGGATTCATCTTTAAGGGTCCATTCAAGCCCCATTCTAAAGATTCAAAGCTTATAAGGAATCCTCATTCTTTATACAGTACCATATTGATTAGGGGGCATTTGCGCGGCTCCTAATGTGTATATATATCCCTTAGGTTTTTTAGTGGATACCTTTTCCGCCAAGGTTGGGATCAGCTGCGTGGGTCTTGGGAAAAATCTCACTAAAAGAGTTCGGCGTAGTTTTTATACGATTTCATTACCGGGCTTCCATTCGGGGGCCCCCAATTTTGTCCTGGGGTTTTGCGCGATGAGGATTTCCCAATTTTTATTCCACGTGGAATGGAAATTTTCGGAGCCGGAATGATTATTCATTTTTAATTACGACAAGGGTAAATGAAAGTTTTAGGTTACTTTTAGTATTCCCAATACTAATTTGTTATTTTGCGTATTAATTTAATTATTTTAATACACGAAATTTGCCCGGCTGAAAATTTTCATTTGGCACAATGAGCGTCTGAAATATCGCAAAGATAATATTTCATTGCTCAAGACATCTTAATTTTAAAAAGCAACTCAATTAGACTCATCCTTAGGATATCATATAATTAAGTTTTTAACCAATCAAATATTCACCGTTGAGACATTTAAAATATTTCATATAACAAGTAAAAGCTTCAAACTTTTCCGCAGCGAAAAGGCATTTGACCAAATAAATACTCAGCATATAAAACAATTTTAACCTTTTTGCTCCTATGTTGTCTGTGTTTCTTTGGGAACGCTTTTAAGTCATTTTTGTCATTATTAACAAATTTTGGAAAACGTAACCATTATTTCCGATTGGTCGTTTCGATTCAATAAAATTATAAAACAACAGTTGTTGTTTTATGACATTCTACGACGAATTAGTCAGTGATGTATTATGGCCTATGGTATTTAAAATATATTGTTAAAACAGTGATATGTTTTCAATTCACCCATAAATCGTCTTTTAATCTGTATAATACGATGAAATATTTTTTGTCATCTTGATCATAAAATTTACCCATTTCACCAAATTACCAAAACTTGGGTTATTAAGTCTATTACTATAGTCATAATTCTAGAAAATGATTATATTCTCCAAAAGTATAAATATATGATTGGATATTATTCTTAGTCAACCTTTGATTTTCGAATCTAGCAAATGAACAAATCTAGACACTTACTATTGATATTGAATTTTTAATCCCAATTTAATGGTGGGTTTGTTTCATTTTTCGCTCCCCTCGCGTTTAAATTATATCGCAAAGGAATGCTACGCCCCCGATGAAGAAAAAAGGCTGTATTTTTTTAGGTTAAAATTAAAAGGACCCTCTCTTACTGTTTTTCTTCGGATCTAAGTAAACGGTCTTTCGCAAGTCCAAATGGTTTAAAAAGAGCTTCGCTGCGAGGGCTTGGCATTTGATAAAAAACGACGATTCAAAAATAAACGGTGTTATCTGAAGCGTACACATTTGAAAGTAAATTACTTTCAATCAACGTTAGCTATCAGAAGATCTCAATAAATTGTCCCGGGGCCCAACAAATCGATTCTAAGGGGCCCGGGTCAAATACAAATAGTCGTCTTGAATGCCAATGTGCCCGCCAGGATGTAGGAAACAACTATAAACTAAATTAAAGGAAGGACAAAATATCCGGGGCTGGAAGGATCGATTTTTTTTTATAAACTTCATTTCCCGTTATCACAGTGATTTATATATTGTACGCGGAACCTTCGCGAATTTGTTTTATTTGCAGATAGGGCATGCTAGGTGGGAAATCAAATAAATTACCCAATAAAAACGTATTTTTCATTTCAGAGATAAAAACAATTTGTCGTAAAGCATTTATGTCGAGTCAAGGATTGGACTTTAAGGGACGATAAGCGTGACAAAGTGAGAAGGAGCGCTGCTTCGAGCTTTTTTATTATTTATTTTTACTTCATTATTTGAAAATTGCACCCTGCCCGTTGAGAAAAATGCTCACTTGTGGCTTTTGCCACCCCCTTTCAAATAGAAATAATGGAAAAGCAAAATAAAAACTGCAAGCAAAAAACCCATAAGCTCCATCAATATGAAACCTACTTCCATTAAAAAAAAAACTTTGATTTTACAGTCTTAAAAATATATATTTACTAGTTTTTTTGACATCAATAAATTTAAGCTTTAGACATTTTGCAAAATAATAATCACGTAAATCGTTAATAAGTTTTATTTGTATTATAAATCCTTACCCAGCGAGTAACCGAGTGAGCATATCAAAAGCCATTTTCATAGAACGTGGGTGGGTTATAAAGATGAGCTAAATAAAAAATATTCTGATTTTACTGAGAACCACGTTCTGAAGTACAAGTGTATGATTTGCAGTCTTTGATAGCTCATTTGTAAGAGCAGTGGATTAAATAGGGTTTAAATTCATTAACTTAAGGGACGTTTCTATCTTGTTGGGACTAAAAGTGATCGATTTTTTAAAAAAAATATGCTTAAAGTATTAAATATAGAATGTTGATATTTAGTGTATTGACTAGGCAATATTTATTAAATATATATATTTATTGTATTTTAAATAATCTTTCCATTGAGGGACATTCAATTCATCTTTTGACATTTATGTTACTGGCTCATACAGATCTTTATTCATTAATGAGGACCTTATATTCATTCATTTGAATCTTTTTTCTAGGTCATGAATCATATATCTTTTCAGCCTGTGCGTCCCAGAGACTTGGCTGATTAGCTCTTCAATAAGGCGGTTGGGATGGTGTGTTCAATCTTTTCTTGTATTTTTGGCTATGGTTTTCAATCTCCTGCCTCACTGTTGGTATGTTTAATTCTCTGTGTATCGTTTAGTTTATCACGTACCATGGAATGTTGTCTATAGTACACAGCACTTTGGATTGAAAGTGTTGGAGAATGTCAACATTGGAGTATGATGCAGTACCCCAGAACTGCATCCTATATGTCCAGATTAGTTTTAATATACTTTTGACAGGAGGTTGTCGTGGTCAGTTGTGCGAGGTTAGTAGAGTTGTGTCGTTTGCGAAGGTAGCCGTTGTCATGGTGTCTGTTGTCGGAATGTTCGGTTGTGTATAAAACTGGACCAAGTACGCTGCCGTGTGGAACACCGGATTTTATAGCATGGAGTTTAGTGGCTTCATCTTCGTATTTGACGTAGAATGTTCTATTGGTTAGGTATGATTTGAGTATGAAGAAGTCATTTGTGGGCAGTAGTTTTCCAATTTTTTATAGTGAGCCCGAATGCCACAATTTGTCAAAAGCCTGAGGTACGTCCAGAAATGCTGCCGAACAATATTTTCTGTTTTCTAAGTCTTTATGTATTCTATTGAATATCCTGTGTATTTGTTCCACAGTCGCATGTTGGGTTTTAGATTGTTTTTACTCAATTAATGGCTTAAGTCCCTTCAGTAGTAGTTTTTCAAAAAGTTTGGAAATTATTGAGAGTAAGCTGATGGGTCTGTATGATTTGACGTCATGTATATCCTTGCCGAGCTTGGGGACTACAATAATCTTAGCCACTTTCTAAAAGTTTGTGTTTTTACTAAGATGTTTTGTAGTTTTTTATTTATTAAATAAACATTTTTGAATATTTTTAGATAATTGTGTTCTATACGATGAAAACATTTATTATACATATGTCTGCCAAATTTCATAAAGAATGCTCATCTAGGGTGCTAGGGAGCAATTCCATGAGCTTGGAAAAAGTAGTTTCGAGAAAAACGCATTTAAAGCTTCATCTCTCCTCAGCTTTGGGAAGCGCAGCTTCTCCTCGTTGTTCTATAACTTTGCGAATTTAATTTATATCGACATGAAATATACTGAACGTATTTTTAAATATTGGTTCTTTCCGATACATGAAGAAAGATTTTTTTTACCAACAAGATAGAAACATCCCTTAAAATGCTATGGGTCTCAGTTTGGGCAAATTTTATGAAATTGTTTTTTTTTTCATTTTTAATTCTTAATTAACCATATCTGAAACTAGCACATATCCAAAACATCCACCAATATATTTAGATGCGACAATCTCACCCTTTTTACTTTATATATTCGACGAGGGCATTTTCCAACCAATACGAACCAATGTCGGAAACAATTATTGAAAATAATTTTCACCAGGAAAAGTATTCGCCTTTCCCCCATCTTTCTACGAAACAAATCGAAAACATTCGCACATTTCTATATCCATACATATTTTTAGATATAATCACTTTCATGACTATGTAGTTTTCTGGATAAAATGCGAAATATCTGTTTATCCCTTCTATAATTTTTCTCTCTCAGAATATAGAGGCAAACCAGCAGGTGGTCTTGCTCCGATTGTTTTTTTTTTTGCACATTTCCCTCCCAAAAAAATAAAATGTGAAATAAAAGGTAAAATTCGTTATATACTAATATAAAATGGAATATAATGAAGAAAATTGAATATTAAATAGAAGAAGTTCTAAACTGTTTTGGGATTAGATGAACAAACCTCGATCATTTCCCTCTTTTTCAGGACTACCATCAACGAATATTACATAGTAAAAAATATTTTTAGACAACTTAACAAAATATTTGAAGTAATTATAAGCGTATACTTTAGGTGATGATATAAATTTACTATCATAATACTAACACATCGTATGACGTATGCAGAGTCGATTTGCGATGAAAGACTAAATATGATTTATATTTTGCATAGTATAGTATCCAATACTGACATATCTCATTTATATTGTCACATGGTACTTCTAATCTTCTAAAAGTCATTTGAGGTTCAAGATCAGGAAGTGGGGGAAATAATCGTTACTTAGGCAGTTTCTAATTAAAACGTCACATCATCATACACATCTAATTAATTATAGTGCCTTTTTTAATGAAATGTTAGAATATATACATGCAAAAATGGATCGTTGAAGTAGAAATAAGCCGAAGCCAAATCCCCATCATAATTCGCCACCGAATAATAGTGGCTCGTATGAAAAACCCTAACGAATGGGGGAAGAATTTTAGGTCCGAAGTCTTTGATCATGAGTATAAGTTTTGAAAAAATGTCTTCTTTCCATCAAAGTGGACTCGTCATTTTAGTCTCACAGTTGGGTCATTATTTCTGAAGATATTCAATAAGCATTCTAATATAATTTTTTTTTTGTGATCATTTTCACTAACCTTTTAGCGCCTCTTTTTCGAACATTAATTAATAAGCTTCTCAAGCCAGTCGAATAAGAACAAAGATCCTAGGCCCTAAAGAGGCTAATAGCTCTAGAAGATGCTGATCGATGTAATGGGTTGCATTTAAGCTCATTAACAAACAATTTACTTATATTATAATTCTGCTATATGTATCAGAATAGGAAATAGTCTATTATTTAAATAAAATACTATTAATTTGATATTGAGAGAATAGACTATGACATCAAAAAAATATTGCTGAAAATAACTGAAAAATGCTTAAACATTTGGCCAATTAATTAAGCTAAAATGATAATTATTTTCTCAAATTATTTACAGTGTCACCCCTTCAATGCTTTTATCATGGGATTCCAATAAAATGTGAATTGTATTCCATCTGATGGATTATTATTTTGCAATGCTTAGTACTATAGAATGACCCATAAACAACACTTAAATTGTATCAAATCAATCAAAATATTATGAAAACCTTACATGATTGTCTATCTTATTTTAAGCAGGAAAAGTCAATATTTTGAGACTAACGTAGATATAGATTTTTTCTTCATTTTCACCTAAATATCTATTTTTCTTCAAAGTCAGCCTCTTTTTATAAAAGAAAGATTGAAACTTTGCTTGAAAAATGGCAAAGAGTTCTAAATAATAAAAGAAATTATATAATTGATTGATTAATCAAAATAAAATCGTAACAATTTTTTTCGTTTTTATTCGAAATAATTGATTAATTATGGGTCCCCCTAATATATATAGTATATAACAATAGATCTTATTTTGTCAAACTATCACGAAATATTATTATAATAAAATCTGGTTAAAAGCCATCGCTTCGATAATATAACTAACAAATATTGCACTCTTTGATTGACAATCGTTTAGGTAATTTAAGCAGAAATACGAAATAAAAATTATAATAATATTAAAGACTTTCCAAGTCTCCTTATATAAATAGATTGAAAGATAACTTATTGGTCATTCTGTATATAGCGTAGTATAAGAAGTATTTAACTATAGATACAGCTATTTTACAAATTGATGCTTCAACGTTAATAGACCGTTATTCAAATGATTGTATGCCATTATGATGAAATTAGAATTTTGTTAAATAGGTAGCTGGCTTTCAAATTTCGACGGAACTAAAATAGAAAATTTAAATTAAAGTAAGAAAATTTAAGCATTTCTTCCTCCAAAAACACGTTTTCTCTTCAAGGCCCAACATTCACAGAAGACTTTTTTTAACAATTTTTTTCCACGTTGTGTTTCTGGTATTTTGGCTTGTTTAGTGCCCACCGACGGCCCACAATTCATTTTTGAAAACGTCTGCGTCATTCCCGATACATTAGAAACATGTGCAAATTTTCCCACTTTCGGAGAAATTAAGTTTTTATTTATATTGACAGAGAGCTGGCTGGTCGGCGTGAAAAAAATCCAAAAAGATTTTTTTCTACCCGTTTTGTATAACGCCATTGTTTTTCGCCTCTCCTCGATACTCGACGGGTAACGATTTGCTTTGTGGCCTTTGAATTGTAAACAATTCTCCCATTCTTTGTTCCATTTCCAGAAACGAAAAAAAAAAACAATTACTTTTTCGGGGATGTTTGCTTCCGCAGCTGTTAAAAAAATATAGATTCAATACACGTTTTAGATGTACAACTGTAAGAGCCTGAAGGGGCGCATTTGTGCTCTTTTGTATTTTATGAGGGAATTTATTCGGAAACTTTAATTTTAAGTTTTTGCAACACGAGTATTTTAACACACTCGATTAAAGCAATATTTTTCTATTAAACGATAATCAATGTTCTCTTTTAAAATAGGGAATTTTAAGGATGGATCATCGAAACGTCCACTAGATTTATAAACAAGATTAAGATAAATAAAATTCCTTATCCTCGATATATTTGGTATTCAATTTTGGCCTTTAAATTTTGTCTCAAAATGAAATGCACTTTTTTATTTGAAATGTTTAAATTGTTTGTTGAATTTATTTTAATAATTAAAAAATATTTTTTGATCGTTATATACATCTAATAAAGTTTAATATCTGAAAAAAATCTAAATTTGGATCTATTTTAAAGAGTCAACATTAGGGTGGTCTTTATTTGGGAATATTTTTAAATTAAAACAGTGTACTAATCACTAACACAAAACATTTACAGTTATAATTAATGTTTAGATTACGAATAAGGATATTCTTTTAATATTAAAATCATATATATTCAGGATATCAGGACTGACTACTTCTATAACATTTTACCAACAAAAACGATTGTTGCCAATTTATTGTATTCCTCCATTAAGGCAACACCCACTACTGGTGGATTATTCACTACCCCCATAGGTTGAACCATTTTCTTTGCAGCCTCAAAATTAGAGTCATTCTCTCAAGATCAACATATTTATTCTAAAAATATAATGAGATGCCCAGTATCTATAAAAATCATAAAGAGTTGCTAGTCACAAAGTCTTTTATGTCTTCTTCAGTGATGTGTTTGAAATCAACCTCTACATTTTTGATTCTTAGTGCATCTACCGTATTTTTTCCTCATCTTGAACTGAAAGTTCGTCATCAAAAATTGCAAATGACATCAACTCTTCCGACAAGTACCATAAATGGTCCAGTATTTTTTTCGTGGTGACTTCGGCCACTGTTTTGTTTATACTTACAAAGGATGCAAAGTCTTTTAATTATTGTTAGTCGTTTCTCGGTGCTGAATATCAGACAGGGGCTGAAATCAGTATTTTCTATATATTATGACTTCTCTTCGCTGCTTTCTCTTCCTTTTTCGTCAGTTTAAACTGATGTTTAAATAGAAAAATCCTCTAGCAATACATAGCTTAAGCCATCCATTTAGCACGGTGAAGACCGAATTTGGAACCCGTACCTAGCTAGAGCTTCTAACATAATTTCCATTATATGATGGCAACATGCTAAGCAAAGCATATCTTTTTCCATTTTCAGCTCCAGAAGAACACATGCTCTATTTTTCAAGCTGGTGTTTACAGCTGTAATATCAAAACATAAACGTAATACTTCATCAATAGAAGGTAACTTTGACTGATGTAGATTTTGTGTTGATTGGCCAATGTCCAATATTGGTTTTATTTCTAGTTAATAAACTCCGGCCACTGCTTGTAGACGCAATGATAAGTTGGAACAAGTACTTATAATTGGGGAAATAAAAAGCGGGTGCTTTTGCTAATGACTGAGATACGGGACAGAGCTCAATTTCAATACGTTCCCGCAGGAAATAATTAGGAAATAAGGGAAGAGAAAGAGGGTTGACTGTAGTGAAGTAGTGAGTCTTTCTGTATGCTATTCTACTTCAAAATATTAACTAATATATATAACAGAGCCAATAAGACGGATTCATAGTTAAGTAGCCATAGAACGCTTTTTCTGAAACTTTAACGTATGGTTGCGACCTCTAAATCCTAGTTTCGTTTAATTGATGTGGATGCTGGCAGATTTAAGAGCCATTTTTATATAAGTAGGGTACTATTTTTATGCTAAAAAGGCGTTAAAAAAATTATTGTATTACAAATAATCTTTACATGCATTGTTGTATTGTATTTCGGCAATGATTCCATATTTTTTTCTGTTTCTATATTAGAGAAGAACTGTACACAGTAAAATTAATTGTCACCGTTGCATGCCATTCATGTTTAAATTGAACAAACGCGCATCCGAAGCGAAACAATAGATCCATGAAGTGCTGAGAGAACGCAATTGGATTTTCCATGGTAAAGTTTTGGTTTTCAAAGCTGAAAAAATATCACTTGATAACCTTAAAATATAACTGAAAATCGACGTTGATAAAAGAATATGAGCCATTGTGGTCGATTTAGAATATTGGAAACTGAGTTCCACATCACTATTTAATGACAATAATTACTAAGAGCTATGAACCAAGAATAATTACCAAATTAAATGTATGCGGAGCTTGTTTTAAACCTTTTATCCCTTACACGTTTTTATTCTTATATCGCACCCTTTGATTGCCATTTATTTATAAATGATGGATATGCAATGATTTTAAGATAAATGAATGAAAGATTGTGAATGATTTCAATTTATTACCTGTATATGCTGAGCACTAGTAAAAATGTAAGACAAAAAGCAATAAAACACTAATATAAAGAGAGAGGATTCTGGCTCGGAATTCGCTGATTTATATCCACGTCAAAATAAGTTAACGCTCACGTATTTTCAGTTGTCGGCCACCCCACTTTTGCTTTCATGCCCTTGCTGGATATAGAGAGCTTAGAGAGAGGCCTTTGAGAGAGGCCTGGGGCTCTAAGAAGAAATGGCCCTTGAGAGAACCAAACTATGACCCGTCGAAGTTACCATAACATATACCCTCACGGAAATAGCTTATGGGCTAATTCAGTCAAATGGTCGAGTAACACCAGAAAATACTGTCGCTGTTTATTTTTTTAATAATAAATCACAACCAATCTGCAATATATACGAGTCCATTGAAACGATGACGCCTAAAGTCCCGATTATATACGAGGCCGATCGAAGTCTCTCGGACACACATACGATAAAGTCGAATTTAAATCACAATAAAGTTTCTTTATGGCCGGAAACTAACAAACATCATTTAGACAGTAAAGCCTTAAATGTGAACAAATGGCGATCATAAAATAGCGGATCGGTAATAGTTACTTTTACGATCTCATGTTAATCCGCTGTTACTAATGCATACAAAGCAAGCATTTTTTATGACAACTCTATGTTTTTAATATGAAACGTCCGCTGGTTCTTAATGAAATTGTTCGTTTATCCACTCGAAATGCTAACTCGTATTTATGCCTTACATGAAAATGTTTACTGTTGTAAAATTTACTTACTGGCATTTATTGAAGTTGTTCCCTATTGTTATCATACGGAGCCATACAATTGTATGGGAGCAGAATAAATAATCACCCTATTGAGAGTCGTTAACAAAAAAACATGTTTGACTTTCATTTACGCAAAATATTAATGAAACATGATTAATTGATGCCAAATAAAAAACATTTATATAAGTCAAAATGGAAAAAATTTTCAACACATATACGAAAATATATTATTTATTACAATTATGTATCATAAATAATAAATTCCATTTTTCCATTTCTTGGCCGAGAGAAAAACTGCAGCTCTTACCAATTTATAAAGATTTGTCCAGGGATAAATTACTTTAATGATGCTTGGATGGCCATACCAAAAATGCTAATGAATGTTTTAAATCGACGATTTGGCAATTGGCTCCAAAGCACCTGCATTCTGGTGTAAAAATCATTGAAATATCAATGCACACTGCTGCTGGGAAATTTAAAAACGACTATAACATCATTTTGAAGATGATAAATACATTAAATTTAATAAAATAACCGAAAATACCGATGAAGCGCAGGTAGCATAGTAGAACCATAAGAGTCTTTCTGAGACAAAAGCCCCTCGTACATCCCGAAAACAACAGTCAGTCGAAAATAAAAACTTTTTGAGAAAGCTGAAGATCTATTATATGCGCCTGGAATCATTGATTGACCGGTAAGTCACTAAAATTGATAGTTTTATTGCATTGAAACTTTAAAGGAGATTATCTCGAAACTGCATTTTCAAAATGTTCGCCAGTTGTTGATTAAAAATTTGTTGATCGATCTTACTGAAATTTTGGAATTTTTTTCACTATAATATTATCTAGTCAACAAAGCTAAAGTTTAAAATAAATTAACTTTACTTTTTTAACTAACAGTTTGCACCCATATACAATTTTTTCTTGGAGCTTAGAAGAGAAATCACGGATTTGTTTTTCTAATTCAGATTGTTATGAAGGACCCATTTCTTATCATCAGTTAAAATATTTATCTGATATGATTCAATTTCATGTCTGAACAATAGAAACGAACAGAAATTTATACTCTTCCCAATCAATGCTTGTTAAAATAAATATGATTCTCAAATTCCTTGCCTAGGTTTTTCCCCGAATACTTTACAGATTTAGGGAATCTCCTTGATTTTGGATTGTCTTTCAAGCCAAAAATCACCATTTATAATACATTTTCATAAATTCCGTTGATAACGTAAGTAGCTTATATTGATTGCAATATCTTATCGAACAAAAACATTATTAAATACCACAAAAGCGCTCTTTTGATCTCAGGCATTGACGATTTATTGATTTATTTTGTAAAAATATTATTTTGTATTAATGAAATTGAAAATAAAATCAATGGCAATGTTTTGACACTAAAGGAGCCGGCAATAAATAGGTTTCAAAGCATTATATTTTTAAAAAATCAACTATATTCGCTTTAACATTATTTGGAATTTCAACGCCAAGATAAATTTAATAAAGCAGATCTATTTATACACAAGATTCACTACGACAAAATTAACAAGGGTTCCAATATAATTGTAGCAGGAAATTAGACGTTAATGGCGAAATATATTCTCGAAACGCTTACTTGCATTACCTAAAAATGTAATACCACATTTATCTAATGTAATCCATGGCTCCAAATGCTAATAAATAGTGACTATGGGACTAAGCCATCGATTGCATTTTTGCCTAAATAGTATAAAATACTAGCATTCTTAGTATGTTTCCTAAAGATTTTTTAAATAGAAATTGTATAAGGATTTTTTTTAATATAATGTATACATTTAGCAATCTCTTTTATAAGGTAATTGTCGACTATTTTGATTTACTTTCTTTATGGTTTCCAGGTTATAAAAGTGACGCTTATATTATTGACAAGCATTCTCATGGAAATACGAACGACCTATAGATGACGTAGTTTGGCTTTTATTAGTTTTAATCCAAACGTTAAATTATAGCTTTGCTGATGCTTATAATAGAAATAAAACGAGCCTTTTTATATTTGATATAAATAATATTTTTTGCGCCTTCATAAATCATCATTATTAGACCAATGAAGTCCAATGCAATAATAATTTTATCCATTGCATCCCACGCATTTTTCTGATTTCATACATCAATCTTTCATTATTCCTTTTTCTTCCTCGCTTTGCTTCCCTCGGGGTTCAATTCATGACAAAATTCATATATATTTGATCCATTCGCCTTGTTATATGACTTGTTCAATGACGTTTCATATGCTTCCTTTTAGTTCACTTCGTGTCTCAAACATTTCATCGTTTTAAGATCGCTACTCTTGTTTTTTTTTTTTTAAATAATTTGCTTAGATATTTTTAAAAGTCATAGTTAATTTCATTCCATTATATATTCTTTATTTCGTTTATATTTCATCTGGAAATTAAAATATATACACTTAAACTTTTTTATGCGGTAGATTCATTCCGCGGAAACTCGCACAAAAAGAAATCGCACAAAAAAAGCTATGAATTCCATAGAAAATGTGAAGATGCGTTCCATGGATTTTAAAAACCGAATAACTTTGAGCTATATAAAATATATCCAAAATCGCATAAAAAAAGTTAATTGAAAAAACAAGACAACAATAAGACAATTCCTATTTTATCTAAAATATATCGATACGTACTCTTTATGAAATTTAAAAAAAAATGCTTTAAAAAACCGCATAACTTCGAAAACGCACAAAAAAAACCGCACAAAAAGAGGTTTGAGTGTATTTGGAACAATTTTCAAAAAATCAAATATTTCCAATACTAACATATTGGTAAGCCTCAAATTCCACAAACATAAACTATACCATTACAATTTTTTTAAATGATTTTTTCAACGATATATTGATCAAATTATTTTTAAAAAAATGTCGCAAACATTTAAAATTCTGTTGGAACTTTTCTTATTAACTGCACAGAATTAAATATATTTTATGTAAAATAAAAAAAAAATACTCAAAGAACGTTTAAACAAACGTTTAATTACATTTACATACTTATAAAAGAAATTTCAATATAAGATGAAGCACAAAAATTATATATTGGTATGAATATAACTTGACTGCTACCAAAAGTATGCCTGAAATGTAAGATATCATATGTATGTATAAATATAGTTAAAAATAAGTGAAAAGATTAATTGCTATGTTTAGGTTTCTAGAGAATACGTATTCGATGAAGATATATAAAGATAGTTCATATTTAAATGTCGAAAGAATTATAGATAAAATTATTATATATATAGTAGAAGATTAGGCGATAGAACGGCTTCATATGAAAGACGTCTGACATTTACGTCCCCTATAAATATTGCTCGATTTTTCCCTTTTAACCTATTAAGACGTCACATATTATATTAAGTTATGAAGCAAATTTTCATGGCTCAATAAAAAATATGTTATAAAAATAATGACAATATCCGGGCATCCCTTATTATACATAACCCTGAAAGCAGAAGGGGGAAAAAAAAGAAATCGATATATCCATTATTTATACTCCTGATTTCAATACCATTATGCCGGTCGTCTTTTTTTCATTTCACCCTTTACACGCGTAGACACAGGGGAGGGTATGTGACCCATAAACGATTTTTTTTCATATCATCGCCCCCGTTGATTTCGCAGTTTATTTTCCAGGCCCGCGTGCGCGCGAACATCCGGTGTATGGTGGTGTGCCAAAAGCGGAACCTAATAAAAGTCGCATGAAAAACTTTTTTAACTGCGTTCAAATCACCGAAAAATTGGGTTTATAAAACTTTGGCACTTTCCGTTGTGTTTCCGTTGCGCTTCCACATGCGGTTCCGGAGAACTTTCGGCAAGTGTTTTGGCTTCGTTCCGTATGCAGACGTGGGGCTTTCCATGGTTTAATTTTAACCCTTTGTTTTATTGATCTCGAAGGATGTTGTTTCACTTTTAAGTATGGCTGGATAAGGGAGGAAATTATTTTATTACTCGTGGGGCGCGAAAAAACTTAACCCCTCACAGTATACTCATATATCTTGAACAAAATTTGCTAAAATACTAAAAATAAAAATATTTTAAAATCAATATATGAGACCTTTTTAAATTTTTACACACGGCTCAAAATAATAGATTGTCCAGTTAGGAATGTCGTTTTTTAAATGAAAGAAATAAATTAAAGCCAAAATATTATTAATTAATTTCATCAATAGAATTTTTTTTTCGGTATACACAACACTTTCCCATCTATTTAATATTTTTTTTAAATCCAGAAGAATAAAATTCAACGAGTTTTGATATGAAATATTTTTCGATTCTTCATTTCACCTCCTGGCGACGGTTGACTACACCTGGCCTCTTCGTACTAAATACCACTTTTAAACTTTCTAATTATGAAAAATAAATCTCTATCGTTATGGTTTGACCATATGAAAAGGGCTTCACGGTAGATTATCCTTTTGGAATCCCACTATACATTTAAAAGAGCTTTTTTTACTTTTAGACCTGGTCGAGGGGTTGTTTTGTTTACCTACCCTTTTAAAAGCCATTGTCTTTTGCTCTTTTGATTTGAGTACAACACCCACTTTTCATCTCCAGTCACAAGATAGTGTAAAAACGGTTGTTTCTTCTCTTTATCGATTAAATCATCCTAATCGATACGTACTCGCGTATACCGCCTTGATCTCATCAGTAATATTGTACGGTATCCATACCCTCTATTTTATGGTTTTTTTGGAAATATCCAAGCTTTTCCAAGTGTACCACAAATATTTTTAGTTGCAGTTATTTTTTGTATAAAATTACTTTCTCCAGATGTTAGTCGACTAACAAAATATACAAAACGTGTAATCAAGGGGATGGCTGAGACAACTAATAGTCAAAAAGTAAGTATAAAAAAAACGGCATTTCTATCTGGACAATCTAATATATGTATTAAATTTGGTGGCGCGCCGCGAAGTAACGTGAAGTTTATAGAATTAAGCCACTTAAATTAAACACATCATTTCCACAATGACTGACTGGATTGGGGGTTCAGTATAAATCGAACCCATTTTCTGCGCTGCTGTATGGTCTGTTCCAGGTTACCCTGGACTAGCCACCCAAAAAATGTCTTCTACTGGTCCAAGTGCCTACCCCTTTTGTTCCACGCCCTCCAGAGGAGGCGAGGTTTCCGCGGGATAGACCAGCCTTAGACCATATGCACCGAAAGGTGGTTTGATACAGTATCCAACAACTACTGTAATCGACTGTTCCACACACCCCTTTATGGAAACGCAGCATAGGGTGACCTGCGCACCCAACTCATGTTAGCTGGCCTACCCCAACAGCGTTTAATGAGCAAACCGTCAAGGATACTTTCGCACTCTCCATCATTACCTCAGGGCTTCAACCGTTGCTCACGAGCGTAGGGTTCGCCCCCCCCCCCCTCTGGGGTTTTTGGGTGTATCCTGGGTTCCTGTTTTTATGCGGATCTTTTTTATGCGCTTTTGAAGTTATGCGATTTTCAAAAATAATGGAACCTTTCCCTCATTTTCTATAGAGCATAAACCTTTTTTTTATGCGAATCCGCATTAAAAAAATCAACCAGATTTAGGACATCCCAATGTAAAAATAGTGTTTCTTCCACCCAACACGATATGTTTTAATTCAGCCACTAGATCAGTGCATTATTTCCACTTTTAAAAAGTATTATATTAAGAAACTAGAGAATGAGTCTGAACTGTGCCTGAAGTTTGGAAAAAGTTTTCAATTTTGGAATGTTTAAATAATGTTTCAAGTGCATTATCTCAGATTACTCCACACATTTTAAATTCTTGTTGGATAGCAGTTTGATACGAATGTGTTACAGATGGAAAAATAATATAAACTTCGACATCAAACATCATCATGGCAAATCAACTTGGTGGAGAAGGCTTTGATATTTTTTCTCAAAATGATGTCGATGAGTTGCTTGGGGATACTCCCTTGAATGATATTATTGATTTGGTATTATATGACAGCAAAGAAACAGAGAACGATATTGAAGTGAAAGAAACTCCTGCCCCGCTTACTTTAAAAATTATACAATAAACTAGTTAATCTATTTATTGTACATGACTCAAATTCTGAATGAGGTTTCAAATTCCAGTTCGAGCTTAAGAAATTATTGATTAATCTTCGCAAAGTTTTTTTATGCGATTTTTTAATACATTTCATCACATTGATTTGAAGTTATGCGGTTTTTAAAAAACTCAGAAATTCAAGTCTTTTTATGCGCATTTTTTTTATATGCGAATCCCGTGGATCGTATCTATCGCATAAAAACAGACCCAAGTGTATTTTGTATTTATATATTAAATGCTCTATAAATATAACAAATATTTATTTTAAGTGTACAGTTACATTGTTTGTACTGTTACAGCCATTGTACGATTGGTTTTACTATGCGAATGGCGTTCTCGATATCTCAATCGTTTCGATCTTAAGACGATGAATTCGCAAATCCTGGGTTACGACTCACAACTAAGTAGTTAAAACTTTTGGATAGGTTTCTAACTGTCAAGAAAATCTGTTGTTCAGAGCTGTAATATTGTGTGAGGAGATTTGGCAATCGGGTTAAAAATAATCACAATTTGCTGTTATATAACCGAATTGTATTTATGGATTTATTGAATTACCTCTCTCTGTATGATTGGTTGTTATTATGAATCGTCCTTACCTGAAACAAAATAAATTTAATGTTAAATTCGATTGATTGGATGTATAAGGCATGCAATTGATGATATTGAATTGAATGATAAGAAAAATCGCGGTAGATGAACCATAAACATTATTGAGATTTTCACAAAAGCCTTCAATGTCTACTTTCATTTGAGGGGGAATATCCTGGGGCGAATTCTATCTGGACCACTACGTCAGTCAATTTATTACGGGAATTTGATCAGCGAATGAGGAAATCTCACGGTCCTCTCAACTCTATATTCTAGATGAGGAAGTGAATTTCCTATTTGCCTTATTACAACCAGATTTCCTATTGAATTATTCCGCATCCATGTTGCGAAATAGTTCGGTATCGAACGTGATTGATGTTTGATGAAGCCATTCCATAATTAGATTGTGTACCATCATATTTTTCACACTGACTAATCCCCGGGAGACCAATTTAAATTCCGATTTCAGAAATGTGTTCAATATTGTGCTAAAAAATATTTTCGCCCTCGAATCTGGTGCGAGTCGAATTTGAGCGCATTAATTAATAAATCAATTTCGCGTGAAAATTAATTCAGTATGAAACGAACGCAATCATAAATTATCCCCTATGAAAGAAAGGCATATAATTTTTTTCCTCCCCCAAAGAAAAAAAAAGATATTTTTGTGGTAATACGTATTTACGCCGTAAAATGTTTTCTTTGATCACGTAACAGTTGGAGTTAATGATCTGACGAATAATAAAAATTGCGATAATAGTGTTGTTCGTGTCAGTAATTTTGATATAATACACAGAATTCGCAAAAAAAAAAATTATTCGAATCCAACAATGGAGGCTCTTGAGTGTTTTATTTTTTACATCCCTTCAAAGACGAGAAGTCGTAAAGCCGAAAACAAAAAACGCGATACATTCACAATCTTAATTTCTTCCTACATAAACATTATGGGCCATCGATCGCGTCGTTAACGATTATTACAAAAATTATATTAAAACTAACATAAATCAGTGGCATTGGCAAAATAACGAATATCGACTTTGAAATGTTTCTTCGACAAACTTATTATTTCGATTACAGTCATGTAACGAGGGTTTCTTATGAAATTACCAAAGTTTTGACAGGTGACATTGTTGCTATTGCTTATTTCTTATTAGATCGCTGTTTCTCGTAAATAAATAACTCGAATAATCATTAAGATTCTGTCGTCGCCATTTTTCGATCTTCGAACATTATTGCTTAAAACGATGCCTGGGTAATTCCTCGTTGTCAATTTTGATAAACCTATAGCTCGATCGACATCATGTCTGATTCTTCGATCAGTAAGAATTATCACATCAATATATCAAAACAATTAACAGGAAACCCCTCTATATCACGGTATTCTTAAAGCGCGATTTTGTTTTAACACGGTGTGATAATTTTGCTGTGTTGTTATTGAGAAATGTAACTATACTATTCCTGTTGTGGTAGGAATAGGTATACCTAAAGTATCGGTAGGTTAAGTGTTAAAATTTCTTTATTTTATTGCTTATATGATAACATATCTATTTTTCACATTTTTTTCTAGGGATGAAAATATCCTTATCTAATCGTTTTTTACAATTTTCCACGCATGATTCAAGTTGGGTTTTTTAATTGAAATTGCAGTTTTTAGATACATATTAGATTGTCCCATAAGTTTCTTTCGCAAATGAACACAGATCTAGTCATAGCCATGGTTGAAGAAAACCCGCAATATACTGTTCGCGAAGTAGCTAACAAGTTAGAAATTCCACGAACATCCGTCCATAATCATCTGACAAAATTGGGCTACATCAATCGTTCAGATGTGTGGCTTCCTCATGAACTGACTGACTCAAATAAACTTCAGCATATTTCAATATGCAATCTTCTTCTCCAACGACATAATAGCCTACCTTTTTTGAAGAGATTTGTCATTGGAGATGAAAGTTGGATACTCTATGAGAATATCCAACGTAAACGGTCTTGCACCAAGGGTACAGAAGCTTTAAATGTAGCTAAACCTGGCTTACATCCAAAAAAAAGTTTTGCTATGCATTTGGTGGGACTGGAAGGGGGTAGTTTATTATGAGCTACTTCAGCAAGGTGAAACGATCAATTCAACAGAATATTGTTTCCAACTAGCAATCTAAAGGATGCATTTGCCAGAAAACGGCCAGAATTAGCGAATAGACGAGGCGTTGTTTTTCATTACGATAACGCCAGGCCTCATGTGTCTTTGCTCGTCAGAAATAAATTATGTTCATTCGACTGGGATGTTTTATATCATCCTCCATACTCTCCAGATATTGCCTCTTCAGATTATTATTTATTTCTTTCATTGAAAAATTCTTTATGTGGTAAAAATCGAAAACGAAAGAAACTTATGGGACACCCTAATATATTAGAATTATTGTTTTATTAATCATTTCAGTATTCGCTTTTTCAGAAGCCAAAACTCAAAATTATTTTGTAATGAGATGGTGGATAGAAAATATTAATAAACCTGATCTCCTAAATTTTCTAGTATGATGAAAATGTTTTTCCACAATCTGAAATTCACGATAGATTCCTGAATGCTCGATCTTTAACAATATTATTATATTCCGTATTATCCTAGTTTAAACTTCATTTGAGTTATTCTCCTCTAGCACGTGGTTCAATATCTATAGAATTTCCTTGTTGGTCAAAAATACTAAAAAAAGGGTGGTTCAAAATATAATCCAAATATATAATCTGAACATCCTGTGTGTGGCATTTTATATAAGATTTTCGAGATGCCTGATATTTTGCTCTGAGACCCGAGACACTGGGATGCCTCTCAGCTGTTGCAAAGAAAACATTAATCATTTGCACGTTCGTATATCCAGGGGACCCAAGGTATGTTAACACTATGAACCAGTAATGCGGTTTGGGGTCAGACCCCTCCCCCTTACCATTGCGGATGTCATGAAAAATTGTAATAAAAATAATCCCAATATATATTTGGAGCTCTATAAATATTTCCTGTCGATATTATTTTTATACGTCTCCGCGACGCCATATCGAGTCTGTGTAAGATTTTCGCCGGATGTATGATAGTGTTTATTTTTATATTTTTTGTTATAAAGTCACCTGTCAAGTTTGACGATAAAGATGCCCTATATAGAATAATTTGGCATCGTAGTGCGGGGTTGATATATTATTTTGCGCAGACATTTTCAGGCTCCCCTCCGTCAGCGAGTTTCCTCCCGTGTCAGTATTCGAGCTGAAGCCGCACTCTGCAGGAATGAGACTGAAAAAAGGTCATTTATTTTTTTCCAGCCACCCCCTCCGAAGCCTTAAGAGGTAGATAATAAGGGAAACAATGAGATGAACGTTTTTCCACTTCTCCTTTAATAGTTTTTACGTCGGCAGACGCTCGGGTACAGTCAATTAGAAGATAGCGACCTATCCAGTGGAGACTCGCCACTTTAATCTTCGCCAGGATCGTTATACGGCCATTCCAATAATGGCGGCCACAGTAAATGCCTTGCCCATTTATCGGACACTCTCCTGATTTGAGATCATAAAGATGTTAATACGCACATACTTCAAAAGATCGACCCAACAACAATGTGGGATTGGGGAAGAGTCATCTATTTAACCCACAAAGTTCCACACATCTTAATTTTTTTCATATTTTTCTATTACAAGATCTAATATTGACATCGTGAAATAATTTCGTAACACTTATTATAAAGTCTGGGATTCAAATACAGACAAGTTACATGTAAAAATATTAATATTTCAAATCGAACAAAGCGATCAATAAAAAATAATTAAATGCATTTAAGTCAAATTTTAAATATATAAATCTATAGTCTAAATTCCTCAGACATGGTTGGACTGCAATGAAAATAATTTAAAAAAATTATGAGGTTCTAGTTCGCAAAATTATAGCTATAGTCAGACTGCAGAGAAGTCACCGAAAAGTGCACGAAGATGATCAAAATAGATAAGAATACTTATTGTATTTCAGTTTAGGAGGCTCATTTAAAAAAAAACAGTTGTTGATCTTGTGATCCCATAAGTGACATACGAAACGTTTCTGGAACGTTCTTATGAAGCATTGGATTCTAATATAAATTAGGTGAAGAAAATTGAGGTATGAAAACCCAAGTATGAATATTTTCGATCGATCACCTAAATTCAGGCTTAATCAGATTTTTGACTTCTAAAAGGAAAGAACAAGAACTGATTGATTTATTTTAGTATAAATTAAAAATAATGCTAAACGTATAAGAATATACGTAAGGATTTTTTAAAATGTAAAAAAACATCCCTTTGAAATACCTACATTTCACAACGTCGATGATATAATCAAATATTTGTTTAAGTTAATTGAGTTCAAAGCATATTTTGCAAGTTAAATTGATTCGCTCCGTTCTATTCACCGGAATTTCGCGTTGCAACAATATAAAAATCCCAATCGAACATTTTGCTGTAAAATATAATGATTTACAAATCCTTGTTTTATAAAAATATTAATTCTTTGAATTGAAATATAATCTGCATGTAAAAATATAAAAAAATCCTTCAGTCGGATTTTATTTTTGCTCCGTAATATAAATCAGCAATAAAGGCTAAAATTTATAGCAACTACACCAGCTGAGCTATCATATAAAGCTGCATCCATTCTTATTATCCCTTTGTAGAATCATGTTGTTCTATCAACTCAACGCATTTCAAAGACTATCCTTATTATTTTCTTCTGCACAATATTTCCATCAATTAGATGATCAAACATAGATAAACGTATGATCAATTTTATATCATCAAAGTCTGATGAGCCCAATCCGGCTCCGTCTGTATATTTTTTAATGCCAAAAACATTGCTCATTTTGCATCAGTCCAATAAAATTATTTCGAGCGAAAAATGAGGTCGACTTTATCACAGGAATTTTGACGTTCTTGCGCCCTCCGAGACCTAGATAAAGTTCATTTGACGGAGATATCTAAATTATGATAATTAAAAAGTAAAGTTTGATCATTAATTTGAATTGTAATGGAGGGGCAGATCTCGGGCTTAATCTCTTCGATATGTCCAAGATCCACCTACAACTTCCAGCTTTTTTTGCTTATTTCATCGGGCGAGCTTTCAAGCACATACATTATTCCATCCTTGATAATAAACGCGCTCGAGTGGTAACAAATAACCTTGAGCTTTATAACGGAGCTTTCATCGTCCTATTGTTTAAGGCATCAAATGTACTTAAGCAATTTGTAACTTCACCCAGGGCAATATGAAAGGACATAATGGCGTAACCTATTATAGAGGCATAATCGCCAATTATGATTATCCTCACAAGGTACATAACACTTCTACCTGGCCATTCATTAGACCCAAAATGACGATAAGCCCCACTTCACATATAAGATGCCGCCGTAATGCTTAACATAAGGATTAAGTAAGAAAACTTCCAGTTATTAACCTGCGTTATATTACCAAAGGCCTTAATGCTAGAGGACAATTTAAATTTAAATTACTATGAAATATTAAGAATCTTTGATAGACGTATATATATAGATTCATCGAAATATACAGCGGAATTATTTAAACTTATCATATTTAAGTAAACACTTAACAAACCCATAAAAATAAATTAATATGCTTAAAGACGATCGATCTGAAAATACTACCCCATTACGCTAATGGCAGATACGTCAAATTTTAAGAATGAAAAATAATAATATACGAAGATTAAATATTTACAATTTATGTCTTTCAGTTGTGCCAAAATACATATGGATTTTGCAAAGAAAACTAAAAAGGATTCAGATAATTATTACCTTGGATATCAAGACCTTTTAGTATATCCATTTCTTAATTGCGGATCCTATTCCAAGGGATTAAATGATTATTTTGCACACAATATGAGTCGAAGATCAAAGAACGCAAATAAATATATAACAACGAAGGAAGCATTACTTTTATTGCCCATGAAAATTCCTCGTCATTCTGAAAAAGTATTTGTATTTGTATTTTTACCCGGGCGGATCTAATAAAAAAATGTTGTATGAATAAGCAATAACTTATAAGCATTTAGTTATCGTTATTTGATAAGCCTCAATATATGGTTATTTGATCATATCTAAACTTAAAATACTTTGTATCCGGTTAGTAATAGTATTTATGCATAATAACGATAGCAAACGTTTCGGCGTTTACTTCGAATATTATATACATTGTGTGTGAAATGGTTTTTATTTCTTAAGGATAAGCCTCAGTTTTTATAATATAATATTTATTTTGGGTATTGCCTTAAAAATTCGCTTGAAAAATATGATGATAGTAATATTTTTGATAAGTAACGAAAAAACATTATTTTTTTTAAGTTTGTAGGTGTGTTTGTATTGACGTTAACGCCTGTGTGTGTGCACAGTTGAAATACTCTTACAAGGAACATAAACGGAACTAAGAAAAAGAACAAACGGTTGATGGGATCAGAAGAGGTGAGGATAATGCCGAAGGTGGGTGGTAATGGAAGATGGTGTGGGTTGGCGAGTGGTAATGTTAGTGGTGGTGGCGGAAGATAGCGCCACGTCTAGCTGTAAGAAGACAAATGACAAACGACCGCGGGCCGCCGAATGGAACCCCTTATCCAACCCCCCAAAACTCCCCCTCTTCACGGCCAATCTTCATCCTGATGGATGCTTCACGCCGTTCTATCCGCATTCCATTCTATCTGATTAAGATAATTTGAAATAAAAGAAAACTTGGCGTTTTTACTTCGAAAAACAATGGAACTGTACAAAAACGATCCGGGAATGCCGCGCGCAAAATAGGTCCTCCTGGAGAGAATAAAACAAAATATTTACCGAAAGAACTTGTTTATGTTAGTCTGACCTTTGATAATGTTATTTTGGATGTGTTCAGTGAACTCGCCGTGAGATCTTCTGGACCTTTGTTAACCGTAAAGATACGTTTCTGAAAACTGTCATGAAAAGTATCTCACGCTATGGAATGTACCTGAGGTGGCTAAACCCTTTGCAACTTTTACTCAACTTTCTTCCCTAAACTTTTATTTTTGTCAGGTTTCTTCCCAGATGCATTTTGCATCAATGCCATTGACTGAAACAAAACTGCTTAAATCAAAGGCTTTAATTCAAATAGCTATACTGAAAATACGAAAACCTTTTCTTTATAATAACTGTGTGTCACCATCTTCTTAAAATATGCATTTAAAATACTCAACGTACCGAACTCGATTTCAATATTTCATTTAAAGTCTAACATTTAGTGTTACATCTTTTTTTTTTATAAAATCCCTGCTCGGGACCTTAGCTCTGGAATCCTGGATTTTTTTTAAAAAAATACACCATCATGAGATTTTAAAAAATATATTTATGTCAGATACGATTTGCAAAATATATATATACTAAAAATATATGGAAGAGTAAGTTATCTGGAACTACCTAATTAAATAATGATGATGGTTTGGAAGAATTTAGACAAAACACTTGATTTTTTCAAAATAATATAACTCTTCAGTAAGGTATCGTTTCAAAACTACATTTTAAATATGGGTTTGAGAGCTTTCTTTTAAAATTTCATAATGATAAAATTAGTCACAACCAAGCTAAGATTAATATCCTAATAAAAATACACTTAGAGGTACTGAGCATCCATATTTATTTAAAGCCACACAAATTTTATGTATAAAAATCAATGTTTGTTTGTTCGTATTTAATGCGCTGTCATACCGATCATTCGATTGCAATAAATCTTTGTCAAATTATTATTAGTACTTGCGCAAATAATATAGGCATAACATAATTAGCTTACAGACGATGGCTCGTATGTCGTACCATAGACCATCGCCAAAGTTCAAACAACAAACGCATTCACTATCGGAAAGAAAATACATTTATTTCTAACAATCATTCCTATTTATACAAGATAAATCTTTCAAATTTCAAATGATATTTCTACACAGCTAGCTATCAATAAAATATTGCTTTTAGTTTTGTTAGAAAATTATATTTTTTCTTCAGCGAATATTCATTTTCAATAGCAAAATAATAATAAGTAATGAAAAAGAGAACCTATAAAAAAGCTCTTTCAGACTGGCTGAAATATGTATGCATAAAAATCATTCGTATAGAAAAATGTTTGTACAAATTTTGAGCCACCATGTAGATTCGTAATCTATTTCTTTTGTACAAAATTTAATCCATTAGAACTAGCCAATCATTTTTATTTTATTAACATTTTAGTTAAATACAACTTTAATAACATTTGTATACAATATCGTAAATCAGTACGTTTGAATAGTATTAAAGTTTAACGTGTTTTCTTGTGCGTGTAAATTTGAGAAGTGATTAAACGCACAAATCTGTGCTAACGGTATTTATGGCGTTTAGGAGAAAAAAAACACGATTTTGTGCACTATTTCTTACAACAAATGCATTCCGTGTATATTTTGCGTCATGTTAAGATATTCGTGAAATGCTGGAATGATGAGTAATAATATGGATTTGAAGAGTACCAAAAAAATGACAAATCTGATTAGAACAATATAGTAAATTTTTCTTTATTTTATTATTAAGATGTATCCAATTATCGGTAATATACATCCTTTTGATCGATTTTTTCAGATATTAGAAAGTATTCTATTCCTATATCACCAATAGAAAGCGTAATCTTTAGCTGTGGATATGATATTTCTTTGCAATCAACTGATTATCTTCAGCGCTTATAATTCTTATTTAAAATCGCAGTTATTCACAGTTACCAATTGAGCACTGATAATTTGCAAATAATCATTTAGCTGCATTATTAAATAGGACAATAGAAGTCACTCGGCTAATTCTTCTACCATTACAATAGGATTTTGTTCTATTATCGTCTACTGTCTGGGAAACACCATTATCAAATTTCTAGGGGCGTCTAGATTATTTTCTCAAGTCTTTAGTACTCAAGCCAAAAACATAGTAACCAATTCAATCTTTCACTTATGATAAC
Source organism: Stenopsyche tienmushanensis (assembly GCA_008973525.1). Classification (NCBI taxonomy): domain Eukaryota; kingdom Metazoa; phylum Arthropoda; class Insecta; order Trichoptera; family Stenopsychidae; genus Stenopsyche; species Stenopsyche tienmushanensis. The sequence continues at coordinate 602,095 of WACJ01000009.1, read as the reverse complement.
AATATTTAAAGTATAACAGCTATTACTGTATTGATGATGGAGATCACAAAGTAAAACACATCTGATTGATCTGAAAACACATTGATCTTGTGAAACACACGTAATTTATGGGATGACCTAATTTTTCATGAATATCCAAATTCAAGATGACTCTGTGTTGATGCTTCTCTTCGCATGCAGACATAGGCATCTAAATGGTCCATGTTTTTGGCGAGATGAAACTGCTTTTCCACTCTGAAAGCGCTCCAATTGCAGATGCTCCGTAACCACGAGAACCTCTTTCAAACGAACAATTGCTTGCCATCTATTTTGTCTTTTACAATCGTATCCAAAAGCTTCCGACTTTTTTACAGAAGCTCTGTCATGTTTCATGTGCTTCATCCATGAAATGCTTAGCTTTCTGCGGAAGCACCACATGTCGAATGCCTATAATCTTTTGCAGTAGGGCTCATCTCAAATGCCGATTTTTAAAAGAAGCTGATGACTTATAATATATTAATATTTTCATTTTCATTAAATGACTTTACACTACTTTTGGCCATAAACTCATCATTTAAATTTTAAACGAAGAGACGAATATTTTATAATATTTGAATGGATCTACTTTTTTTACTACTTTCTACTTTTTTAATTATAAGGGTAGTTTTCAACCTATTGCGCATGTACCATCGTAATAAAATACAAAAATGATAAATCCAATGTTATTAAAACCATATCAATATGCTTAATTTATATCCTTGAATATGTTACTTGTGTGGATCATTAGTAACTCCATATTTCGATAAAACTAAAATAATGCTTTTTGCGATAAATTCTTAAACTGAAAACATGTGGTTTCGCATGAACAGATCAGCAAAAGTGCCGCACGTTTACAAGTGAGCGAACTAGGATGAGTTGATCCTTCATAGTTCCCAATTTTTTGATATGGATCAGGATCTAATGCACTATTTCGGCACTTTGTAAAATAAGTAAGTTATTAGATAAGTTTTGGAGTTATAAAAGCAGTTGATAAATAGTTCAGATATAGATTTACAAGAATTTCCAATATTTGAAAATGGTTGAATATTATTCCATAACTAAGATATATTATACAGATTATTCTTATCAAAATATTATTTTATGCTCTCAACCCAATTGATACGATTTCATTTGCACGTCTAGAAATCATATATCCACGGAATACATTATTCCCTTTATACACGATTCATAGCGATATTTTAATTTAATACAGCGAAAAAAATCTCCTCGGCCGCCTTAAGTAATTCGTATTCGTGTATTTAAACAGTAATTATTTTCAGGTTTTCGACTGATTTTTCCCTTGTTGAATGTTTAACTTTAAAACCCTGAAACGGTCAACGCCCACTCTCCGCTCCGGAATAATGAAGTCCGAGTGGGATCGGCGCTGGATTTTGTGGACATCTCCCCCTTTCGCCGAAAAGATGGAAGGGGTGACAAAAGGGGCCGACTCAGCGATTATCCCGGCGGAAAAATAACAAATTATATACCCGCTTTTTCATGCTAATGACCACATAATGATATTCCGAAAGTTGAATGAGAAACGGTTCGTGTCCGCACTAGAGGGTGAGGCTTTTGTTGCGTGGCCACCCAATGACCGTACAGATGAAAGAACCGGCGGGCCAAAGAGGAGCCGAACCATGGCCCGGGCCTTTTTAAAAGCGACCAAATAACTATTGAGTGGATGCTTAATTGTCACCATGAGAACATCATCATTTTCACCATTAACATCGCTTAATATCGCTTTGACATTAAAGAACCTCATTAGGTTCAAACACGTACGCCGAAAATATACAGCGCTTTAGGGAAGATTCCCTGCGTGGAAAAAACAAAGGCGAGCTTTTAGTCCCTGTTGGTACTTTTTAAATTAAACTCTATAAAACCCTTAAGAGTGGATATTGCATTAATATAGTGTTGGCGATACAATGAAATCTTTTTTATTTGCATTAACAATATTTAATTGTTTCTAATACAAAAGTGCTATGATTTTCTACCAATAATTTTATTTTGTTTACAGTGACTTAAGACTGAGTTTTTCGCAATGCAAATTTTAACATAGACAAACTCAGTTGTGAATCGCTTTTTGATTATTTGTGGAAACAACATTTTTGTCTTGGTTTGAACAAACTGATATAAACTTTTAATTGTATCAAAATAATTTTCAACAAGGACTGCTAAAATAGGCGTTAAATCGCACAATCTCGGTGACCAGTTCACATCGCCGTTGCACGATATAAGCATGCCTTCAAATGGCTCGTGTTGAATATCCATCGTGGAATGCGCTGTGTAGCGCCATCCTATTAGAACCACATGTCATCGACATCCATATCATTTAGTTTAAGCCACAAGAAGTTGCTTATCATCGATCTGTAGCATTCATCATTATGGAAAAGTATTGTTTTGGAAGAAATTTAGACAAAATCAGCACCAAGCAAAGACTCTCTCGGAATGCATTTGGTGCTGGTGAATCTCGTCTAGATTGGTATCGTCCCAAATGTAAAAAAAATGTTCGTATGTAATGCGCTGCCATGCCGTTCATAAGATTGCAATAAAACTTTATTCACTTATTGCTGAAAATTGCGCAAATAACATAGGCATAGTTTAATAAAAAAAAATCAATGTTTGTTTGTCCGTATTGAATGCGCTCCCATGCTGTTCATCTGATTACGATAAAACTTTGTCAACTTACTGTTTACACTTGCGGAAATAACATAGGCATAGTAAAAATGTAGGTAGTCTCGCAGGACCTGTAAGTAGTCTCTCGGTTAAGCCGTGGAGGTATGGCTGGCAACCACATTTTTAAAACATATATTTGCTGTAAAAAACCATGTAAAAATGGTTGGTAATAATCCCATAAAAGGAAATACTAAAAGCCATTTCAAGTCATAGTAAAAATATTGTATGTGCACCATATTGGCGCATATTAGTTTGGTGAAATGAAGTTTGGGTTGCAGGGACGAGGATAGAAATATTTATTATATTTAGTTTTATCTTTTTGAATAGAATTTAGGGATCAAACTCAATGCTTATTTCTACAGGAGCTTAATTATTAACTTCTTTATTCTTGCTTCGGTTGCTCAAAATTACCAACGAATTCATTGATGTAATTTTATTTCCTATGAAAAATTTTTGCTGTTGCACAAGTAGAATCATTATGCACCACTCTGTCGCGGCACAGAGGTTGGGAATTACTAGCATAATGCATCAAGACATACCAAAGATTTGAGTCACTCAAATATCTAAATAACATTACTGTCGTCAAATTCAACTTTATTACATCAAACATTAGATCAGGGAATCATAACTACATTTAAAACTAATTACATCAGGGAATCATTGCGATGAATTTTCAACTAGGTCGACGATTAATCCACTGAAATCATGGAGGCATGGAAACGCTTTACGATTTTGAAGTGTATATTAACCTGATAACTTTATCCATTAAATAAATAAGACCATCAACATTGAATGCATACAGAAATTATTTATGATCAGAATTAGTTAGACGTGTAAGTTTAATCGAGCTCGATGAAAACATAGTGGATGCAATAGTAAAACTTATTCCATGGGAGTGGATGCATTTAACGATTTGAAAATCGAAGACATTCAAAGACAGCTGGTAGAAGAGGAAACTGATGAAGAAAATTTGATAGAAATGGTTTCTGGGATAAATCAATATTCCAAGGACGAACAATTTGAGTTATATTTTTTAAATTAAAGTCCACTAAAGTAAGCATTAAATTTAAGAGCGAACTTAACAAATGCTCAGCTTCATACTGCGGATCCTTCAGCTGAAAGCAATTAACCGAAAATCACGGATATTTTACCAAAAATAGAACATTAAACACTGTTGGTGGAGACAGCTCCAAAAATAAAATATTTGGCTATTATAAAAACATCATCACTTCATCATGACAAAGGAAACCAAAACATAATAATTTTAATATACTCATTTTATTTAGATCTACTTTAATATTTTTTATTTAAATTTATTATGTGTAGAACTTTACTTGTTTCATATGACATATGCCGTTTTCCTATGTCATATTGATTCTATATACCACAGTATATTCCGTAATAAAGACGAGATTTTATGCTTTTTATGAACTGTCAATAAATTTCGCATGGACTAGCGGTTCCTAATTGTAGCCCCAACGACCATATAGGGCCATATGTTATCTTTGCTTTAACCTCATTACATCCTCTCTATTAAATATTGACCTGAAATAATAGCACTCCGGTGGCCAGAGCTCAAATTATATCTCCTTTTATATTTTTTTAAACATCATAAATAAAGCGACAGCGAACACCATAAGTCGACTCCCACATAAAAGATAACAACGCCAATCTTGCGCTCACATTTTTAGCAGTTTATTATAAGAACTGATGCTTCGACTCGTCGCCATGATAAACTGGGGAGGGATCGGGAATTTATTGTTTCAATCTTGAAATGTCGTCGAATCCCGGAGATTTGATCACGTCGTCTCTCTCACCTAAGGTCTGCAACATTAATTCGTTTGTCGTTGGGGGGTGAGGGTTTGTCGTCATTTTTCTTTCGTCAGACGTCCAATCGCTGTGAAATTATGTAGATTTGCATCTCGATTCTCTGCTGTAATTAGGACCGCCGAATTTCTACCCATCTTTAGTAAGGGAGCGAGTTGCCTACGGGCGCAGAAAGGTCCCTTTCAAACCTTGCGCAACAGAAGTATCCAAATAACCGAAATTTCAACAGCTTTATGAATGAATTAATGCCTGAATTTGACAGTAATTACAGCCCTAAAGTGGCGACGCAAAATGAATATAGTCTCTAACGACATATTTATACCGAACCGATACAAAACTCTGAATGCATAATTTCAATCATGGCTATTGATATGCCTGTATGAATTTATCAAGCAATTGAAATGGATTTAAAAGCCTTTTTAATAGAAAATATAGAGTGTCACTTTTAAATATGCTCATGTTCGTACTCAAATTTCTCGGATATATTGCTTTTATTAACGTTGCCAATGTTTGTATTATTCTAGTTATTCTAGCTAGTATTTGCTAATTCAAATATGAAAATGAGCCAAACATCAAAGTATATTTTCAAGTAAATATAACAATAAAATATCAATCGTTCAATATGATGATTAATTGTTATACTTGACTTACACCTTTCAAAGCATATCAGTTTTTAAAGGCAGGGAACTGAAATCCTTATTTTTTTAGATGATTTCTATACTCGCCAGATGAAATATTGAGTATTTAGTGGCATTTTAATGTATTCATGATAGATGTTTTATAGTTACTTAACACATCAAATAGTGTGATTATTACATTTACTAACACTCGTATCAAACTGAGTTGAAGAAGGATGAAATGCTCCTGAGGGTCCCTAAGTGCAACTGAACGAAATTGGATCGGATGGCATTCAATATACATTTATATTGTTGGAGAAAATGAGATGGATAGAATGTGGATGTTTATATTAATATTAGATCTTTTCGAACGAAATCCATTATTTTCGCATACTCTCGTTTAATTTTGTTTTGTCTTTCACTTTATATCCCGATTTTTCTTGTTCAGGGCTTGAATGCCTCCAAAATCACACACACCATCAATAAAATTTATAGAACAATCTTAATAATAAATAGATGTCAATTTTGGCTTAAATCAAAACGAATTTCAAATATTTATGAAAATATGCTGCGTTCTTAAACTGAATCAGAATCTCGTCAGTCAATAGAAGAACTATCACAGAAAATCTCATCTTTAACATTAATCGTTCATTGAAAAAGCATTAGATGCCGCACAAACTGTTTCCGGATAATAAAACAAACTTAATGGAATTTGAATAGAGTTATTTACTATGAACTTCTTAAATTCGAACTGAATCGCTCGAAATATGATATGATAAATACAGCCCAAACTACCATGACTACTATTTATAAAATGGATATGACTACTTGTATTTAGCAGAAGAATTGCATTGTTTAAAATTTACATGAGTGCATGGGGTTTACATGAACACCCTATCGCATGGCAAAGTCGCCCTGTGGCCAAAATTTTGAATGACACGATGCTGTCCGGTGATTTCCTGCAGAAATTCGGTTTTCTTCGTGCGGGCCGTGACCTCTGTACGACCAAAGGAAAAGACATCGCCAGCTTTTCCAACCCCTGTCCTGTCGAGGGGGTCAAAAGCAACCCCGATCCGTACAAAGTGTAATTTCACTCCGACATCTGCGCCCTCCGACAAACGAGTATTCAACTAGGAGGACCAGGTAGAAACACGAACCCTGGAAGTGAGTTATAAACACACGAATAATGACCGCACAGCCAACTTGTTGGTCGGCCATCTGTGTACCTTACCTCACAAAGTACTTTGATACTTTCACACGTGAAAGGGTTTTATGTCCTGTATGTGAACACAGACACACGAGACCGTGCTCTTACGCGGAATCATATTTTCTAACTCTGGTCTGTCATCGTAATGGAAAATCGATTTTGTCACCTACCAACGGTGCATGCTTAAAAGCCTCGTATTTTCAATGAAAACCTTCATATTTGGGAATATTGGTATATATATGTACCAATATATACCAATAGTTCCAAATGTGCATGCATGCATTGTAAGTTCATATATGCATTTGTAAATCTTAAAGACTATTTGTAGAATAGGATATATATATATTATTCTACAAATGTCAATATGAATTTGTCTATGTCAATGCATTAAAAATAATTTATATACAAGCATATATAAAAATAAAAATATTTCACGCTAATTTAATCAGTGGTTCTCAAATTATTGCAAACGGGCCGGATCTAACCCAAATGAGGTTTTCTTCCGGCTCGCTACCCTTTCGACCTAATGGTGTTGAATATATGTTTGAACATATATTTTTAAATATGTGTAATTCATTCCAAATGAATAATGCTTTTTATTCGCAAATTTAAATCATTTTCAAATTACTGCACAATTATATAATTTTTATGAAAAAATTAAGATCTACGCTTTACTTAGGTGAATCAACTAAATTGAATTTATTCATAGTTTTATCCAGTATTTGGCAATGTAAGCATGCTAATATGAATAATATATATTAATGCAAGCAATAAAAATGTAAATAGTTCAAAAAGATCCAATTTAAAGTGTATTCCATGTAAGGTATTCGAAAATGAACCTGAAATCATAAGCATAAGCCGGGATACGCATAATTCATTTGGCAATTGATTGAATATTAAATTTAAAAACATGGTTCATGTGAACATAAATTGCATACATTTGGAATAAATACGAGGGTATTTAAAATAATTTTGGCTTAAATAAGAACAAATAATTGGCATTTTGATATGATATTGATAATATTAAGTAATTATAAAATATAGGTAACTTCATAGATTACCATATCATTAATTGTTATTAACAATAATAAAACTCCATTTTATAGTTGAATGTCTATAGCTTAATTAAAGCTAGTTATATATAAAATTTTCATTTGGTATAAGTTTATAAACATATGCAAAACTATTCTAATCGCTCAAAACTCTAGAATTTCCAGCCCGGTTGTCTCGAACATAAAGCTCCAGTATCAAATGCTAATGAGATGGTCAGGGAATACAAGGATACTCTATATAGGTCCTTTGTGTCCACCCTACTGTAGACAAGCAAAAGCTGAAGTTCAGCGTTGCATTTCCTTAAATCTGTGCACTTAAAAACCCAACCATCGCGAAATTATTCATTGGGCGAGCATATCGCTTCAGCGATATTCAGAAGTTGTACCTATGCTGTAATAAAATTATATGATAGACATTCTATAAATAAATAAGTGCCTTCGAGGAATTTTTGAGCCCACTCAAAGGGCCAACACAGACGAATGTCCCAAATAGCGATATACAAATAAAAGGGTCAAAGAATCATATACCTGTACTTTTGTCGCCAATTTTTTTTCGGTTGCCCCGTTTTAGCTCTTTTTATTTTCATCCCTTCCGGTACACTTTGTAAGTATTTACTCGTTTTATTTACGGATGTCGTAGGGGATGTCGCCTAAATGGCTCCTCTCGAACTAATACATTTAGCAAGGAATTTCTCTCGATTTCATCGTGTGTTCTTCGGGCGGTGATGAAAAATAGCGGAGTGCACTCTGATGTATTATTTGAATATCTCTTCGGGAATTTCAAATAGCGCTTCGATATGAAATATAAAGCACGTTCTCTGCAGATTTACGTTACATGGAGTGAGATTTAACAACCATGTTAGAGATATTCAATGCGTGGAGACTGAATGTAATTTACGGTTTTGTGTTCCAGCTTTGAAATATCGATGAATAAATTTTCGGAATTGTTACTGGCACGTCGGAAAAGTGTCGCAGAATTTGCGAACAATTGTAGCGAATTAATTTTTGACTGTAAAAATCTGCTTCGATTTGCATACAAACGTACGGATGGTGATTATAATATTCTAAATAATAATTTGATATTTTTGCTTAAGTGTAAAATTTATTTCAAATCAACTATTTAAGAAGTAATAGACCTGTTTACATGTCTGAATTGCTGTTAATTTACCATACTTTTGGCTGACATACGTATTTCGCATAATATACTCGTATTAAAAAATATATTATAAACAGAAAGATAGAAATCATGCAATTTTTATATAAAACATGCAAAAGAAAAGTGCGCATACTTTTACTATGAAATCGTCGAATTATTTGCGCTATAATTTGACCACCTATGAATTAGCATTTGAGCACACGCAAATATTTGATATTAAATTATATTTATATTAAAAACTCTTGTATCATATTGAGAAAATCCTACTTTTAGATAAGATACCCTATGGATAACATCGACGTTTATTTAATTTTATATCATATCTTCAAAGATTGACAACCATTTCTGCAAATTTGAATTGTACGTTGCACTGGAATCCATCATATATTTTTTTATTGCAGAATAAGTGGTTGAACTCCATATTTCATCTCTCATAAAACGGGGAAGATATTCTAACTTTTTTTTGGCATTATGCAATAGCTATTTTTATTACCACCGCCAATTACCCAACACATTTTCAATATTTATCTATGGCATTATATTGTCATGAAATCCAGCGATATTCTAATTGGCATGTAAATAGAAGGATTATGCAATGATAACATAATGGTTCGTTGTTTTCTATTGAGTAGTTTAATCTTTGCTAAGCTTTCTTTGCATTTATAAAGTGTGTTGAAATATATACCATAGATAAGAACCTTTTTAAGATGCATTTTCTAGTCCTAGTGAAGAAAAAAAGACTAAATATAGGGCAAGTACTCAAAAAGATATTTACCTGTAAAGTCATTTGAAATCTCTAAGGAAATATTATTTAGACCCCGGTAGCCAGCAGAGCCAACAAATCAAATTGGGGGGGGGGGGAGATGCTACTTTTAATTTGGAATTTATTTTTAAAAAATCTATAATTTAATTTCAGTCAAGGATCAATAGTCTAGAAAATGTCAGGAAAGTGTTATATCATGATAATGATTCGAAAAAGACTGCAAAAATTTTTAAACACACTTTTCTATCAAAATCAATATTTTCCACAGTAATGGAATTAAAAAGTTATCTGTAACATGGCGGGAAACTGTAGATATTGGAGGAAAATATAACTTTTGGACTTACCTGATATATTGTATTTATTGATGAAAATTTCGCGCTGTGATACAGTAAAGGATTTGGAATGCTTTTGCAATAAATTTTAATAAAACCTATTGTCGGTTATAAATTCAATCAAGCTCGTTCCCATGTTATTGTCATTGATGTGTGTGCTTTGTGGAAGTTACTTGTTGCCAGGTTGTGGTTTTATTAATTTAACAATGATTAAAGTGCGGCACAAATAAGAAACATTGTGGGATCAGAGTCAAATCTCGCGGGAGAGCAGCCGAGGCCCCGTGTACAAATAACCCCGTATTTTATCTATCCATTATTAGTACATCTTTTGTAAGGCCAAAATCTCAGTTTGGCCCGGTTTGGGCAATAACAAATCGTTGTGTTTACGACCTCCACTCGGCTATTGGGCGAAAAAGTTAGCTGAGAAGCCCTGGGAAGAGGTGCGGTGAAAGTTTAGGCTGGATGGGGTTGGGGGTGTAGAAGAACAGGGGCGCACGTGAAAATGACAGTACGAGGGAAATTAGAATCGTACGAGTTTGCCGGGTCGGGCACCAATCATCGGTTCCCATTTCCGTTGGAAAACAGGAAACGGCCTGTAAAAGGTTTCGCAAATACCCTATCGCATCCCACATAAAATGCTACAATTTTTCATTATTCTTCAGATTGATGAATGTTATCACGCAATTTCGCAAAGTTGTATTTACATCACGTCAGTTCCGACGTTTTCGAATTAGAATAATAAAAAAAGCCTATTTGCGGCGAAAATTTTGCTCATTTCTGGGCAAATTTGTCCGTTGAATTGAGGTCTGTTTTATCGCCGAGTCATGCGCAGGACTCATTGTTTATAAGGGTATTGTGGTGAGTGATTTGCTAGCCTTGTGTATATGGACGTGCCATATGTAGACTATCGATTTATTTCATATTTAGAGCAAATGAATGTAGAATTTTGTTGCTGTTTTTTAAGTAATAACCAATGTTAAGTCAGTTCATATAAAATAAATTAAATCGCCGCAAAATAGACAAATTTAATATGACATTTATAGCCAACTCCATTATCAAACGAAATCCATAAAGGCCTCTTCAGCTCACTCTTATACCACACTTCATTAATTTGCTTTGCTGCATGTTCTGTCCACTTGATGTTGCAAAGTTATTAAACATAATTTCTAGCATACTACATTCCATAGCTCTTTGAATAGTATTCAACTAACCATGACATTAATTCTTCACATACTTTTCCTTTATGACAAAATAAAGGGCACTATTCTAGTGCTATTAGCAACAATTTATATGAAACACATTCCTTATTTATTTTATTTACCTATATATAAAATGCTCATGTACTATTGATAATGGACAATAAAACTTAGTTGGTAATACCTCCATCAACATCCAATTTATGGGACATTTCTATTTAACTAACTTCTTTTAAACCTATCCATAAACATGTAAACAAATATAAGAAACTTTATACTAACCGTTATATTAATCTTTCCTTGATGATAATGTATTTACTACAACTGAGTCGAGTTGTAATAATGTTATTATTAATGGGGAAATAAATGAGAATTATTTTAACATTACTGCATCGAATATCGATCTCGAATATCGATATGAAATACAATATAATAGATACGGGGTTCAAAATTTCGTGTTGTGTACCAAATACATATCATGGTAAGAGAATGGTTAAACTGCATAATATTAAACTTCAACAGTGATTCAATTAAACTCATATTAAAGTGGTTCATTCAACTAATGTTATAATTTGGGAAGACAATAAGAATGAAGAAAAATAGACCTAGATATAACTTTTAAACACTTGTCATGTTTGCTTTATGAGACGATAGTTGGCATGCGAATAATCAAACTACAAGAACAATAAGAAATCAATTATCAATAATTTTAATGAAGTCAAAAATTAAAAATTTGTTCCCTTTTTAATGTGATCAAACATACCAACATTAATGTCTAAAAATGTTGGCAATCAAAATAAAAATACAATTTTTTATTGCAAAAAAAAAATAAAGCTCTATTATTATATATCCTAGAGTTGGTATAGTGGCTTAGATCCTGGACTCGTATTATAATGGTTCGGGTTTAAATCCAGATTGTGGAAAAAATATCACAAGGGTAGGGATAGGGTCCGCCAAAAAAAATTGTCCAAGAAGGGTTCGCAGACTACATAAACTTAAGAACCTCTGGTTTAGCCAATAATGTATTTCAATAATATGTTTTTATTTAACCCCTTCAACGTTACGTTTCACTGTTAAAAGTTTCATCCGTAGTGACACGATTTTTTCGCCGCTAGCGGATACGTACGTCATATCTAGTATATGATAATAGCATATTATCAAGTTCGAACAAGTCAGTTCCCGAGATGAATCATTCTTACATTTAACGTAAACAACACTGCAATCGGACATATCCGTCATTTTCCATTGAGGTTTGCTTAACTTTCACAATGCGGATATATCCGTCATACCCACTTTGCATGGACTTTGGTCTTGACGGATATATACGTCATACCCATTTAAGGAGTTAACACTTATATTTTTCCATTGTGTGGTAACTTCGAAAACAGTCTCCAATTTGCAGTCCTGGTTTTCGACTACAATTCTTTCGGTGACATTCTTTTTGCCATTTTGGAATATCTTAATAAGCGTGAATGCCTAATTACAATTAAACGTAAATTGTAAATCTCTATTTGAAATTCTGCGAATTATCTGCGAAGCTAGTCGATTTCTTCTTTCTTAAAAGATGACTGACTAGCCACAGTATTTTACAAAGCGATTGTGGATTGACCTCATTTTCTATATAGTTTCGTTATCTTTGATTTGTCGGGGCAATGTTTCGGTTCATGATAAGGTCACTTAGATACTTAAAATCATTCAGAGAAGTTATAAACTGATACATGAATGAATAGAGTTAAGATTCGTACGACGCAAACGATCGCAAAGGGTTAATAAAGTCGTGCAGGAACCCCCTTAAGTAAGTGATTGTGAATAAGTAAGTGAATATAATGATAATTTCGCTACTACCTCATAGATTCACTCTTCTCTTACTTTCCCAAATAATCTTATTCTTACTTTACCACAAATGGAATGCAATGAGAAACCACCACATTAAATTCTTTCCTTAGTAAGATCTCTTATGGAGATCCCCTATGTCCAATATCGGATATGGCACATTAAAGTGCACAACAATTAAATCTCAGAGATCATTTTACCTTTAATATCAAATTTATGAAGGGGTGAGGTTTTGATTAATATAATAGGAATTTGAACTATTTTTATATTTCAACAAAAAAATATTATAAAAAGTATGATATGCAGTTTAAATTATAACTTAACCAAATCGTTCATTCTTTATATTAGGGGTGTGAAAGCTTGCAACAATAAAGGTCGACAACATGACAACCGATTCTAACACCATGTTTCAATTTCGCCCTGTGGTTTGTCAATTGTTCGGTATCAATTCGTCAATCCTCTATCATTAGACCGCGTGTCAAAGCTTTCGATTTAAAAATAACTGACTAGATTTAACTCCATCGACCACATTAAGAGTTATCTGAGGCCATTAGGGGCAGCAAGGATATTTCACTGCGACCACAAATTGTACGCTTATACAAGTACGGCAAATTTATTAAATATTCAAAGATTAGAGGAAATTTTGGAGATTTGGATATAGTCACATAAAATATTCTGGAATCGCCATCGCTTGTTGATATGGTCGTAGATCGCTCAAAATGCTAAAAAATGATATTGATACGCGTATAATAGGCGGTTAATTTCATTACACGAAGGATATTTATCCCCAGGCGCAATTTATTCAAATGACTTAACTGCCCTAATTGCACAAAAGTGCGTCCATTTAACAACCGGGAAAATCGATCCCTCCACATCCACAAGGCCGTAATAGCCGTTATCAAATATGTGGTTTTGTAAATTAGGTTTCAATAATCATATCAATAAAAGCCAACACGGAAGTGAAAAACTCGCCGTAAAAAGGGTAATAACAATAAAAAAAAGTCGTTTAGTGAGAACCTCACGAAAATATGTGTGGAAAATGTACGACACCCCCTCGACTTTTGCTTATACATTATAATTTAATGGTTTTATGGCATGTGTTCCCATGTCAGCCCGTGATTCATGCCATAAATTTAGTCTGTCGCGGCTATCATTTAATAAATGGACAACTTTGAAAATGAGGCTTTCGAGTTTGGAATTTTTCAAAATGTAGGCTTAAGTCGAGCCTCGGAGGATTGTCCTATTTTCTTTCCGGGGGTTGTTATAAATCAGGACGATGGCGACGACGGCCACAACTGTCGACGTTCTGCCGGTGCTTGCGGTCACCGATGTTGCTGAGATCTCTTCCCTAAGACATTTTACGTCGACGCAATTAAAACATATACTTTTACTATGGCAAAAAAAATTGACATCGACTAAATCGTTATTTGAAATGTGTAATTACGACAAAAGTATTCGAGTCACGGATAAGCGCAAATTAAATAGATTTTGATACTCAATACATTAAAATACCAAGTAAACTCGGGTTAAAATCTAGACAGAATATGATAAAAACTCCCCTATTTATAAATTTTAAAGATCCATTAATTATATCCAATTTATGCCAGATTTCCTGGTGCTGAAAGTTAAAAACGCTGATCAATTTAAATAAATGGTAATGAGCGCATATATTTTTATTGTTAGCTGTAATTATCATCATCGATCTACCTGATAAAAGTCATTGAAGTACAAATTTGACTTCAATTTATTTCCATTCATCCACCTCGTCGCATGACCTGCCCACTCACTAGAGGCTGGATATTTCCAAATGTCAAAGAGCACAGAATTTGACAAGATAAAAATATTTCACCGACTAAGTTCTATAAGGTTGTTTGAATGCTATGCTTAAAAATATATTAACTATTTATTTTATATTAATTAAAAATAGATGGTTAGGTTTATCCTTGTAGAAGTTTCAATAAGGGGTAAAGATGGTTTGGGTGGTTTATGGTATAAAAGTAAACGGTATTGTGCCATTTTTTTGTTTACAGGATATAAATAGATATCCAATGCAACAACAGATTGTTGAAGAGCTTTCATAAGTAAACATTACTTAAGAGCTTTTCAAACAACCAATTTAAATAATATAATTTTCTTAGAAATTTTGGAGCTACTTTAAAAGCACTCCGTCTACGCTGGAATTTATATAGGCGCCATTTTACCATGGGCCCGCAAAACTCGTGCTCCCAATTCCGGTAATTTATACGAAAATTTATAACATGCCTTATAGAAAATAAGTCACATATTTGTCACATTGGAGAATAAGACATTTGTCAGAAATGTCATTACAGAGTTATTATTGAACCCTTGGCTTTCTCCCGGAGATTTCGTTCCGCCACCCCCAGTCTGACACGGCGGCGGCATACACAGTGGGATGGGAATCATGAGTTGGCATTCGATGGATAATGGATAATTCATCTTATTTCACTATAGATGACAATTGAGCTTCCCGCGATGAGTACGCCTGGTCCTGTGAATAAATCATACTGACGTCGGAATGGTGACAATCCGAAATAAAATAATATGTACGCTGTCATTCTTGAATTAGCTTACACTCTGCAATTGGGAAAGGGTTGCGTTTATAATTTTGCAAAAGCTCCTTATATCTTATATTATATTCATGATTCATAGATTAAGGGGTAGGTCATATTGTTAAATAAAAATCGAAATATGAGTTTAAATATTGTCTAATATTTAGCTTAAAATTACCAAAGCATTAAGAACATTTGATATACTATACATCATTAAAATCACATTATGAACTGCAACAATCAGGGCCGTAACAAGGGCGTGGCAAAGTAAGCGCCCATCACGGGTGCAACTGGGCTTGGGGCGCAAATAGAATACCAACCCAGTCGAGAGTTGCACATCATTTTTATTTTCAAACACTGAATGACTTTTCCGTTTTTTTAAATATATACTAAGTTGTCTAATTCATTTTTTCTTCGCTGTCGCTTAAACATTGGACCCGCAATAAAATAAAGACAATAATATTTTCGACCGATCGTAAAATTAAAGCAACCCACCCAATCAGTCTTCTTCGGACAACTTCGTTTCATGATGAGAGTTTATATTCGTTCTGTAGACATTAGCTTATTCGTCATATCATCACTCCGAAAAACGGACCGATTGGACACACGAACTTTATGGCCACTCCGTCCTCTTTTAAGGCTTTTTGCGGCATTTTCTATGATCTATACGATTATGGAAGCAACGTAACGTCTAAATACTTTCTATTATTGTATTTAAAAAAAAAACTACCGCCATCTATACGTTAGGTTGGGTACTTATGGGATTATGTTGGTAATTATTTTAAAATATACTTAAGCATACAAACATAATTTATAGTGAACTTACACTAACATCTGCCACCGCCTGTATCAACTAATTGTGCATTCATATTGATTTAATTTGTGAATTATTCATATTCGAAAATAACAATATAAGGTAGTTCAAATGTTATCTTCATCTTGAAAGTTTGTTTTATTTTGCAGTTAACAATAAAACTGGAATTTAATCTTGAGATATATTGTTCCAAAATGATTTTATTTATAAACCTTGTGAGATTTTTTTAAAATGAAAACAATTCGACATTGGATCTGCGACGTATTGATATTGAGCTTTATAAGAGCTTAAAGTTGGAGACTTGTCATGTCTGGGAATTTTTCTTATGGCGCATTCCTTGTCGACTGATATTTTTTGCTTTGACGCTTTTAAATATCTGATAATTCGCCAGCTAAGTTTTTCGAATAAAAAAATATTTTAATTCACTTTATCTATTATCTTTTAGGCTTCGAAATAATCTCGAAAGATTAAAAATGCGTCACGGTTTAACGTTTCACAGAAAAAGTTCCAAAGGTCAAAGCTTAGAAAATTCGTCGTCTTTTCAAAATCGACAGTTTTTCGAATGTCAAAAAAATATCGGACCTTATATAAAGACGTCAAAACGATATCGCTTAATTATGCCCGTGTCAATCTCTCTAAACTCGACGGGGGATAACGCTGAAAAAATGTACTTTTTGCAAGTTAAATTGGTTTTTCAGTACGAGTTCCATCTCTATCGGGGGTTAAATTAATTAAAGGAATCCGTAATTTTCACATATTCATGGTGCAAAAGTACCTCGGCATATTCGATTATTAAACACATTAGCCTGCAGGGGTGAAATTTAACGATCGTTCGATTTGTTGTTAAATTGACGTAAGGGTTGTTTGATATTTCAGGCACGCTTCGGAGCATGATGTATTTGTTGCTCTCGACTGCAGTCGCAGTCTTGTACCTATTTTGTCCAGACGTGTTTCTGCTGCTCCCATTCCCGTTCATGTCTCTATGGTAATTGTTCCCGAGAGCTTCGGAAAACGTTCCCGGAATGGTTTCGACGCGAATCTGAGACATCTGACGCTGCTTCGAACACCGACATCCTATAATATGAAGTAAAAACATTCACCCGTAACATATACCTGTATTTCTTCATAATCGAACGAATCTTCATATGCGAACTGAATAAATCCGATAAAGATATTTCCGCTACAAATTCAAATTCGATGATTTGGCGATGTGCAATTTTTACAAAATTGAACTTATCACAGCTTCATATTCGGCTACATACTAAATAAAATCAATCAACCTCACACATATGCCTTAAATTAGGACGATCAATAAGTACTTCCACCATAGGGTCATACGAACTTCATGCTTTACAGAGTATAGCGTCGAAATAGACACTACCAAATATGTTTTATAGCTAAACAGGCCTTGATCACATGTGATTTAACGCTTTGATTTTACAAAATCCAATTTGTTCGATAATTAATCAATAGCTTTTCATGAACATTTGTCTACAAGTCCGTATAAATCCATTCAATATTTGCGATTTTCACCCATTTAAACCACGCGTTTAAAATTCGTACAACTTGGAAAATCGTGCAATAAAAAAAATGTAGAATTTTGAACAACTTTCATAATCACTCTAACTTATTGATTGCTTCATATTGATACACTTACTTGTATTATTTGTAGATTGATCTTAAATCAAAATCATAGGATATTATTTGATGTATACTATTGAATCATTCGAAAGCACATAATATCTGTAAGAAGTATAAAATTGGTACAAATAAGAGCAAAAAGCTGATTTTGTTAATTGTGACACGTACCGTTACCGAGATTTTAGCCGTCGAAGCCATGAAATTATCCATTTTTTAGCGGAAGATATTATTATAAATTAAATTATTTTATAGGAAAAGTATACATTCGGGAAAGTTTGGGTAACGCCGATGAATCCCATTTACGCTTATGGCAATATTACTGTAGTCACTGGGGACTCTGTTTCAGAATTTTCCGGAAAATTTTGATTGATAGATCTAAAAATTTCTTATTAAATAAGAAAACTTTCGATTTTATTTATCATATAAAAGTAAATTTGGTTCCTATCTCGCAAACATTTCCAAGAGCTAATTTATGCAGCCATATTGAAAAATATACGATTACTACCTTTTTAAGCAATTATCCTTAACAATAAAAAGATGAGTTCTGTAACATCATATGCATTAGGGATAATTGCAAAGGATTCTGTGGAATGTTTTTTAATGTATTGGATTTTATATGAACTATTAATTGAGATGAAAATTTGTGAATTCACCAAAGTGAACGGATGAAAGTAGAACAAAAGCTGGTGTATCAAATAAATTAAATAGATGAACAAGAAACCAAATGCTATACATACATAGAAATATATACTTGTATAAGTACAAATGTATAGATTATTTTAAATGATTTCCTGATTTAACCAATTTATATGGACTCTACGTCGCTTCAGAGTAAGTAAGTAAGGGTAATTTTTTAAAAAATTGAAATATTTTGGATTGATATATATATAACCATTTGTATGTGTGGAATATGGACTCGTTTGACAAAAAACAAATTATAGCGAATCAAATAGATAAAATACTACAAACAAACCTGCTTCATTTCCTAATTTCCCTTTTCATACTCTAAATCACTGTCTAAACCAGCGCTGAATAAACTATGGTCGGTATTTAATGGCACAGAACTGCAAACGAAACCGAATACGTTAAAAACATTGAACCAAACACCGTTTTAGGATTTAAACTATCATTTGAATCGAAAAAAACCAATAAATAAATTACACACATCATACACACATTCAAAAGCCGCTTATTCATACGCTATCAATACCAAAGTCCGTACAGAGCTTTAAGCTCCATCCTCCGACAAATAACAATGCACTTTTTGTGCTTCGTTGAATATTATTTTCGAATCGTACAAATGCGCAAAATTTAAATAAAATTTGCTTTGAGCTTTTGTTGTGTGTGAATTTCATTTCACCGCGATTTAACTCGACCACTGAATCACAAATGGTACGAATCGTGTTATTTTATACGAAGTTTAATCGTACGATGTGTATATGGCATAGGGATGTGTATATTTGTTTATTTCAAAATTAAAGGTAGTGGCAGTTTATATTAATAAGAATATTGCTTAGTTTAATTTAAATATTGGAATTACTTTGAATTAAGACCTTAATTGGACTGGACAATATTAATTACGTAATAAACTCGAACTAAAGTACTCCGGATAATAAAAGTCCGGATAATCGAAAATAATCACAATTGACAGGGAAAGTATGAATAATTTTTATTTATCTAGATTTGCATATATGTACACATATAATATATTACTATCAATTTTTGCTTAAAGCTAGCTATTCTTTTAGAAGCTGTTATGTTGCAAATACTCAAAATATAATATATAAGTTGTCTTGAATTACACTCTTATTGAATCTTAAGCCATTTCATGACTACAACTAAACACTGAAAATCTTCAGAATGTGTAGAACCAATATGGAAGATAATTATGTGTAAGATCCTTGCAAATCTCTTCGTCGTGTTCTCGATCTTGTTCTTCTGAGGCTGATATTTCTTTAATTATTCTCTCATCACTCATAATTTAGAATCCAGGATCGGTTAAATCTTCGTCGCATTCAGCACATATAGAAATTTGTGCTATTGCTTTTGCAATATCTCCTATACCGTTCTATACAATGGTCTTTTCAAAAAATCTCCATGTTACTAAATTTCTTGATGTTAAAGACTTATTGAATAGTTTTTTTCCTATTAAAACCAGTTTCATCAACATTGTATATAAACAATTCGTCGAATATTTCTTTCTCCACAAATAGCTTCAATGTGTTTGCTGAAGGTATATCAGCAAAAAGCTTTTCCTCATGAATATCAAGTTCCAGCCAGAAATTGCTTTGAAGTTAAAATCTCTATTTAATTTAGTATTGAAAAATATTGCTTTTTCGCGCAATAATGGTCTCGATATTGGCTATCCAGTTTATAGTCTTTGTATGAAGTACATTAAAATACACAGTGGAATAGAGCAAATTTGACAATGAGAAAAAGTAGACACAATTCTTCACGTACAAATCAGCAAATTATATATTTTATTTGTTGTATTTTGAACAATCTGAATAGTCGAGGTCCAGATAATCGAGTTTCTATAATAATCTCATGATACAGATTTAATTCATTAAAAATATTGTTAGCAGTGTTGTTCACAAGTAATTTAGTGCATTTAAGTTGAGAATTTATTAAAATGTGTCATATTTGAGTTTCTAAAATCCTTTGTTATTATCATGATATAGAAGGTGGCATTAGAATAGAAAGCAAAATACCCTTTATATGTCTCAATGTGTATAAACATTTATCTTCTAATATATTCCCATGGCTTTCGTATCATAAACGCACATTTATATCACTTAAGGTTCTTCAGCTTGTGAGTTCAACCCCCTCCCGGCAGGTAGTTAACCGGAGTAAAGGGAAATATTAATATCAAAATAAGTAAAATTGTGATTTATGTTGATTAAGTTAAATTTACAGCCACTTTTGTTGTGTCGGACAAAATGAGTTACGATCGGAATGGTCGATTTTAAAATGCGCCGGAAGGAAATATATCAACATACAAGGTGTCACGTCGCAATTGATTTATTGAAAGAGCAAAAACATTGAAGAAAAGCAATATCCCTTCAGGCCTGATGAATTTTTACTGAAAAAAAATACCCAAATGCAAATAAGAAAAAAATCAAAAATCCCCCCCCCCCCCCCTGTCTAAAGATAGGTCGGCGTCTTTAAAAGCAATCGTGCCTTTCAGTCAGTCGAAATAAAACGCTTCAGCGTAATTCATCAACCTACGATGTAATATCATGAAACCAATTACGCCCCGGGCTAAATTTAGCCCATGGGCGGATTGTCATTTTTTTAATACACGACAATAAATTTACGTGTCACACAAAGTATTAAATCAAACAATTTGAAATGCTTTGACGTTTTCACAAAATTCTAAATGCGCATTAAAATCATGCCGTGATTGTGAAGCCCGCGATCGTAAAATATGTACGACAAACATAACAAAATTACGTTGTACACAACCGCTTGTTATAGTAATGGGACAAATTTCATCATCGAATGATTTTTCAATTAAAACTTTGGACTGAAAATGTTTCGAGCACGCTTCTTTTATCCCGCTTTAAAAGTATAACCAACCATGAACGAACCCAAGCAATCAAACAAGGGTAGTATTGTATGCGAGTTTTTGACACAATTTTCCACACAAAATGTAATACGAACGTATTAGTCGGTATTGAAGCGCCATATCTATGTACAATCCGCAAAATTCCAGAACTGCATTGATAAATTAACAGCTGATTTTATAACAATTATCATGAAAAAATTACTGAATCTGAAGAATGCTTCTGTGGGAATGATCATAATTTAAGGTGTCTTCTCACTTTAGGCGCCTCAAAAATAGGCTATTTTCACGATTTTTTTTCGAGAATTTTCGTTAAAAATTATGAGATAAAATGGATATTATGTAATAAACACATCTTTCAAGTACATGAAAAAAAAATATTTTTATTTTTTTGAACAATTATTATAATAAAACAGTAGCATCGAAAAACCCGTGTAGAAATGTTATGTTCGTGGCTTGTTGGTGGTATCTCCGAGATGGGTCATTTGAAACAAAAAAATAAAACAGTTTTAGATTTAGTATATCAGTGGCTATAGCGCATATTATCAGATTTTTGATATTTGCGAAAATAACAAAATGGCGTACGTTTTACGAAAAAGTAAAAAAAAACGCGTTTTTTTGCAGTTTTTTGTAAAAAAAAATTACTTAAAATCAAAATTTCAAAAATCTGATAATATGCGCTATAGCTATAACTATGAAGAATATGTCATTCAAATTTCATGACAATCGGCCGGATAGTTTTTGAAATTTTATCAACAAGCCACCGAAAAACCTTGTTTTGAGATAAACGCGTTTAAAGTTTTGGTTGCAGAAAAATTGCTCAGACACAGCTGTTGAAACACTCGTTGTTATTTTGGGTATTTCCTCCAAAGATCTTCATAAATCGGTTTCAAAACCTCATGAACATCCTCAGCTAGAGTAGAAGGATGTTTAAAAGTTTCTATCTGATTGTTTTTTACCACTTTCTTGTACTTGCACCATGAGTCTGAACAATACATATGCAGCCGGGTGCTCTTAGGTAGTCACCTAAGACTTTGATTCGGGATTCGGCGGTCGTCGCGAACGGATCAGTTTTTGTGAGCTCCGCCGAAAGTCGTGGAAAACGTGTGATTTTAAGTGACTAATCGGTGGACAACATTAATATGGCCTGGCGCTAATTTGCGCGGCGCGACTAAGTGCTCTTTTTAACGATACAGACGTTTTATTAAATTTATTAAATTATTATTGTTGCAAGATGCTCTGATAATTAATTTTTAACTTTTAATTACGTGACCGTTCGGGTTTTTCCCCAACGGCACCGAAACCAAGTGAAGCGTGGAGGGCCTACGAGCCCCCCTGTGAAAGCGCGGCGCGAAAAGGAAAAAACTTAAGTGATAAACAGACAATTTTATGCAATCATTATTAATTTATATTTTTAATTTTTGAGCAAACTTTCTCGGATTTTCCTAGAACTCCATAAATATGTGCGCGCCTACTACAAGGTAGAGATCCCGCGAAAACGCGTTGGAAATAGCTCATCGCAAGAGCAACATTGATTGGCATTCTTCGTTCTACACTATGGACTTCATCAATAGAAAAATGACTGAAATGGAGAAATTATTGAAGGAACTTGAGAGCTTCATCCACAGCAACACTAACAAGAAGCTGAGGGAAAAAGTCCTAAACGCTCAGTCCCTTGCGGATGACATCTTCGCGTGGATAAGACAGAACAGTGCGGGAAATCGCAGGAGTGTGGAAGATGGTTCGCGGCCAGAGTGCTCCAACAAGAGCACTCAGACTGCGGATGCACATGTCAGCAGCGCAGCGCCTAAGGAGACTGCGAAGAAAACCAACAAGAAAACAACGGGAACTAACACTGCAGCAGCTAACATCTTGACGTACGCAGAGAGGACAATGGCCAATCTTCTCAGAAAAGAGTGCGACAGGATTGCGGCCCAACAACAACAGGGGGGAAACTCAAGGAAGCCCCCCCCTCACCAACAGCAGCAACAGCAATCACAACAAAGCAGAACGAAGACACCACTGCAACCCACTGAACGCCCAACTACAGCTCCTACCGAATGGAGGGTAGTAGGCAAAAAGAGGAGACGGAGGGGCGAGGGAGACAAACAGAATGAAAAGCGCAGATCGCTCAAACCCCGGATCCGAAAGGACGCCATCGTCATAAGCCTGCAGGAGAATGAAGGTGGAAACACATATGCCGACACCCTAAAAATCCTCCGCAAAACGATCAAGCCTGATGAGCTGGGATACAAGATTGCGTCCGTGAGGAGAACACGGAAAGGAGACGCAATCATTGAGCTTGGAAAAGATTCCAAGGAAGATCCAGCCAAACTCGTCGGGGCAATAGCAGACGCCTTGGGACCCGAGACCAAGGTTAAGCAGCTCGTCCAGGTCGAGACACTTACAATTCTTGATATTGAGGAGGGAGTTGACGAGAGTGAGGTCATTGAGGCCTTACGCACTGCCTGCGACCTCGGAACAGAACAAGAGAGCGAGGTCAAGTACCTGAAAGCAGGAACACAGGGCACTCAACTGGCAATAGTCACGGTGCCCATCAGAGCAGGGATCAAACTCCTGGAATCGGGCAAGCTGAGGATCGGCTGGACCTACTGCCGAGTGCGTAGGAAAACCAGCGTCTCCAAATGTTTCCGATGCCTGGGAGTTGGCCACATAGCGAAACAATGCAAATCACCAGACCGCTCTGCGTCTTGCCTCAGATGCGGTGAGACTGGGCACATGGCAGCCGCGTGCGACAAGGAGCCCTGTTGCTACACGTGCAATGGAAAGGGAGACCCAAAGCACCTCATGGGAACTAGGGAGTGCCCTGCGTACCGAAAAGAAGAGAGAAAAATGAAAAAATGGACATCGTAGTTCTACAAATAAATCTCAACGGATGCAGGGCAGCCCAAGACCTTATGGAAAGGGTAGCGGAAGAGAGGGGAGCGGACCTGGTTTTGATATCTGAACAATACCGGGGCAGCAACCCATCGCGTTATTTCTCCAGCGCGGACGAGAAAGCGGCCATCTGGGTTGCATCGACCATACTCCGCATCACAGGAGCGCAAGGAGCTGCGGTCGACGGCTGGACGTGGATTGAGACGGGAGGAGTGAGGGTTTACTCCTGCTACTTTTCCCCGAACTCAACGCTCGCTGACTTCGCGGGAGATCTCTCTCGTCTCGCGGACAGCATACGAACCTCCACGCTACCCGCCGTAGTAAGCGGGGACTTCAATGCTAAAGCGCCCGAATGGGGCTCCCCCCGAACGGACAGACGGGGCGCCCTTCTTGCCGACATGGCATCGCAACTTCGTCTGCATGCGATAAACACGGGTGCAAATACCTTTATGCGAAGGGGAAGTACCTCTGCCATCGACGTCACCTTTGTGGGCGAGACGGTACTAGGAAGGATCGGCGGATGGGAAGTGGTCGACACATACTCCCACAGTGACCACCTCTACATACAATATTGGATAAGCAACGGCGCAAAAAAACGCTGCCGAGTCCCGACTACGGGATGGGCCACCGGGAGACTGGATGCAGAAGCGCTCGAGCATGCCGTGGGACTTAGCAGAGAGGCGGCCGCGGACGGAAACATAAGTGGAGCGGAAGCGGAAAAAACCGCAAACATCGTCAATAAGCTCCTGAAATTTGCCTGCGACGCCACCATGCCGAGACGCGCGACCTGCTCGAAGCGAGCACCGGTCTACTGGTGGAATGACGACATCGCAATGCTTAGAAGGGAATGCCTGGTAGCCCAAAGGAGATCACAGCGTCATCCATCCCGCGAAGACCTGAGACTTGTTTTTAGGTCAGCGAGGAAAACACTGCGCTACGCAATCAAATATTACAAAGCGAAGTGCTGGGATGAACTGTGCGACTCTGTAAATAACGACCCATGGGGAAACCCTTACAAGATTGTCAGACGGAAACTGCAGGCGGTGAACACGGATTCATACCTGAACAACTCTGGGAATCTGGAATCAGTGATTGCCACACTCTTCCCGAACCCGACACTAGTGGACATGGAGAATACTCTGGTCACAGAAGACGAGAAGGGTCCCCCTTTTACCGCAGGAGAACTTGTCACGGCCGTAAGGCGTCTGACGCCCGGAAAGGCACCCGGATTGGACGGAGTACCGAACATAGTCATCAGGCTGGTTGCCGGGTTCGACCCGAACCTCCTGCTGACAGTACTTAATACCTGCCTAGCGGAGGGGGTCTTCCCAGCGCCATGGAAGAGACAGAAGCTGGTCCTCATCCCTAAGGGGAAAGCAACCCCAGGACCGTCGGCGTACAGACCGCTGTGCATGCTGGACGGGATGGGAAAACTGCTGGAGAGAATGATCCTCCAGCGACTCCAGCAGTACATCGAACCAGGACTATCCCCACAGCAGTACGGCTTCCGTGCGGGCCGCTCCACGATCGACGCCATCTCCCAAGTCATCGACACGGTGAGAACGGCATGGAGGGGAAGCTTGAAAGCCAGCGCACACGTCGTGCTGATAGCCCTCGACGTCAAGAATGCCTTCAACTCGGCCAGATGGCATCTCGTCATCAGAGCGCTGAAGGAAATTGACGCCCCGCCATATCTTCTAAAAATGGTGGAGAGCTATCTGCACGACAGGATACTGGTGTACACAGACGCCGAAGGAGGCCAAAAGGAAAGACCGGTAACTGCCGGCGTTCCACAGGGGTCCATACTCGGACCTACACTGTGGAACGTCATGTATGACGGCCTGCTAAAAGTTACACTAATGTCAGGGGCAAAGATGGTCGCCTTTGCTGACGACATAGCCATACTAGCCACGGCCAAGACCACGGAGCTTCTGCAAATAATCTGCGAGAACACCCTGAAGAAGGCGGAGAACTGGCTAACGGAGGCAGGGCTAAAACTCGCCGTACAGAAAACGGAAGCCCTCTTCTTCACGAGGCGCAGAAAGCTTGCACCTCCCAACCTGAGGATCGGAAACTCGACGATTAAATTCTCAAGATCGATACGATACCTCGGGGTGGAGATAGACGACAAGCTCAGCTTTGTGGCACACACGGAGAAAGCGGCAGCAAGGGCGGCCGGAATTGCAGAGGGCCTGGCCAGGTTGATGCCTAACATCGGTGGCCCGAAGACCAACCGGAGGAAGCTTTATAATGAGGTAGTGCATTCGGTGCTGTTGTACGGCGCGCCGATATGGGCCGATGCACTGCACATAGAGCGGGCCAGGCTCAACTTGGCCAGGGTCCAGAGGAGGAGCGCGATCAGGGTTGCGGCGGCGTACCGCACGGTGTCAGAGGACGCAGTCCTGGCGCTGACCGCGGTACCGCCGATAGATCTTCTCGCCAAGGAGAGGAAGACCACACGGTTCGGTGAAGACAAGAAGAGAGCCAAGGAGCTCACCATGGAGGCATGGCAGACTCGCTGGCAAAACTCCATCAAAGGCCGGTGGACCCACCGAATCCTGCCGACCCTGAAGCCCTGGGTGGACAGAAAGCACGGGCAACTGTGCTACCACCTAACCCAGGTGCTCACCGGGCACGGTTGCTTCGGTGGCTATCTCCATAGAATTGGAAAGGAAACCGGACCGGGATGCCACCACTGCAATGCAGAAACGGATGATGCTGCACATACGACATTCGTCTGTCCAGCGTTCGACGCAGAGAGGGAAAACCTAAAGGGGAAGCTTGGTTTGAATACGCTCTCCCCCGACATCATGATACCCTCGATGCTGACTAGCGCGGAGACATGGAATGCGTGGTGCAGATACGCAACGGCTGTAATCCGGGCCAAGGAAGAAGCGGAGCGCGAGAGACGTCGCCTTCGCCCCCCATCTGAACCATCGTAGATGACAACATAGAGGACCCGAGAGGGACACATTGCTGCCACCCTGGCATTGCTTCACTTGTAGCCGGGTGGCAGTGGAAGAAAAAAGAAAAGAAAGATCCAGACTAAATGACGAAACATTCGATGCTTTAATGTTACTTCGGGCATATTTTCAAAATAATATTTGAATTTTTTAGTTTGCTATTTATCTACTTTTGAATTGTATTTTAGGTACAAAATTTCATATGGTGTACCAAATACATATCATAGTAGCGCGAAAAAAAAAAAAAAAAAAAAAAAAAAGGTAGTCACCTAACGGTCGCCCAAAAATATAGTTAGACTCGTCCGATCTTTATGAAATTTTGATATAACATTTTTGAAGATATTTACTTTAAATATTTAAAATAAAATAAAAATCGATTTTTTTTAATTTGTAAAGTGAGAAGACGCCTTAAAACAGCTATCAAATCTGGATGTCCTCGACTTTCAACCGATTTTTATTGTTAATTTGTATTTATTTATTAATATAAAATATTTACTCCATTGGCTCATCATCAGTAGTAGAAGAAGATGCAGTAGTAGTCTTTTTAAAAAACATATTCAACTTTACTTTGTAGTAGAAGAAATTAAGCGTTCATTCAAAAACTTCGCCAAACTTTTTTTTCCCTTAGATCATTCTGTCAATATATTACATTATATATATATAATATAATTATTGGGATTCCAATACCATTTCTTTTTTAGTCTCTTCTTTCAACCCTTGATTTTCGATGCATAATAATTCTTCATTTGGAAGATCTTCCAAATCATTTTCTATAAGTTGGTTTATGTCTTCATGATCAATATTAACATCAAGTTTCTGGAAAAGTTTTACAATGAGATTTGTAGTGTGTTCAATTTCATTTTCTTTTTCAAATTACGAATGAGTCATATTTTCAAAATGTTTGGTTAGCTTTTTCCATATTCCATACATGTACGATGAAGTGACCTCTTGCCTAAATGTAATTTAAAAAAACGCTTTTTTTGTCATAAGTGCGAATAGTCGTAAGTCGAGAACTACCTGTATAGATGTTGTGGTTCACATAGTCCTATAAGAGATCATCGACCGCGATTCTGTCTTGAACTTCCTTCATTCAATTGTCGTAGTGTAGGCGCTTAGCATCTGTTGATCTGATCGTCCCAGCATAGATGAGGTCTTTCAACGAGTCTACTATCACTCAGACCTAAATCTAAGACAGTTCGATGAACTATCTATACCAAATGTTCCACTCAAAGAAGACAGTGGATTCGGATAAGTCTAACAATTGATGCTACATTGAGCATGACCATGATCTTCCAATTTAACCCAGTGGCTTCGGCACTTAAGATTTGTTTGCAGAAGGTCAGATTTTTTCTCACAATGTTTTTTTCGAATCTCTAAGTATCACCGCTAATAATCTGTCCCCTTTTTATAGAATCATACTGCAAACTGATGTCCTTTTTAGTAATGAATGGACAATTTTTTTAGAGTTTAGAACATTGTTAATGTTTCATGCATAGGATTATGCCCAAAATCTCAGGTATCGAAATCTGATTTGTAATTTGAATAACCACATACACTTAATGATCAAAGAAATCAGGTCAGATCAGATTAAGCAGACCGTGTGATCAAATGACATTTTCATACAAAAAAATTCATTTCGACAACCCTAACACTTAAGATATATGGCATATGTGAGAAACGTATCAAAAAATCCCTAATCAAAAAAAAAATGTGACAATCCATGTGCAAAACACCTTATATGCAGATTTAAATAGGAATATTTAACATTTTCGTGCCATTTATTATATATTATATTATCTACTACGATTTTCAAAATATTCGCGTCCATAATTTTTGCTTCATAACTTTTTTTAATGGCTAGTATTATGTTTTGGAAATCGCCCAAATCGGGTTTTGTAAATATGGGCGAATCAAAAAATCCATATAATATTTAGGGCACACTTTTTGATTTTGGCGATCAATCATAACGTTGTTCACGAAGAGCACGCACATGTCGAGAACATTAATTCGCATTTATGCGAGAATAAAAAATGTGTTAAACTTCCACAATGCCGGAATCATAATTTATTAAATAGTACATTCATACGTAAAAATATGACCGCATTCGTCCGCATGCAGCACGTTAAAAAACCGGTCACATTCAACGTAATACAGAATAAATCGCTTTGGCGTTGTTGTTGAGGTTTTATTCATCCAATTTAAATTCAATTGAAAAGTTTTTCCTTATGACCTTTGTGATAGACCACGTCTATCCTCTTTACAGTCGAGCCCGGAGCGTGACATTATTTGGCTAGTGTAATTTGTGTATATAATATTTCTTTCTTTAAGGACGTCAAATAAACATAGGGTGTAATCGGCTGTCTCTTTCCCCACCCTCGGATCGCCACCCGATAGTGTGAGGGAGATAGAAGTGTCCGACACACCTGAGCAATATCCGGCGCTTATGAAACAAAAACTCAATTTCCTTTTGTCCACTCTTGGACTTGTGACAGACAGGTGCTATTTCGAGTGGAAGTGGTGGCGAAAAGCGCTTTGAATGCGAGAAAAAACGGGACAGACCTCATCCGAGCCATATGAGACGTAAGAAGAAAATATTGCATTGTCACAATCAATATT
The DNA here is from genome assembly GCA_008973525.1 of Stenopsyche tienmushanensis. NCBI lineage: Eukaryota > Metazoa > Arthropoda > Insecta > Trichoptera > Stenopsychidae > Stenopsyche > Stenopsyche tienmushanensis. Next base: position 572,354 of record WACJ01000009.1, on the reverse strand, counting down.
AAGTGTTGGGGATTTTTTTCCTCTTTTTTGTCCCGCCCGACTTCACATGTTTTTGTTTCCACGGCCCCGCTTAAAGTTTTCCTGATGGAGATTTAGGATCCGTGATAAAGTCCTAGGCTTAGGCAGAAATATAACAAACAATGAATCACTTTTATTTCTTTCGAGTACCTGGTCCGAAACAAAAACAAAGACCTTGAGATTTTTGGCAGATTTTCACCCCATTTTCATAATTTAATCTTGTCTGTTATCGTGGAAAAATATTTGCCCTAATAACTTTACTAGGGTAAGAGCCTAAACAATGATATCATTGTTTAGACTATAAACATATTAAACAACTTCCCTTAAATATATGTGTGGCATCAATGCTTCAATATGCATTGAAGATATGGAAACGTAAGACATATAAAAATGCATAATGACATAGAAATTAATTCAGAATAAGCACATTTACAATAAGTTCACGGATATAGCGAGCAATATCTATTAGAAATAATGAGTTGAAATTCAAAAAAATATATGTTTTTTATATTGTAACAACAACTAGGCTCGCGGTCCGACCGCCAATGGCCTGTTTTGACTATTCCCATACTACAATCTTGACTTTGGAACCATTTGATCTCATTGATATGGGCCTAACTAGTTGATATTACTTGATACCTGACATTCACCTATATGTTTCAGCTATATCTATTTTTTCCAGTTTGCTCCCAGTCTGACCAATTAAATATGATTTGATTGTGTCTGATCGGCACTAAATACCGAAGTTCGAATACTTAGATGATACATAATTGTCCCTGGCTAACTACAATTTGACTAACTTTTTTTTTGCAAATAGATGGCCTCGAGGAGATGCTTATGAAGAACTTCACTTTGTAACGAAAACATCATTGTCTTCCGTTGACTTCTATATCGTTTTGGAATCGCCGAACTGAGAGGGTCAACCTAAAACAGGAAGCCACCCAGTCTCGAATTCGCTCGGGTAAGTTGTAGGATGACGTACATGACACTAAGGTAACGTATGTCTTCACCTTATCCCGGCAACGCCCTAGCGAGGAAAGGGGGAACTGGACTCTTTGCACTCCCTTTCCAGTAGAGTCAAAAAGGTCATCTAGAGTAGTTTTCCACTGTCTCCCTAAGAAAACTACTCAGTCTTTACAAACCTCCAACACTCCCTATCGAGACGTTCGCGAAAACGTTCGTTAATACGTTCATTCAGGATACCCGTTGATCGTTCGAAATAAAACTCTATGGTAATGCTACCTTCAATATCAAACGAATGAGGAGGTGAATGTAGAATACAGACGAGAGGATGTAACCCCTTCCTGTGAATAGATATTGAAGAGGCCCATAGTTCTGCAGTGGACTGTTTGTGGCTGCACTATGGTGATGATGATATTGTAACAAACATGCTTAAGTTGAACATGAACAAAAAGACCATATATGACCATCACAAAAAGACCATCTGTGCTCGTTATAACCGAGTTCAACTGCTTATTTACAATATGGGATATTAAAATGTATCTATAAAAACTAATTCCAATAGAAATCAAGCAAATCATGGATTAATATGGTAAAAAATGGTAATCTGATGGTAAAGACTTTGCAATGAAGATAAGATTACTTCTTTGCATATCATCATACTAATTCAAACATTTCCTGAATTAAAAATAAATAAGTCCTTTTTCATCAATCATCATTTTATTTGAACAAAAAATCACTTCAAAATATCAACCCACAAAATTCGTAATTAATATAATGTTTTCATTTAGTTACCCCATGCAAATTTTGTTGTTTTTATTGAAACTTAAGCTAAATTAAGACATTTTATTACAATAAAATTATGTATTTTTTTCTGTTTATACGTATTGAAGGGAGTGCGTTATTTTCTTATCACTGCTTGACTTCATTCATTTTCAGGCCAATTTATTCTGACACATATTCAATAAAGAGGTTAAGTTGGAGGGTTCATACAGAGGAGATTGAAATCTAGGGTACAATTAATAAAAAAAATATATCGCTCCCTTCAAGTAATGGTCAATTTGGGGTGTTATTAAGAAACTTCTTGCTGTGAATTATAACATCAAAACTGCATAATTATGAGGGGCGCTTTATATAGTCAAACGAGTGAAACACAAAAAATCCCCAACACCCCACTTGGCAGTCCCCATTTATCGTGCAGTGAGGGAAAATATAAAATATGGAGAGTATGAATGAAAAAAATGACAGCAAAAACAACTCAGCGTATTTACGTTTCTTCCTCAGGTAAAAGTGTCAAAACGAGGAGTAAATAAAATACCCTGCGTTTAGACGAAAGCGCTTCTTCCCACCGCCCAACTCCTCACTTGGACATTTTTCTTCACGTCACTTTCTCTTTTGGCAAATGAAATATCTCGCCCCGTTTATATGAATTTCACTCCGCTTAATATTTGCCGGTGGAGTGAATTCCTCTAGTGAAGAATTAAAATTCGTCGACTTCTAAGAAAGGCTACATGAATGCAATTACTTAGGGAAACAGGATATTTGAAAAGCATCTTGTAAATTTGAGCACTGTTTTCCCCCTTTAAAAAAAGAGGAATTTCTTATTATACGTTTAATGTCGTTCCTTTTGTGTACAACCCTTAACAACGAGACCGACTGTAATTCGACAAAAATTGTGTATAATAAAAACGTAATGCTTTGACCTTTAAATGCACACTTTTATTCGAGTCCAAATTTAAACTGACTCCATCGACATGAAAACTGTGCCTTTGTGTCGACATTGTTTCCACATTGTAAGTAGCTGCTATGCCTTTCTTCCATGAAGAGCATCATAACATTTAACGGCTTTTCTGCAATATCAATAACTTCGCTTCCAGCTATTGGAATATCCAGATAAAGCTAAATTGGTCAGGAATATGAGATGAACAAACGATTACATCGTTGTGACTCTTCCGCAACGACATCCTTGCAGGCATTAACGTTATGCAATTGAATTTTACACAATAGATATACAAGCGTTGAATCCTATTTAATATCAATAAAATACTTATGCCGATACCAAATTAATCATAATCATAACTATGCGAACAATGATATAGATTTAAATAACATTAGTCAGGTAACTCCAACTATTTTTAATAGTATCAATATATGAGCATTGAGTGTTTTAAGAAACATTTAGTTAGTATTATGGTGTTCATGTTATTAGCACGTTTATCTTTATGCTTTTACAAAGCTTTTCTGTTCAATCACAATTTTAATGCTTCAAGTTCATGAATCATAAAACACCAAGATGGTTTAAGGTTTATTTAGTCAACCTTTCAACTAGATGATTGATATATGATGTTTTAACTCTTATTTTTTATCATATTGTGGATATCTTTAACTTTTTGTGTATCAAGTTGTTTGTTACAAATCAAAGAGATTAAATTTTCGTACGTAGAATTTTGGATTATGTGTGTTATATTAGTATGTACGGATATTTAAAAAGCAAACAGATCTTAAGTGAGTCATCCAATAAATATATTTTTTAAGTATGTCTTAGTTATTATTGTAAAGGATGTAAATATAAAGAGGAAAAAATATATTCTAGTAATATGGCAAAAATCAGTATGGTATTTAAAATGTATTGAATTACATTACTTCATATTGTTTTTAAAATAATCCTTTGATAGGGGTATTCTAGTTTAGACACACAAATTGTTAGTTTTTTACCATAAATCTGGTAAGAGCGATAGATAATAATATAGAAAAAGTTCTTAATAAATTTGAAGTAAATCGGTTGATTAAAATTTGAGATATTATGTCAACAGCGTTGAAAATATTAGTTTCCAGAAAAATGTGTTTATCGATTTGAACAAAGTTACCGCGTTTTTAAAATAGCTAATTTATAATTTTGAAAATTCCTTTGGAGGATATATTCTAAAATGTCTAATCTTTGAAAATACGCAACAAAAAAAAACGATTTTTTCAAAATTCGAGATCAGAATACCCACTTGGAATCGGACATCTTAGTTCTCTTTTTAAAATTACAAACTGCCAAAAAATGATCTATTCAACAGAAATCGTATTCTAAACAATCTGTCAAATTGAGGGATATGTTCCATTATTTTTAAAAATCGCATAACTTCAAATAATGTACCAAAAATCGCATAAAAAAGGTTTATAAAAAATTATGTAATAAAAACAATACAATTTCGTCATCCTTCTGTGTTGAAATCGTCTTTTCCTTCACCATTATGTATTTACTACAATTCGAATCTAATCACGATGATATCGAGATGAAATATAATAGATTGGTTCAAAATTTCATATGGTGTACCAAATACATATCATGGTAGCGCGCGGGTGTTTTTTAGCACGGTAAAGAAAGGTTAAGTTTGCGTTGGAATTTGAATTTTGCTAATGAGTTCATGAAACAGAAGAGTTTTTTTTCTTAATTAAATATCCACATATGGGAAATCGTTTTTGTGTGTGCTTTTTCTGTTTAAGTTTTGAGCTTAATTTTGTGCCATTGATAACAGATTTTCTGATGGCGACTTAATTTTTCTTGATTGCTCTTATAGTCGATTCTCTTAGATTGAGAGATTTGCTTATCTCGGTAGGATTTTGTCCATTCGTCAATAAATCCAAAATTGCCAGTTTCTTATCAAGAGACTGGCAATTTTGCCATATATACAGATCTCACACTTCAATGGCTGTAATTTGCATTAGTGTTAATATTCGATTTTTTTTTAATTATTCGCATAAAAAAAAGCTTTGTCCTCTATGGAAAAATGATGGATAGGTTCCATTATTTTTTCAAAACCGCATAACTTCAAAATCGCATAAAAATAGACCCAAGTGTAGTATTTTTGTAACAGAATGCTATCCACCATTAAAATAATAGCCGAAACGTTTACAATGAGATTCCAAAAATTAACCCACTAAACCAACATTTGATATTATGCCACATTTACTAAGAAGTGTTGTATCATTTAAATAATAAATCCTAATGGTGAGAACTGAGAGTCTTACCACCCTCGGAATGGTTTTATTCCCACCTTCAACGCGACATTTATAAAGAAAAAAGTTTGCATGAATTCCCCGGTGACAGGGGCGCCACAAAAAGGCGTCGAGCGTATAAGGGCTTAATTCCGGAAGTTCAAGCCCGGGTCCCATGTGAGGCAAAAGTCAGCCGCACAAAGCGCCCCCGAATGTGAGAAATGATAAATAAAATTAAAATAAACGAGGTAACATCGTGAGGGGTAAGAAGTTACTTAAAATAATTAATTGGCGCGTTGCGTTGTGACGGCGAAGCCACCAAATAGAAAAAAGGCAATTTGTCTTGATTAAGTTTGCGGCATTCACAGGTGTTCTTCATTTCAATTATCGGATGTCAGGGGGTGGTAGTGTAGCAAATTGGAGTATTTATTATAAGGGAAAGGCACCTGCGGGAAACGCGCCCGGAAAAAGAGAGCCCCTTGGAAATTCCGAGGATTTGTTTTGCTACATTTGGGTTAAATTCATATTTGTGTATCCCCCGGATTCTGACCATCGGGATAACATAGTATTAAAATGGAGAAAAAAACATTTTTTTCACATCATAGACTTTATACGTGTTTTGACGTCGTTCTTGTATGCGTGTAGATGTATGACTCAGGATGAAAATGTTATTTCAACATTATTCCTGAAAAGGGTAAATATTTAGTAATCAAAATATTCACGGTCCAAATCGCAATGCTAAATATAAGCTTCGATCCTACACACAGCTAAAAATACATTTTAAGTCCCGTAATTTGAAATATTATAAACAATCAGTTCCTATTATTCTAACTGGAAAACTAATAATATGTTATATGTATTAAAGATCATTGATTATTTTGGATGTTTGGTTATTTTATTTTAATAATATGTTATATGTATTAAAGATCATTGATTATTTTGGATGTTTGGTTATTTTATTTTTAATATAAAAAAGTAAGCATTTAGTACTTAATAAGAACTCTTATGCTCTCTTTCTTCTTCTTGTATGGTTATAGACATTATACTTCTAGCAATCAGCAAGTTGGATAATTAAACTGGATTGGAAGGTAATATCCTGAATTATTTTTGTAAAAGTTCAGGCTCAGGACAAAATCGAGACTTATTCTAAATTTTTGGATCTGAAAAAATATTTTCAGAGATCCTTAATAAAGTCGTATAAGTCCACCTATGATTGACTATATATTCTCACCAAGCTAAAAAAAATATTTTTAAAATAATCTTATCCTAAATTAGCTATGTATGGAAAAAATATCACATACAGATGTATTAATATTATGGAAAAGAGACCATTGATTAATATTTTTAAAGCATTACGATGATGAGTAATTAGCTATAATTCCATCACTAGTTGAAGTGCAAAACTTTTTGCTCGTAAATTGCACACGACGTTGAAAATAACTAAGATTCCCATAATGACTTTCTTCTTATTTTATTGATTTATACACTTCAATCTTATGTTTGCCCCAGTGAGATAAATTTTTTTGTGGTACAGACAATTCTACCATATATCATATAGATTCAAATCATCACTATGTTTATAACCAGCCCCAATAACACACCGACAAAAATGGCAATGCTAACGGGCGCTACAAAAACAATTCGAAGCGTGCATTAAATTGGATGACAATACAAATGTGACCCAATAAAAAAATACCAACTCGCTGATGTGAAACTCAAACAATCATTTCTCGCTGTCATTCCATATGGATTCGTATCATCGAATTGTTTGAAAACGAACCTTCTCATACAATCCGCGGACAAAAGGTGGCCAACAGCAAATTATGAGGTATTTTATTTTATGGAAAGGGTCTATCTAAATAAATAAATGTTGTGCTTATTTTTAGATACTCGAATGTGTCCTTTTGTTCCCGTGTCCCTGGTGACCCTTATGACTGGAGTCGCCTACGTATTTCATACATTTCACCAGCAAAACACATATTGATGATTTAATGTATGCGAAAAACAACTCCGCTACGGATATATTTTTATACCCAAAAATGTATAATCTATATGTAAAATTATTCGAGGAATATTAAATGAAATTTGGCCTTATAATAGCATTGAAAGCTAAAACTTGTTACGTGATATTAAATAAGTGCTATCATTAATAAGTCGTATCATCTATGATAATATCAATAATATTAGAGATTTGGGTGTTGGGTGAAATATATGAAATATGAAATAGGCATATGGAATAGTTAGTTTGTGCGGGTGATGGTATAAGGCAAAGTGCTATATCCGTTCTCTAATATAAGTGAGCTCTATGGGATATTTTTATAGCGATTTTATTGATATTTAAATACGAATTTTTATACGAAATGATCGCAATACCACCCTTCGATACTTTCACCCAAGTGGCCCGCAAGATGAGTGTTCACAGATAAAACTTTGAGAACATGCTAAATTCAACAAATTTGATTTATGGGATTTAAATGCAAATACAATGGTAAAAATATTTTACAGAGGAAAATAAATTGAAGAAAATATAAACCATAATATTTATGATAGCTAAACACCATCAAGTCTTAACTATCCTTAAAATATTTATTTTATGGAAAGTTCCGCAATATAAAACACATTTATAAACAAATTCAAATGGAAGTGTTGACAAGTAGTTCTACGTCAGTTGGTAGATACGTTGGTTGCATTCGCTTAACACCTGATTACGTCTGAGGAATGTATCCCCCGAAGAAATATTCAGTCGTATCTAGATCTGTCGCTGGTTATCGCCAATCCGGTCCTGGCACTGAAACGGAATACTAAGGAGGACCACTTACAAGGATACGGCTTGCTAGAGACTTCCTGGCCTCTACATGGCCCTCGCTCCTGCTGCAAACGACACTGATAGATTGAACCCAGCAGGCCCTGCGCTCTTTCGCCACCTCTATCACTGGACCACCTCTTCGGTAGCATGACCTCCTCCCTCGGGCCATTCCGTCTCCCTAATCATTCTCTTATTGTTCTCGTTTTCAAGCAATGTGATTGAATTGATTTTTTAAATTATCATATTTTTTTAACGAATCCTCAGTGACATCATTGCATTGATAAAAAGAGCCTTTTGTGCATTTTTAATAATACTCATATGGGATAATCTTATTGTTCCAAAATACGTGCTAATTATTAAGCATTCATTAATTTCAGCATTAAATATAATTTTTCAGTCTTAAATATGAAATAAATTCCATTTATGGGACCAATGCCGACCACTTGACATAGTTTTCATGGCGTTTAATGATTTTAAAATGTGAGCGCTAAGCATGTCTCTTGTAAATTTCTTCTACGTGAGGTTAAATTAGGATGAAATTATTCGAATACGAATTCTTACATAACAGAAGATTTACGTATATATGAGTCAAGTAATCCTTATATTTTTAACAACCCCCCAAATGATTTAATTCAGTTCATTTACAATTTCGTTCATTATAACCTAAGCATCCAGATATGTGTAAACATGATTTCTTAGTATTAAAAACATAAATACTGCATCGGTTGATGAAGTTGGGCAGGGTCAACAATAAATGATAGATTAAAAATATACAGCATTTTAAAGAATTTCTTAATATATCATTTATATTTTTGAATTGCTTATTAAAGCATAAAAAATTCAAGGGATGATTGAATACAGTAGAACCTCGATTATGTGGACCTGATATGAATAGTTTTTGTTAGCCTAGCATATAATATACATACACATATAATACATTATTTTTTAAGCTGCCAAATCACGAATACTCTTAATATATATGAGTTGTCCTGAATTACATTCTTCTTGGTTCTTAAACCATTTTATGTCGATATCTAAACAGTGAAAAGGTTGCATTTAGCACAAATAGATTCCGCAATATCTTCTTTATCTTAGATCTTATTAATGATTTTTACAAAATTTTGTTCTATGACTTTTTCAAAGTTGACACATCTAAAGAATTCCAACCATCCGCTGCGATGTAGCAACAATCTTTTTGATTTATTTTCTTATGGAAGCTGATAATCGATTCTTCATTATTTTTGTCTGCTTGCAATAATTATCGAACCATCTAATTTCTATATAAACGCATGAATGTTTCTATTACAGCCTGATCAAATGGGTGGGACGGTGCATTATCTAGTAATAATAGCATTATAGTAACGCCCTCTTTACTAGTTTTGTACCCAAATACAGTATTTTTACGTCTTGATGCTAAAGTAGTTTTTTTTTCCAATTTAAACCGTTGTCATCAGCATTGCAAATACACTATTTTTCGAATTCTTTCTTCTCCACAAATAGCTTCAATGTGTTAATGAATGTCTGCTGAAGGTATGCTAGCAAAAAGCTTTTCCCCGTGAATTTCAAGTTCCCTGATACCATGTCGTCCTTTGAATTTTTCAAACCAGCTCGAACTTGCTTTGAAGGTGGAATCTCCATTTAGGTTTGTATTGAAACATATCTCCTTTTCACACAAAAATGGACCAGATATTGGTTGTCGAGTCGATCATCTATGTATGAACCACATAAAAATACACTTCTTCGTCTTCTTCTTCTTCTTCGTCGAACCTTGGTCAACGATGGCACATTTCGCCACTTCTGTCTCTGCCCAGACCAAAGTCTCCTCCTTACTCAGATCTATGCCAAATCCTAGACGTGCAACTTCTTTTTCTAATTGATCAGCATAGTTGAGGTTTTCCAATGGATCTCGAGCTATTGATGCTTCACTATTACCACCCGAAAAATTTATTCACATTTGGTATTTTTTTTAATAAACTTGGATATCGTTTGGGTTTAATCGCTTTTTATATAAATAATTATACATGTCCGGAGCATTTTGCATGAATAAACGAATGCTTTAAGCTCAAACACTAAATAAAAACGAAATAAATGAGCGCTTCTCCACTATAATAAAATTTAAAAGTCGAAGATCGTACATTTTGTGTAAGACCCTTAATTGTGGTGCTATTTGAAAAATGGAAGAGCAGAGTTCCGCTTCTAAAGAAAATTACAGTGTTTCACGTAAGATGTTGGGATACGATACAAATGCAGTTAATTGTAGGTAAGCAGAACGCTATCACGCAAACAGAACCTTCCGGAGAAAACGTATCAATGAGCCATTACCGGAAGTCTTGGTTGAAAACTCGCTGCCGGAAACGTGTTCCGCTGGAAGTGAACATGCGGACATCAGAGCTTAATATCCACATAGATAGTCGACCGCAACCCGACCGCTAATGATCCTGATAAATTGAAATTCGTGATTGTTTAATTAAATTCTACACATTATTTCAACTCGCATGGCAAAATTTTCGCGACAATTTAGCTCTCAATATCATCGAGCATTTTTGCCTGCGGAATCCTTTTGAAATCGGGAGCTAAATTAGCAGCTTGGCAGACAAAGAGATCTATAATTAATAATACACAGCTCGCCAGTGTATTTAAACATTTGGAATGCGAACCGAAACTGGGTCATCAGGACCGCACAAGTGGGCCTATGCATAAAGACTTCCGTTAAAAAACGAAGCTGCAGAGTGTTTAGAGCTCGGTTCATTCTCCCAATATTAACCCACTAATTACGGGTCGGCATTAACATTTACCGACACGGTATCCACGAACGGTATCATTTTTTAATGTCAAGGAAAATATACCAAATACGGTTTTCTGATATAGAAGTAATTGCAAATTTGAAGATGTAAAAAGCCTAAGGTTAGAATGGGGTTAAAAGGGGATTTTCAATTTTTTTAAAATCTTATACGCAAAATATTGAAATAAGGATTTTGATTCAAATTCAACTGGATCAATTGGATCGTCGTTAAATTAAAACTATTTAATCCATACGCAATAAAGTGGATTTTGAGATAATAGAGCACACATCACTCAATAAGTTCGTAGGAAGGTTTTGGCTTCCATATTTTGGAATTCGCACGGTATTTTATTCATCGATTACCTTAAAAACGACGAATATTATAAGGCGTTACTGGTGCTTTCGACGGGAAAAAAATGCGGAAAAACAACCGCAAATGAAGAAAAAAATGCTCTTCTACCAAGACAATGCATGGTGTCACAAGTCGATCGCAACAATGGCAAAATTGCACGAATTGCACTTTAAATTGCTTCCCTATATACTGTATTCTCCGAATATAACTCCCAGCAACTTTTACCTGTTTGCAGATCTAAAAATAATTCTCCAGGGAAAGAGATTTGGCTCCAATGAAGAAGTGATTGCCGATACTGAAGCATATTTTAAGGCTAAAGCTATTGAGTATTGTGTTAATATATTAGATTGTCCCATAAGTTTCTTTCACAAATGAACACAGATCTAACCATAGCCATGGTTGAAGAAAACTCGTGAAATAACTAACAAGTTAGAAATTCCACGAACATCCGTCCATAATCATCTGACAAAATTGGGCTACACCAATCGTTCAGATGTGTGGATTCCTCATGAACTGACTGACTCAAATAAACTTCAGCGTATTTCAACATGCAATCTTCTTCTCCAACGACATAATAGCCAATTTTTTTGAAGAAACTTGTCACTGGAGATGAAAGTTGGATACTCGAATTACGTTGGATATGAGAATATCCAACGTAAACGGTCTTGGACCAAAAGTACAGAAGCTTTAACTGTAGCTAAACCTGGCCTATATCCAAAAAAAAGTTTTGCTATGCATTTGATGGGATTGGAAGGGAGTAGTTTATTATGAGCTACTTTAGCAAAGTGAAACGATCAATTCGACAAAATATTGTTTCCAACTAGACAATCTAAAAGATGTAATTACCAGAAAACGGCCAGAATTAGCAAACAGACGAGGCGTTGTTTTTCATCACAATAACGCCAGGCCTCATGTGTCTTTGCTCGTCAGAAATAAATGATTATCATTTGACTGGGATGTTTTCCCTCATCCTCCATACTCTTCTGACATTACCCCTTCAGATTATCATTTAATTTTTTCATTGAAATATTATTTACGTGGTAAAAAATTTAATTCAAAAAATGTCATTATGAGACTTCCATCCTTTATCCAAACAACATCTAATTACAATTATTCAATCGTTTGTTCAATGTTTATATGATATTAATGTGTGTTGTATTCAAATGTTACCTATGAAGAGGAGGGGCTAATTTAAACGTTGCGCGTTAATATTGTCAAATTTTATTATGGCTGCTGTATAATATTAAATTGTAGTGATTGAATCAATGTTGAAAAGATAATTTATCTCCTTAAGAGTAGGAGCACCCACACACGCTCCCACATATGAAGATACGAACGCGGCTGTCACATTAAATAATGCAAAGAGCTCCTCAAACAAGTCGGTATGTTGATGGATATTATTTTCCGTATGTAACGTCGCTGATAAAGTAATTTCGGAAGCCGCGGTGAGCGAATCCGTGAAGCTCTCCAGGGGCAATTGTGTGCTTGTTTTTGATGAGGCATTATCAAAAACCACCCCATGACATCCCGTGATGGGTGTATGTTGGGGCCCTTTTGTACGGGCGCACGTGGAGCCCGGGCCCCAAACTATACTTGCCTTTGTTGTCAGCCAGCCTCCGACAGTTATTTGTTGGGAGCCTCAGGATATGGAGAATTCTCTTAAACTGTGCCTCCGCTATGACATGCTGTTAACGGTTTCACCGAGCATTCTTGAAATATTACATTTTGAAGGTAACATTTTTAGTAGGAGGCCCTTGCATGCCTTCACATTAACCGACGACGCCTCCCCCAATACTCCAACCCATATTTATACAAAGTCACTTGTCTCTTTTAAGGCAATTTTTGACTAAATAAAAACTGATTTGAGAACAAGCCTCTGATCTAATTTTTTCTTCTCGTATATTTTATATGAGCATCACTTTATTTGAAAACAAAGCATATGAAATAGCGAATTTTTTTTCAATTTCGTTTCAAAGAGAAAGCGACAAAATTTGACTTCTTTGATGCCGACGATTCAAAAATACCTTAAATTAATACACACTCTCTGAAATACTATCATTTAACTGAACCATAAATCCTTGCCAAATAATAATGATCTTTAATACACTTGAGTCTTATATTTACAAGTTAGCTTACAAGATGACCACAATATCACCCTTAAGAACCCATTTCAAATTAATCCCCAACCGCTTTATCTTGGTGTCATATTTTTAGCCATTGACTAAATATGAATCTAGCAATATTACTGACGATGAGAACATCATTAAAAATACATCAGGATTTCGAAAAAATGTTGAAAAGCAGCAAAATGTCTATAAAGAAAGCACATTACTCATGCATCGTCAGATATTAAGGTCGGCCGTATCAACTGAAGCATACAAGCTCAGAAAACTTTTGCATTCATATGTTCATAGCACATGCATATAATTTTCCATATAACCATCGTACAAAATGGATGCAAGACGCTTTGAACGTTATAAAATTAGACTATACAAGCTTTTGATACAATATTTATAGAAAATCATTATATGTGCTTATAAATCGAATATTTTAAGCTAAATAAACTTTTTTAATACCCCTGTTTCAATCATAAAAAAGATAGAATATTTTCATCGATTAGTCATTTTTGCGCATTGTTGAAGATATTTCAAGATTTTTTCTATTCATAAAATGGAATCTAAGAACCTTATTTGGAACTATAAGTCGATATCTAAGTTGTGCATCTTTGCTAAAGTTTTTGAAAGTGTCATTTATGAACAGCTATATGCTGCTTATAAACATCATTTTAACCAACATAAATCAACAGTCACCAACCTGACTCTCTAATGAATTTATCGCTAAAACTATAGATAATGGAGGTGTTTTTGACGTAGTGTTTACATATTTCAGCAAGGTTTTCGATAGATCAGATCATATTATCCTGCTTCAGAAACTTTTCAACGCAGGTATTCATGGATAGTCTCTTACATCGATCAAAAATTCCAGGCTGTTGTAACTAATGGATTCAAACCTAACTGGTGGTGCATCCTCTCAGGTGTACCACAGGGCTCGCTTCTTGGACCACTAATCTTTATATTTTTCATCAATGACATTTGAGATTGCTTCAGGAACTCAAAGTATCTTTTTAAGACTGTCGAATCTATCTCTTATACCTCAACTTTCCGAAATGATTAAGACAGATATACGAAATACTGCCGAATAAAAAAAATAGATTTTAATGTATCAAAATGCGCTCTGATTACATTTTCTCGAAGAAGAATAATTTCCAAGTTCGATATATTTTCTCAATAATCAGGCTGTTCCAAGAGTAGACTCTTTTAAGGATTTGGGTGTTTCCATGATAGTAAAATGCTCTTTGATAAGTACATTGATCAGATCATTGCTAAGGCATCTAGATTATTGGGCTTTATTATCAGATGTTCCAAGAAATTTCGGTCAATCAAAATCATCATCAATTAGTTATTCTGTTCCTAATCGCTCCAGACGTAGATGACCCCTTTTGCGTATTCCCATTTTTTCCACTAACTATCATCAAAATTCATATATCGTCAGAGTGTGCGACTTCTATAATGGCTTAAATGTAGATGTGGGTTTAATGATAGTTTGTCCACTATTAATAATGCATTAGCATTATCGTTCTTTAACCAAAAAAAAGCAAAATTGGATGAATCTTCTGTTCATGAATTGTTTTAATGTATGGAATATTTTTAAAATTGTTACTTATTTTTTAATTTAAATATGATAAAAAATAATATATCATTTTATTATCTCATACGTATATTTGATGTTTGACTTGACCACATTTCATGGATCAATACGTTTCATGTACGAATTTTATTCCTGCAAGATACTCCCTCAACTTTGGGTCTCGGGTTAGCGAAAGGTCCTTATCTTCCCGCGGGAACGGGTCGGGGGTCGAAGGCTCTGATTTTCCCGAGTAATGATCCTAATTAAAATAATCCATCGGGAGGCCCAGCCCCAGTCCACTAATGTGCTGACTCGGTCTATTAGCGATCCTGGACTATTAGGGATCATCGCTCTGACTTCTTAGCGTGATAAGTCCTCATTCAGACGTTTGATATCATTAATGACACCTCGGTACGTTCCAGGCCTCGAATAAACGAAACAAAATGTGGCACGCTCCAGAGCTCACGCAGCCTTACGCCACGCCACCTACAACAAATTGCGATACATTAACCTTCTCCAGAGAACAGCCCCAAAACTAAGCTTTTCAGACTGACTTTTATATAATCTGAAATCAATAACTTCGTCTCAAGCTAAATACCGTGAATGATGTACGGCCAATAACGCATAAATAAACGGTAAGTAATTCCTATTATTATGGCGAGTGCGGCGCTTCACCGTTGAAATTATTCTACTAATTAACCAACAACGAAGTGACTGACGCTAATGCTAATTATACGCATGCAAGGCATATTTATTCTACTTTTTTTTAAAAATACATATACAATAGATAATTTTGACAGTGCTTAATTGATTTTTACTGCCCTCGAATATATAATTAGAAGGAGACTATTGTCACTTTTAAGCGAAAAATTGACAGGCAATGGCAGCATATAGTCATATCAATCAATCATCCTATAAACACTGGAGTTCTTTTGATCTGGTCACAAATAATGATGTTATGCAAAATAGACTCTTATTTAATAAAAATGTTAAACAAGAAAATGGCGAAATTTAATGTTCAGCTTGTTTTGCCTTAGGAGATTCGTTTAAGTATTTATTGTCTGATTTAAGACTCAGATATTAATAATGTTAGTCATAAACACCTAACAAAAAATACCTATCCTACTAAATCACTGATCAAATACGATTGCAAAATTATAAAATAATGTGCAACTTCTTGAAGCATTTAAAATATGTATGTGTAAGAAATTATCCAGTTTAAATGTATTAAAATTTTTAAACGATTTATAATTTAAATGAAAGATATAATGCATCACCTCTAATCAAACATCATGAGGATGATCATTTTCTATCGATCATAGCAACATTCATACGTCCGAAAATTAGTAGCCCCAATCAACCTATACAAAAATTCTTTGGAAACTTGAAATGATTGGTAAAGTTTCTAAGCTGAATCAATAGATTCCCTATGAATTATATGTGAGCTCTGCGTTAAAGCAGATAGGCCCGATGGGATACCGGTAGAAATCCCAGCAGGTGAATGAGTCCCAAATGTAATTTTTTCAGTGATTTCTAACGCAACTAAAGAAAATATTATCGCCACTTATCTTTTAATACGAATATTATCATATTTATAGATGTTGAATTATACAAATTTACGTACTGTTTGGAATTTTAAAAAATATAGAAAAATTAGCTTCGCAGTGTTCTTAATCATCAAATTTGATCCATTCATATAAAATAATTTCATCGCTAGAAAACACATAATGAAAGCATAAATTTTCCTAGATTCAGCTTGAATATAAATGACTTTTTTCGCAAAAAAAAATGAAAATAGGGAGATTCAGCCACATAACAAAACATGCAACGCCATCCCTGGGGCATAAACAGGTTATGCGCTTTCCAGGCCAGAATACCTCAAGAGAGGGCTAAATTATGAGAATAACATACTTCTCGGGCTGCCTGGCGAAAAAATGACAATCCAAAATTTAAAAAATGGAAAATAATACATGATAATGCATATTTTGCTAAAAATTTAAATTTTCGTTGAGAATATCTTAACAAACGTTTTTATAATGAATGGTTCATTTTTAGCTCAATTATTTACTAGCATTTTTATACAAAAAGTATTATATATATATATATATGATTTTAATTATCACTATGTTTGAAAAAACCGGGTATTCGATCGCGTTTAAGGTTTTTAAAGGTAAACAATTAGAAACGAATTTTTACCTTTGTCCAATATTTCGAACCACCTATCGGATTCATTATCAAGGAATAACTGACGCCGTTGTTGTCTTGATTACGTTCCTGGTAACCATCCTTCGTCCAGCGCTGCCAGAGTGCGATTTTGGTCCACTTTGCGTCGTCGTTTGTCTGATGGTTGGTTGCACTGTCGAATTTTTTGGAATGATCCGTGGTATTTTGAGTTTTGATAATATTGGAAGCCAAGCTCTGGGTATGCTAGTTTCGTAGACTCTTCGGTTGATTGCGGAGCTTTTTTCGTTTTTCCATCTCTATTGCCTCTCTCACAATTTTACTCCCTAAGTTTTCGATAATCGCTAAAGCTTTTGTCCCAGCAAAATCGATGTGGTGATCGTTCTTCATCGCTTGTTCCGTTAGTGCCGATTTGTAGTCCAATTGCAAAACTAATTTCTGATGTTCTTTTCCACCGGAGATAGAGGAGATTCTATTGGTGCAACACTGGTCTGTATATAGAACATTCCGTCATACAGAAAGTAATTTGATGTGAAACAGCGCTCATTTAGGTTCAAAATATGTTCGGGGACCTTTTATCTCTCTTCAATGTGCTTCAAAGTTTCCTTTATAGGAATATTGGTGAACAGTGAAGTCACATCAAAGCTGACCAAGATGTCATCCTCATCGTGTTTCAGCGATTGTACTATTTTCAGAGATTCTTGATTTTTTTAATATACGACATTGCGCTTTCCACAATTGGCTGATAGTATCTGCCTAAATATTTAGCTAAACTCTGTGTGGGAGAACCTCTGGCGATGACGATGGGTCTTAATGGCATGCCGGGTTTGTGTATCTTTGCCGAAGAATTTTATAGTAAATCTACTCGATATATATTGTATATATCCCAGATCCCAAATAGTAAATATATAATGAGACAAATATTCATGATCATTAGAAAAGAAGTAGTCTTTCATCATTCCAATATACGTCTTCATATCTCAAAAGTATCTAGGAATTAAATTGGATGCCTTTGTCACATCCTCCAATTTAGCTTTAAGTAGTGCTTTCAGATTATAATACACTCGGACCTCGTATAACATGATTATATGGTTCAAAAAAATCATCATGTAATACAAATCCGTGTTATACAAAGTTTGAAGTTCATACAAAATTAGGGTTTGCATTCCAAAAAATATCAAAGATAATAAGTATGTACTTTATTATTTAAAATCCATCCACCATCAGAGAATTTCTGGTTTTAGCCTTCAAAAATTCGGTAATAAGCGATTGTCTGCTTTTAATATTATACGATTCCAAAATCTGTTGTAATTCTTTCTTGGATTTTAAACTTCTTACAATTATAGGATCATTATCTATTTAAAAAAATCTAAATTAATAGTCAATCTTATGCCATCATTAATTGTTTTTAATCTGAAACATGTACTTCGCTGCAATTGCTTTTTGAGTCATTAATTGTGGTAGATTAATTTGATATTTCTGCTAATTCGTCTTCGTTCAACGTAAGATCCTCCAATATTTATTGGATGTCCTGAATACTCATATCATCGAAATCTTTTCCACTAATATCACGAAAAATGTTTATTGTCCATTGGTATTCATCTTCGATTGATGGCAAAACATTTTCTCCTGAGACTACTTCTGTCCATAGCTTTTTCAAAAATGTGTTATACGAGGCCCGAGTGTTAGGTTTTTAGAAAACTCAATATTTAAAATTTAGGATGTATCATTATAAAGGATTGGTTTAAAATCAAAACTGTAGACTTAAAAATCAGCATATAATCAATAAAATTGAATTTAGAAAAAATGATAATTTCGCCAATCTAGAAAATAATAATAAAATCTAGAAAAGTACCATATGAAGATATGATACATTCAAATGAAGGAAACCGAGCAATAAAAGAACATTGAAGGTTCTTGCAAAAATTTTCAAGTTCAATTTCGAGTCAAATGCTCGTGATGGGTAATCCCTTAAGGTAAAATACCATAAGCATCAGAATTCAATCACTTTAAATGATAAATTTCGTTGTAGATAGTTATACAAAATCGCTTTTCTTTTCATACAAAATGAATTTATACGCAAGTGCTAGTTAGTTCGTTTCTCACAGAATATTACATCGCATGTCTAGCGACAATATCTGCCTATAAATAGGAGCTTTCATACCGGCCAGAATACTCTATATCTAAATAAAATAAGTATAATAACTTCATTTTTAAACGTATTAAGACGTTTTCAGTGAGCAGAGCTTAAATCAAATTTATAAGGCTCACGATTATATATTTTCATAATCCTCGTGTCGTTTACTTGTAGGAAGCACTCTTGCCTCAAAATTTGTCGCATTTTATTTCTCGTTTCTCGGCTCACTTTCTTTTTAATTTGGCGGGGAGGCATAAAAACAAAGTTAAACAAGTGCTAAGCAAGAGTTATTTTCGGCAAAACTCTGTAAATTTTCACTTAAAATTTTTAGCAAGGATGCGCAATTAAGTAGGATAGGGAATATTCTTTCGTACCCGAGTAAAAAAAAATGAAGGAAATCGCGCGAGAGCTTGTAACTATGAGATTTATTCTACTTGTTTGGTTTATTGCAAATTTATATTTGCTATACAATATACATTTTCACTGAAACTGACATAAAATGAGAATTTAAACGCTTTGAATGAAAAAAATGAATATTTAATTTGGTTCGCGTTTATCAAGAAACCAACCCCTAATGATATTTTAAACTAATTTATTCACAAATTAGAATAATTTAAAAAATATTTTTATATTTCATCTAAAATATTGATATAAAAATGACTATTTAACAACTCAGCTTAATGTCCGGATATATATCTAATCCACTAAACTATAAGACTCTAAAGAGCAAGCGTATGAATATTGACGGCTAGTTCACATCAATTATTCGCTATGAATAAATAAATTATGTCAAATATTTCAACGTGAGGCAAATATGCACTTTGTGAGATTTACAGCGACCTCTTTTCGTTCTTCTGTCGAGTTCTTTTTACCTACCTAACCAGCAATCTCTTAAGAGGCATCTAAGTCTATTAGTTTATCTATAGCAAGAATCTTGACATCCTTTCATCATCAATCGGCCTCCTACGCTCCGATATTGAACAAACCCGCGTGAGAGTGTTTTCTGACGTTAAGATGTCAACGTTGAATGGTCGCATTGTTCGCACGCAAACCCGCTGTTGATCGATTACAAAATCGATCGTGGCGCAATCCGTAACAATGGTCCTGGCCCGCGAATCGGCTGCAATGAACGACGGAACACGTTCTATCATCTCACGTTCATTTTTTCACTAGCCCGGTGGTAGAATGCAAAGAAGCCAGAATGCAAAATGCACATGGAGGTCCCTCAGGGCTCAGTACTTTGACCAATTCTATGGAACGTGATGTATGATGACCTTATAATAATTGACCTTCCCTAGGATACATAACTCGTCACCTTTGCCGACGACGCGGGTGTCCTGATTAAAGCCAAAACTACAGAAGAGAAGAGCTGGGTATCACCGCAATGAACAAGATGCTACGAATAATCGCACGATGATTCGAAAAAAATGCAAAAGGAGATTCCAAGGGGGTCGGTGGAGAAAAAAGGGTGGGGGTTTTAGTGGGTAAGAATCCCACACTACCTTGGTTTTTAATCATGGTGTCTTGTTGAAGATTTCTCCCTCAGATCAGTTGGCTGCTGTTCTGATAATTCGCCACCGATGTGATGACACCTCGTGGGAGCATCCAAGTATCACTACTCTTTTGCAGAAATCTCTTTTTGAATGTAGAAAATCCGAATCTGATAGGCTTGCAATTTCCCAAGATTTTCTTCCACGTTACAATAGTAATATCATCGATTAATCGATTAGATATAAGTGTAATTATTGAGATTTATAAAATTTTAATGCAATTCAATCTTGACCATCATCTTTAAATATTTGAAAAAGCTTCATTTGTAATAAATAATGCAAAAAAATTATATCAACTTTGTGAAATTTGCTACTATTAATTAAGTTAAATTTTGTATTTCGTTGTTGATATCAATATATTTTAAGATAACACAGAGTGTTCATTGCAAAATATCATCTGTTAGCAAAAATTAGCATCTTCCATCCAAAATCTTGCAGTCTTTCAAATTAGCAATCCAAATTTCTATTGCAAAATTTATGAGAATGCAAAAAATAATTTACGCAGCTTAATGTATTTTATTTGTTTGACAAATAAAAAAATTACTTAAAATAAATATAATAAAATAAATATTAGATTTAATAAATATTAACAGTGTCTATAGCCGTCCGAGTTTAATTTTGAGATTGTAAATGAAGTGTTCATTTTTCTGAACAGTCTTATTATTTGCATAATATTAATTGGAAGTGTTTTATTATCTCTGATTATGTTATACCTGGAATTTGAGGCCCGAAGTTAATCCATGGGAAACGCTTCCGGAATATTTTAAAGAAAAACTCATTTTATGCCCCCCCTGGATTGAAGATTTCCTTTTATTCGGCCTCGCCTTGTACTTCTTGTAACTACTGTTATTTTTGTCGCAGTGTTTTGCGTTCGCCGGCAGTAAAAAGAATATCACTTGAAAATTTTGCATCATAACTGTTAAAACAAACAAAGAAAACCTTTTGACTCTTAAATTTAAAAGGAAGAAAAGACATAAAAAAGGCATCCACTAAAACAACAACCCTTCCCGGCTCATTTTTCTTTCACCTCAGCGGTTTTCCTGACTCTTTATCTCCCTTACCGCACCAAGTGCTATTTGCATAAAGAATATATATTCATATTTACTATAACGAAAATAATAACACTCCAAGTTTTCCTTTGCGGGGGAAAAGTGGTGGCGCCATTGTTACCGTCGCAGAGTTTTCCTTCAAACAATAACAAGTCGCGAAATATTTTTCGACATGCCTCTACTAAAATTTTACTGTGTGTGAAAATTCAATCCAGTCGGCTTTTATTTTGTATCGCAAAGCGCTCAAACCCCATTGAAAACACACAGAACTTAAAAAAAACACCATTGAAAATTTCAATCACTATACAGAAGGCTTTTTTAATATTAATAATATGTACGTCGGAGATACATCATTTAATAAATGAAGTGAATTTGTCAAAAAAATTTTGGGAAAAATTACCCAAAACTAAAAGATATTTGTAATTTCAAACAATAATATGTAGCGTAACATACTTAGTTTTCTAATCCTTTTTTTATGTGCAAATAATATGTAAAAATAATAAGTTTTGTGTTTTTATGTTAATTTGGTTTGAATTATTATATGAGACGAATGAACAGACTGACATACAGTACTGATAAGATTTAGCGGATTAAAATTTTTGCAATATTATGATGATGGTTATATAGAAATCTAAATTATACTATTGAGGTTTTAACTAATTAATATTTAGTTTTAGGAGAATGTAAGTATGATTAATGATCACTTTTTACAATATCATCTTGGGCTATAGGTATGGGCAGTGTAATATTCGTAACTATCATTTATTGTATACTATATAAATTCTATGATCATTTGTTGATCATTTAAGATCAATTTCAAACCCAAAATGAATGATATTTCAGAGCTGAAAATAGTTTATGTGACATCTTTATTTAATGGCTATTCATTGAAATGAAGATTAATATTAATGAAAATATTGAATAGAATAATTGACATTCGAAGACCTTCATAAAGTCTATATTATAGCAATCATTATTATCAGTTGCCGTTAATCATTTTTATAATTATTTTGCAAATCTTTAAAAATAAATGTATAAGTGTACGTTTTTACAGCAATTTTTAAATGAAATTTGTGCATAATTTTTGACGCTGGATCTATAAAATTAATAATGAAAAATCGTGGTTGTGTTTCTGCGTAATATAATTTAACATCTTATTGCGGACTTTAATATTTTTTCTGCAATTTCCTCGTTGATTATGCTCATTATTGTAGAGCATAAAACTTGACAAACGCCTATTTTGTAATGAAGTGTGGACATACTCCGTCCCGGGCGGTGAAAATGCAGAAAATGTGGAGGAAACAAAAAAGGAAAAGCTCGGGAAAAACACAGCGCCTTAGAATGATAATAAAAAAGTCAACGGGAAAAATCCGAGTGGAACATTGGAAGCAATTTAATGTCACTTTAGTTATTTCATTCTTCAACTGCTGTATACTTTTACTGTACCGAGAACACAGGGAGGATACGCAGAGGAAGAATACACTTTTTGATAGCAATTTCCTTGCTTTTACTCAATTTAATTTTGCTTGAACGACACGTTGCCTTCCACCGCGACTAAGATCATTTTTCGCATTATTATCTTTGTCATTTTACGTCAAGATTTATTTTATGAAACGTGTGTAAAAATATATAGGGACTGCCAGTCACTTACCTTTGTAATAGCGCATAAATCACACATACACATTGCCAGGTCATACTTATTCAATTATATATAATATGTCATTGGGCAACATTCTATTTCATTAGCATTCCTAATCTGGTATTAACCTGCTTCTAATAAAATAAGTACTAAGGCTTATTGACCAATAATTAATTTCTATCATCAAATTCGTACTAACAAATTTGCATGATCGGAAGTATTAATACTATCAGTCGTCCAAATTTAAATTTACCCTGGACTTAGATTAAATAAATACTGGAACAATTAAGAAAAGTAGCTGAATTACCTATAAATGATTTCATTGCAACAGTATTAAAAATACCATTCAAGCAACTTCCAATAATAGAAGATAAAATTACATATCGCAAGAGAGAGATTACAACGTTTCTTAAGATACCCATACGATAAAGATATGGTTCTTACATTGATTTAATTAAATTATTCTATGTTAAAAATATTTAAAACTAAACAGTTCTCTTCAAGAAGCAGTAAAGAAGTGCTTATTTATTTTACTGAGAAAGAGTTCCTAAAGAACACAAAATCCAGTCCCTCATTTCCTCAACGCGTTTATATATTTTTATTTAAATGGAAGATTATTTGCAGTTATAAAAGTATTCAAACACAGGGTGAATTCTTAAGAGCAAAATAATCATTGCTAATTTGCATTTACATTTGAAATTATGCGTTTTTGGTTTGAATTAAAATTTATTTCGGGAGAAGTTATATTGCACTGGGAAAGTTTATTGTTCGAGCGCGTCTTCTTAAATGATACACACAACGAGGGTGGAATATTGTTTTATAAAGTCAAAATTTTATCCCGCAAATCTTTTTCTCTCTAAGTTCTCTTCTCTAAAGGCACTCATTTTCCCTTCGATTTAATATTCGCGTGAATTTCATACCCCAACTCCTCCCTAATATAAAAATATTTCATGTAAAACGCTCACGTTTTCTTTTGTTGGGTTAAAGTCTCGTCGCATTACGTCACAAAAACACAAGAGCTACACGACAAAACGTATTTTTCGGGAAACTCAACAAAAAAAAAATTTAACGCCTCGAAAAATTCTATTATTGGATTTTTTGATTCGAAAACACAACAGCTGCTTTTAAATCCGAGCTTAATTCAATACTTCTTATTAAGAGCTTTTATCAGGGAAGCGTCTTTCAATTTCAGCAATCCAACGATGCCGCAGTATTTCTTTCCGAAGAAGCTTTTTCCTTCAAACATATGTTGATTCATAAAAGCTTTTTTTAAAACATTTAGCTCTGTCCATTTTTGATCATACTTTAAATATAGAAGCAAGAGACAGATATATTTCCAAATAGCATAGTGCAAAAATGGATATTTAGTTATTATAATAATTAAAGACGTAAGCGATTTCTATTTAGATGATTTTTTCCTAAAGATGAAAAATTAGTTTTTTAATATAAAATAATATGAAATATCTATTATTTAGGTTTTCCTGCCCAACTTTATTATCAGTATTTAATTTCTCAGACCTTCAAATAAAGAATTAACTTTGCCAAGCCAATTTAATAAAATTTTCGTTGTTAATATCCAATATCAGTTATCAAACGTAGACGATCCCTATTATAAATTAGAAAAAGGATTTATCATGGATTATTTTCATGTGGCAGTTGTCTTATTTTTCAAATTTGATTAAACCAGGATGAATTTATATATAGTTTATAGATGAATAACAACATCTTCATTATTATTAAATGCAATTTTGACTACTAAATTAAAGTATTGCGTAAAGCGGAAAGAAATGTAATTTTTTTGTTATTTGGAGAAAAAAAATATATTAATAAAAGCTATACAATATTACTCAATTAAATAATTTCCATGATTGTTCATAATCGTCTTCTACAGATAAGGTAGCTTTTTAATGCCTCTTTCGTAAAATTCGGCCGGTTTTCCACTTAAGTAAGAATCTAAATAATTTTTCACTTGTTCCACAGAAGTGCATTTTTTATCGCGAAGCGAATTTTTTAATGACTTGAAAAGATGATAGTATGAAGGTGCAATATT
Organism: Stenopsyche tienmushanensis; assembly: GCA_008973525.1. NCBI lineage: Eukaryota > Metazoa > Arthropoda > Insecta > Trichoptera > Stenopsychidae > Stenopsyche > Stenopsyche tienmushanensis. The sequence continues at coordinate 547,159 of WACJ01000009.1, read as the reverse complement.
AGGAGAATATAGTGGATGTTGCAGCACTTCCAAATCCAGCTCCCTTTTTTTGTTCTGCGTAATCCTTTCTGCGTGTGGTCTTGCACTATCATGCTGTAATATTCTTCTTCGGTTGTTAACTAGCACTGATCGCTTTTTGAGCATTTCCGCTTTTAACCTATCTAATTATGCACAGTATAGCTCTGTTGTGACAGTTTGACCATGTTTTAATAATTCGTAGTGAATTACGCCAAAAAAAATCCCACCAAACACACAGGAGGACTTTTTTCAAGGATAATGACGATCGAGGGGTAAAAACAGGTACTTGATTTCAAGAAAGCCACTGCTTTTTCCTTCTCGGACTGTTGTAGAGAGCCCACTTCTCATCCTCAGTAACGATCCTTTTTAAAAATGGATCAGTTTCATACCTAGACAATAGCGATGAAAAAATGATTATCCGTTGTTCCAAGACCGTTGATTTGCGGTACCCAAATTCCCTATCTATGTTTTTTCCCGATTTTTTTTAAATGGTCTTTTACTGTCGACCAGGGACAGCTGATGTCTAGCGATAATTCCTTTATTGTTTTTTGAGGATCAGATTCTACCAGAGAATTTAATGCGTCATCATCGATTATTGAAGGACATCCTGATTTTGATTTATTTTTCAAGTCTCTGTCGCCACTTTTTGAGTTTTTTGAACAATCTATGGCATTTTCGAATGTTAAATATTTTGCCATATGTATGACAGATGCTCTGGGTAGCTTCTTACGCTATTAATCCTTTATCGAATAAAAACAGTAAATAAGATCGCAAATGGGTCTCATCAATTTCTGGCTTGGACATTTTCACTATGGCTATAAAAATATAAAAATATTTGAAAAAGTAAGACAATCAACAGATCTTCAAAATGATATCAATGTTGATGTATTCACTCGATAGCAACCCGAGGCAAACTGACGGCAAAGACGCAACCAAAAAAATGACATTTCTTTCCGCTTTATCTAATATCCGAATTAGATTATTTATAATGAGAGTCTAGGAATTCGGAATCAAGACTCCGCTATAAACTTGATTTGCTGAATAATACTTTATGCAGATGAAGAAATTTTTCACAAGGTTATCGTTCTAAATTTAATATTAATACTCTCTTGATTATCTGACCTTTAAAGCCTCATTTTCTAACAAAAATATTATTATAATATGTATTCTCTATAAGGGATTGAAAAAAAGGCACAATTGTATAAAATATCTAAAGTAATACCTGTTAAAAGTAATTTCGTCGTTAAATGTTAAATAAACAACATCAATTGAAAATAGAATATTAATCATTCATCCGGTATTTTTAATTTTAAATCATTTTGGGGAATTTCGCAAAAAAACTGTGCCATCCGAAAAAAACGGCGTATTTTGCAAGAAATCTCGACCCAATGAACCATAATATGAAAGAAAATGAAGCTGAAAGAGAATTCTATTCGGTTGTTTTAAATTTTTTATTCAATTTGCCCGAATACAAATTTTCATTCTTTGAACTTAAGGGGAATGTTTATACAACTATTCTCCTATTGCGATATTTATAATCCCCTAAGGCAAGGGTCGGCAAGTAGTCGATAGCAATTTGGCAGTTGATCTTGATACATTTTTGCACTAATATTTTAGAAGGGATGTGTTTATTTATTTTATAAAAAAAATCAATATACAGTGAAACCTCGATTTTACGTTTTCCAAGGGACCCTGAAAAAAAACGGTAATTGCGGGAAACGGTGAATGCGGGAAAGCTTCAAATAATAATTGTTTGACGGGACTATAAAAAATGAACGGTCCATCCGGGAAAACGTATTATGCGGGAACGGTTTATCGAGGTTCCACTGTACTTCGTTAAAAAAATGTCTAATATTAAAAATGTATTAATAAATGAAGAACAGGATATCCAATGTTATAATTGTATATTGGCTCTAAATATATATAAATTTGCTTTAAAAATGGCAATTTTCGATTATTTGAAAGAATTCTAAAAACTATTTTTTAGGTATGTTTAAAATTATATCTTATATAAAATATATCAGACATGGTTCAATGTATTATGTTCAACAATATCTACAATAGTTGCCCTCAAATTCCTAAAAAATATTATATGGAACGTTATTTGCCCTGAGGGTGTATTTTTTTTATTTTGAAAAAATATGAAATAATAAAATTACGTAGCTTATCCGATTTTGAAAAAAAAACAGGTCAGATAACACGCTTTCTGTCGAACATCATATTTTGTCCGAAGGCTGCGCTAATATGTATTTGTTTTTCGGATATCATCGTGTAAGCCCATGGCCTGTAAGCATTTTTTTTGTCCACGACCCTCCATCGTCAGCTACATAACATTTGAATAATTTTACATGAATAATTCTTTTGCTTCCATCCCTTATTCCAGGGCCGAATATCGCTTACAGGCGCCCTCGCCGGCGTTACCAGTACGATTTAGTATGCGTGTCCGCAACACAAAGACGTATTATTTTGCGACATATAACGCACTTGGTCAAGGAAACATATCCATTTGTCCACTTATAAATTTGCATCAAGTACCGATTTATTTTTTGAATGAAATACTAAACAATTTCACAAGTTGGGTTCGATCTCTGACTGTATACTGTAAATTGTACCACATGTATGATTCATCTTTAATTTATAAATTTCCGTTAATAAATGGATAAAATCATTGCATAACATCAACTTTGCCTTTGAGCTAAAAATCTTTCGATATTACCACGTGAGAGTCTCACGCATTTTCTTTTTTATATAGAAAATTATTATCTGATCTAAGGAGCTCAATATTTTAAAGAAAATTGATAAAATTCTCAGCTATTTATAATGAAATGTATAAATTTTTACGGGTTAAATGTAGACTAACTCATATTACAGAAGCAGTAATGAAAACCTTCAAGCAATCTTTAAAACGAGTCAATTCTACCAAATATTAATACCAATACATGAAGGTTTATAATTATAATATTGTATTTAGTATTTTCAAGCAGTCACAAATGGCCCTGCCCAACTTTGTTAATTATCTCTTAATTAGAATAAGCCTGAATCAGGGAATATTAACCTTCCGATATCCAAGAATGATACCTTGAATTTTGCTACTGTAATCGGAAATTGAAATCGAATTATATAAATAATAAGCATCCAGGAACTAACTCACTATTCTATAGTTCATATTTACATCTCCAAATTTGATCTATTTTATAATAAAGTAGTCTTTAAACTCAAAATTCTTATATTAAATTAAACATTTCTACATTCACAAATTACACAGCATTGACAATAACGGTATTGAATGTGTGGTTTTTAACATAAAACTGCACTATGATAAATTCTGCAATATTCTAATCAATACTATCAAATTGAATTAAAGCATTATGAAAAATTTTATTTTATCTACAGGTATTTTATTGGGGTCATTACGTGGATATTCAATGGCAGCCTTTTGAGTGCGAATATAGTTCAAAATGTCCGCATATGAGAGTTATTACAGAAGGCCGATACATAAACAAATTGAAAAGTTCCAAGTTTATGTATTTTTCATAGTCGAAAAAGGTGGATAAAAAGTACGACGGGGCTTCCGAAGAAATAGTTGACGTATTAGTGTGTTGTTGCGTAAAATATTCCACGGAAAACGATGAAAGCTGAGAAAATTACATAGGTTTCCCGCGAGGTAGAGGCAAAACACCACTATAAATCACTAATTTCTCCATGAATTATGCATGAAAATCGTGAATATTATCACCGATATTTTCGTGAGACGAAGCATAAAATATTCACGGTGGTGAGTCCATATTTGTATTTGCTCGGGTAAAACTTTCCAACAACACCCCCATGGCGGCGTGTGTGTTTGTGTGCTTTTTTATGGTGCTGTTATTGTCGTTTGCGGGCGAAATTGCGATATTAACTAGTCGGATTTTTAGGGGTTGCTAAATTGATGTTACAAAACGAGCTTTTTCTAAGAGTATCCATATGAAAATAATGAAAACGCGATTATGCGGCGATGTATGCTATTTGATGTGATTTATGGCTAATGGGTGTTATGATGGTTGATTTGCAGATCGGTCGCTTGCAATTGCAATATTTAAATATTATTCACAAATACGTTGGAATCCTTACGATAAATGTTCATTAATATGTAAAATCATTCACTGAATATCTTTTATAATAAGAGACCAGGATCTAAGCATTATCTGTATATATAAAAATTCCCATCATATGATTGTTGAATGTTCACTACGATATTATGCATATTTTTGGCAAACAAAAATTGTGACTTACCATTTTTACATTTATGCCATATTTGTTTGTAAAAAATACGATTGTATACCTCATAAAAGATCTATGGCTTTTTTTATACGGGCTATTGTAATAACCTTTAAAAATGTATCCGAATCAGTTCCATACTATATACCACAAAAAGGTTGAATGTAAATACTAAAAGGTACATCAGATAAGCCAAATATCAAATAAATGCAAACCAAATCTATTAAAATAGAGCAAAAATATCATATTATGATGATGGTTTTGGTATCAAATTACCCCCAATGTAATATGGTGGCATTGTGTACATGTATCTATGTATTATTATTTATGAGGTGAAAACTGATAGTTCTAGGTGTCATATTTTCAGGTCCTCTCCATGTTCCATTAAGGTGCGTATTGCATGATGGTGCAATTTAGTGAAATACCATCACCGAGAGTGGCTGACGGGAGTATACTACATTTTTGGCATGATGACGCGACAAAGATGCCCCACCTTCCGGGATCTCTTCCTCAAGACGTCTTCCTCTATTAAACAGAGCAGTGATTGATCGAGGGTCACGGGTTTGGGAAAAAACGACATATATTTTTTGCGAGCCACCCCTTACCCCGTGCTTTCCCCTATTCCAGAACCGAGAAGCGCTCAGGACACGCGCCCGTGTAAAAAATGTGGACAATGTAATAAAACGCAGAGTGACCACGATTTAGTTCAACAAAGTGATGGTATTGAGTTTTTTTCGGCCATCTATCTTGGGGAATCTGCGGTTTTTATCTCGCCCCCGGACGAAGGGATGAAAAACGCATTAAAATATTAATTAGCTCTATCGCGACCCGTGAACTTTTACTCGTTTCGGGAAGGCTGGATGTTTTTATCGAAAGCTCGGAAAGAGCAAATTAGCCTAGTTGTAAAATTAAAGAATTTTAATGGGGGACCCGAAATCAAATTGGATGAATTTTACCGTTCGGGGCAACTTAATAAATGCCATGAAAGTCAAAAAATAAAACGGGATATTTTTATACTCAATGCCATAAAATTATTAAATAAACAAGAAATTCTAGAACGAACCATTGATATTCCAATGCAGAACAAAGACCACTTCAATAACCATTCAAGAATAAGAATCTTGCCATCGAATTAACCCATGCATAAATTAATCTCGCTTAAATTTCGATGTTGGAAGAAGATTCAAAAATATAAAGAGCATTTTAATTAATTCCAATCCAAATTCGTGTTCGAATATATTTTATGCATCTTATTAACAATTTTATTTGATCAGTTCAAAAATATACCAAGCTTAGAGTGACAGTTATATTATAATCACAGCGATATTTTGTATATCATGTTAAGTCTCGGCATACCGATACAAAGTCAAAGATTGCTCCATGGAAAATGGCTATATCAGTAACTTTCCGACGCTTAACAAGTCCTTAAAATATATTAAACGATGTTTAAAATTTGATGAGCTAATGACGAAGTTCCAATGAACCCTGCCTTACAATCACAATCTCAAGCTCAGCTAGTCTATTGGAGTCATAAATGCGACGGGCTCAACGTCGTGCGCATAATTCATTCACAACATGGAACCCTCCCCTTGTTTTATTATTCGGGGTCGCAGTTGTAAAAACATGTGGTCACCCCGATCCGTTCGGAACGGATTTAAGAATTTGATGTCTCCATTAAAAGTGAATTGACATGATTAATGTTCTAGACGAGTTGTTCGCCTGGAGCTGATGTAGGCCGCTGACTATCTCGGGATAGGGGGTGGGGCTCCTCTCCTAACATTCCCGTGGACCTCACTCACCCCCAGCACCATTATGACGGCTATAATCTCCAGCTATGATACTCCGGGGCCAATATATACGATCAATCAAACACCAGCCGAGAAGACAATGCGTCCCTATTCATTTTATTGCGTTAACTGAGATCCAAGAAAAAATACATATACACCCCCGAACAAAATCTCGGCTACATCCATTTATATGTATGATTGATAGACACTAAGTAAACACTTACGAGTTTTTTTCATTTTTATCCAGGATCATTTCTGACATTTGATATAAGCGGGTATTATTATATATTTACTTAAGAATCTAGACGAAGCTTAATCAAAAGCCGACTTATTATATTAAAATTTTACGATAAATTTATATGATACATATTTAAAAATCATATTTATTAAATTATACATTGTATTTTAAATCGGTCGGTTATTTAAGATCATTTTTTGGATTAAAGTGGGACGAATGCTACTCAGTTAAAACTTGGCTTCGTTGGACGCATTGATGGGAGCTTATTCCACCACATCTCACACGGAAATAGTTTATATTCACTTATGTTATATAATATATTAAATCACTCCTTAACACTATGATTATATTTTATAATATTCGCATAAATTATATTTTTAATTAGACCAACTTTGTTGATACAAACCAAAAAATATAATATTTTTACACTGAAATACAAGTAAAAAACGTATATACACTCGGGTCTCGTATAACACGGTTATATGGTCGCAAAAACGTCGTATAATACAAATTCGTGTTATACAAGGTTGGAAGTTCATACAAAATTATGATTTGCGTTCCAAAAAATATAGTTGATGTGAGTATGTACATACTCTTTTTTTGTAAATAAACATATTCATTTACGAATTTAATTGAAAAAAAGCTTATAATTCTATATTATTTATTCTTTTTCGAGATCTTTTGTGGATTTCCATCATCAGAGAACTCTGGAGTATATCTGCTTTTAGCCTTCAAAAAATCGGTAAAAACGATTGACTGCTTTTAGCGTATTAATCTTTACGTATTTCATTATAATGTTCCAAAAGCTGTTATAATTCTCTATTGAATTTTAAGCTTTTTTCATTATAGGATCATTTTCTATTTAAAAATAATAATTTAATGGCCGATTCTATGCCATCCTTAATTGTTTTTAATGTGAAACATGTAGCTACTTCGCTGCAACTGCTTTCCGAGTTATTAATTGTGAAAGATTCATTTAAAATTTCAACTAATTTGTCTTTATGCAACGTCCGATCTTTCTATATTTCTTGGATTTCATGAATATCCATGCCATAAAAACCTACTCCACCAATATCACGACAAACGTTTATTGTTCTTTGGTATTCATCTTCTATTGATAGTAAAAAAATTTCTCCAGAGACTACTTCTGGCCACAACTTTTTCCAGGAAGAATTTAAAATTAATTCTATGTATTCTAATATTTTTTCGAATATTCGACGAAGATAGTAGGCTTGGTCTAAAGATTGAATTTTAGACGTAGTGTTTGGGTAGTCCTGATGTATTGTCCAATATCAATAATAATTTAAAATTATGTATAATTCCCCCCTCAAATCGTGTTATATAAAGCATATTGTAAAAAATATGACGTAATTTATACAAACGTATTATATAAAACAGTGTTGTATAAAACCGTGTTATACGAGGCCAGAGTGTATACATAACTTTTTAAATTTATTAAAATTTATCTCACTGACATATTCAAATTCAAATTCATATTTACTATTTTAGTATCCTGTTAATTAATTGATGAGGATACTTTAGCTTACTAATTTAATTAAGACTACATATTTTTAGTACATTTCAGTGATCTGTCTCCTTTTTTAGCACTCTTATGCTTCTTAATTAATGGTTCACAAGGTCGGTATTTTCTAGCTCATTTTGTGTTTTTGTTTCATATTAAATCATAAAAGGATGATAATAAAATTAAAGCAAAAGCATAATTCTTAAAAATGTGCGTCCCGTACGTAATGTGTTAATTAAAATTAATTTGAATAAGCATTTAGTCTAAATAATAGCTGATTTCCGCGGAAATGATATTTAATATTGAGCAATTGTATTTATATAAAATTGTTTATGCAATACGACCATGTTTGATTAAATAGTAAATGGATCAATAATTTAGAACAGTGAGTGACCATAAAAAATGAGGATATGCTCAAGTCATAATTTTATGCTCATATGCCAACTTTAACATTGATTATTGAACTTAAAAGCATATGTGACTATGAAGACTTGAACAGGCAGGCCATGTGTATACTTTTGGCTATTGAATGTTAGTAAAATATTGTTAAAAATTAACAATTCATTTGATTTAGTATAAAATGTTATCAATTTGTCCACTTAATAAAAAACCACAGTAACAGAACTCACAGCAAACAAAATTTATAATTGATGAACCTCCTCCAACTATCCACTCGTCTGAATAATGGATTCAATTACGCTTAAATTTTCCGAGCTCTGAAAAATACCAAGCTGTGTTTTTCGCATTTTTATTCGAAATTTCGTACTATACACACAGCCCTATCGATGAAGACATCTCTTCTTCCTCGTTTTGTATCTCTATTGCGTCGGAATTTATTATATTTGATGCCGATTTATAAATACAATGGCGCTAAATCCGATGAAGGCTTTCGGGAAAATCTCGTAAGATTTTCCCTGCTTATGCGCATTCAAATTTAATGGGTGAATTTAAATCGATTATCGCCTTCTTCATCCGAATGCGAATATCTCGCCTGGAGCGCAAATTATTTGGCAATCATTAAAAGGTTCCGGCAGCAGAGCCGGGTTTTACGACTCCTGTACGTTTTAATTCTTAATGGCATCGGGAGAGTCGTTCCTCGATGTCCATAAAACGACAATTTACAATCCGAAGCGTGTGTTGCCGAAGAAATTTCAATATACTTTTTGTCTCGCACGGGCCAGCACCAATAATAAAGATACGGTCGCGAAATGTAATTCAGGTTAATGTCTGTAGGTACCGGTAGAATGCCAAAGCAGCTTTTGCTCGTATCGATCTTCGCTTTGTGTTTCAACACCTTCAAATGCGATTTTAACCGACGATCTGTCCTTACAAAGCTATCCCTTAATACAATTTAACCTTTTTCTTCCGTTGGCATCCGGAAGATCCTCGAGCGGTTCGTACATCAGCCCATTAAGTCTTCCTTCAGCTTCATTGGCTTCAACGAAACAATTACGGATTAAATCAATCATCGTTATAACACCAAGGCGATAGATATAAATATGGATTTAACACTTGGTTAGATAAATAAAATAAATAAAAAATAACCAAGTATAGGCATAGTATTCAAGCTCCTGGATACTTAACACATTAAATGCAGGAGAACTTCGCTTGCATTTGTCCTCTGATGAGGATGATCTTTCAATATCACGCTTAAAAAACATTCAAATATACACATTCACATTATACTTTCAGTCGACATAGAACATATTAATTTGCTTCCCACAATCAATGTGTTAATACAAAAATCAATACATTTGGGATACTATATTGATGTATTTGGATCCATGTTTGATTTCCAATTTCTTCAAAAAAACCCAATTAAAATAATTTAATTCCAATTTAACCACAAAGGGAAGGCGGTCGAAAACTATTTAAGTTACTAATATATTATATCCATAATATTCATTGCAGGTCAAATGCCTCCCTTATTTATCAAACTATCGGCCATTGTCTTCAATGCTTCATATCTCTTGAGTAGCAAGATTTCATGCCATCCGATCGATCATCCATTTGACTAGCCAAATGCCTTATCCATTACAAGTCTAATATATTATCGTATTAATTTAGTACTAAATTTCAACAATATATTTATAAGATCTCACTTCCTTGCTCATTTTTGAATGATAACATCATCATGATCATACTCTGTCCGTTATACAATTAGCGTCGTCGATTATTTTTATTGCATTAAATACCATTAAATCTAAATTTACGTATTGAATATGATCGAAATTAATCCCATTATATTTGCCCAGTGTATTAGAAAAATGTATATTTTCATTCAATTACAGCTATACAGAGACATGTTGAAAATTATAAACTAATTTTTCAATGACATCCAATTAAAAAAAAATTAACTGTCAATATTTAGATCTTGATCTTAAATTTAAAAAAAAACGAATTCAACCCATGAAAATCGCGCATTCATTTAAAAGTCATACCGAATGCATTTCTTTTTGAGACACGCTGTTAATTTTATGAATACATTATATTAAACGGTATAAGATTTTCCTTATGAAATACTCACTCCACTCCTCTCTTTGCGTCATAATTTTCTAATTAGGAAGTCTCTATATAAATATGAAGCCTTTGTTGAATTCTTATGAAAACGTTTGTGAACCTGTTTTACTAAAAAATAAGCGTTTTTAAAATGTTACGGCAAACTTTCTTCCATTTCTAACACATTAATTAAAAAAATAATGTATTCTTATAGATAGCATCGTCTGCGATTTAATTAAAAGGTGTGCTGCAGAGAAACTAATTGAATATTCTATCTTTAGGTTGTTAAGATTCAAATGGTTGCCGTAAAATACTACAGAAATAATATTGCTCGTATACCATAATTAAGACTTCATTAAATATTTTATGTATTTTTTTTTTGCCCAAAAAAATTATGTGTAAGTATGTGTTTAGGCTAAAAATGGAAATTTTTGCTTATATTGCGAAAACGTCAAATCCTCCTCCGGTCTTTCTGGTATTTGCAAACTCAATTAATATGACCTTTGTCTTGGCAAAACTTTGTTTCAACTTTGATACTTTCGACAAGATGAGTGAAAATTCAGGTAAATACTCCAGTCCGCTTCCCGACTCTTACATCAGTAAAATAAATTACTTTCTATCACAGCGTCCAAAATATAAATATTGTTATTGCGAATATTTAGCAATTGTTTTGCGCAAAATTTCTGCGCTTTAATAGCTTTTAGCATAGGGTGAAAGCACACTCACAAAGCTGAGCTTTATTAGAATACAATATAAAATATTTGAATCTTTTTGCGCTCAGACATTTAAATATTTACCCCTCGCATTTAAAATGAAAAATACATGTAATATTTTGGGCGAGGATATGTTAAAACGATATTAAATTTCGACGATGTGAATTATAAAGTGCTCGGTGGTACGCCTGCCATTTGTGATTTAAATGGGGGAAAAAAAACTTAATTTTGTGCAAATTGTACTGAATTAATTTGAGCTAAATTTGCAAAATGAAATGGGCAAATCATATTGCTAATGGATACTACAATGCTGCAGGCACACACGTTACAATGATCTTATTGATTGAAATTTGCACCATTTTGAATAAATTAATATATTGAATATTTGGCCAAAATGTACGATTAATATTTTTATTATTGAGTAAGACGTATTTCGACATTTGGGGTATAGGATCATCTCATATTTATACCTCTAATATTCAAATTATATTAACTTTTCTGGCGCCGATCACAAAATATATCGCTATCCTTTCCGCTGGATACGAAATCCATTTGTTACGATTGATACATCGCATTGTGAATTTTCATACGCCGAAGAAGAATTAATCTCATTGTCGACTGATCTTAGTCTAAAAATTAAATTTTCCGAAATGACCATGGAAGACTTTTTGATTTCTGTCTGAGAGAAATATCCAGTTTTTCGCGCGAAGGCACTGAAAATTTTGTTACAGCTTTCGACGTCATATTTGTGTGAGCTCAGTCTCTCAACAATAACTAATATGAAAAACGAGAAAGACTTACGAATTTAGACGAAAAATTGAGGGTAGCTATAACAAATATTCGACCTAATATTTCTTATATCTGCAAAATCCAACAAGCTCAGGTATCGCATTACTTGATTTTTGATTGATCATATAAATTCCATTATTTTAAGTAGGAACGTCATTTTGGGTAGACAAAGGGAGAAAAATGTCCCACCCCCTCTAGATTTGCCACCTAAAAAGAGTCTTCAAATATCACTATGATTAAAAAAAAAAACAATTCACTTTAAATTCTTACTGAGAAAATGTTTCACCAACAATAGAAGATGAATACCAAAGGACAATAAACATTTGTCGTGAATTAGTGGAGAAGATTTTGATGACATGAATATTCATGAAATCCAAGAAATATTGGAGGATCGTATGTTAAACGAAGACGAATTAGTCGAAATATTAAATTAATCTACCACAATTAATGAATTAGAAAGCAGTTGCAGCGAAGTAACTACATGTTTCACCATTAAAACATATAATGAAGGCAAATAATTGGCTAATAAAAAAGAATTTCTTTAATAGAAAATGATCCTAAAAAGGAAATAAGTTTAAAATTCAAGAGAGAATTACAACAGATTTTGAGAACTTATAATGAAATACATAATTTTTTATACGCTAAAAGCATACAATCGCTTATTACTGTTTTTTGAAGCCTAAAACCAGAAATAATCCAGAGCTCTCTGTTGATGAAAATCCACAACAGATCTCTAAAAAGAATAAAACATAGAATTATAAGTGATAGCGATGACGAATGAATGGTAAATTTTATCCAGTGGATGATACTAGTTTAAACCTTACTAACACATCTGTTATGTTGGCATTTTTCACAAACACTCACTGTTACAATCTTGCATTAAATTACTCTTTAAAAATATTTTTTCTATTAAATAAGTGTTAAATATAATGTTTTATGAAGCTATTTTGAGACAAAGCTCTCTCGCAATGTAAATAAGTAAAGCGCCATCGCGTACATGACGATATATCGCTGTTGGCACTTTTCCCAAGTGTCGACAACGACGATAAATCGGCGTCTGGTACTAAGAGGGTAAATAATCAATGTTTTATCCTGCTTTGATTTCAATTATGACATTACTTCGGAATTCATCCATAAAGTACGCAGTGAAGAGCGTAATTTATTCACACACCACCATTTAACAAGGTTGGTCATACCAACTGAGGCATACATACATGCTGAGTAGCTTCCATTATCTGCACATTAATGAGTACGCGCATGATTTCAATTTGCACACGGATTATCTATAACAGTTCAAGCTCTTCATTGATACAATTCATCCCTTATAATGTGCATATTTGATCAAAACAAAAGGTTCATTCAATACGGGTTTATTTAATTTTTAGTCTCATATACCGATAAAATTCCAATTTTCAATGAATACAGCTGAAGTTTCACGATCAAAAATGCCATACGTTTTTCTAATTTTAAATACATGAAATTCATTAAAAATGTTAGTATTCTTATAAAAGTATGCTGTCCTATATACATAGGTTGGGTGATAGATTCCACGATGCCCACGCATAAAACCTCAGGGAGGGGGAGACCAAACCTAAGCCCGTGAGTAACGGTTGAACCCCTGGAGTATTGATGTGGAGTAGAGGTGTTCGAAAGAAGCCTCGTTGGTTTGCTCATCGAGCGCTGCTGGGGTAGCCCAGCTAACATGAGTTGGGTGAGCAGGTCACCCAGTGCTGCGTAACCATAAAGGGATGTGAGGAACAGCCGATTACAGTTGTTGGTGGAGACTGTGTCAAAGGCTCACCCCTATCCTCAACAGCCTAAGCAAACAGGGAAGAACGGTTTTAGACTGTTCGAACGGCGACTCATCTCCGTGGCTAGTTACTAAGAATAACCGAACTGATACGAGTACCATGGGGAAGAGGTAACCCCTGCAGTCCATCATCTACTTCAGCCTCCTTAAAACTGAGGTTGGACTCGTGGTAGCAGTGAACCCATGGATGTAAATCCCTTGAATTTAGCATAACCTTAGTCCTTCGTTCTCCATCGCACCTTTAAGTGCACATCATCTGAAGCTGGTCTTTCCCGACGACGGATAAAGGATCAATGGAAGACACTCTTTGTGTGGCTAGTCTGAGGTAACCCAGAACAAACCATGCAGCAGCGCAGGAAATAGGGTCGATTATAATGATCCTTCAATCCATGTGAGTCGCTGTCTGATGTCTGTCGTCTTGTTCTACATACAGACCAATAGGCATAATTAAGGAATAAAAATGTTTCAACTGAAAGAAGCACAAAATGTATATAGATCATACTAATGTTATATTTATAGTAAAAATGAACCATGCATCTAAAAGGATCCTTTGATCTAGGTTTGCCCTAATTTCCCGGATCTGATTAAGTAGACGCTGAGGTTATTTATAGTCATGTTGGTCTATTTGTGAAGGGCTAAAATTATAAAAAAAATTAAGATATCATTTAAAAATATTGATAATTATACAATTCACTCGTAGATCTACTTTATCTCAAATTTCTATTTCAATAGTCTTAACTTAAATACATATAGAAAGCAATCAAAATCCCTCATATGAGAAATTCTTCGCCATAAAAGTCTTATATGAAGATCGCACAAAATAGATAACGAATATATCACCTTAAGAAGAGAAATAATATTATTAATTAAACATATATGATGTGATATGATTTGGTAGCAATTCTACTTATAACGAATGATATTTGATCAATTACAAATTAAATATCATTAAGGAATCTTCTTTTTCAAACGGGTTGAGGGTGTCTTGTCGAAAATTAAACCCCGCCTGGAACAAATTCAATTAAACTATACAAGCACAAGTATCTCATTAAAGTGCCCCAAGATTAGATTTTTTTGTATTCCGGAAGATAGAATTAAACTTTAAGGCCCTTTTGTTACATTTAACGGCATAAATCTTCTATATTGAACCCGCGTTCAAACTCTCAATCAATTTCATTCCTATATCATATTTTTGATTAATGATTCTCAATACTTTGTTATCGGGCCCAGATTGATTTCAGTTATATTCTCAGCGACAAAAGAAAGTTCAATGACTGAGATATGAAAGATGATAATATAAAAGAGCATTGTGAGCGTTTACTGATGGAGTATGATGAATTACATGAGCAAATATGATACAGTCGCAAAAAAGCGCCGAGAAATAAAAACAATTTTCATCGCATCAGATCCCGATCCATCTTCCCGAAAGAAATCGCATTTCAGTCGAACAAGACGTATATAATTTTCGGCAGATATTGTGTAAAAAATTTCCGCGAAAAGTTCCTGGTCAGTTTCCACAAAAGCAGGAAAGGGTATTATTGATGAAATAAAAGAATTCCATAAATTACTTAAGGCGACAAGCCCTTGTGGGCCAACCCGGCCACATAAATAGATTAAGAGCGACCCCTTCCTTAGTAGGGTTGAAGGCTTTGCCGCGAGAGCCTCACCATGTTGTGTCTCCATTAAATTTATTATTATCTAACGAAAATACGTTTTTTTTTGTCCCAATACACGAAACTAAACAAAACATCTTAATTTAAATTACGGGATGAAATATGTTCCAGTGGATTAATAAAACGCGCTTCGACTGACAACGTAATTTGAAAAGCTTCAATTTGTACGTATTCATTCGAAAGCTCACATGTCACGAAAGCTTCCATTGAAAGCTGTGCCACTGAAAATATTCGAATCGGCTGTTTTATTTCTATTCATTGAAGCACTTTAAATATTTCGATTGCAGATAATCATGTTGTACAAATTGAACTGCCTTCATTCAGGATTAATCCTTCATCCGTAATTTATCTCATATACAACACCCCAAGCGATCCGTATACAAACATATAGTGCGATTAATTTGTTATTAGTCGTAATTGAAGAAACCTTAGTATGCTTAAATGCTTAAAATCGGAGACACACTATCAAATACTAATTTCATCAGACCAAATGTTACCAATTTAAAACAATTATACATAAATATTTATACAAAAAAATATACATCGGTGATGATGATGAATTTATATATGAATTAATGGGTAAAAACCTTAATCATTTACATTGATCCTTAACATGAGCTGAGCGGATCTTTGATTTCTCATGGCCACTTGCTGTTCTAAATGATAAGTAGACGATTCATATATGTTTAATTTGTATATTGAAGAACTATTGATTTGTTATTATATTTTCATTTTATTGTTGCGTTTTGGTATAATATTTTAGATGCTTAGCTAAAATTGGATTCACCCATTGAAGCCGGTCTTCAAATCAGATGCATAAGGTTATTGTAAAAGCTAAAAAAATTGTTATTCAAAATGTTGCATATTTGTATTTGCATACAAAATGGTTTATTGGAAATATTGTAGCGCAAACAAGACCGCGAAAGCCCATACGGCAGTATACGTGGCGTTTTAAATTCATGTAACAGCTGCATTCAAAAAACTACATCATAACGCATTAATATTTAGCAATATCCACAAATATTAAATGATTTTGCAGCCGAAATAAAACAAAGTCTTGATATTGTTAGGTTCGCAGTCGGCCATCTTGCCGTAGTATCATTTTATTTCAATTATTTCTCAATAGATGGCATTTGATGCAGTGCAGAATAACCCAAAGGACAACGGTCACCCTTTCAAATCCTCGAGCTTAGTGAGGATGGAAGCGAGATCGCACTTTTATAAGCAGTATTTATTGAAAACAAAAAGAAAGACTAAAACCTTAAAAGAACGCTCGTAGCATCATATATCAATACATATATAGATTTATAAGACAAATATGTATTAAATAAATACAATTTTAATAAGACTACCATCAAATGTCAATATTTGCTTGTAGGTTCGAATACAAATATGTTTTAAGGTTCTGAATACTCCATTAAGATTATCATTAAAAATATGTATTTAAATAATATCCTACGGGTAGAAAGAAGCATTCGACTTTACCCCTAAAAATGTAATATTGATAGTTTACTTAAATGGTCGTAATAACTGTTTACTGATATAATTACTACCTCTCACTGTCAGAATTAATATCATGGAAGATTATCATAATAGGGAAGACTCAAGCCCATGCAAATACTTTTTGTGAAGAGTGCATCAAAGAGGAAAGGCAAGGAGAACCCTCAAAAGGTGCGCAGCTCTTGCATAATAATGCACCACTGCAAATGCTTACCAAAGTTCAGGTTTTTTTCACCAAAGTGGGTTTCAATAACTAAACCAACTAATATACACTCCAGAATCCATTATTATATTATATTTATGAAATTATACTAAAAGAGCATTAAGGCGTCTTCTCACTTTAGGCGCCTCAAAAATAGGCTATTTTCACGATTTTTTTCGAGGATTTTCGCTAAAAATTATAAGATAAAATGGATCTTATGTAATAAACACATCTTTCAAGTACATGAAAAAAAAATATTTTTATTTTTTTGAACAATTATTATAATAAAACAGTAGCATCGAAAAACCCGTGTAGAAATGTTATGTTCGTGGCTTGTTGATGGTATCTCCGATATGGGTCATTTGAAACAAAAAAATAAAACAGTTTTAGATTCAGTATATCTGTGGCTATAGCGCATATCATCAGATTTTTTATATTTGCGAAAAATAACAAAATGGCGCACGTTTTACGAAAAAGTAAAAAAAACGCGGTTTTTTTTGCAGTTTTTGTCAAAAAAAATTACTTAAAATCAAAATTTCAAAAATCTGATAATATGCACTATAGCCATAACTATGAAAAATATGTCATTCAAATTTCATGACAATCGGCCGGATAGTTTCCGAAATTTCATCAACAAGCCACCGAACAGCCTTGTTTTGAGATAAACGCGTTTAAAGTTTTGGTTGCAGAAAAATTGCCCAGACACAGCTGTTGAAACACTCGTTGTTATTTTGGGTATTTCTTCCGAAGATCTTCATAAATCGGTTTCAAAACCTCGTGAACATCCTCAGCTAGAGCAGAAGAATGTTTAAAAGTTTGTTTGTCTGATTGTTTTTCACCACTTTCTTGTACTTGCACCATGAGTCTGAACAATATGTATGCAGCCGGGTGCTCTCAGGTAGTCACCCAAAAATGTAGTTAAACTCGTCCGATCTTTATGAAATTTCGATATAACATTTTTGAAGATATGTACTTTCAAAATTTAAAATAAAATAAAAATCGATTTTTTTAAATTTGTAAAGTGAGAAGACACCTTAAGGACGGAAACCACATTAGACGGTTCGAAAAATCATTGTCAAATCGCTCTATTTTTTCAAACGTGTTTTTATCGAAACCACTTTTTTCAACTTTTAATATTATTGATATATGATATAAATATGTTTTTTATTGCAGGAAAGGTGCAAAAAATAGTTTAAAAATCGTATTATTTTATTTAAACTGTAGCGTGAGCGATTTACCATCCCCACATAATAGCGCTGTTAACAGCGATATCTTCCATCTCTCTTCAAGTGCAATGTGTTATTTTAACAGCGCCATCTCTTGTGGCCCTGCGGAGATATTCCACCTGCTTACCGAGCGATCGCTTCTTGTGCGTACACCGTTGCCGGTTGGGTAATGACGCGCAGAAGGCGGGAGTCGGGAGAGACGTCGGTTAGCCTTGGCTGCGAGAGGTCGTCCCTCCTGCAGCCAGATCTTTCTCTCTCTATCTGTCTGTCGTGTGGAATAAATAGTTATTTAGAGAAGAGAGTATTTCTATTCGACGCCCGTCTATTCCCATCCATTCGTCCAGCAGTATCACGGTCCGATAGAAAAACGGTCCCGTGCGCTGCCAAAGCCATCACAAGACGAACACGTGGTGGCGGGGAGCCGAATTTAAGAAATTTAATAATTATATTTTAATCTTCTAACAAAAATATCTAGGAAATTTATTTTTGAAGGCAGATATATGAATTATCTCAGTGTTATAATCGGCAATCTAATCTACTTTGTATTTTTTTTATAAATAGAAAGGAAGAGGATTTTTGATTTCACATTAAGAACTTGAGGCCAAAACTTTAAAACGAGAATCTAGGAACCAGGACATTACGGTAACATTTAGTACTTCATCGTTGATTATAAAAATACATATAATACCAAGTTTATTATAAATATTTTTTAAATAACGTCTGTTTTACAAATATAATGTGAATATGCTAACGCGTCTCATAAAATTCTTCATAAAGCAAAATACAAGACTATGTAGTATTTTGTTAGGTGTCATCTACATGCCTTTGGAGTATCTCAACAGCGATACTACAAAGACTTTAGGAATCTAATCTACTATGTTACTTGCTATTAATAAACTAATAATGTATAACAACATCTAGCGTAATATAATATCAAAAATTTCATATTTCATTATGGCTCAACATCATTCTATCATCCGCGTTGGATCAACGTATAATTCCATCATTATTAAGCACAATTTCCGCTGGTTGCCGCCGCAATTAATCGAATTTGAGCTCATAATTTTAATATTTGCAGCAATGACCACAGTCTGGTTCAGCATTTTGCTCCGATACAAATAATCGCACTCCTCGACAATGTGTCCATTCTTCTTTCGCATCGTATACGGCGATAGCCTTCTCTAGCAAATTACGTTTTAAAGTGTCTTCAGGAACATATTACTATTCATCAGACTAGATGGCTCTAGGACTACGTCTTGTACGGTTTTATTGCGGCATCCGTTTGATTAGAAACGTTTGCGCCGCTCGCGAATGAAGGCGTCTCCGGCCATTACCCG
The DNA here is from genome assembly GCA_008973525.1 of Stenopsyche tienmushanensis. Lineage (NCBI taxonomy): Eukaryota > Metazoa > Arthropoda > Insecta > Trichoptera > Stenopsychidae > Stenopsyche > Stenopsyche tienmushanensis. Next base: position 527,588 of record WACJ01000009.1, on the reverse strand, counting down.
GACCATAAAATCAAGTCGTGAATAATGAATAATAAATAAAATGGACTATAAATTTGTAATGTGGAAGTGTAATTGATAATATTCACGAATCGCAATTATTGGTCTTTATTGTCGGGCATAAAAGGGGGTTACAGTATTACGATTCCCTAATTTGGTACGAGCCCGCGCTGTTAACGTGGTGACAACACAAAAAAGGATCAGATAGCGCGTTTTGATTTTCGTGCTATTGTTTCATTAACCCCCCCGTGGTAAAATTATCCGTTTTGTGATAATATCTTAATGTGACTTTTTATGTTGAGCACACAAAAAAATTAAATTGCGATACGACCAAAGGTGAGCTAATTAACCCCTCAGATGTAGGAATTACACACAAACTTTTAATGACATTGAACTCGATACATTCCTGTTCTTTAATTACACGATCCCGATGCTTACAAGTATTACTTTGTTTTTATTTCATTTTTATGGAGAAAATGTTTCATGTTGCAGTTTGCCATCAGCAGTTTGCCAATGCCATACACGCTTAGTAATTATTTGAAAAGTAGTATATTGCTTCAGGCCACGTGTAGCGCTGGCCGTATGGCAAAGAAGACGTCTCGCATAACAAATTGCGTACACAAACAATACTTGTAGTAATTTTATAACGTTCACAAAAGTGCACACAATATCACTCCAAAATTTCATCGCAATCGGATGAACGGTATAGCAGCGCATACAATATGAACAAACAAACATTATCAGTCTAAACTATCTAAATAAAAGTTCCTCAATTTTTTTGATGTGGCTTTTATCAATTCCTTTTATGGGACCAACACTAATCATTTTCATATGGTTTTTTTAGTGTATAAATGTTTTTAAAAATGCGATCGCTAGCCACATCTCCAATAGATTTGAATTCTAGATTATTGAGTTACAAGTCTAATCCCTCAACCGCGGGACTTTTTTACAGCCAATGCATAATCTATTTGCCATATTTTTTATTTCACTTTTATTTAGAAAATTTGGTTTACAAAATAGTTACATGTCATGTATACATGTCTGTATTACAGGAAAATTTACAATTCATTTAAACTTAGATTTTGGATTCATATCCTTATTCTAATTACAAACTAATTGATTGCATCTAAAATAATTAATTAAAGTATACAGTATGCTTGAGATAGAAGGGAAATGGTTTAAGATGAATGTGTAAAAATAAAAATTGCCAGTATTGATTAATATCCATATGAATGAAAGATTATTGCTAAAGATTAATATATTGTAAATTTAAATATTTTGCATTGATCTTCATCAAGCCATTGATAATATTTATATGTATTTTATATTTACATCTAAATTTATTAAAATTCATCGATAAATATATGAAAACTATAAGATTAACCCCTTAAGTGGATATGACGTATATATCCGTCAAGACCAAAGTCCATGCAAAGTGGGTATGACGAACATATCCGCATCGTGAGAGTTAAGCAAACCTCAATAGAAAATGACGGATACGTCCGATTGCAGTGTTGTATACCTTAAATGTAAGAATGATTCATCTCGGGAACTGACTTATTCGAACTTGATGATATACTATTTTCGTACACTGGATATGACGCGAAAAGATCGAAAAGGCGAAAAGATCGCGTCACTACGGATGACACTTTTAACAGTGATTCAAACCTTGAAGGGGTTAACACTCTCAATTCGCCAGACAAAGTGTTACTAGGATTGAAGCCCATAACTGTTAAATGACTAATAAAAACGCGTTCATTTTTACTAGTTATTGATTTGTCATATATCAAATATATAAAAATATAGATACATTTATCGCTATTGTTTGTAAGATTATCTAAGTAAAACAGATTTCATCAGAAATTGCCAGATCAAACGTTATTAAATTCCTCCACTTTTGGCGAAAGTGAGCGTATTTTACAAATAAGATTGACATGTATCACCTTGAATTAGTCTGTATATTTTACCATCGAACATTTTGATTATACTCCAGCATCATTAAATACAATAATGGGATGAATAGATATCCACAAATCATTAGCCTGTCAATTAGCAAAATAACCATGATATGTCCTATTATTGTATTAAAATAGCTCTCCAATAATAACTCGAAGCTGAATGTTAACAATACAAACTTTTGTTCTGTTAAGATCATAATTTATGTAAAAAACGAATGTGGAAAATTTTCACCTCCCCATTCTTACATTTGAACTAGACCACACAAACTCGTGAATATATAAACTGTCAAATGTTATTAAAATATGCCAAACATTGTTGTATATAGCATTGTACAATGCCCGATCTAATCTTGTAATAAAAATATATAATTGGTCTAATTACAAGCATATGATAATTTGGGGCAAAGAGTGGCTATAAAATGGCATGGACCTATTTGGGTCATAATTTAAATAAAATGGCCATAAACATAAAATCAGCCATAACGAAAATATATTTCAATTTTTTGAAATATTTTGATACACTATATATATATATATATATATATATGAATAAATTATTATATTAATTAAAAATGCATGACATGCCAACTACAAAATTTTATGTGTCCATGTGAACACGCACGACACTAATGAGCCAATTTGTGATCAGATGATAAATCATGTTGATTAATAAGAATATGCTTTAACGACGAAGCGTTTTATTTGAACATAAAATGTGACTAGTTATGAAAATGAAAAGGGTCTTATAAGAGGGTGGAAAGAAACTCGAGAAGATGGCAAAAAAACTACTTGTTCATATCTATAAAGTTTTCAGCATTCATTTCCATCCCGTACAAAAAAGAGTCATATTTCTTAGGGGCACGTAAAAACGGGTCACGCGTAAACCGTGCGAGGATATAAACCCAAATGGAGATTTCGGCACAAAGTTTCAGTGTAAAAAGTCTGCAAATTGGTACCGCGCTGGTGGTGAGCAGGTTCGTATCTGTAATTACGTGACCATCCTACCCCGTTTGCTGCGAAATTGGCCGTGGATTATGAATAGCGCCTCTTCAACCCCCGGCATGAAAAAGTACGAGCGAAAAGAGCATATTGTGTTTTAATGGCTGTTACTTAAAATCTAGACCGTTCAATGAAATATGCGTGCCGTAATGATAGTCCTACATTATCGTTCCTCTTCCACATCCTGTGTAATTCATCATAAAAGATTCCATCTGAAGATCGGCAGAGCGCCATGCCGCATCTGATTCCGAAACGAGCGAAGGGAAGAAAAGGAAGAAATTGGCAAAAATAAAAACATTTTATTTCCTGAAAATTATGCAGATTGCTCGATTGCGTGAAAACATTTTCGCGTGCTATATTTTATTGAATGTACGATGATCGAAATTCGCGTATGAATTATTTATACGTATGGGCCTCTGAAAATGTAAGGCGATTATTACGGTGTAGGGAGTTTTTTTTCTTTACCGCTGTTCGCAGCTCGCTCTTCATACATGACAGCTGGCAACTAAATATATTCATCAATTACGAACACACGCCGGCGTATGCGCGTGTGCGAGTACGCACACACCTACCCACGCACATACACTCCCATATACTCTAAATAATTGTTTGGACATTGAGGCTAATTTTATGATTTTTAAATTAAATTCAGAATCAAAAACGTCACATTTTTTTGAAACGCTATTAATTCCAATTTATATTAACGATACAATTGTCGACCTCTTTGATATGGTTGTCATGGCATATACATGTATTGTATTATTAGATGTTGCCATAAGTAATGTCGTTTTTTATCTTTCAATTCACTATCTTCAAAAGAGTCTTCTTCAATCTGTAGAGCAGTAAAAATATATTTTTGCAATCTGAGACAAAAAAATTGTGACGTGTGTGAATATTGAATGTCAAGGAATATCAACGATGACTTGCCTTGTTGGACCTAATAGAGATCGATTTTTTAACATTTTTTTATGCGAAAAGTATTAAATATAGAATGTTGATATTTAGTATGTTGACTAGGCGATCTTTACTGAATATAAAAATATGTTTAAAGTTTTACAAAGTATAGTAGTGAAATGAGGGGAGCCACGTATGTCGATGGACGAGCTATGACATTCTTCCCCATGGAAGTCCTAAGTCCCGAACAGACGATTTGCAGCAAAAAAATAAACATATTTTTACTTTGTATAATATCGTTTATCGTATAAACTATAATTAAATAGAAATATTATAAAATTAAAAAATAGTGAGCGATTCAAAGAAAAAATTGTGTTTTTACCAACTTTTTTTATAGTTTTTTGTTCATTACAAAAAAACATTTCATTAAACAATTGTAGTCTATACGATGGAAACGTTTATTATGCACGTGTCTGTAAATTTTTATAAAGAATGCTCATCTAGGGCGTATGAAAGCACTTCCATGAACTTGGAAAAGCAGTCCTTAGCTTCCTGAAGCGCAATTTCTCCTTATTGGCCTATAACTTTGTGAATTTCATTTATATCGACTTGAAATGAACTGAACGAATTCTTAAACATTGGTTCTTTCCAATACACGAAAAAAAATATTAACCAACAATGCGAGCCTGAGAGTAGATAATATTCAGGGGGATGAAGCAGCTCTGAAGTCAACAATCGAAGACAATTTGATGTTGACCATCAAAAAATGATTAGACACATCCTAGTCAACACATCCTAATCCAATACTTAAAGGATCTTAAAGAAGTTGAACAAATTTAACTAAAAAAGGTGTTTGGGCACAAGCATTGACCGGCCGCATCATGACTAGGGAATCCAATCCCGGGATCCCGGATCCCAGGATCCCGATGATGTATTTACTACACATCGACTCTAATAATGGAAATGTCGATATGAAATATAATAGATACGGTGTTCAGAATTTTTGTATTCCTCCGTAATATATTTACGAATCACATAAAAGTATTATAGTGTATAAGTATTCATCTACAGCGACGGAAATAAATAATTTGTCGGGAAATCGGGATTTTTGCGAGTTTTTGTCAGTGTTTCAGCAGAAAGGAATTTTTTCAGTCACATTGATGGTGTTATACGAAAATGGGGGCTCACGCAGTCATTCACTCGAACTAGCATTTAAGTATCTGATGAAGATACCTTCAACGAGTGTGGAAGCTGAGCGTGCATTTTCAGCAGCAAGTTTCTTGACTTCCAAAATCAGATCCAGACTAAATGACAAAATACTAATGTTTAATGTTAATGTTACTTCGGGCATATTTTCAAAATAATATTTGAATTAATAACTCATGAAGTAATAGCCTAGGAAGAATGATTGAAGAATAGACTCGTCGTCATTGGGAAGTCTCGCAGTTAGAATTACTTATGTATTGAATCTTTATTATATTTTTCTGCCCATCTTTTACATGTTAAATGCTTTATTTTTAGTTACAATTGTAAATGAACCACATACCATAGCTTAAAACCACATGCCATAGCTTCCCGACAACATTTCATGGACACATATGCCGAAGAACAATGTTTTTTAATGTGTTGTTTAAGTCATTCTTTACAATATACAGTATGTAAACAGATTTACAAATAAGAAAATGTATAGATTTACATATTTTTTACGCTTAAAACACAAAAAGGTTATCTAAGTACACATATAACGATATCTGTGCCCTTAATCAAATCACGATGCTAAATTGAAGTCCCATCCGATTTAACCCGTTCCCCGAGCAGGGTTTGCTATTACACTAAGTCTCGGCGAATCGTCTTAATTTTCATTTGCTTTCAGCAAACTTTTTCCGACCATATTTCGGCTGTGACTTTTCATTTAATGCTTCTCGAGTAAATTTTGGCATTTCCCGTGGTTTCCCCTTGCGGAAAAGTTTTACCCGAGTCGTTCTACGGCAATCTGCCGCGTAGCCATTTAGCTGGGGGTATCTTGTTACGAATGTCTCTACATTTGAATCGAGATAAGGAGAAGGGCAATATATCAAAAAGAGTTTAAATTGAACACTTATACAGCCCTTGGGAATGATCAGAGGCAGATGTTTAAGTGCTTAATGAAAATTTTACAGCCCTTGCCTACCATATTAATTATAAATAACTTTACAGCACCCGCCGCCTATTTTATTCGATACAATCGATGCAATTTACAGTGGTGATTATAACATCCAATTAAAGCCGCTTTCGATTACAGAAAATAGATTTAAAACAAGGATTTTTTAAAAATGTATATATAAATATTATGGCGGTTATTAACATAAACATGTTTGTGCGAATGCGCGCGTATTTTTTGAGGGTTCGTAAATTTAAGTCATTCGATGTGGATTTAGGAATGTTTGTACTTCTTATTAAAAAGTTTGTGCCGAACGCCTCTTTAAAGAAGCTCTCGAAAGTGCCCTTAGTTCTTTAAAGTAGAATGCAATTACCATAAATCACTTTAACAAGCCCCATCGATCTAAAACTTTATTTCAATTATTCTCTTATTAAGAGACTCCTACTCCGCAGCAGACTTTATCATTGCAATTAGTAGTTTCTTTTAAGCCCCGGTCACATTAACTTACTTTATAAGCTATTTTGTGTCATTAAATTATTTAGCAAAGTTTATCCTACTATCCTTTATTAACTTGGCAAACATCCTTTTTTCAGACATAAAGTTGCACGTTATCAACTTTTGCTGCTTTTCATGGGAGGAAGTTCCTCAAATGAATATTTATTTCATATTACACTGCTAATCCTAATTATTTAATTTTTGATGTGTAATTCCCTATGATTCTACAAGAATAAACCATTAGGAAAATTTGGAAGACATCGATATTTTTTCTATCCTTCAAAGCAGATTTTATTTTTTTATTCAAACCGTTTAAATGGTGAAGAAAGTCAACTGAAATTGAGAAAAATATAATAAAGTGACGTTCCTAAGTTTGGCAAAAAATAATAGAGCATTGTGGAGCAATATTTGATAATAACAGACAAAACTTGGATATATCATGGAAGTTTAAGTTTAAAATGGATTGAATGCAATGGAATTAAAATATCCATCTCTTAAAAATTAATGTTAAAATTTTGCTGAAAATGTCATGCAAATTTGCATACAAAAATGTTTTTTGGACGATAACAACCAAATTTCGATTAAATTACAGTTAGTAGGAACATTTATTCATTTAGGTGGTTTCATTACTTATAAATTTCGTCTTTATAAATTTTCAATAATTTAAATTGGATATATTAATGAAAAATTACAACGTAGATCCTTAATTTCATAAATTAATCAATGATGTATTGATCAATTTGCATATTTCTCGTCAGTTGATTCCAAAATCTATAGATTTAACATGTGTGTTAGATGCTGAATTCTCAGTTATCAAAATATAACAATAGATCAAAGGATCTCAAACAGCAGCAATGGCCACATATTTAGGCGCTGTGGTTAAATGATCATTAGACGGGCAAATAAGAGTCCAAATTAAGCTAAAATACAAATTGGCTCTAGGTAGTATTCGGCAAACTTACGTAAGTAATTTCAATACCAGTGATGAAATATATCTTCACAAATAATGAAAGCAAACATTACAACACGATGTAAATAACGATTCACGCAGATAAGCAGGACCGAAAAATGCTTTTTGGTATGCCGCAATTCTCTACACGTATGGATATGTAAATTTACGAAGTAAATTGCAAAGCCAGCTTAATATCAATAGCCTTGATATCAGAAATATATCGAATTTAGTTTCCAGTCGTTAATCATTAACATGAATCCTAAGATCGCTTTATTATTATTGGTATAGATTTTCTTCGTTTAATTTAAGTAACAATAAGTCTTTTTTCATCTGAATGTTGATTATCTCAGAATTTTTGAATTTAACTGCCACATTTAAGAATCACTTCACCTTTAGAGGCTGATAGTTGAGCTTTCGCGAGCAATATTTTCAGTCAGAATTCAAGTTTCTTCTAAAAATTCTATAATTAAAGATTAGCCAAGAATTCATAGAGAATTAATACAATAGCCTTTTCATTATATGACTGGATTTAAAAAATACATAGAATACGTATAGATTGAAAACTGTTAAATTCAACAAGAATCCATTGTGTTATGTGTTAGATCTTGTGTTCAAAATCGTCGATAACAATAATGAAAATATATATTTGCTAAATTTGAATCACGTCAAAACAATTATGTTATGGGTCAAGTGCTATTGATATCGCAACTCACCTTGTGGCTTGCATTTTCAATGAAAGCTTCCAACCTAGTTTGAATAAAATGCAAATTATGGGCTTAAAAATTGGATCAAAAGCCCATTCACAAAAGAGATGCAAATCGGATTGAACTAAAAAATCTCTCGAGTGGTTATTGATAGAATGTCCTTTGCTTTTCTCTACGTAACAGGTTAATTATCTCGTTCTTGTTATTCTATATTCTTCTTGAATTAAATAAAACTCCAACACATTCGCGCTTTAGCTATCTAGGACTTTGTGTTTCAAATGGCAATATATAATTACGTTGACAGTGAAAAATGTGAAGTATTTAATTCACATTTTGCACTGTTCAAAAATGCTTTCAACATCGGCCTTTTGAAGAGACCGACGGGCAATGTGGTCACCGGTCGACCGCAGTTGACACTTTTCCACCCCCTTTATTTAGCTTAAAATGCATGTTAAGCACTAAAATCTGTATATGAATGCTAATACAATTTTTCCGCAAAATTTGAGCATTATTCTAAATTCAAATAAATATTTGCTCGGATTTGTTTTAAGGATCTCAATAAAAGTTAAAATTGAACAAATATTTTTTATGTATTATAAAAAATATTATTTTATTATCCCTTTGAGAAGTGAGCTTATTTTAAATCATCATAAATACATATGCTATATTTTTATGTCCACCACCTATCATCCATATAAATCCACTTATCTGTCAGGACAGTCGCAACGTGTATGAAACTTGTATATAAATAAATAAACACTCTCGATAGCACAATATTCGGTGATTTGTGTGACTATGGGTGACTGTGTTGTACCTCTTTAATGATGATCTTTTTCCTTAGAATCCAATTTTTAAAAAATTATATATCAGGTCAGCTAATAATTTTATGAATAAACATATTTAAAAATAATGTAAATTAACAGAGGTATATAATGAAAGATACATTTTATTTCAACCCTCATAATATTTCTATAATTATGATTCATGTGCTATTCATTATTCCTAAAAATTGATAAAAATGACAATTTGTACTACGAGTACGTGACTAAGAGTAAAATGGCATTTCATAATTTATTTCCAAATAATTTCGTTGATTGCATTTAACAAATAGAACAAATTAAAATTCTAACTCTTTAAATGCTCAGCAAAAACACATTTTCGAAGGCTTCTCTTAAAAAGACGTGATAAATATCACCCCGCAAAAAATGTCACAATTTAAAAAAGATGAAGCTGCTTTTTAAAAAGGGTTTATGGTCAGTGTTATACGGATAGATTAGAATACAGGGCAGAGAGGGTAGACAAAATCCGAGCTTCGTATTTTCAGGTTATTTATGTGAAGTTGTAACAGAATAAAAACAAATAAAATAAGGGCCCGCGAGAGTTATCAACTCGCTAGACACTTGTGGAAAATAAATTTTCATTTGGGGATGTGGCCTCTCCCGCTCGTCATTAATACCCATTTGGCGAACTGAAAAGTGGCCAAACGCCGGGGGAAAAGAAACTATGATCAAGAAGAAAATGGACCGCCAGATTACGGAAAATATATTAAATATATTAAACGACATAACAAAAGCCATAAATCCACGTTAGGGGCTGTGGGGGTGGCTGCCGCGTCAGCTGTCCGCACTCCTGGCCTCCGGCAAAAACTCCCCAAATTGCTAAAATATAACCGTAAGCACGGATGCAATTCTGGATCTGAGAAAACCACCGCCGAACGCCAAATATGTCAAGCCTCATAAAATATATATTTTCTATTGTGTCTTTCGAGTCGTAAATCTAACTTACATCACGTACGTGCCGCAAATATGCTTTACGACTCCATGCAAGAGAGCCTCAATGGTGTGACGAGATAAAATTATATAAAGGATTTTTCAAACTACTCTTAGAATCCACTTGTGAATAGACTTTTTTAAAAGGTTATAAAAATGAAATATTCACGCTATGAACATTGTTAAATATGCTTAACCCTTTAATATTATTAAATGCTCAAAGTAAAATCATATTAACACCGCCAAGCTACTTATCGCCTTAAATATTACGAATGTAGATTTCATTTAAATGATATTTACAGTCTTAATCCTTCCATATTTTTTTCTTTACGATACTTGTATCTATTTTCCCAGAGTTTAAAAATTTGCATCTAGTGCATTTCCATTAAAATTATTCCCGAAATAAAATTATTTTTATCTTACGAATGCCTTTTATTTTCAAATAAAAGGGATTCGTTATAATCGCGAAATTGCAAGTCCACCAAGCTCACTAATTTCAATCATTTTTTTCTCTCTATGACATCCTTTTAGGAATATCTACGCATTTGAATACGAATTCAAAGCAATTACTTACAATTGAATAGAGGTCTGTTTGAACCCTCCGGAAGGACCGACATTGCTGGAAAATCGTATTAAGTGTCGAGGCTCGTATCCTCCCCATAACAACGACTACATTAACTTTTCCAGGCACGATAAGCTGCCTACTGTCTTGATAATTCTTACATTCCATTACGGCTCCTCCACAATACACATATCGAGACTGTGACATAGTCTTAGTTTGGCCTTCGGGAACCACAATGGACTTCCAACCCAGGTCACACAAAGCTCCAATACATCTATGGAATAAGTCCTAACATCTTCCGAATAGATATTCAGCCCTGTATGCCGACAAACAATGCTTCTTCATACATTTCTTACAATGTTCCACATTCTCGACGCGGAATCGATTTCGGCATCCCAAAAGCTGGCTCGCAATAATAAGATATCTTACTTAAACAATGTCGTACACTAATGTATTTGAAGATTCCATTGTAAAATATTTGCAGTTATTGGCGAGCGTATTAATGGACGACGAGTATCTCAGATTTTCATTCAGGAGGATGTAAATTATTTCAAGTTTAGTGCTAAGCACATAATTTGAAATTATACATTTAAGCTCGATTGGGGTTGATCTGAAAATCATACAGACCTTTACCACTTGGGGGAGCTTCTTTACACTTGACCCGACTAAATGGGCTAAAATCATATTCAATTTTATGTACCATATTAAATATTAACGATAAAATTCAGTAATCGTAATTTTTGGTTCATAAAAGTAATCAATTTAAAGATTGTAATTAGAATGCGTTTTCCATTACTTATTGAATATAGACGTCGCCAAATCTAAAAGATGTATTTTCAGGAATGGAGATTTTTTATAAAGTAATTTTCAATCCCCTTCCACGTGCTAAATCTCAAGATAAATCATATTCATTCATATTCAAAGCCATATTGATTGTTTTCTATAATATTAATTTTAAGTCTCGTTATTTAATAGCCAAGGTTCAACTAGTATAAAATAACGTAATGTGAAATATTTTTTATGAAGTATTTTGATGATATTTATGTGAATAAACAAATACAAATTCAAATTCAACAAAGACAACATTATTAAGCTCTATTCATATCCTATTTTAACGATGTTTGTTTTTTGAAAGCACCATATTAAATCCTTCATTCCTGGCAAAGTTTGATATAGAGATTATGTTATTGATTATTTTCCAATGTCAATGTTTTTTTACATCTAAGCAACGTCTCTCTGTTGACATTTACAATTAAAGCAGAATCAAGCGATATTAAATTTGTGACCCTAAAATTGTATTCAAATCGTAACGATTTCAATTAAGTATTTAATTCAAAGTCGTCCTTGTGAATACAAACTTTCCATAGTCAAAATATAAATTGAAATTAAAATCAATGCCGGAATTTCAAATAAGGATCTTTAACAATTTGAAGTAAATTGGTATTTCGCCGATTATAATTTTAGGCATGCCTTCTTTGAACCTGACATTGCATTATACGTGTTATACTCAAATTTCTTTGGCATTTATCTGATTTTTTTTTCAGATTGAATCCTTTAAGCGAATATTATCGAGAATTTGGCTCAGTTTTATTTTAAGGAATCTTATAGAGATGTATTGTAAGAAATTCAAGCTTTATGTTAAACCTCGAACAATTTAATAACGTGGAATGTCTACAGTTGTTAATCTTTGGGTTGGGGCGTTTTTATTTAAAGTACGAACATTAGTTGAAGGGCGTACTTTCAAATTTAATAACAAACTTTTAATATTCTTTAAGTGCGTTGTTTCCAAGAAGTGGAGTTTAATAATGTTATGAAATTATCAACGGAGAATACGCCCCCCTGGTTTTTTGCTAATATTTATTTATGGTATTAATTGTGGATGACAATTAAATTAAATCAAGATAGCAAGATTCTCCTATTAAATCATAGCTAAGATTTTTGTCTGCTTGAAAAATCAAGTGGGATTTACTTACAGTACATGTAAGCAAGTCTACGGGAAGTAAGTCTCGTAATGATTAATGTTGAGAATTTTTAAGAATTACAGATGAAAAATAAGATCAATTAAATAAATAATAGTACTGATGGAAACAATGATGTTGTTAAATATTTTACACTAAAAAACATTAAGACGACTCAGAATTAGTCGAACAATCGTAACTATATATTTGAAAACGAAGAACATTAAAACAAGAAGAAAATTTAGTTAGAACTACTTAATTCCATTATGGGCAATATTAATCAAAAATAATCACAAATACTATTTTTTTTTTCAAAAAAAAATCTGCTAAATATTTGGTTATTTAACCTTTTCGTTGGTGCGCAAACTTAAAATCGATGGAGTCGTTGATGTCATAATCGCTTTACACCGATTACTTTCTGTCAGCTCCTATCAGCGTAAGACAATCTTCAATTCGAGACAGGGTCAATTGTAAATAAACATTTGATATCCCGTCATTTCTTTATTCATAAACAATGCATAAAAAATCTATTCATTTGCTCTTCCTTTGGGAGGAAATGATATTTGGACAAAGACTCATTCAACACGCAGCGAAAAACGGCAAGCAGTTAAAAAAGCAAACATTGTCGATAGCACTCAATATTTGGTAGTCCATAAATTTGGGCTTAACGATCTATACAATCATGCGATGCATGTGAGGAAGCTCTCCGTCTCAGTCTCCCGAACTGCCCTAAGTTCTCTCTCTCTGTCTGTCTTTGAGCTTCAATATGCAAGATTGCTCTTTCTGAACAGTGGAGGGGGTTACGGATGGTCTCCGATAGTACTCCCGTAGGGGTTAACTTCACTTAATAATAACTGAAATAACCTTAATTTATATCTTAGATCATCATTGTTTCAATAAACATATTTTTCTTAAGCATACATTTTGACCTTTAAAATATTTTTAAGTGGATAATTTTACATTCAAAAATTACTGAAAAAAAAACTAAAAATTCAGAATCACTCAATTTTACAGTTTAGCCCTTCGTCGGCGTGCAAATTTGATGAAAGACGCGAAGGAAGAATTTTTGACAACTTTCTACCACAAATGATTTTACAGATGCAAATCCTCAACATCAAAATTGTCCAGCAGGCGAAGACAACTGATGCAAATGGCACATTATTGAAGTATTGAAGCTAGAGGAGAACTCAATCATTTCCACCACCATAAGCCACCTCTGACTGCAGAAGTTCATAAAGTCATCAAACCACTTCATAAACTGGTTTGATGACTTTTTATCACGAGATTAATTGTGGATCAGATATTAACAAGCACAAATTCAAAATATCAACAAAAAAAATTAAATTCATTGATATGGACTTTCGCTCCTATACAACTGCATTCTGGCATAAAAATCATTCAAATAGAATTAATATCATTTTGATGGTATTATTTACAACGACTTTGCTAAAACATCTAGAATTGATGTCAGGGAGCAATAAACGGCTTTGCAAGATTTTTATGAAAAAACTGAAAGTCTACTTCATATAACAGAAAATTTGTACAAGTCGGGAAAAGATGATAAAAATGTATTTATATATTACAGTTTTGGCAGCAGTGAGATATGTTTATATAGTATAACTTATTTTCATGATTAATTGTATTTTGAGATCCTTATTATTTCAGAAAATTTCCATAACGTTCAAAACTTCAGATGAAAGCTTGAATACACACTTGAGCTTTTTTGGTTAAATCCATTACTCGACTGCACTCTATATTGTTTTCGTGGTATGAAGTGGATATGAGCAATTACAACCAATGAAAACTTGTTGAGAATCCGCTTTTTTCCCGCGGGATTCATACGTTTGCATCCGTGCACAGAAAAGAGGGGCAAGTGGGCTCATTTTTCATTGCCAGGTCCGGCTCATAAAGAAGTCATTTTGCCCGGGGGCTAATGAAGTGAATCAGATGGCGCTAATACTTTTACAGCGGCATTCTCACGGCGCATATAAAAACAGTGAGGTAATTAAAATCATAATGAGGTCATAATCGGAGGAGCGGTGTTAAGTCATGGTGATGGAGAGGTGAGGCTGCGGCCGCGGGCGCCAATTTATCGCTGCTCATTAAGCGTCCTTTGTGCCATTGTTGGCGCGGCTCTTTTAAAGCCACAATTTGTCGTGCAAGTGACTGCGCCAAGTTATAATGCGCGTTGGCGCCAGTTCCGCCTAAATGCCACCTCCACCCAATTATACAAACCAAATTGACGCATCCATTACGCCAGTTTCAATTTTACGCCTTTAACGACTAGTCATCAACCCCCTCCCACAGGTGCCGCTACCTTGCACTACACCTCCCCTTTCTAGTTCCATACCCCCGTATTTTTCAATACACTTTTGCTTTTAAGCACCCTGACACCCTATACACATTTTATGTATTTAAATCAAATCTACATTTTACAAAATTGAATTTTAATTCATTTTTTACGAATTAATACCTAAATCCTGTACCAGACGTTGTTGTAAAGTTACCAAAATATAAACAAACAAAAAAGTGTTGACATCCGCAAATTCCTCCCATATACATCCAACCCTTGATTTACGCAGTCTTTCAAAGTGGATTTAATTAGGACTTTCAAAGCAATAAAATTAAATTATATTCTTCAAATATAAAAATAATTTCTCATGTAAAATCTCTACAAATGGGGAATATTCTACGTTACTACGGACAGGGTTATTAACAATCAGTTCTTCTCATGGCGTTGCTGGCTCGTGTAGGTCTCCATTCATTAATGATGACCTAATGTTCATTCATTCGAATCTTTTGTCCAGGTCATAAACCATACATCTTTTTAGCCTACGCGTTCCGGAGACTTGGCTGATTAGCTCTTCAATAAGGCGGTGAGGATGTATGTCCAATATTTTCTTGTATTTTTGGCTATGGTTTTCAATCTTCTGCTTCACTGTTGGTATGCTTGATTCTCTGTGTATCATTTCGTTTGTCACATACCATGAAACGTTGCCTATAGTACGCAGCACTTTGGATGAAAAGCGTTGGAGAATGTCAATATTGGAGTTTGTTGCGGTACCCCAGAGCTGTATCCCATATTTCCAGATTGGTTTTAATATACTTTTGTATAAGGGTGTTTACTAGGGACAGTTCCGATTTTCGGCCCATTAACCAATACAGCATTCTCATTTTGATCACCAGTTGCTTTCTCTTCATGCTTATGTGCGTCTTCCACAAGTGCATGCCGAGATATTTAACTACATCTGCCTGTGGCAGTGCGCAATCATTCAGTGAGACAGAAGGACATGTCTCTCGTCTATTAGTGAAAATGACATGCGTAGATTTACTTTCATTGGCCTTTATGCGCCATTTCTTGAGCCATTTCTGTATATTGTTGAGATCATGTTGGAGCAGTTGAGACGCTATTGCAGGGTCGTTGTGCGAGGTTAGAAGAGCTGTGTCGTCCGCGAAGGTGGCCATTGTCGTGGTGTCTGTTGTCGGAATGTCGGCTGTGTATAAAAGGTATAAAACTGGGCCAAATACGCTGCCTTGTGGGACGCCGGATCTTATATCATGGAGTGTGGTGGCTTTATCTTCGTAGTTGACGTAGAATGATCTGTTGCTCAGGTATGATTTGAATATGAAGAAGTAATTTGTTGGCAGTTTTTTTCCAATTTTATTTAGCAAAAAAATTGTCCCAGTTCTTCTTAAGCCTTTTAAACAAGAATCATATGACGGGTGACCACCCAATTTTTTAAATGTCGAAAAATAAGGACCACTCTATTTTACACTCAATAATCGATATGATACCTGAAGAAAGACTACTTACACTATCGACAATAAGCTTGGAAACACTTAGCATATTATCTAAATATCACATATCAAGTATTTTGCAGGAAAAAACGATTTTTACAAGACATTGTAATTCGTATTTTTGTCAATAAATTACTAAATTAAAGCTTTTAAATCAGGATAAATTACTAAAAACATTCATATTTCCATCAAGAGCGTGCCTTAAATCATTAGTAGTCGCCAGTAGATTGGAACTTCGAAGAACAGACAAAGACCGGTCCGCCTAAACTCTAATCTAGAGATTTAATAAAAATCGACCGAAAGTTAAATAAATACAGTTTCATGTCTTCAGCTCATCGAATTTTAGTGAAATTTCACATTACAACAAATTATGACCCTCTGTTGCACTTGTAAAACTATACTTATTTGAATATACAGAAATAAAAACTATATGACATTTAATAAAAAGGGATAAATCATAAATCTATAATGTACCTAAAATTGATTACATCCCCGTATTTTACATGAGAAACATGTTTTTTTGCCTATCGCAACTTTATAGAAGGTTGCATTTAAAAGTATTCATTACCTTCTGCCCATTTTCAAATTATATCTATTTAAAAGTGACAAGGGAGTCACCCTATCTTAAAATCTAGTTTTTTTTAAATAACGGATATTTTAGCAAACGGAATAAATAACCGAGCCAATTTATAAAATCGACATTCAAACATCAATGAGTGTGTATGACAATCTAGTGTTTAGATGAATAACGCGCTTTAACATCTACCACCGCCCATATCAATGAAACAATCCTTGCCCATGAATCTTGCAAATTAGTACAAATCGGTTATAACTCATTTGATTTGATCATTATAGTTGTTTTAGGCAAAATAAAATATTTTTATATCGAATACTGTAAAAATGAAGACGGATTTTAACTAAATGAGAGTACTATAATAGCAAGAGCAAGCATCTGGTTATTGGCTCAATTGAGGATTAACTAATTTTTCTAATTATGGAAATATTATGTTATGTATAAATTGAGGTATTGCGTATTTTATTTTGCACCTCTTGATTTAATTTAATAAAAATGCAATATTTAGAGATTAAAATTCAAACCTGCAAAGAATGTAAAACGTTTTCGGTTTCGTTTTTCAGCCGTCCTACTAAAATGCGCAGAAATTAAAAATGAGGGCAAACCTAATACAGGTTCCCCATTTTGCGCTCTCTCCAGGAAACGGCAGTATTTTTTCAATAAGCGCCAATTCACCTCCTTTTTCCTGGGAAGGAGCGGAAATATTAATTACTGGGATCATATAATTAGCTTCACCGGAGATCGTCGAAGTCCTTTTTTGTCGACTTGAAAACGCCATACTCGGGCGTAGCTGATTAATTTATAGCATTAGTGCTATCGGAAAGGGAATAAATCTATTTTTGATGGAAATAAAAAATATTCATAGATTCAGGGGTGGGCGCAATAAATAAAACCATTCGATAGAAGGGTTTCCTAAGCGATAAGATACGGAAAGTATTTATTTTCTTGGACTACACGAATTAATGTAAAGGTCATCTGAAAATAAAATTTAATTACACCTAAGAGGTCTAAGATTTACGACCGAAAGTTAATGTATTCGAATGCTGATAAAGATAAGTTTTTTCATAATTAAAAAGCAGAATAAAAATAATAAATAGAAATCAAGTACATTTTATTTTATTACTTAAAAAAAATAAGCAAAGTAACGAACCAATTTTATATTGCGACCAAAAACCAACAACTCATCAATAAGGATAATATTAGGATTTCACAGGTCAAATATTACGGATTATCGCTCACGAAATCATTCGCTAGCATTTTGATTATACTAATTATGTTGACTCATTGCTCATACAGGTCACGCTATTACCTAAAAGCAACTTAATTCAGTGTCTGAATCAAGCACTATGAACTATAACCGCCAAAATAAATTAAAGCATGCTATCCTTACCCCAACTTTAATTTAAACTAAGTCAAATTCCAAAACAATGAAATTATACCCAAGTCCTCGAATAATTCTTAAGACAATAATTTCGTCTAGCATGATTTACTTCAACGCAAAGCTTTGTTATTTAGTTTATAAACGGTGAATCGTTACTATTAAAAACTTCTCTTGGCGGAAAGAACTCGTATTCCCGCAGTCAAGACTATTTGTATCCTTCTGCCCCTTATATTTCTTTCCTACGCACTCATATGTCGACTTCGCGTATACATAGAAGAGCAGAAATCGATTATTCAAAATGAAATGATAAGCGTTCCATTTATCTTCACTCCAGTTCCCAATCCCAAAATAGCTGAACTATCTGTAATACAAGAAGCTCTTTTTAGTTTAGCCAACATAGTCGTTTCAGGTGGAGTAGTTACATGTACAAGCTAGAGGATCATATCAATACTGAGCGCACAAGAACAACAGATATTAGTTAGTACTTAGTGCGTAATTAGTTTGTGTTCTTAAATGTGAATACATATAACTAAATATATTTATTATTGCCGAATTTTATATTATTAAATAATATTACATTGAATTAATAGCAATAAGTGTGAATGTTAATTTTTTGTTGTTTGTCTTTGCGGTAAGGGTTGATTTTCATAATTTGAGCCTCATTTGTATCCCTCGCGTGCGTCACTGGAACAAGGGATTACTGTGAATATCTGTATCTTTGCATTTGGCTTAATTATCCCATGTTTGTTTAAAAGGCTATATCGATTCCGTTTATGTGATGTGTATACACGGGAAACAGGATTTGGAAAATGTATAACACCTTCGCTTTGTTATTCGAAACAACTCGAGTTGTAGCAGACTCCTCAGACTAAGCAATGTTAATTTGTATTGATGTTACCCGAAGCAAATTTGTACCAGATATTTCCGTAAAATCAAAATGGGAATCCGGATAGAACCCGTATCTTATCCGTTATATATCTAGCTCCACTAATTTACACAAATCCTTGGCTTTTCCATGGAAACGCGTTTTTTGTAGCTATGGCTTATTCTGGCGTAGTGATAATATTTCGGGCGTTTGCGCATTATAAATTTAAATTAGTGACATTGTAAGCTAATCTGTTAAAGACTTGTGTGCTTATTCAAAATATTATTGTTACCAATTCATCCCCGGGGGTACATTAATGGGTCCTCTGCATCAGTTTTCGTGTATTTGGAACTAAGTGGCGGCTAAATTGGATCAAAGCTGATCAGTGATTACTCCTGTGTTTGTGGCTCTTCGTATGGCCATAGATGGCATTCAGCCATGTTTGCAATAATTAAATAATTATGCATAGCCTGCGGCGTGTCTACATAACACCATCGTGACTAAACTTATTAGTTCTAATGCGACTGTCACATTAGATACATTTCGGACAGTCTAAATAACAATTCGTGGGTGCATAAATGGATTGCTGACTTGGAGGTCTTTCAACAGTATTATGCACTCATTTTCAGACAAAAGGAACTATTACGGCCAAAGAATATTTGGACAAAAAGCTTTGAAACAGCATGAGTGGGTGGAGGACGTGAATTCATGCAAGCGAATTCGCGTGAATGAAGCTCACGTCCAACTTAATAGGAACGGTGACATTGCAAGCGGCGAGTCTGTCATCAAGTTTATTTCGCATGAATACGCGTTTAATTCGACCATCGCCTACGTTTTGAAATTTAAAGGGACTTAATTAATTCAAATTGTTAAATGACGCTAACTGAATGATTCATAACGGCGTTGCTTAAGCGATTTGAAGCTAAAAGGGGAGTGCGTCATACTTAAATTATCAAAGGATAAACCCAATTTTCACGTAAAAAAATAACATTTCAAAGTATTTTTCATCCAAAATACAATAATTTTTTAAGTCTTTCCAAAGCAATAATACAAGTTTGACCATATGGTAAAATATATCCTAATTAGGGACGTGTATGACGTGTGTGTAATCAGCATTTATTTAAATCGAGAGTCTTCCAATGTCAGTAATTGCTACAGTAAGTTTAAGTACCAAAAAATAATGAAAAGGGAAATATACTACCAATCAGCGATTCCAGCTACATAAAGCAATTTTTCAGCTATCTCAATCTTATCTTTTTTTGCAGATCTGATGTCTCTGCGAGCAGCTCTAGCTTCTTTAGAAGATTCGGAGCCTCGGCGATTGGCAAGGCGTATATATTCTTCGTTGCACGTCTCCACGAATCGTGATCCCCATGATGTCAATTCTTTTTAAAATAGGTTCAAATCTTTCGTTAAAAATGCAGGCTACTGTATGTGTCGCAATTTCCAGTATTTTTTTGCCACAAAAATATTTTTCGGTATCAGAAACCAAACGCACGCATTGAAACTCTCATTGTTATTTTGTGCGTTCGAACCAAGGCATCTTTGCAATAAATCATCAGACGATAATTCTTTATAAATGGGTCTTAAGAATTGCTGAACTACCTCATTGGGAACGAGAGGATGCTTGTTTCTACTCTCTCTGTCTCTATCGGATACACCATAGACACACTACGCGCATGCGCTGCACTGACTTGTAGATAGTGTGTCTATACGTAGCATAAAGCAACCAGTGGACTAGTAGTATGCTTATTTTATTATATATGACACAAACACAGCTTAATCTTTTACATAACAATTCTCGTTAACAAAAAAAAATCAATTGCGGATTAGTCACTTGTAACTAGGAAATCCAATCCTGCATTCGACTATCCCGGGATTAGTCCCGGGATTCCGGGACCGCGATTTTTAATAGTTTAAGAAATTACATTGATGAATTTAATCACAAATTACTAATAAGTCAGTTTGTTTAATATAAAAATAGCTTGAAGGCGAAAGAATTTTATTATTTTAAGAAAAGATAAAAATACATTTCCAAAATAAACAAATAAAACACTAACAAAATCAAATATTATTTTGAAAATATGCCCGAAGTAACATTAACGAATCGAGTGTTTCGCCGTTTAGTCTGGATCTGATTTTTGAAGCCAGGTAACTTACTGCTGAAAATGCACGCCGTCATCAGATATTTAAATGCTAGTTCGAATTTATGACCGCGCGAGCCCCCATTTTCATATAATACCATCAATGTGAGTGATAAAATTCCTTTCTGCTAAAGACACGGACTAAAACTCGCAAAATTCCCGATTTCCCGACAAACTATTTATTTCCGTCGCTGCAGATGAATACTTATATACTATAATACTTTGATGTGATTCGTAATTATATTACGGAGGAATACAAAAATTTGAACCCCGTATCTATTATATTTCATATCGATATTCTCATTATTAGAGTCGAGGTGTAGTAAATACATCACCGGTGGGGAAAGGTTAATATAACAATTCGAAAAACATACATGTACTGTATATATATAATATATATAGATTAGACAGTTACTGCCTCTAGGCGTCGCTTAGGTTCGCCCATTAGTAGTTACTGCCACTGTTTCCAAGCATTCAGATTTCGGCGGAAATGTCTCGATTTAGTAGCCTTTATCTTGCTGGTGCGTGCGTGGTTTTTATGAATTTCAACAGGACAGCATCAACAAAAGGTTTCCGTATTTTTTTTTGTATAAGTTCAAATATTGCAGCCTGAGTGTGTACATTTCGAGCACTACATGATATGGGTATTATATTTTTGAAGTCAAAGTTTGAATGGGAAATTTCGTACATTTATTTGCTCATTAAGTTTAGCGATCTATGTGTTGGGTACGAGTGCTTTGACACCAGGTTGGCACGCATGGCCCAGCGCAGATTTATGTCCATTGGGGTAATTAAAACGCAAGACAAGCACTTGACACGGAAATGTTAAAAATTCGTAAAGATTTGAATGAATCGGATATGGCGTCATGGCAGATATGGGCGTTGCGTCCATTAGGGCCCGACGTAGTAGATAGTGAAGGGCGTAACGGGCGCTTTGCACTGCGCCAGAGCCTTTATGGCTGATAGAGGCGCATTATCTTGCTTTTGCAGCTGTTAACGGAAGACGCCCTTCCACCTCACGATTTAGCCAATGTCGACTCATAAAACACACTTTTGGCCCATCGCAATCATATCCAACACACAGCCTATAATGGATGCCCGGCATGACGGGAATCGCCGATTCTAGGCCTCGATTAGAACGAAATCGCAATTTGGAATAGAGATTTTAATGTGTACATGTGGGCCTTATCTGAGGCCTTTGAGCATATCCATCGCAAACCAAAGTTATAAAGTTGTACACAATAAGAACCATTTTTAAGCTACGTATGGTCTCTAAATCTAAATGTGAAATCCTTTTATTGGCTTGTAATATTTCTAATCTACATCTAATTACATATGTAAAGCTGTTGGGTTTCCACAAATAAATAAATATATGAAACTGATATTTTTAAGTAGTTATCCCTTAAATTATTTGATTGCAATATTTTCACTTTAAAAGGCATATGAATTATAAAACTGCTAACTAAAATAGCACTTGATTAGAAAATAATAATACTTAAAATACCTATCGATACTCGTTTCAATTAGAAGCAACATAAAATCCATTAGTTTTGACATGTTTTTTAAGCGAAAGTGAAAATACTGACCTAAATTCGCAAAGGAAAATTAAAAAAAAACGTGACATGGTCAAAATAAGAGTCAAACTTGGACACATTCTGAAAGTTGCATGCAAACATCTCGTATCGGAATAGTTGGAACTGTTTCGACAATGGAGTTGATGTTGCGTGTAGAAAATTGGAGAATGTATCAAAGGCAATGAGCCCTCGGACCGAAAAAATACCTGTGGAGTGGTGAAGGTGTATAGCCTTTCTCACTTCGACCACCCCCTGATGAAGAATGGGCAGATTTATTATTATGATTTACAATAATAGCCCCGATCTTTGTTCCGCCACACATTCAATAGCCGCCACGGAAAGTGGATGTGATGTTTCTCATAAAGACGATAATGTATCTATAATTATTTATCTATTAGACACGAAGAAAGCCTTGTGTATTACTTATTTCTATGCGGAAGAAACCTTTTTAATTTGGATTGATTTCGTATAATAAAATATATATTAATGTTTCTTAAAATATTATAACATTCAAAATATAATCATTTTATGATAGAAAATCATTCTTGCTCTAATATATGCCATCCGCCCGCATCAACCATCTGCTCCATTGAATATTCAGTACATACTTAAAGTCAATTGATTACAAATGAATAAAGAGCAATCTCTTATTATTCTATAATTAAATTTCAACAGGCAATTGTGCAAAATGAATTTAAAACGATAAACTAGTATAAAAGTAATCTATTCAAGATTTATTCACAGTTATAGTCTTCAACATAACTTCGTTTAATATAATATCATTTATTCATAATTTAGTCCTATTTATTAACCATTTAATAAGTTCAAATATCTTTCAAAACAATAATGTTAATGTCGATGTTAATACTAATAGATTTACTTACAGATGATTAGCCAAATCATATGAATAACTTATTTTACTAGGATTTAATATTTTTAAACAGAGCCCTTAACATATTCTGAAAGCAAAAATTGTTTGAATATTATCTTCATGAACTGATTCATAGTTTGAATAGAGCTTTTATACTTAAACCACCTGCCTTTTATAAATCTCAAGATATTCGATATTAGTATGTCTTCTATTATAATTTTATCAAAGTATCTCAGTTTTCTAAGAATTCTTTGCTTAATATAATATTTCCAGCTATTATACACAACAAATCTGTTTACATGTAAATATTTCCTTGTAAACAAACTAAATTTTAATATATGATTATATCAAAACTATTATGAGGCTTAATAAATCTGACATTTGAAGTAAGATACAATATAAGATCGTTGATCGCTTACTTTATTTATATGGTGTGGAGATTTTACAATTTGATATTATATTTCATAGATATAGACAGTTTTTGTTCAAGGGATCAAAATTTATACAAATTACGCTTCTGCAAAATACCTTAGTTTTAGTAAATCAATATCGTCTGCTACCTATTGATAAGAGTCAAAATAAACTGGTCAAAATTTAAAACAATAGATACTTTAGACTAAATCCATTGATCAAAAATCCGCTGTAACGTATACATTTTTTATCGAATCAGCCAGAAGAGGCTTTCGTAAAACACGCAAGATTTTTCGCGATACGATTTTGCTATAGGGCTTAAAAATTGTTTCTATGTAAAAAATGACAGAATGGGAGAAATAATTGCGGGAAAATGAACGGAATAATCCATCTGTGGAATACCGATTGGCAGTTTGGGGAATTTATAAATGAATGTATGTAAATATGAATACATGTTTCGCATTTCGTCCATGTAAACTTCCATGGCAGAATGTAAATATCGACGAAAGGGTGCAATGTGTATCAAATAAAAACAATAGTCCGGCACCTTATATTGGATAAAAATTGAATTAAATTCACAAAATAAAATATGTTGCCGAGGTGATCAAAGATCACAATCCATAGAACCAATTGAGCAATCTTCATCTCTATTGTATAATATGTATCCATAAAAATTGTCGTTTTTTAAATGAAAGATTTGAATTCTCATATTATTACAAAATGTAATTTCCATCGTTAGATATAACCTATCTTTGCCTATTTGTTAACATTTTATTGCCTCTGTAAATATCACGGTCTTGATTGAGAATAGTCATCGAAAGAGTATAAAACACAACTTGAAAGTGCAGCAGCCTAAGTGCAACTAATCCCCAAAAACAGTCAACCAATAAAACGTCAACCATTTTGGGTTCTACTTGTAACTATTGATGAGCTCTAAATACAATTTAAGCAATAATATTTGAATACAAGGAGAATAAAACTAAATCAATTTAAAGCAGCGAGTGACTATAAAAACGTATGAATTTACTCAAGCTATGACTTATGTTAATGAATCTTATATCTGATCAAATTTCATCAAAGCATTTGATATTAAAAAGTTGATTTAACGACTTTTGTAGAGCACTAAAAGGATTTGTATTCGCTTTTGAGCCAAATCACAGGGTAAAGTTCATCCGAAATTAATCCCGTTTATTTAAAAATATCCGAACAAGACCGAAACACTAAAACAATATTTTGTAGCGAAGGAGGATCCTATATCACGTGTGCCACGGTCTACGTCCCCAATTTTAATCAACCCTTTAAGGGATATTGTTTTTGCCCCTTCATTATATTTAATCCACAATTTTACGGTATCGTCAAGCCAACATCATCCATATTAATGAGGGAAGAGAACTGGTTTTAATGAATTATTAAATAATTATAACGTATTAATATAAGTTCATTGTGCCTTTCCTGCTTTTGTGTCACAGTAAAACACTTTTATTGTTATCGTAAAGCTTAATGAGAAATTTTCTTGCGACATTTCGACCTATTTCATGTCAAAACGATCCGATAGAATAGCATTTAATTATAACTTTTCGGCGCTAACTATATAATAAGTCAACACCTTTCAAGCGGATGACTAAAATTATAAACGTCATTTTGAGCGCGAAATTTCAATTGATTTATGTAACAATGGGCACTTTATTAAAATATCATTGATCAACACTATTTATTGAATTATTTGAATTAGTTTCAGTAAAATTGAGCGTGTGTATGCGATTGTATATATGAGCGTGATATTGGCGAACGTGTGCGCGGGGCTTACGAGAGACATCTAGTTAAACCTGCGAAAACTCTTCAATGTCTTCATCTTATAATAAATGCTTATAACACTATAAATTTGAGAAGTAAAAAAAAATAAAAATATACTGGAGGAAAGGTGATACAAGACAGTAAAAATAACAAGGAGATGAAACAAATAATTCAAATTAAACAACAGCAAAAAAATGTGTAACCATACATTCGATCGTATTTAATGGATATATGATAAGTATATTTCAAAAAATTTGCGTGCCAAATTAAAAAATAGATATATATAGGCGACTTTAGATTGTCTAGTTGCAATCAATATTTTGTTAAATTGATCGTTTCACCTTTCTGAAGTAACTCATAATAAACTACCCCCTTCCAGTCACACCAAATTGCATAGCAAAACTTATTTTGGATGTAGATCAGGTTCAGCTACAGTTAAAGCTTCTGTACCCTTGGTCCAAGACCGTTTACGTTGGATATTCTCATAGAGTATCCAACTTTCATCTCCAGTAACAAATCTCTTCAAAAAAGGTTGGCTATTATGTCGTTGGATAAGAAGACCGCATGTTGAAATACGCTGAAGTTTATTTGAGTCAGTCAGTTCACGAGGAAGCCACACATCTGAACGATTGATGTAGCCCAATTTTTTCAGATGATTATGGATAGATGTTCGTGGAATTTTTAACTTGTTAGCTATTTCGCGACCAGTATATCGCGGGTTTTCTTCAACCATGGCTATGATTAGATCTGTGTTCATTTGCGAAAGAAACTTATGGAACAACCTAATATATCACTTTTTATCCACAATCTGGATTTGATCCAAATATATACCAACATTTAATGAATGCAATCATGCACTATTATTATAGTGCTGTATAATTAATATTGTTGTATGGAATGCGAAAAATGCACAATCCAGAGCTTTCGCTTGAATTAATTCAGTTAATTTCATTTAGTTGTTCATGGTATCATTTAATCAAAGGTCGTAGGTTCAAATAGCTACGCGGCTAAATAGTTTTATCAATTCGATTGTTTAGCGTTTGGTGGTGTTTAAGTATTCGAGCTTTGCGAGAAAATAAATACTTTACGATTAAAATAGCTGAATCGTAATTCGAATTAGACGTATGAGTATGATGAGCTTGAAAGCTCAGCCGGTCGGAGCTTAGAGGTCACAATTTTTAATTTAATTCCACTAAAGTAATTTACTTCTAACTCAAATGGTGACTTTTAAAGAAAGCCCTAAAATGCGAAATCCCGACTGGAATGCTTTTACAGCCGATCATTGAACATAATACAAAAATCTTATTGATTAAAATTCCACAAAACCCGATAATGTAAATAAATTAAGAGGATTAAACTATGGCGTCTTGCAAAGAGGGGAGAGCGAATGAAAAAGGACAATCAATTACCTTAAGAGTATCGTCAAAATTATGGAAATTTTCAATCCGAATATAATTCTGATCAAGAAGCTGTTGATTGAAATTTTGATGAGATGCTATGAAAGACTTAAAGACGGAGAGATACCAGTTACAAGTGGAAGGGGTAGATCCGAATTTATCGGGTCTTTTCGATAATGAAATTGAATTTATGAATAATTTTAACGGCGAAGCATCCCTTTAATCTTATTTTACGTCATGTTATCAAATATTAATAAATCTTTTATTCTCTATTTTTAATTTTTTCAGAGGTGAACATTGAAAAATTGAAATTGAAAAAGCTTCCACAATTTTAACTTTGTATGGAAGAAGACAATTTCAGAAATATGATCGTAATCCTTACGTAATAGTTTTTACTACCTTTCCAAGTAATGGAAAAATATTGCAAAAGTGGTTTTTGACAGATACACATAGACCTTCAGTATAAAGCTTATGGTAAGTGGATGCTCTATTTGGATGACATGACTTCTTATTGATAGACTTGATCTTCGAGTGGATATTAAAGCGACCCTCGAACTTATATAAACTCTTATTAGATCCAAAAAATTAAAGCATTATACCCATTAAAAACTAAATTTCCCATTAAATATTTAAGGAAATGCACAAAGCAACATAATAACTAGAAAATCAGCGACTAATATTTTCCATGTACTAAATTAAATTTTATATCGATTACGACGAACTCTTCCATGTGATTCTTATAAGATTTTGAGTCTCGTACTATGCTCATTTGTCGTCTTTCCTTTTTCCTTCTGTATGATACTTTGAAGTTAGTGATTTGAGAAGAAAGACGATTGAAGATGACCCTCACAATAGACGTTCTGTCGAAGCGTCTTTTGAAGAAATATGCCAGACAAGTGGTATGCTTGATTTTGGCAGATAGGCAAATAAAGGTGCTCTGAACAAAGGCATGACATTCTTTTCAAAGAGACATTAGATAGGAGAGTACTGTCAAGGAGACCCAGAGCGTTTGTGTGATATCAAAATGTAATCCATGCAATGAAAATATAAGGATTCTTCCAACTTTTAAGCTGTCATATTAAAAACCTGCTGGAATAATCATCATCACAATATTTTTTTAGGGCGGTTTACATTTAGAATTCATATCATAACAGGAAAGACCATGGAATTATTTCATTTTTACAAACCATCAAAGAAAAAAAGTGAGGTAAGCTTTTAAAAATGTTTTGCTCCTGCATAATAATGCATTAGCCTGCCAAAGTTTTGACTTGCATTTACAAATGTGGATTTCAAAAACTAAGCCATCTATTATAAAGTCTAAAAACTAGCTTTCACGGATTATTTCATTCCTTAGAGATTAAGTGGATAAAATATTATTATAAATAAAAATATTTCAATCATTCGCTCCATTCTGGTAGATAAATTTGACCAAGCAATGATATAGTACCTATAATTAAGCGATTGAATTTATAACTCAATCATCTTGTATTCAAATCAACAGGAAATGACTGGTGGCCACATTTTTAAAAACATACACACGCCATGAAAAACCATATGAAAATGGTCGGTATAAGTCCTATAAAGGGGATTGCTAAAAAATGGATACAGTGATTCAATTGTGAATGAAATGTACACCGTGTAATTAGATGAATCTATATTTCCATTTGATCGTCCCGATCCAAACTTATGCAGGCAATTAACCCTACGAATACCGTGCGCACAAATCTGTGCATTTCATCACTTTACATACAAGTTAACCTTTTGAGGAGCGAGCAAATTTAAAATCGATGAAGTCGTTGATGTCATAATCGCTTTACGCCGATTACTTTCTGTCAGCTCCTATCAGCGTAAGACAATCTTCAATTCGAGGCAGAGTCAATTGTAAATAAACATTTGATATCATACAAGATCACGTCATTTCTTTACATAAACAATGCACAAAAAATCGATTAATTTGCTCCTCCTTTAGAAGGAAATGATAATTGGACAAAGACTCATTCAACACGCAGCGAAGAACGGCAATCAGTTAAAAAAACAAACATTGTCGATAGGACATAATACTCGGTCATTTCTTTGTGTAAACAAATAACACACTTGAAATCGAAATCATTATAAGTCGATAAATTTGGGCTTAACAATCTATACAATCATGCGACGCATGCAAGGAAGCTCTCCGTCTCAGTCTCCCGAACTGCGCTAAGTTCTTTCTTTCTCTGTCTGTCTCCGAGCTTCGACGTGCAAGAGTGCTCTTTCTGGGAGATGAGAATTCGGACATACATGTATGTCCATGCTCCTCAACAGCTTAAACTTTATTTTCATTCAAACATATTTTTATGAAAGCCATGAAGTAAAATCTAAAAGTCACACAACAAGATTCGAGACCGAGTGGCAGCAGACTCGTCTAAAGACCTTATCTACGCCGGGATAGACAGGTAGACTTAAACGGCGCACGTCTGAACCTGAGCAATTGGAGGGAGGAGGCTCAGAACAGACGAACATAGCAGCATGGCTATGTAAATCACCTATACAGGTTGTTTTGCACATGGACCGACAATCTTTTTTGGGGAATTAAGGGAATAATTTTCTACGTTTCACATATAGGCCTTGTGTCCTAAATATCAGGGTTATCAAAATATATTTTATTTTCTACATTTTGAAAACATACCCAAAATTTCACCTTAAAATCGTCTTAATTTTTGCAATTTGCAAAAATTAAAGAGAAATGCTACTTCATATAACTACAGTTAAAATAAGGAAAAGATGTCGTGCGTGTATATGAAGCAGAGGTAGCCAATTTGATCAAAGTTAGTAAAAAAATATAAAAACATCATAAGCATAAAAGGTATTTTCTTAACCCTGATCCTATGAAACTGATACCTCTTTGAGTCAAACGACTTATTGAATGATTTGTATGACATGTAGCATATCGTTGGAAAGGATTTAATCTGGAAAACTTTTTAAAACTAAAATAAGTTCAAAATAGTTATTAGTGTTTTGCTTAAAATATTTAAAAATTGACATTTATCATTAGTTTGCACATTTTACATGACTTTGAAAGACATATGTGTAAAACGTAGCAAATAACCCCTTTAACTTCTAAAAATATTTTTGTCACACCATGTGTATGTATATATTTTTTATACATACAAATGTCTTTAAAGTTAAAGACTTATGATATTTTATAAAATCAGAGTATTATTTCGAAAATCTAAAATTTGTGATAAATTTTCTAATCACTCATCGATGTTTTTTTACCTACATATGTGGAAAATAAATGGGAAATCGCCACATAAAAAAATCTTTCCCTAGAAGAGTCGCCTGTGGAGATTGACAATATTCGTTAATAGATATAGCACCTTATGAAGAAGACGATAAATCATTTAATGCTCAAAACTAAACTTAATCAAAGTTCATCAAACATAATCACACAATATTTATACGTTATCCAATTTTAAAATACGAAACAATGACCAATTTTGCAGTCGAGTATATTCTAATTTGTATGTAGCTCCAATGCGTAGTAAAACATCAATTCTTCGATCGAAATATTTTTAACGTCCCCCGATGCGGCCTGAATAATCATAGCGCATACTAGTAAAATAGAATTGTGGTAAACTCGATATGTCTGTATGGTAATTGAATTAGAATTGAATTATTATTTATGCATCATAATGCACCGCATGGAAAATTAACGACGGTCGGAGTTCTGGATAAATTTCAACAGCGCGTTATATCCGTAATATAACTGTATCCGAATGAACCACATTTGCAGGACATATTTTATTATTTGCAATATCGTCGGCTTCCGGCATGGGGTACCGCCGGTATGAAACGGTAAACAAGTCAAGTCTGCACCAACTGAGCACATATGTTCCGCTTAGTACCACAACCAAGTCAACTGAACCTTTGGAAAATACATGTCAAGCAGGAAGAGGAAGATATTTAGGTCCATCGATTGAAATTATTCTGAAAGCTGTGTGGCAAGTGTAGTGCCGTCTAACTTCAAGATATGTATAATATGTTCGCCTTTTAAAGAGCTCACGTCTCCCAAGCTGCTCGAGAACAAAGTTTACGTTAAAAATTACTACAGACGACGATCGACTTAAAAAGTGTAAAAATGCAAATATTTTTTTCTATTAACTTTTTAACTCATTATATCAAGTATTAGAATAGCATTTTATTTATTTGATTCCAAGTATAAATGTTCAGATTTAAATGCAGATTGTGGAAAAAATCGTGCCAATAAATTCGGGAATTCTATCATCTACTTAATTTTTCCACTTACATAAAAATCCTTTCATGCTTAAATTTTCTCATTGATAAATATGGTCTTACCAAGCAAAAACGAAAATAAATCTTAAATGAAGCTTAGTTTAATTTATTATAACATCCACTCACATTTTGAAGCAACAAGTGATCATGAGAATGCAAAGATATATTCTGGCCGTGATATCACCAAAAATATAAGAGTAGAAAATTTTCCAACAATTACACCAAGTGGTGACATAGTGGTTTAGATCCTGAAACTATAAAAAGCTCAGGTGCAAATTCAGATTGAAAATTTTTTCACCTTTCATCTTTCTTCGAGCTAAATTTGCCTTTATTTTCTGATCTGATGAATGGAAAATCCTTTTTCTACTAAAATCTCCTATAAAGTTCGTCTATGTCCTATAACGAATATGGCACCTTAAGAAGAAGATATTAAATTAATATAATGATGCGTCAAGATCCAGTTCCCACGCATTTTTTTTAAATAGTAGCATCTAATATGACGAAAAGCATATTTATTAAATTCCTCCTTTTGGCGTCACATTTTACTCGAGTGACTTAATGTAACCCGATATTAACAATCATCTTGCTCAAATGAAACGATTATCTTACGGCTTAAATGACCGATTTATTTTAGGTATGTTCTTTTATGTCTATAAATATCCGAGTATCATAATGCTTTTGGATTTGGATGTATCCTTTTCCTAGTAATATCTCCCATGAAGATCCCCTACGTCCGATGTCGGATATGGCACTTTAAGAAGATCAAGGAAATAAGACCATTTTTTCAAAATAAATGTCAAAGATATTCAAGAATTGCCGGGGGAATAAGAAACCATTTAAAATCAATTGATAGTAGTACAGATATTGAAGACATCTTAGTCATATTTTAAGGGATCATCTCATCTGTAAGTGTGTTGCTATTGCACTATCGTTAATTAATACTTTTTATTTAAAAGTGACAAAATGGCGCTAGTTTGAAAAAGATTTTGGAAATAAACACCTTTTTAGGGGGTATTTTTTAATATAAAACATAAGATAAAATAAATATTTTGACCTGGTTTTGCAAACTGCCATAGCCATATCTATTTAAAATAAGCTCGTAAAATTTCAGTCCAATCAGCAACTTGGTTTTTCAAAATTCTTTCCACACCGCATGCAAAAATGTCATTTTGAGAAAAACGCGTTTAAAGTTTTAAGTACTATTTTTTTTAAAAAAAGGGAAATATACTACTAATCAGAGATTCCAGCTTCATTAAAAAAACTTTAAATACCTCAGCTTCTTCTTTTTTTGGCTGATTTTGGCGTATCTGTGAACTGTTCTAGCTTATTTAGAAGAATCAGAGTCTTGGCGGTTGGCAAATTGTATACAACGTTCTTCGATGCGCGTCTCCACGAATCGCAATGCATATTTTATTTTAAAAACAGGTTTAAATACTTTATTAAAAATGCAGTCTGTAGTATATGTCGCGATTTCTACAATAGTATTTTTTTGCCACAAAAAATATATTTAGATACCAGAGCCCATACACAAGCATTGAATCGAGTCAAGGTATCTTTCCAATAAATTATCATACATTAATTCTTCATCAATGGTTTTTTTTTGCTCTAAATCATTTGTGAAAGAGGTAGGATGCTTGTACAAATATAACGGTCTTGTATTTGCATGTTTTTGTAATTTGCACCAAGAATTTGCGCCTTTCGGATAGTGTGAATGCTGAAGGGTTCATCAGTCGAAATTTTGCGATAGTATGTGGCCCAAATAGCATTTTTTGACTTAATTTGCTCCTAGATCCCAGAACAAAAATATGAAAGGTCCCCAACAGGAACCTCTGGTCTGCAAATAAAGCAAGTATAGGAGCAAACCTGTGGTCACAGCGGTCTCAGAGCCGTTGAGGTGCAATCTGGACAGAGTTATTGCTTCGAGTGCATTACGCGAATTAGCTGTAAAGCATTGAAA
Organism: Stenopsyche tienmushanensis; assembly: GCA_008973525.1. Lineage (NCBI taxonomy): Eukaryota > Metazoa > Arthropoda > Insecta > Trichoptera > Stenopsychidae > Stenopsyche > Stenopsyche tienmushanensis. The sequence continues at coordinate 494,122 of WACJ01000009.1, read as the reverse complement.
TAATCCGAATTTCTTCACCAAAATTTTAGACGACTTTCTTAGAGGCATGTCCTTTTGAAAAGTGAAATTTAAAAATATCAGATTCAAAGAAATCTTTAAACGCGAAGAGAACCTGGGCGACCGCATTAACAATTCGAATAATTTCTAAAAATCCGAAACGCCGTTTTCACGCTACTTATTAACTGAAGATAGGAAATAAGTTATTTACTCTAATTATGGATCGCAAAAATTATTGGCTATCGAAGGGTCAGGTAGCAAAACCGACCCCTAACTAATAAACTCGCAAAAAGTCCAGGATCAAAACTATTTTGCCAACTCTTGGTAAACGTTTGTACACATGCTTGTTAAAAACCATCAGAGCTGAACCATCCACTACAAAAATTTATGATTGATTGTGCCGTTAAAAGTGTATTATTTATTAGAAAAGATTCAACGTGTACGATAAAGCAAAATTAATAAACAAAGCTACTTTGTTGCGAGCACAATATATATTTATGTAAAGCCATCACTCCACGTTCGGGATTAATATTCACGGGTTACGTTTATGAGTTGTTAGCAAATAGAATTACAATTTCACTGTTTTCAAATTAAAATTTCCCAGACCAGCTATGAGCATACATTGCTGCCAAAAAATAAATTTCGCCCATCGAAAAAATCCGAATGAAAACCGAGCATCAATTTCAAGTAAACAAAAACTGAAAATTATTTAAATATAAAATTAAATTTAAGAAAGACGCTTTATTCCTTTCGTGGATAAAATATTTTTAAGCGCGTGGATGGGTATATTTCCTCGTCACCTGTGGAACGTGGATTTGACATGAATTATTGAATGGGTCCTTAATGCAGAATCGAATTTCAGCGGACCCTAAGGCTTGCCCTCTAAATCGAAGAGTTCCATCCTACCCTCGGAATGACTATGCTAATCAAAATCTTATAACAGGCCAGCTAAGCTCCTTTCGCTGTTAATATGACCGTAGGTTATCGGAGGCATCTTAAGGCACTCGTAAAATATACGTCCGTATAATATATACACCCACCTTCTGGGAAATAAGCCAAAATTTTATATCCCCCATCAGATTTACGCCTCAGATGGCAGTTTTTTAAATCATATTCCGATACTAAAATTTTGATTTTTAAATATCTCACACAGCGCATGCAAAATACAGAAAAGCAAGTTACGGATGCAATTATTCATTCGGCGAAGAATGATTTGAATACTTAAGCTGCTGCACTAAATCATTTTTCGCATTGTTTGCATTTGACTCTAAGAAATGAATTTAAAATGTCCTCTTTTTCCTCCGTCTTCACATCCTTGTGGCATGCAAATTTATGACTCAAAAAAGCATAAATCTGAATGACGAAATTAATTCTGCAGATTTAAATTTATTCATAAATGTGTACTTCCAGAACTGAATATTTCTTGAGATATTTTCGAAATGGAATGATAAAAGAACATGATTATATTCTTTGAGCATAATAAATGTTTACATTAACAGGCTGGAATATACGATACATTAGAAAATATGTTTATAAAAATTGTTATATTTTACAAACTTGATGAATTGTCGCTAATCGCACTAGGACAGCGTTAGCCAGTCTGTGCAACACTTTCGCTCAATTGTGAAACCAAATCGTTTGTGCGGTGATGCAAAGTATTATCAAACAAAGTATAAAAACAGTATTATCACAGTACACTTAAACTTATTTTTATGCGTCTTATTTTTGTGCGATTTCCAACTTATGAGGTTTTTTTTAAAGCATTTTTTTATATTTTTTATTTCATAAGGAGTACGTATCGAGACATTTTGGGTAAAATAGGAAATAAATCATCAACACTAGCCAAAATTTGGAAAAAATTATAATTTGGGAATGTGTAAATCATATTGCATCTGCTATCGCTGAACTACAACCACGCCCCTTTATTCTGCTTTAGATTTTTGTAAAAAATGATTTCGTTTTTTTGCATTTTTTCCAATGTTTCGACTTTTAAAATACATTCTCCAAAGGAATTTTTCAAATTCCAACTACAACGGAGTTATAGCTATTTTAGTGACGCGGCAACTTAGCCGCTCCTACCATAATGAAATCTTTTAATGCGTTTTTCTCGAAACTACTTTTTTCAACACGGTTGATACCATATCTCAAGTTTTAATTAGTTAATTTACTTCTAGCTGTGTACGAACCTGTTCTATATAACCCTCTATTATTCAAAAGAAAGTTAAAACTGTTTGGCATTTGAGACGTCAGGTGTCAGCCATACTTAAAATTTTACCAATGATGCAAAACGTCCTTTAAATATTAGCAAAAATATTATTTTTAATTGCCTTATTTTTTCCGTTTTTTTATTAACATTTTTTGTGCAATTTTAGATATATTTTATATGGCTGTTTCAAAGTTATGCGGTTTTTAAAATCCATGGAACGCACCTTTACTTTTTCTATGTAAGTCCTTTTTTTGTGCGTTTTTTATACGATTTTCCGCGGAATGTATCTACCGCACAAAAAAAAGGTTTAAGTGTATTTCATTATGATTTTTTTATAATACTCATTCGAAAATACTAAGAATAATCTTCCATTCCGATATACGCAGAAATGTCCAACGATATCTTCAACTGAATGACCCATTAGGTGAGTGGTTAATGTTCTAATATTAAGTAGTAATATTAAGTAAATCGGAAACAAATATATATTTTTACGTGTGACGCTTTGAAATCAATATTTTGCTACTTGTTTTTTAATCAAAATATCACTATTTGATTTTATTTTGAAGCTTAGTAAGTAATAATGCTGTTTAATTGGCCTTGGAATTATCATCGAGGATAACATCAAGGAGTGTTAGGCGCTCTAATAACCCCCCAGCGTGGTTTGCGCGTCCGAACACAGCGACAGTCGGAGACTGTCGTAGCGGCAATTGCAACGAAATGAGGATTTGTTGTATTTGCCGAAACGTTACAATATTTATGTTATTATTCCGTTAATAATAGTTTTAATAAAATTATTTAATCAATTTATAATAATATTCATTAAAATTAAATCCATCTCGTTATGTCATCCTTGAACTTATACTGTTTGTGATGAATACTTTTTAAATTGAATCTTTCCTCAACTTAAGTGTTGTGGCTCGGTTCATTCTTTATCCCTAGATAAGAAGGGTTGATGGAATATCGTATTTAAGTTTTCACTAAGAATTTCAGCGAACGCTTTTCCCATTAATTATTTATACAGGGTGTAAATGGTAATGTCTCGGTGTTAATAATATACTCGACTTACCTAAGTCTTCGTCTTCCCAGTCGATCTGTGCGAAAGCCACCCCGGCAAGCAATAGGACCGCGGTCCATTGCACAGCAGCCCTGCACTTCCACATTCCGCGCTTCATCATCACCTACATGAGCACTTACGTCACTAACGTCGAATCACAACACAGCGACGACACATTTAAAACAAGCCACCCCACATCTCTGTCGCTCTCTCACCCCGACCGCCCGAGCACTCCGCCGACTCCCTTATATTAATTAATCACAGTCTCTTAACTCCAAATTTATGTATCTCTTGTTTAACTTATCCCGAAAGTTTCGGCCGCCGAACTTGCTCCAGAGCTCAGCGGCTGAGTCGCGATAAAAAGCGACAAACTTTTTCCTGGGGGGGAGGCTCCGTACCCCAACGGCGCTGTACGTGTGTATGTTTACTTTCAATTTCTTAAGCGAAATTATTGACGAAATTGTTATGCACGTGCGAAACTTTGCTTCGACAAATTCGCTTGTATCACAATAACCGAAATCGGATTCATAATATTATTCAAATAAATTGTCTAAGGTTAATTGACTCGAACGTTTCTTTGTTCGCGACAACAAAGATGGAAGGCTTCACCCTTGGAAAACAGCGCAAGAAAACCCTTTCATTCGACGTTTTTCACTAAGAAACTGAGCCCTTTGTGGACCGTGCACCAATGAAAGTTAAAGTGCTTCCATTCTAATTCTTCCGTTTTATCTCGGTACTGATTTTCTTCGCCCTCGGGAAAATTTGATGGGTAAGGGTGAATTTGATGCCAACATGTACTATCTGAAAGCCGATTTGCTACAACAAATTGACTGTTGTTAAAACAAATTATAACACAGATTTTTGAAACGACACGTTTGACGAAGCACACGGTGATAGTTTAAAGTCTTGCGCGACATATACATAGCAAAGTTTTCGATCATTTTTTCAGTCCATGGATTCAATCTTCATGGATACCGCGTACTGTTAATCTGAAAAAATGCAAAAAAACGCATATTAGAACACATACTATCACAATATTAATCATGCAATAATATAAGCGTCACGGAAAATGAAACTTCAAACGTCAATTGGTTGGAAAAATAGGTAAAATCGTTTGTAGTCTCTCTGTCTCAATCTCATACACCAAAGATACGCTATGCGAAATTTTCAGAATCACCACTAAAGCTTCAAAACATACTTTGGATCTTCGCTTACTGGGGATTTTCAATTTGACTCTCCCAGAAGATACGAACTCAGTACCCACATACTCAAAGTGATAGCTGTAGAATTGTTTTGCATTGCTGAATGAGTACTTGATATCAATTGTTTTCGTTTGTTCAGCAAATAACATAAATTAATCGACAATGAAGCAATAATGACAAAAACGTATGACTGAATTGTCATAGCTTAACACTCAAAAGTCCGGTCCTGCGCTCGCACATAGTAAGATCTCTCCATCCGTCAGCTTTTTACAGTAGGGCTTAAATTTAAAAAATACCCTTTTCACAATACTAATAAAAAAGGGACTTTCTCTGCGCTGATGCCACCTTTTAGGTTAATCGTAATAGGAAACTGTTTATATTTAGGGCTAAATGGGGGGTCCCAAACTAAAATTGCGCCAAGGGTCACTCAAGTGCCAAATTCGCAAACAAAGTGTTTTGTATGTTTTTCTAAAAAAATGATTTTTTTTTTGCGGCCCTCCTAAGCTGAGGGTTTTTATTTTGGCCCAAGTTAGCTTTTGAATTTGACCCCTCTGCTTTTAGAATCGATAAGAAAAATTTTATAGGCATTTTTCTCAAATCCGTGCAGAGTAGCAAAATTGACAGAAATATGCGGTATTCCGCAAAAATCATTGGATATGTTATTGTTGTTTGGTGTGTTTTATCGATGATCACCAATAATAGAGTGACAATGTCCGTAATCTATAACGAACGTCGACTATTTACGTATTATCTATTTCTGAATGCAACAGAACTAAAATAATGCGATAAAAACAACTTTTCCATAAACCAACATTGGTATGTCCTCAATGATAATCCATTCCCAAATTTGCTAAATTAATTTTAGGAGACATAATGAAATATCAATTCATTATATTCATACGTTTTAGGACTTAAAGTTACTCCTTAATTGGAATGATCGATCGGAATAATTAATGTATCCAATCTCGCAAATGTATTATATTACTAAGAAGGAACGAAACAAATTCGTTATCGGATGCAAGCGATATGGAAATAAGGGATTTTCCTAGTAAAATAACGTTTCATGTTATTGTCTCCAATTGCCTTCTACGTATGGTTAAATTAAGATTATTGAATATAAATTTTCGATAGAAGAATACCCATGAGTGAGTGGCGAAGTTATCAATATTTATTAATTCTATTTGAATAATGGTCGCAAATCCAGTCATTAATGGAAAATTAAAATCAGAAATCATTATTAAAAAAGTCCAGGAACTAATCCTCTCATCAAATCATCTTAAAAATGTTGAATTTTTCAGATTATTTAGATATATAACTTTGTTAATTAATATATTAAACTACAATTTTCTAAGCAGACAGTACAAAAAGATCAAAAATATCAATTTGTCTTCAAATTATATGTAAGCCAAGATTTGTTATATTTTAGAGTGTGCATTATTTTGTAAAATCTGGCTATTCATGTGGATACATAATAAAATGAAACATTCAACGCTCTTCAAGCCATCTGTTGGATATCTTTAAACTGAATATATCACTCGAACAATTTCATAACAAAATTATATCCCATTAAATTGTTTTCTCGTTCCAGCAGTCAACATTTCTCACATACGTATTTGTACACAAGCATAGAAGTGTAGTACAACAAATGGGAATGGCAAGATACGAGTGTCTCAACTATCGCAATAACGACCGAGGCATCTCTTGTTTTTATGTGCTGTAGCGAAATTAACACAACTGTTGATGACTGAAACACTAAAATGAACAAAGAAAAAGAAAGACCTACCACCGGCCTGATTAAAGAAAGCTATCTATCACGTACAGAAAAAAATAACTGCTTGGACAAGTGATGAAATATCAGGAAAGTCAAACATGCATGACATTTTCTTCAGGGCTAATATAAATAAAAAAATAATAGTATAAATTAAAAAAATTACGCTTCATTGATCTTTTTATAAATTTTAAGCATCATTAAAAAAAATCAATAATTTGAACTCACGCCAGATGGGCAGGACGTGTATATACGTCCTATTTAAAACGCATTATATATTTCGAAATATCTGCGAATATTGATACATATTGAATTTATTTTTGTACTTTGCTTTTCATTTAGGTTTTATGATTTTTTAACAAAGCGTTCCCACCGAAACATGAAAGATAGATAAGTTTTTATAAAATTGATTATATTGTTCGACGAACTGCATATAACTTGTTTAATTTTTGCAGGCAAATATGGTATTAAAACTTAAAGTTAATCTATAGTTATAATCTAATAACTGACTTTTGCACTTCCCAAAATTTTTAAATATTTCAAAAATATAATAGAAGATACACAAAAAATATACTAGATTAAAATATAGCTGAAAAACGCTTTCTTTGAGGTGTATTTCTATTAATATTTAGCATCATATCGTGCGAATGAACTATTTTAAAGCTTTTAAATCAGCCAAAGATCGTATCACACATTTTATCCATTAGAAACAAGCACATTTTTTATTTAGATTGTTTAGCCATTTATTCGAATTTTAGTCCATTTCATTTGGTCACGTTACAGCCCTTCAATTTAGCACGGAAGACGCTAATTCGATTGTACCGCGTACTGAAAAATTCATCACTGTCAAAGACATTAATAACGTACACAGCGCCGCGTATTAGTAACAAGTGCGATGTTAAGCTTCGTTACACCGAAGAAGATTATAAAGCTACAATATGTGTAGTATGAGAGCTGATTGGATGACTAGATGAGTCCCTGGAATGGCCAATTTGGACCGGTCTGCCCAAACCAAAGTTCAACACTTCTTGCAGGGCATAAAAGTAATTAAAGGTTGTTCGTGATGAATTTTAGCAGATACGCGTCTGAGCGTTTTCGAAGCGCCCCTAAACGGCGCTATTAGTCCCGCAGGATAAATATTTGATTCTTTCATGACGGAAAATTTTCAGAATGAATGGTTACATATACTCGTGATTATTGATAGATGAACATCACGAAATGCGTAATTGACATTCGACACGATTTTAGAACCTTTCTTCGGGTATTTATAGCGTAATATCCGAAAAGCTCAAAAATGTGGCTATTTGTACAATTTGATTAAACTGATAAAATAGCTAAGCAATTATGCTTTTATCGAAGAATCAAATATTAATAAAAGCCATTATGGAGCTTTCGTCTCTTGATGGTATTGGGCGTACGTTTTCATATCGATCAATTTTGAATAGAGATGAACAAAACGAACATTCGGAATGAAAACGGATACATCTTTAATATCCAGGAAAACGATTTTCAATCATTCTCATATTATAGAACAGTGTGTCTCAATCGGTGCCCAAGAAAATATGCATCGATTATTATTCGTACAATCGATTTACAATATATATAATATTATAAAAATGTAGGTAAAGTTTTTAGAGTAAAAGACGATTTAAAAATTTCAAACAATAAACTACGATTTTCATAATAATGCTAGAAACAAGCAACAAGCAAAGTTATACTATAAATAAAAAATGAGAGTTGTACAGCATGACATTTCTACAACATGGTTGTACTTTAGCTCGGTTATAAAATGAAGGAAAACTCCCCTACATTACGTAGATTGGAGAGGAGGAACCCATTGTAATTAATTTTGAAAAAGCTCAAAAATGTATATAAAGGAAATAATTTTCTCCTAACATTAACTGATAAATAAATAAAAAATTTAGCATTGAATGCATGCCAAAAATATTTTTTTATCCAAGGTTTTAATCTGTCTCGCCTGATAGACAGGCTATTAAAGAGCTGAGAAGAAGAAAAGATCTTCCTGCGGCCAAGGCTTTTGGTCGACTCTGTGCAGTGATTTGCATCTAGGATTTTTTTACTTTACATGACAAGAACATGTAGGAGTTCAAGCGAACTAATAATAATTAATTTGCATGATAAATTAATAATTTAATTATTATTCGATAATAATATATATTATTTTATATAATTTTAATATAAAATTGCATTTCTTGCTATATGAAATGGTGGGGAAATAGTTGACCACAGCCGACTGGTAAGCCTTAAATCGGCCAGTCTTCTTTTAAAATGTGTTTTCTCCAAATAATGTCTTACAAATTAAAATTAAAATAATATCACACTGATAAAAATCTTAAAAGATCCAATAAATGTATTTTTAATACAAAACATCCAATACATAAATTTGTATTCATTATAAACGATGGATGAAAATTATATTGAGTTTATGACTGCTTGTAACTTTTACGAACTATCGTTACATTTTCCATCAATAGACTTTGTGCTCGAAATATTGAAGACCCAAACGACGTAATGAACGTTCATTCAAATTAGTTGATTCTGTTCGTTAAAGCAATTCACAAAGACGAACAATCTGCTAATATCACCGGAAGAATGTCAATCTTATACTATTTAAATGCAAGATCTCTCGATGATAATGATTTTTTAAAGTAATTTATTGATCTCTCATCTAATATACAAATGCATGTAATAATTTAAAAAAAACAATTACCAGTTGTAATAATAGATTCGCTACTCACTCATAAATCCTCTTCCACCTAAATCCAAATAATCCTATTCTAACTTAATCACATCATGAAGGCAAATGGATAACTACCATATGAAAAATCCATTCCCCAGAAAATTCTTCTATGGAGATCGCCTACGTCCCAAAAAATAATACAAGAAAATCTATTGCTGATAAAGTCTAATAAAATATTTGTTGGTGTTTACACAATAGAAGATAGTATTCTTACAATTGCTTACATTTATATTATATACCGAAATATACGCAGCCCACGTATACAACTATTATGACAAAAAGACAAAAAAAGACGATACTTTTAATTGTTTAACTCAAAAAAAACATAAGGAAAGTCTTAGGCTCGACTTAAGTATTTTGGTTTTTATAACAAAATAAAGATGTATTTAATGTTTTGATACAAAATTAAATAGAGATTCTACCTTCAAATCAAGTTCGGGCTGGTTTGAAAAATTCAAAGGATGACATGGTATCAGGGAACTTTCAGATATTTGCTGACATACCTTCAGCAAACACATTCATTGACACATTGAAGCTATTTGTGGAGAAGGAAAAATTCGATAAATAATTTGTATACAATGCTGATGAGATCGGTTTAAATTGGAAAAAAACTACCCAACAAATCTTTGGGCATCAAGACGTAAAAATATTTCATCCGGGTACAAAACTATTAAATAACCAGTCACTATAATGGGGTGTGTAAATGCAGTATACAGACACAGACTGCTTTAAAAATATGAAAAGTATGATATTTAGAAATATATTTCCTCTCTGTATTAGGGGATTTTTAATAAATACTTCTCAGGATTATTTTGAACTACGGTTTGTTTATATTATGAATTTGTAAAACTTCAAGGGATATCAACGATTGATTAAATGAATGATTAAAATATCGTATGACCAATCTCTATTATTGATTGAATTCGGTCGCCAATTGGATACGTTTTGCGGAGGGTCTCTCACACTCTCAAGTTTGAGAATCGTCGTATTAAAATACGTATCCTCACACACTCGGAGGATAACGTCCTTAAAATTTCCTCTCAATTTGTTAGCATATTTACTTTAAACATTACACAGTAATACCTCGCCCAGCGCGAGTTTGCTCGACACGGATTAATTTGATTATACGCGCTATCGCGGTTGATATTCGTCCTGTTGCTTTAAGCTCGCATGACTGAAAGCTCCGCACAAAGCTCCTCGCAAAATGAAGAGCGGCTGTACGATTTGGAAAAAAAGCCAAATTTGCATTTAATATGTAGTATGTTAATGCGAGTCCACGTATTTTTATTTCGACGCGGGGTCGTCGCGTACTTGCGGAATGGCCGATCAAAAAAATGTACGACTCGGACCCACCCCGTCCCATAAATCATACCGACCTTTATGAAATACGTACGAAATGCAATGCAACCTTTTGATGGACGAGACGTTCCCAAATTCTCATAATTCATAGATTAAAAAAATCATATTTGAATCGCAGGAATTCAGAGGGCTTAAAACGTTCGAACTGATCCCTATCGTAATTGAAGCATGTGCTAAAAATACTTCCTGAAACGCGACTAGTGCCAAATAATTAATATTTATTAGAATGATGTTTTGAAACTGCCTTTTTGCACGATATAATTTTTTTTTAATTAATGAATATTTCATATGATGACATATTTTTAAAAAATATTTTCAATGCAAAGTTTTCTTTCTTTTCTTGATAATACAATGATTTAACAAGGATCTGATTTGAAATATCATATCATACTCTTAGTAATATTTTTAATGCAAAATTATGATTATAACACTTGTTTTATCACTATAAATCACTTAAAGATCGTATTAAACCACCAAATAGTCTATCATCTAGCAGTCTCATAATAATAAAGCATCATATTCTGCACTATACACACAAAATACAGGTTTCATCGCAAAATCATATATATTTGTAAATATTTTCAATGGTTTTAGCTTTGCAAACTTCAGATAATGTAAACATGCATTGCTTTACTTATAATTGTTTTGCTTTTACAGCAGATCTATCTTTGTCATTACAAATCATGCTTTTAGTACGTTTTGATAATGACTTTTGATCTTATCCGTAATAAGATGTACTCTCGTGTATATTCTTTAAAAGATCAATGCTTTCATCTGGAATTGAAATCCTATCCAGGATCTTTTAAACGCTTCTTTTGAATAACACGAACGAAAAGCTTGCTCAAAATAAGGAAATGACGGAGGATGGTATAGTTTAAAAAATCAGAGACATATCGCCTTGTGGGGAAAAATCTCGTTCGTACGTGAGGAGAGAATCGTAGGGTGATATGACAGAATAAAGCCGTCATCGTAGACGCAATCCTTTGTGAACTTGGTACAATGTGATAGAAGCTTGATACGAGATAAAAGGGAAAAATTCCTGAAAAATCCACGCACAACCTTTGCACCCCGTGCCCATCGTAGAACCCATCCCTCAACCCAAAACCGACGGCGACGATCCCTTACAGAACGGTACTCCTACTCGCATCCGGGAAAACCTGTCCCTCGAAAACAGGGAGTGTTTTCACGGCTGGAAGCATTGTCAGGTATCTCCATATTGATGGGTCCTCAACGCGAGAACTCAATACATTTTTGTGAAGCCTTCATTAAATATAATCGCTTATACGACAAGAACGTTTTCCATTCTTTCCCTCATATTCGGGGGGGTATGGGGTGAAAACTTGTGATGTATTGACGTCTCGATGTTTTTCGCGTCACTTCGTTTTGTATTACAATGTAAAAGGGAAGGATGCGAGGAACACGCGCAAAATGGATTATTTTATCATTTTCTTCTTCGTTTTTTTCGCCTCCTCATCGCGGAAAATGCGATTTATATGTATGAAGAGGAATGCGAATTCTGCGACAAATGAAAATATCGATACATTCAATTCCATTTATTACTCATTGCTGCCGTATTAAAAGAAATTCAATACGCTCCTCCTTTATAACGAGATATTAACTTTTATATGATTTGAAAGACTTATTTACGATCAATACAATCCTAAATCATAAAAACATCATTTTTAAAGAACACTTCGAAGATACTTTATTTGACTTATACGATTTAAACCAATAAGTCATCAAAATTAATGCAAAAAACACAATAAAAGCTCAAAACTAATTTTAGCGGCTAATTCAATATAAACTTCCGATAAATTTGGCATTGTATCGAAATAAATCTGCATACATTATTGTTCCACCATTTATAAACCAATCTATGTATTTTTAATGGTTCTTGTATTTGCATGTATAATTTAGCGTTTGAAAGCTGTTCAAAACTATCATAATAGTCTGATGGAATTTTTCAAGCATTGCTTTTAATATAGAGTATGAAAGTTTGATCCCATTGATGAATTGATCTTATTGGCGAATTGATATGAGCTTTATAACAAGATCCATTCAATTTTCGTTGAAAGGCGCTTCCATTACGTTTGAAGGATGGATTTTTCTTACTCAGCCAACCTTCAAATTTTTGGCGTACTTTACAAAACTTATTTTTCCCTTTGAAAAACTTCAAAAGCCAACTTTTTCTTTGATATCAACGAGTGAAGGAAGGCTTCCGAGGATAATGCCACATCGGGTTAAGAGATGAATTTCGGCTGTATTTAAGATACAGCATCCTTCCGCAACAGCAAAAATAATTTGATACTCGGCCCTTCGGTAATTAATTTTAAGCATGCCATATTTTTTGCGTAATGATATTCCGGTCGATGGGGGGATTTTGTGATTACTAGAATTTATCATATGAAAAACGATCAGATTTCAACAGATCGAGTTACGCAAAAGAAAATCTGATGCTCCCTGGTTCCTACTCTGAAAGCTAAAGTTCATGAGCACATCGAGTTTTCATTAAAAAGCTTTTTAAGACGGCGGCTAAAAATATTTAAGATGAGCTCTATGACGCAGGATCTTGGATCTTATTGAAAAATATGAGATGGGCGATATTTGCCCCGCGGAAAATATTAAAGGATCAAATTACTCTCCTGTGAGCTATTTACATTTATAATAAACGACTTTGAATAAATTTTGTTCACAAGTTACATATAATCCATCTAGATTTATTATGCATACAGATCGGTTTGAACTGATTAAGCTATTATCAATGTGTATTAATGGTTTGACTGAATTATATACGCCCGCTAATTATTCACATATCATACAATATTATATGAGAACTATGCCAGCAGTAAACTTAACTGACGTACTTTTGGGATGTTACATATCCGATACACATTTACATATAAATTCAAATACTTTGATAAAAATTTGAAACTATTTTTTGAAGTTTTTTTTTTCAAGCTTACATTTTAAAAAATTGCTAACTTATCAATTACTTCACCTTAATTGAAATTAGGTTCGTTATTCCGATACGGAAACACGTTCACTTAAAACGCCGCGCGAATGACGCGTCGAACGACGTAACGCGAGCTTTACGCGAAAGCTCCCGGCGAGAGCTTTTCCGTAGATGGCCCGGAGCCGACTGGTTTGAAATTGCAGCTTTCCAGCCACCTTCGTAAATGTTCGGCAATTTCCGCTGTCGTTCGGCAACTTTCTGAGCGATACGTGAGATTCCCCCGGCAAGCTTTCTATACAGGTGAGTCGGACAGGGGTGAGAATAAATCGTGTGAACCTTAAAGGGTGAGGGTGGCCAAAGCCTTTACCGAGAGCTTTGATATTTTGCCATATTGTTTAAGCCTTCAAGATTTGCGTGTATTAAATTCACACGGCTATGTTTAAATATGCATCACTCAAACATATTGCACGAACATTCGAAAGCGAATAAAAACGTATCGCAATCAATCTTGTATCAATCGAACGTACATATGGAAAATGGAAATCTGGCACACTTTCTTCATTTTAATTGAAAATATTACAAAAATCAAATCGGATCTCACTTAACATACTTTATGAATGTGTTAAAAACTTCTCCATAAATATTTTTGCACTGTTTTTTCTAACAAATAATAATATTGTCATAATAGGTTACATCCTATTTATTATTTATCCTTTTTTTTACCTTATCCTTACCGTTTATCCTATTTAAAACTTAGCTTCACCTAAAGTCCTAATAGCATTATTTCTTAGACGAATAGAATTAAGTACAACAAATCGAAAAAAAGTAAGTCATTAATTTGAAATGGCGAATTACCATAGAAACCATAGAAACTCTCAGATCGTGATATGCATCTGAGTAAACCGCTTCTCTAAAGCGTAAGATATTTTCTAAGAATGTATCCAATGTCTACAAAAGTTGATTGAACTGCCGCAATTTTGCGTCTCTTCTTATCATATACGATGGAGTACATAATACCAAATTTTGCATATCAAACCAAAATCGCCGATGCATCACCTCTTGGTGCATGCCTTCACTGACATGCTATTAAGGATGCATTCTGTGGTCCTGTTGTTAAATTTGAGCAGCCGAATTAAACTACATGATGAGATCTTGGTTTGGTTTTACTTTAAAAAATGCGGGATTTTTCATCTCGAAAGCAATCAGATGATGTGCCATTTCTTATTGTTAATAATGATTTATGCGTAGGAATTGGCACCTGACCTATCGAAAGTTTTTATTTTTAACAATATAAAGGGACTATTAGGGACTCTGTTTAGTATTATGAATTTAGTTAATACTTATTTTTTTAGAAATAAAGTCCAGAATTCACTTATTTCCAAATAATTTACACAATCTGAAAATGAATCCAAACCAAATAAACGATCTATATACTGATTTCATAATATCATTCTTTCGAAGCTTTCTCAATTTATTACATATGGTAATTTCAGAAAGAAGCACTAAAATACGAAGTATTTTAATTTGCTACAAAATGATATTAAATGAAAACGCAAACTCCACATCATTTATATCTTTCATAGCATAAGTCTCTTAACTGAATATTCTCCCTTTTAGGTTTTTTCCCACACGTTTTAATGCTCGCATTAACACACTCTCCACATGTAGATATTTTATGGAGCAGACTCCGCATCTAGTAACGACAAGTGTCTGTTCAATGATGGTCTTTAGAATTGCACACGGTGCATTGAAATATATTTTTCCCATCCATACGATTGATAAATGGGAAAATGCCGAGAGTGATTTTTGCGAGAATCAAGAAAATAAACGATCTTCAAAATATACTCTGCACGAGCAATTTTTCATTATGAACATCAGTCCTCGATAAATATTCAAATATATTGAGCGCAAACGTTAATTCATTTACAGTGGCTCTCGATTCAACAGCACGATCAAATACGATCGGAGCTGCCGCTTCATAAATACCAATAAATTAGTATAATTGAACCATCTTGCAGATGAAAGACTAACATCAATCATGTTATTGACCACAACATGTAAAGCAAATGATATGAAGCGCTCGGCTTTCCAATGTAAATTCAGATATCTAACCATGCGATGATTTATTGGTATGGTGTAATGAAGATTGTTCCAAAGTTCAGGTAGGATTTATTGTTGGAGATGATGTTGAATTTCATTCGAAATCAAATCATCAAGGTGAATTTGACACAAGGACAATATTTTCAATAAGTTCTCTATGTCGCATTTTATTTCTGATTGTCAAATAAAAATTGAGTACATAATAATTTATAACAATTATTCCATAGTATTTTCATCGTCTATGTTTGCTAAATAAAGCGGCGTACTTTCCATATTTTCAAATAATTGATTTGATAAAGGCCAAGTCTTCTAGCATAATTTTTGTTTTCATCAGGTTTGTTCAGCTTTTTAGTTTCTTTTTGTAACTCAATCTTGTCTTTTTGTGATCTCATCGAAATTATTTCCCAAGGGTTGAATAACATCGTAATTGTTTACTTACAAATTTGTTGAATTATGCAATAATATTAATAATCTCTTCTAATTTCATATTCTCCATTAAAATTCATATTGTTATTAGGTAATATGAATATTCGGAACTCGCAGATGAGAACTAAGATGCCATAACTTTTACAAAACTTAATTTATTCAACCAAAATAATCTCCATTAGCTTCAATAGTATTTTGAAACTAAATTAACACTAAACCTACCGATACTTCATGTATATCTATTCCTACCACAGCGGGTCAAATAACCCATCTTTAAAATGGTATATATATATATTACTATGTATAGCTAAAAATATATCATTTAGCAGAATTTGGTACATGAATAAAACTCTTTTTTTCAAATAACGTTTCAAAATTGTTTATTTATAAAAAAAATCAAGAGAAAAAATCAATCCTAAATTGAAATCTTGAAGTTATGAAAATTTAGAAAATATGCTAACTTTATTCATATTCACCGCAAATTATTGGGTCCTCGAAGGCACATTTTCCACATACATATTTGTTGCATTTGAAACAGATTTTTGTAATTTTGTTTTCTTTGCAAAAACCTATTTGGCACCGTTTTCGCATTTGCACACGAAAATCCGAACTTGAATTTGTTGACGTTTTCTGTATAATTTATTTTTCTTCCTGTTACTCATATTGAAAATCTGCAAGTTTTTCAGCTAATTGGAATTAAAAAAATTGTCTAGAAATTTTTTCACCGATTGTTTCTCTGTATAAAACCCATGAGTTGATTCTAGCCAGGTCAAGAATATTTAAGAAAATCTGCACAAACACACATACAAATCTTCATGCTATCATATGAAAATTTGCACGGGTCAAATGACCCGTTGCGGTAATTAGGGCAGATTTCATATATTTCTCGGTAAAAAAAATTAACAAGACAAGAGTAAATATTGAAAAATATATTTATTGACCTTTTTATAAAAGTAATAAAGGCAAATGGCGATGTGATAATGTTTTTTTTTTTCAATAAATTCTGACAAAAAGTTTAAAATTTAAGGGTAAGTTTAGTGTAAATATTCCTTTTTTTTCTGAAAATTCACCCTTTTAAAACGAATAATACCAATTACTTGGAGCAATTTGGACTTATGCTTGTTTGCCTTTCATATTTAGTTTCGAGTGCACATTTTAAATTTAATTATAATACTGTTTAGCTCTAATAGCTTTCCCTTGGATTTAAGTAAAAATAAAATATTATATCTATATTTGTCCGCCATAAAGTAACTACTATAAGCATTGAAAGCTTTGGCCAAAACCCTAGAGATTCGTTGGTATTCTACTACTCAGATCTTTGTTGTTGTATTATTTAAAACTCGTCTTTCATCACAAGTAGTTTTAGCATTATGATTAATAAACGAATAACACAACACCAAGCGCCTATTTATCTTTTCAACCTTTCCTTTTGAAGTGAAATGTTGAAAAATAAACGTGTCACAAGAACTTAAATCCTAACAAGTACTCTAACTGTTGTATGTTTGAATTGAATTGAATTAATTATTCCATATCTGATATCTCGAACGTAGGCGATCTTCATAGGAGACTATTTTGTCTACAATCTATGAGTGCACGTAATATATATATATTTATATCCAGGAAATCAATATCACCCTGGATCCCAAATCTGTTGGTGTGGTGAAAATTTTATTCAAATTCTGGATGAATCCGAGCATTTACAGTAAGAGTCCAGGATATAAACCCACTATACCAAAAATTGATTTTTCTTCGAAAGCTCTGTCGATATTTCCACTTGATTTTGCTGCATCTTGTTCCAATTTAAACTTATTTTTTAAAAGTCATATAAAACACTGGAAATAGCAACAATTACTCCATATTTAAAAATAATTGAAGACTACAGTTTATATGTCAATTTCAAACAGTAGAACTTGTAAAATATTGTACAATACCTTTTTGAATCATGGTCAGTCTTTGGCTAGCTGAAATTCCGACTCTTCATATGGCATGCCCTAATATTGTAGTTTTAGGAGTTTATGTCATTTACACATAATATCGTTACGTTAATCAGCTGAAATAGTTTTATATTATTAAGAGATAAATACATTACTTTTATGGTTGCATATAATTCCACTTTAGCTTTTTTATGAACGTATATCCTTTCAGACATCTTTATCCAAAATTAGGCTTATTCATCAACGTTTGTTCCTCAAAAAAATAATTTATTCGATCGTGAGTGATTGTAAATAAAAATAAAGCTGTTCAGAAGATATTTCATTTGGTACTTCATCTTCCGCAGTGGCAGAACTTCGTCCGAAATACGATTGCATGCAATTGGTTGAAATTTGCAGCTACATCCGAATGTAAATTTCGAGATTGTATCACATATGCAGATATCCAGGTCCGAGTTTGCCGAAACTAATATGAACATTAACCTGTTTGGCCCGCAGTACTACAGTTAAATTAATTAATTAAATCATATAACCCGTTGTACTGTTAGCCTGTATGCGGTTTCTTCAAACTAAACTACATGTTCGGCGTCCATATATATTACTCACGATTTGAATAGTTCGCAACTTTAATCTCGTGAGTATTATGACGATTTAAGCAACCCCATACATGCATATATCTCGTTCGCAACGCATTTAAGGGGGGTGACCATATGGCATTCGATACAATGAAACAAGGAACATCCCTGCGTTCATTCTTTTATTCATCTCAGTTTTCCCCCTTGGGGTTGAGACTTCAATGACGACAAGATTCTCTTCCATCGCCACTTCCGGTTCATTTAAGCTGAGCTTCATCGCGCATACATTTTCCATTGGTTTTGAATAACTTATATAGATTTTCAGATACTCTATCCCTCAGGCATAGATGAAATTCACAAATACACGTGTGCGCATCAATCAATAATGAAATATCATAGATGAACATATAAAAATGTTGAAGAAAATCATGTTTTAATATCCAAATATCAACTTCTTCTTAAAATACCATGACTATTATCGGATGTAAGCAATCTTCATAAGATTCATTTCTAGGGAAAGTATTTTTCATGTGGTGGTTTCCCATTTAATCCCATAAAGATCGTTTCACACTCTTATTGGGTGGCAATATTGATGGATATAAATTGAAACCATTCATGATTTATCACTCTAAAAAGCCGAGAGCCATCAAAGGAATCAATATTTATATCTTACCACTTACCACTATATTACGTTTTTAAAACTATTCATCCGTGATTATATTATTTAGATAGTCTAAAATATGATTTTTCGATGCCAATAATACATATTAATTCCACGAACAAACCGTTTCATTGCGTAGATTTTTATTCCTTTAGATATTTTGGCTGTCATCAAAAGTTAAAGAGCCAATCACATAGAAAACGAAATCAGGCAGGATTTATCTGCCTCCCGATTTCAAGTTGTGCTCTTTAAGTTTTATTGAGTCAATCCCGATCGTATAAGCAGGCAGATGCGGGATATGCGGGACTCTCTAATGTTCTAGTTGTGTGCGTCGGGCACACTGGATTGGATAAATGGCTAAATACACAATCTGATGAGGGTAAGGGTGGCCCATTGAGAAATGTGTTAAACGAAATAAAGATAGAGTATCTACCCACTTTCTCTAACGCGGTAACGAGGAAAGCCGGCCACGTGTAATAGTTAAATTTGCCGTGGCTAATTCGGCAAAAATCTAACCACTATCTCATCGAAATGACGACCAAATTAATATTGTGATGCCAAAAATCCATGTCGATTTTGTGCCGAATTCGATTGCATCTAATGGTTCGATCGTCATCGTGCTTCAGCGTAATATATAACGCAGAGAAATTTCTGACGTATATGTGTGTGGAAGAATAGTACATAATTTTATTTGAAAACTTTGGAGTTTTACGACTTTGCGCTGGAAGGACAAAAAATGTGGAAGATAAAAAAGTTTTCGTCGGTAGAAAAATAAAGGAGAAGGAATATCGTGAGATGAACGCAATATAAAATGAATGATTTTTTCCTAAAACAAATGTTAGGAATGAATGCCGAAAGGGGCAAAAATATTTTTTCTCAAAGCTATTTATTCATTTTTTTAAGTTTCAAGGATATCAAATTAAATACGCTTGATCTTTCTTCAGGAAGGCCAGAATAAAATAAACTTATTATTTATTCCACCTGAACGAAAATCATACGGAAAATATTAAATCGCATGGTTTTTAGATTGATTTTCTCAAAACAGAGGGTTTTTTATATTTCACATATAGTCAAGCCTAAATAAATCATTTTAATATAAATTTCTGCAAATATGTCAAGAAATGACTATAAGAGATGATATTAACCATTTCCACTCATAAGGCGACATAATGTCGCCAAAAGTTTAAACTTGTGGATTAAACAGTTATTTTGTCTTATTACTACCACAGATTAAAAAGCTATGACGATTTAAAGGCGGATGGGGTGTTTTTTTTTAAATGTTGAAAAAATATATTTCGATAACCCTAACCCTTAGGACATAGGGCGTATTTGTGAAACGTAGCAAAAGACTCCCCTAATCTCCAAAAATAAAAATCGATCCATGTGCAATACACCCTGTATATTTACATTGACATTGGTGAATCATCACGCCATCTCGCATCATTTACATTATTTAGAAGATTCTCAAAAAGAAGCCTTTGACATAAAATTTTTATAATATTTCTGACATCATTTTTTATAATACGGGGTATAAGATAAAAATGACATAATGTAGTGGTGCATTTATGGCGAGCGTGCCTCTAACATAAATTTAAGAGAACATAGGATAATTTCCTGTCGAATTTTCTGTAGACGACACTTTTCCGTACTCAAAAACCCCATATCTGTCTTTACGTCGGTCCCGTGCCGAAAGGTTAATACCAAAACGTGATTCTATAAAAAGGAGGCATTAAATGAGGAACCGCGAGCACACTTCCTCCTCGGGACGATCCCGAAGATGCTAAAACTTTAAAAAAAACATTTTAAACACAACTAGAAAATTTGATTCCGAGTCACACACCAAAAATATGTGTAAACACTTCTTTGTCTTCCATCTCAAATTACCGACGGTTCCTTTCAAATAACGCTACAATTCTTTAAACGATATTGCAATCCAGATCACGTAACATTTCTTCGGGTAACAGGGAGATGTGTTAATCAGTCGTCAGAGCCGTAACCGGCTGATAAATGTTAAATAAAAACGTTTATTTTTAAGCACTCCTAATCTAGACTTTCACATGTTACAACATCTTTCACATGTTCACTCTTTAAGCATTACCATAATTATTGAGCTTATTAACATTATATCCAACATTATACCATTTCGATTTTTTTTGCCTTGCAGGTAATATTCTTAAAATCTGAAAAAAATAGAATAATTCCGTACAGTGTATGAATGAATGGGTGTTAGTACTTCTCTTATGATCTCTGACGATCTTATTTTACACAATATTTCCCCATAACGAAAACATCCTATCGCTGGGTATTGAATTAGGATTAATGTATTTAAAATATTTGAATTACACTCAAACCTCTTTTTGTGCGACTTTTTTTGTGCGATTTCGAAGTTATGCGATTTTTTTAAAACATCGACTGTGTAAATCAAATCACATCTGCTATTGCTCAATTACGAACACGCCCTTTATTCTGGTTTAGATGTTTGAATAAATAGATTTCGTTTTTTTTTTGCACTTTTAAAAATACCTTCTCTAAATAAATTTCCAAAATTCCAACTATTGACGGAGTTATAGCTATTTTAATATGAATCTTTTTTAAATAACCCTTTATAATTCCTACCAGATTTATGTCAAAATGTATGTTTTAACTATTTTAAAAAAAAAAATAAGGCCACAAAATGACTCATCTGAATTTGACTTATTATTTTTATTTTGAGTTAGAGACTATAGTAACATCTTTACTAATTATGAATTATATTATTGGAAAGAAAAAAACCTACATAGAACAATGATGACTTCCGAAGAAGAAAGCGATTTTGAGTCATATTGAAAATCGCAACGAGAATCATCATACAACGAAGATAGTTTATAATTAAAATTTCACTAGTGGATGTCTGGAATTTGAGATACTTGACATCCACTGATTGCCTTACTGTTTTCCTGTTTTTTTATTAACTTTTTTATGCGATTTTGCATATATTTTATGTAGCAGATTCAAAATTATGCGGTTTTTATAATCCATAGGCATCTTCACTTTTTCTATGTAAGTCATAGCTTTTTTTTGTGCGATTTTCCGCAAAACGCATCTACCGCACAAAAAAAGTATAATTTTATATTTCTATTTTTTACTTTTTTGATTAGTGACTCATATAGCGCAAATTCTGTTTTTAATAAGTTAAGCTTTTTTTATCGGTTCCCGAACCAATTTATTAATGAACTTTTCTAACGCTCCTCTAAGGATTATATCTTCTTCAATTGTGTAGAAATACACACTTCTCATTAACATTTATTTTTGCCGCGAGATTAGGATACATCCTTGTTAATATGCTTTCACTCATTTTAAGAATTTCATTTTTTGGAGAACTCACACATTTTTAAAAAATATATTCGCTATGAAAAGCTATATCAAAACGGTTAGCAATAGTCGCATAAAAAGGATTGCTAAAAGCGACTTTAAGTATAAGTACATTTTTTTTGTAATTGTATGTTGAATCCTGCCATAATCCCAAGAGGGAGAATATATATTGAAATTCATTATCACAATCTTCAAAAATTCAACTTTATTGATTATGTTATATAAAAGATGAGTACTTTTGCAATAGACATACTTAAAAAGTCCAATTAAATCATCGCTGCTTTGAAGAGCATTATCGGAAAAAGCATTCTAAGCAGATTTAACTCCGCTCAGAAAAATAACGTAGCAGAAGTTATTATAACTTTCCTCGAACAATTCTACAATTTATCGTTCTACCCGTTTCTGCCGAACATGTGTGAAGGCTTAAATCCTTTTCAAGATGGAGGAAAATCCTGAAAATTCTAATTACTTGAGCGTGATTTTGCTATACGATTATCTCAACTTGTGCTTCTTCAGGACACGGGAAAATCGTCTATATGGATAATTATTATTGCTTAATTAATATTTTAGACGAGCAATGCCAAGGATCGATAAATTCCTAAGCAGGTAACTAAGTCTCTCTCGCACAGACACAATTACTGGAAATACTTTATGTTCGAGACCAAACGTAGCTTCGTTCCCCATTTAAGTTGGAACTTCTAACTATCCACAGAGCAAAAATCTTTATTATCCGTTCTCTAAACGTATAGCAAGCTCGCTTTACAATGACGCTAACAAAGTAACAAATACTTTCCGGGCAAACCATCCATAGCGATGATAGAAAATCTCAAAGTTTCCCGTGTTACAACAGTTCTTAAGTTATTTTAATACGCTTGACCAAACGATAGAAAATATAATATTAAGTTTTTTTCAAGCATATACGTAATCAATGAGAACAAGTCATCAAATTTGGACGATATATTCTAACAACCATCTCGATTCATGTTACTAATCTTATTTTTAGAGACAGTTTTGAAAATATTTTCTGCAACACATGTAAAAGAAAAATATAGCTTTTGCCAAACATATGACGCAAAAAAAATTCTTATGGCATAAAAATCCAGATCAGCGTAACATATATCATAAATTATTTTATAGGGCAAAAGGATTAAAATGTATTTACGGAACATGAAGAAAAACGTGACATTATGTACAAATCCTGTCCTGTGTATCCTATCTAATGAACGGTCGGAGATAAAGAATCGCCCCCTCTACGGAGGAAAAATACGGATTTCCGTCGCATGCTGCGAGTCCGTTTCGAGGCTGCGGAGCCCCATCGCTAATCCTATCTCAATCTCAATACACAAGGATCTTGAACTTTTTTTAATTCTAATTTCTGTAAAACCCTTAAAATGACAAAGTATTATAACTAACTCTATTATACACAAATATTTTTCCATACATTTCAAGAACTTCGTTGAAAACCCCTTTAATATTTTCTGTTCTACAATTTATAGTATTTTTAACACTCAATTTTGTTTGAGCAACTATACACATGGACAGGAACAACTTTAACAACAAAAGCCTGAAATCAATATTTGATGGTATTAAGAGGAAATATTTCAGCAAAGGTCTTGCAAAAAATATCTCGCATTTCAATGCCTTATTGGAATTATTTCACACCTATGCCTCGTTTATCGAAATCCTGCTAAAATTTCTCCGCTCGTAATATCGATTTAGTGGCAGTATTTTTCACGCCGCACTGGGAAAACCCCTGAAAATGTCTGAAAATTCACCCCCTGCGCACGTGTATAACGCGTGCGTGCACACGCACACAACGCGCTTGTATTACATTAAACCCTAATGATACCGGATCCAGGGCCGGACACGCGTAAAACACTAGCGAAGTAAATCTTGGTGACAGCGGGGTCAGAACAAATCCGCCGGGAGTTGGGACAACATGTTGCTGCGAAAAATGTTGGCCTGCTTATCAAACCAGGCCCTGGACGCTGTCCTTTCTTTCAAGACAGCTAAAACGCGACAAATTTATACGCAAAGAAAACGTATAGAATATACAATTTATCGTGTCTCATATATACCAAAGTGGAATCCACAATTTTAGGAAGCAGCCTCCCTAGATTCTACGACCTTCTTAGCACTAATTTATTAACTCTCTAGGATGAGCGTCCATTCTGACACTACTATATCATTGCCAAATGTATATAAATATTTAATTTCACATTCAATTTTATAAGTATTTACTTGCATATTAAAAAACTTTAATATTCTTACAAGAATGATTAAATTTGATAAGTACGCATTTATGCGCGTTTGGCCTGTAACGTGTTAAATATATGGAAAACAACTATGTCATTCATTTTTCAATCTTATCTCATAATATTTATTATTACGTTATTCAACCAAACCAAATAATTCATTTTGGTCTTATGGCAAAGCTTTACAAAAACTTAATCTGAAGTTTTAAAAATTACTTTTTAAAATAAACTTTTTTATCTCTGTAAAATAGCTGTTTTTGTATTTTGCAATATATTTTTGATCTAAATAAATCATTATTTTATGCAATTGATTTAAAGAAAATTAGTTCTGAGCTTCCAAAGTCATAAAAAATGTGCAAACGAATGAGAAATGTCAACTTTTAAATTTTCTAAACAAAAACCTAAAAACTATTTTAAACTTAGTTTAGTTTTAAAAATGTCTCTAGTTTATACCCTTTACAACAATATACTACATGTCATACAAATCATTCAATAAATTGTTAAAACTTGAAGTGTTACCAGTTTGCCAGGGTCTCGGTTAAAGCAAATACTATTTCGACAACCCTGACACTTAGAACATAGGGCCTATGTGTGAAACGTAGCAAAAAAACCCTTAATCCCCAAAAAAAACTTGTCGGTTCATGTGCAAAACACATTGTATATTATATATAAATTTAAAAGTATACTTTCAAAAATTGATGAAAAATTTTATATGTATTATTTTTAGAACCGTTATCTCACAATTAAGAACTGATTGATTAAATTAGTTTCAAATTATTATAAAAAATCTAAAAATATACATTTAAGCCTTTCAAACAGGAAATGGGTACATTGTACATTCGGATCTGTTTTATGCGGATCTTTTATGCGATTTTGAAGTTATGCGGTTTTAAAAAATAATGGAAACCATCCTTCATTTTTTTTATAAATAACAAAGCTTTTTTTATGCGAACATTTTCAGCCACTAGATCAGACCATGATTTCCACTTTTAAAAAATATTATATTAAGAACACTTATCAACTGGATAAACTAGAAAATGAGTCATCAACTGTACCCGACGTTTGGAAAAAGTTTTCAATTTTGGACTGTATAATGTTTCAGGTGCACTATCTCAGATAACTTCACACACTTTATATTCTTGTTGAAAAGCAGTTAGGTATAAATATGTTACAGATGGCAAAATAATAAAAACTTCGACATTTTCAGCTGAAATCATTACTTTGGCAAATCATCGTCGTCGTCGATGTCGATGAGTAGAATTGCATATCGCCATATCATGAACTGCATATAAAAATTATTAGTTAATCTTAGCAATTTTTTTATGCGATTTTTGGTACATTTTATCACATTGATTTGAAGTTATGCGGTTTTTTAAAATCTCTCAGTTTTCGATGTAGTTCAATTTTTTTATGCGAATTTTTTATAAGCGACTCTCCGCGGAACGTATCTATCATATTTATCTGTGTTTTTTAAGTTATTTATTAGCTACCAATCTTTTGTGAAATAAAAATATAAAACGAAAATAATAAATTCACTAATTAGTCTCATATTCTAATAGTAATAAAAACATTGTATAAATGTCTCGGTCCCCTTATTTATTTTCATTAATCGGATACATGTAGCCTTTTTATGATTTTCATGATTTACAATACACTATATGTGTTTTCTACAGCTTTGGATAACTTTCTTATATTGTATATATGTAGCTATTACATATTAATTTATATGTATATAATACGTTATTTATGAATTCTGTTTATTTTCTAATTATATTTTCCTTGTCCTTTACAAATAAAAATTATTTCAGACCTGTGTATTTTATTTATTTTGTTGCCAGACTCGTCTTAATTATTTCAGCATTTCCCTCGAGCAATTCGCAAATTTGAGGCTTATTTTTGTCCTCGCTGATCCGGGATTTGCGAAGGTCCTCTCATAATGAAAAAAATAAACAATACTAATCAAGTGACATAACGGACACAAGATTTTTCCCATTATCAGGGCTCTTGATGTTTTCCAGTTACTTTCCGATTTTCCAATCGTCGACCCGTCTCGTTAAAACTTTTGACGATGTGAACTCTAAAAACATTTTTGCTCGGAAATTTGTCTTTGGATTCGTACTTCTGGAGACTTTACGAAGTCGACTAAATAAGTTGGCGACTGTGAGGCATTACATTATATTTAATGATAATACGATTTAAAACTTATCGACTACACAAAATACTGAAGAAACTCAAGATAAGCCATTCAAAAATATATACCGAAAGGCTTTTATGCTGCGCAGAAAGAAGCCATTTCTAATGCAAAAATTGTCTTGTATCCAAATAAAATAATTTATTCTGACTTTTAAGATATAAAAGTAGAATCCGAAAAGGTTTCGTTTTATTGCTTGTCAGTTTTTGGGGATTAGTTGCACTTAGGCTGCTGCACTTTCAAGTTATTTTATGCTCTTTTGTGAACAATTTATTTGAAATTTAATCTTTTATCACTTTCTCAAAAAAGAGACTGCAACGCACGCCACTAAAAATGTTTGTTATGGGCGATATTTTATGTGTTCGCAAATGTAAAAATTGGTTCCAAAAATTTCGATCTGGAAATTTTGATTTAAAAAATTGCTCTGGAAAATGCACAAAGTTGGATGCCGCCAAACTGACTGCTGAAAATCGAAAGTAATTTAATAGCAACTATTGAAAAAATATCGATCAATCTTGGATACTTGTGGTCGAGTGTTCAAAGAAATATGCAAAAAATAGGAAAGGCGCGAAAACAAGAAAGATGAGTGCCGAACGAGCCAAGCGAAGAGAACAA
The DNA here is from genome assembly GCA_008973525.1 of Stenopsyche tienmushanensis. Lineage (NCBI taxonomy): Eukaryota > Metazoa > Arthropoda > Insecta > Trichoptera > Stenopsychidae > Stenopsyche > Stenopsyche tienmushanensis. The sequence continues at coordinate 466,717 of WACJ01000009.1, read as the reverse complement.
CTTCTAAAAATGGAATCCGAAACGCCGTTTTTAAGCAACTTAATAACTGGAGATGATAAATGGGTTTTTTACTTTAATTATGGATGCGAAAATCAATGGCTATCGAAGAGTCAGATAACAAAACCAACCCCTTTGCAATCTTACATCCGGAACGTGGGAGCATTCTTCATATTTTTTTAATTATAACTAGACATCATTAGTTATATAATCCTGACAAAATTACGGATCTTATTAGGCTTTCATTTTTTGTATCGTTATAATTGCTTCTTCATTAAAGTTATAGCAAAAGATGACAACCTCTTAGCATTTTCCAATTCATAAAGATGTCAAAATCTTATTTGAAACATTTATTACATTTTTTTCTAAATCCGTGTTATATTAACTATCTATTCCATTTATTTCACAATTAAATAACATTTTTATACGAGACTCTTTACTTCGTTATTTTAAGCTCGTATTTTTAATTTACCAATGGATATCTGCTCGTGTTTGGTCTGGACATTTTTAGATCATCAAAAAAAACAACAATTAAAAACAAGATATAAAAGTTAGTGGGTGAATAAATTGTATGGCGAATTATTTATTTATAAAAGTTCGTTTTCGTTTTGGTACAAGCCCACCCTAATTACCTGACCTGGTCTAAAAACAATATATATAATATAAATAGTCAGATTGATTTAATTTTAGCTTAAGTATATGTGGATACTAATGGGTAGTTATTACTTATGACGTCCATAATCATCTGACAAAATTGGGCTACATCAATCGTTCAGATGTGTGGCTTCCATATGAACTGACTAACTCAAATAAACTTCAGCGTATTTCAATATGCGATCTTCTTCTCCAACGACATAATAGCCAACCTTTTTTGAAGAATTTTGTTATTGAAGATGAAAGTTGGATACTCTATGAGAATAACCAACGTAAACGGTCTTGGACCAAGGGTACAGAAGCTTTAACTGTAGCTAAACCTGGCCTACATCCAAGTATTAAGGGGTAGTTTATTATGAGCTACTTCAGCAAGATGAAACGATTAATTCAACAAAGTATTGTTTCCGACTAGACAATCTAAAGGATGCAATTACTAGAAAACGGCAAGAATTAGCGAACAAACGAGCCGTTGTTTTTCATCACGATAACGCCAGGCCTCGTGTGTCTTTGCACATCTGAAATAAATTATTATCATTTGACTGGGATGCTTTACCTCATCCTCCATACTCTCCGAATATTGCCCCTTTAGATTATTATTTATTTCTTTCATTAAAAATTTTAGTTCAAAAAATGATATAAAAATGTACCTTGATCAATATTTAGCCAAAAAACCTAGGAAATTTTGGCAAGAAGGCATTATGAGGCTTTCGGAGAGATGGAGAAAGGTAATAGAACAGAATGAATCATATATTGTTCAATAAATTTTGATGTAATACAAATTATTGTTTGTTTTTTTCTTAATATGAAAACGAAAGAAACTTATGGGACGACCTAATATAAACCAATCAATGGACAAAGTCGCCATAAAATAAATCTTAAGATTCAAACCTTGACAACACAAAAAATATAAAACGCTGATATTTTAAAAAGTCATGATATTTTTAAAAATTCAAACAGTTTGCCTAATTTCTCTCAATCCTAATTAATTGGGTTAATATTTACAATTACATTGTCATCAATTACCTCAAAGCTTTTGATAATAATTTTCCATTCTTTTGATTGATTTTATTAAAAATTCCAAAAAAACCATCAGTTTTTTCGTAACAATTCGCAACAAAAATGGTTGATTAGGGGTTTTCAAAGGATATGTGATCATCCTTTGATGATATTGTATTTTTATTGTGGGGGAGAGAAAACGCTATTGTCTATAAGATAATCCAATTCAATATTTATTAACGAACATCCAGTGTGAAGGGTGTTCTGCGAGAAAACTATATCAGGACCAATCGATCGAGCTATTTTCATAACAAAAATGCTACCGTTCCTATCTATAAAATAAATAAGAATTTTCCCTCGGCAAATATAAAGGATGCCAGAAGTGATTTTTGGGTGTGTGTCAAAAACGAAACAGGACGAGTAAAACGTATCTCTCTACCTGAGATCTTGAGCAGGAAAAAATGCCGAGTGATGATGTCGTTGCCGAGTGATAACGTCATTTTTCCTCGTCTCATCTTTTCAAAACGAGGAAGTGAAAATACATTCAATAGCTTTTATGCTAAGGGGACGTATAAAACTGAGAGGCAAAGCCTTTTTGCTTCGTCACTTAGCGTCACGTACACTTTATTCTACGAGTATAATATTATCTAAGAATGATTAATATACACGCACAAACGTATAATAATGTTTCGTGTCCTGAAATGAAGCGAGAGGGTGAAATCCTGCCGAGAGTGCTCTCATATACATTTTCCTTATTTTCCTATTTTTTTGCTTTTTTTTCTTCATTTTACAGAAAGTATATGGCAGAAAATGCATTAAAGCCCCTTACCCGCCATGACCTGAAGCTTGCAACCTCATCACTATTACGTTCGTTTTACTATTTTGAACAGCCACATCACAATTTTGAACTGTTTAGATTTTCCTAATGGTATTTACAACCCTTCTTAATTCAAAAACACAAATTTTGTATATGGATATAGCGCTTGTAACCAATTTGTAGTCGAACTAGACAAAATGAAACGTTTTATTTGAGTGCATCTCAATCCATTTACATAAAAATATTAAACAGTTACATTTTTCTTTTCAATTTCAATATCGTTTAATTTAATATTAAAAGTGGTATAAAAATAGTACACTATCATAAAAAGATATGGACATATATAAAAGGACAGACATACTAACATACAGCCAGCCGGTTAATATAACAATTTCCGATGTTTAAATAAATCTTATGAAACATTTATTCCAAGTTAAAAAAAGACTTTCGACAGAGTGTTAAAAGTCAAAAACGCCAAATCCACATCAATTTTCTGACATTATAAAACCAAGTTTAATATTCAACATAATATTTTGATCAAATTGTGGCATTAATCTGGTGATGAACTTGTTGCTTGCTGTAAGAAAGTGGACCTTGTCGGAGCATCTTAGATGCTTACGTGAACTTTGTTATAAGCTTACATTTTAATTTTACAAGCTCCCAAACATCCAAACTATGACCCGGCTATATATTCACTTTCTCATGACCAGTCACTGTTCCAATTTATTAATGAACTTATTTCTTAATCAAACATGGGCATTATTTTTGTTATTAAATATTATTTCGAATGCAAATAGAAAATATTTTGATTATTTTCAGGATTTACTATTTAGTATAGAACCGTAAGTGTGACCTTGAATAAATATGTAGAAATGACTGGTCATGAAAGTCTCGCATCTGGGTGAATTTCTTTCTCCTCCGTTTTGGGGTATTCACTTTGGCAAGTGACAAGATTCATTTTTATTCAAATACCTTGCAAAAAATCAAAAAGATCCTCTAAGACCGGTGACGAAAACCGAGGAGCCGATCACCCTTTATTAGTATCAATTTATGGTTATTGTGTAATACATTTTTTTAAAGATCCAATATTTGACATCTCATGACGTATATATTATAATATTATTCATATTTTATTCTCTCGGAAATATATATTGACCAATTTGTGAAATTTTAACGAGGCTGATGCTAAGGGATAAACGTTATTTAAAATTTAAAAATACAATTTTTAAAATACAAATCTTCGAGTGGCATATAAGAGTTATAAAATTAGATTTATTGAACATTGGTTTTACGACCTTGTTTTTCCATGTATGTAGAGAATTATTTTATTTGGCGGAATAGCGCACAAATTACATTCGTTTCGGAAAAAGTTATGCGAAAATTATGGAAAAAAACTTAAAAAGTTTTTTATAGCTGCCAAAACTAGATTCCCGACATATTCCATCGTAGCTTTTCAATACTTTTCGCCATTTCCCCGGCGCAGGGCAATCAGCTAAAAGGTGCACCGTGTCGCCTTCCACCCTACCTTGTCTTTGCCATAAGATTAGGGGTAATAAAACTTTTTGAGGAGTCGCTCTCTACGAAAAATACTTCACTCTAACAATTTTATTTTGGAGCATATTCGTAAAATAAGAAAGCATAACAGCCTCGCCAATGCAGACCATTGAAGCTGCCTGGCAACCAATTTCAAAGATGCACATCTCCGATAAAGCACATCAACATATGAGCAGATTTTTAATATCTTATCTGACTTGGAGTCTATCCTCTACGTACTTCAATAGCACTTTTAAAAGCCAGAAGACGTATTATATATCACGAATGCATCTTTCACTATATTTAACACTAGGTTTACCGAATTATTTTAATACCTAAATACCAATACTTTTCAAATTGACGTGTAAAATAACACGAAGTTTCTTTAAAAAATCAATTGGTTAAATTCTAAATCAATTTGATTGGGTTGGTTAAATCAATAACAATATAAAATTCAATAAATGCACAAACATAGTGAATTCTATTTCAAAAAATCGATTATAACTAAATATAAAACTTTAGCAGAAAAATAGAAATTGGATATCATCTTAATTCCGGCAAGTAGAAGTTCAAGTGCATTCGTAAAAACATTTAAATATGTTCGTATAGTAAGATTGGCTATTGTCCATAAATTTACTACATATTTCAAATATTAGGATAAATTGTGTTTAGATCGTTATTTAAAAATTAATAGTGTATATGGCGAACATGCTATCAGTATAAAGACTGTCCAGAAATGGTTAAAAAAATTGAAGTTGAAGAAAGCAACATATATGATGAACACCGTCCATGACGTCCTGTTAATTTTGATAATGACGTTCTTAAAAAAATTTGGAGTCAAAGCCAAAAACAGTGAATCAGATGAATTCATCTCATGGAAAATACCCAAGCTTACACTATTTAAAATGTCCAAGCTTACACAAATGTGCGCACGGACTTTTGGACTGACCTGATAATTTTGCTCATGAAGTTCAAATTCCGTTATATTGAAGGGTGCGGTTTCTTCTGGTGGATGTGATTCACAATCACACACATATATTATTCTTATTGTATCAAATCTGAAAACCATATCAATAATTACCTCCATATGTAAAATTCACGTAATTTCCATATGGTAATGTGTCACTTGGTAACAAAAAGATTGCTCTCATACACATTCTCCTTGAATTTTTAGCAAAAAACTGTTCTAATTTTTTTAGCATGAAGTCTTCAAGTATGTTAACAAAACCAAAAACTATACAAAATAACCTTATATTACATGGAAGACGACAAACAGCGACTGTCTGTATTAGGGGATCATTTAATATCGATCTCACTTCCTGCGCTGGTGCATGGTATGTTCCGGGTTACCCCGGACTAGCCACACAGAAAGTGTCTTCCACTGATCTTTGGACTCCAGTAGGAAGACCAGCTTCAGACTAAGTACAACTGAAGATGCGATGCAGGAGGAAGGACAAAGGTTAAGCTAAATTCAAGGAATACTATTGCGGGTTCACTGCCAACGCGAGTCTAATCTCAGTTTGAAGGGGGCTGCAGCAGATGATGGACAGATTTCCCATGCTACTCCTATTGGTTCGGTAATTTGTAGTATCAAGCCACGGAGATGAGCCTTTGACACAGTTTCCACCATCTACTGCAATTGGCTGTTCCATATACCCCTTAATGGGTACGCAGCACAGGGTGACCTGCGCACCCAACTCATGTTAGCCGGGCTACCCCAGTTGCGCTTAATGAGCAAACCGACGAGGCTACTTTCACGCATCTCCACTCGACATCATTACCTCAGGGGTTCGTAAAAAGATTGAAAATCGGTACTATTTGATGTGATGATCATTAAAACTTGTCATCATGCTGATTTATTTTTATTTCCATCCCATTCGTCTATCTATGAGCGACTGACTTGACAAAATAATGATGTAATGTAACATATAACCTTATCATAACTAGTCTATATATAGTAAACAATGACGAACTCTAAAGTCTAATTATTATGACATCAGAGTACCGAAGGAAAAAAGAAGAAATATATATATATATAGTGGATTACTAAATTTTACTCTTCACTTAAAACGTATTAGCACCACTCGATTTCATAGTTATACGAATTTAAAGTGTGTTTAATATCCAAAGTATAATTATTAATATGAAAATGCCTATTTTTCCTTCTTATGGTTGACGATCGCTGACTTAGTTGTATCTGTGTATACAATACGGCTCGCTGCTAGGACGCTTGCCTACATCATACTTCTCCCTATAACTTTTCCTCGCTTCCTGTATATTTTCATTCCGTAAATGTGGCTCACGCATTTACGCCTCTTACTCGTGTCATGATAATTTTCTTCGGGAAAAATCTAGTCACTCTTATTTTTAATAAATGCCCTTTTACGGTCGCTTTTCGTCTGCATTTTTTTTTATTTTGCATGCAACCCCAAGCCAATTATTTATGAAAAGTTTCAACCACCACACATTCATCCTGTAAAATAGAGTACATTATACTATCCATCCTATTTTCAGGTGACTGACACAAGGGATCCTATCAATTTTTATTACGCTTTCATCTCGTGTAAAATCCAAATATAGCAAAATTATATTATACCAAGCGAAGAAATTGAAACAGAAATGGACGCATGCTTTTATATTTCATTAATCTTTATTGATTTATTTTCCCTTTAAATGCAATATTCATTTTTAACAGTAGCTTATGATATGAAATTTTGTTATACTTCTTCTTAACACTTTGCTTGCGAAGGTGTTTGGATCACCGTGTATTAAACGCCCAATAAAAAACATGTATTGTATTACAATATATAATTCAGCCTAGTATTGTATATTAGCCACTTAAAACTTATGCTATAAATACATTTTAAGATCTAATTAAAAAGAAATATGCATAAAAACTTCAATGCAAATGCAAATGCAATATTACCATTAGATCACGCACTTCTACACAAAGAACGTATGATATAAGCACTATGTTTTAAATAATCTGTATCATTCCTAGTGAATGGAACCATTATTCATCGTAACAAAGATATCACAGACTGAATACATGCATGTTAACAATGAAGGGATTAAATTTAAATCTATGCAATAAATATTTATTGTATCACTGAAACGCATTCAATAGTTCGAAATAAAAATAGATAGCTCAAATATAATATTTACGCGATACCATACGGTCACACTGGTTTATATAGGGGTTGTATTATCAAATACTATAAAGCATGGCCTAAAAATAAACCAGATAATATATATATTTAAGAATATAATTTACCACCAACAAAATGGTTAGTAACATTACTCAATAAGTTCGTAGGATATATTTTTTTACTTTAAACTTTGTTCTTCTTTGTTTAGGGTTGTCTTTTCGCAATTCATTTGAAAAATCCTATGAGCTTATTGATTGATGTATTATTAATAAAGCTGATTTAATACTGGTTCCTTATCATAAAGAATTTGTATCCCTTTATCCTTAAAAAAAATCTTCCGTTGAGATTAAGCATATGAAAAATTGAAAGGAGAGATAATTAATTACTTTGAGATTAAATTTTGATTTAAATTAATCTTAATTTATTTACTCAACCCTTCTGTCAATGAATGTTTCTATTACCTCCACTCATTTACGCTTTTATGACATGTTTAAAATACCTGGGTATGCTGTTGACAAACTGCCTCCTCGTATTTCTTACATACAATTCAGCCCAAAATTCAGAATATTGTAGAAAAAAGCTGCCTATTTATCCCCGATGCACAAAAGAACAGTTTTCCAGCAAAGAGAGCAAGCCATGTGCCAACAAACCAGCAACTCTAGCTTTGTATAAACAGAGCTAACTTCGTTTTTAAGCTATTTTTAGCTCAAAAACGGAACTAGAGATACCACCCGCTTACCAGCACTTGCTTGCTCTACTAACTTGAAAACCAACCTCTAATGCACTGGGAATTAGTCTGTCGTTTGTATATATATATATATATATATTAGAGTTTTTCAGTTTTTCATATTTATATATATATATATATTCCCCAAGCATCTGCTCCATAGCATCAACATCTCCCTTATGCTTGTTGTAAAATAACATCACCTGCGATTTTTGGACTTCTTTAGTAACTATGGTATTATAATAGACAGGTAACAATGGAATAGCAGCTTTTGATTTTTTCGGAACAGAGCTACAACATTGTCTGTAAATCTGAAAACGGATGAATTTATTAAACGATGATATTCTAGCAAAAATTATTTGGGAGCAATCTTTTTTATTTCGGCGGATAGTTCCAACTTTTTTAGGTAAGTTGACTACTCTCTGGCCTCCTTCTTTTCCAGTATACAGAATATCTTTAAATTGATATTTAATTCCTGAGTCACAGACTCACTATCTGGTTTTTACGTGGTGTAAAACAAATTTCTGCAGCACATGTAAAAGAAAAATATCATACTAAATATAGGTTTTTACAAACATATTATGAGAAAAAATACATATCATCATGAGAAATATCTTATATAGCGAAAGGGTAAAAATTTTCTTACGAAACGTGATTTCTCGTAAAAAATCTATGAAAAATAATCTAAGTCTGGCTAGATCACTTTCATTGACTCTAGGTGTGTAAATAGAAATATCCTTTTTTCTCAAAACTTTTTTAATTCTAAATTATGTAAAACCCTTCAATGAACCAAGTCAGAGAGATTTGGCAAAATCTATACATAGCTTCTTTAAAAAAAACTCATCGCAAAAGCAAAATGTTCTAGTCTGATCATCTTATTGACAGAAGGGTTGAATTTATCAGTAACTCATTTAATGGCAAAGATGATGCAATTCTTTTGGTTTTTTTCGGCAAGCCTATCGTGAATCACTTCAAATTCACTTTAGTCCTAAAACCATGTTCTCTTCGCATGGAATTCAATTTCAAAATGCATATTTTTTTAGATTGATTTTGTCCAAAACGAATTTCATTTCTGTGTACTCTTTTTATACAGCCAGTCACTGCCTTTCGAATGGCTTATGCAAATATTTGTTTTGTGGCTGAAACACGTATTTTGATTATTTAATCGAAATAAAAATTATTTTCATGCAAAAATATGTTTTTACGCGACAGCATAAATTTCCACCAAAACAATAACTCTATGCAGAGCAATCTTGAAAAAACATAAGCGGGAGATACTGACCTAGATATAAAATGGGGTGCTATCAAATCTTTCCATTTCGAATTGCTTGTCACACCTTCCGAGTGTACTTTCAAAGGGTTAACCGGCAGAAGATTCCGCCGGGGGTGGGTGATGGTCTTTTAAAGGTAAGGGTGGAAAATGCGTACAACGACTTGGGGGCACATCCGCCTAATTTTTTATAAATTCGCGTTTAAAAGCTATAAAATACGAACCCCGAGCGGTAAAACGATTCTCAAAGTCCTTCCTTTTATACTTAACAACAAAAGTCATTCAGATTCATAAATCGCACAATTAAAACTTCTGACACTCGAAAGCCATTCATTCGCATACAAAATAAAAACTGTCTACTGAGGGATTATTAAAACGAGACAATTCCACTGCATAAACAAACTTTTGCCTTAATTAGCATTTTGATTTCGAATTACATCCAATTAATAATTCATTCTTGTCTTAAAATATTGTTTATTTCACTTTTTAAACTCGTTTAATAAAGTAGAGCTAGGAGAGCAAGCAAAAACGATTACATCGCCGCAAGGCTTAATAATCACAATAAACATTTATAGAACTCAGACACACAATGGTTAGTCGGACATAATTTTAAAGCATCTTTTTAGCGTTATTTCATACAATAAATACAATTTATAATATTAAATTTCATGATTTCTTAAAATAACTCTAAATGAAATTAGAAATTAATTTACAAAGGATAACATCCAATTCAGCCCTCAATACAACCATGGAATCTTGTCATCTGACACAATATAGTCTTTCATATTTCAAAAATAATTGGCAGATAAAATAAGAGTATGAGGGAATTTTAGAACGCTGAATTATTTTAATATAACTCCGCTGGGTTGCATCTCAATTTTATTTACAAAAAAAATGTTTGCATTTTGAATTTGAAAGTCGGATGCATTATATCATATAATTAGATGCGCATGAACTTTTGGACTGACCTGATATATCATATAATTAGATAGATAGAGATCGATATCAAGACCAAAAAGTATTCAGGATAATCAACATATTCATCTTGATTATTTTCTCTTTAAAGTCTTTCAAATATTCTATATTTTTTATTAAAATAGCTGCAAAAATATTACTCAACACTCTCACCTGAGTGACCCGCAGAATAAGTGTTCACAAATAAAACTATGAGATATAGATGATACTTTTTTTTTCTTTCATGAACGGATATTATACAAACTATTCCCATATTATAATATTTTTAAACCTAAACAAATATTATAAAAAATCTCAAATAAGGTTATTTTAATGATAAAAATATATTTTAGTGAATCTTTTTTCAATTTTATATAAAAATTAAATCTCAAGCAGAGAAAAACCTAATTGGGTCATATTTTCATACAATCATAATTCCGCGTCAAATAATAATTCAAGCGTAGAATAGAAAGACTCTCATCTCTAAATAACTATTTATTCCACTCGAGAGAGAGAGATCTGGCTGCAGGAAGGACGACCTCCCACAGCCAAGGCTAATCGACGATTCTTCCGACTCCCGCCTCCTGCGCATCACTACCCAACTGGCAACGGTGATCGCGCAAGAAGCGATCCGTCGGTATGCAGGTGCAATGTCTCCATAGGGCCACAAGAGATGGCGCTATTAAAATTACACATTGCACCTGAAGAGAGACAGAAGATATCGCTGTTAATCTGGCAAATTAAATCTGCTCAGATTAACCACGCTACAATAACTTAAAACATTTTATTATTTATTTTATTATATTTTTGAATTTACTCCTTTAGTTTATTAAACGAAAGGATACTTGATGCATATCGACTGAAAGTTTGGAATTCCCAGCTTGGAATATATAACACTAGGAAACAAATTTAAACCTGGAAGTCCGAGTTTGCGTACAAAGTAAGTATTATATATATGAAGAGACAAGCCAAACAAAATACATAATAATGACTTAAGATTGCTAGCTAAAATTTGGGTGAATAACAATATTATCTGAAGCATTGATCTAACAGAACTATTAACAGGATGAACAAAGAGCAAAGATTACAGTATTAGTGTCAGATGAATGCAATCAAACAAATTCTGCATATGAATGGAACATATTCAATCAATCAAACTCTCTTTCGCATAAGACGTCTACCGAACCGAAAAAAACCAATATTTTCATATCGGTTTAGTTCCGGTTTTCGTTCCGGCAAAAATAATGGTTTGAACGATTATCGATTCTATTTTTTATCATTAGAATCAAGAAATCTAGTTACAATATTAAAATTTGATCAATATTTAATTTATCAATTGAAATTAAATTTCTTTTTGATAACAGAAGATGAAATAACAGAAATATAATAACAATGAAAAATACCATATTGGCGAATTGGAACTAAAACTTTAAAAGGTTATATGGAAAGATAATACGAATCATGTTATTTGAATTAATATGAAGAAAAATAATTAAATAATTAATTCTATAATATCATCCGGAGTCAACTATGAGATGAGTATATTTTGCGTTCAATTAAATCCCTCATTTCAACCCCTGCGATGCTTTACAGTCAATAAAATAGATCTGGGTACTCAGGCTTTTCCTTCGTTATCTTCAATTATATTCGCGAAGATTTGGTGTCGTATGCGTGGGTATTATGTTAAACAATCGTAGCAAGAGCCCATTCTGCTCGTTTTAAAATTTTGACGGGATTGTTCACGTCGGAGCATATCTCCGTATGTACTCGCACAAAGCCATGAGCTGTATGAATAAGTTGCTTGTATTTTTGGTTCAGTTCATTTCTGCAAAGGCTATTTGCTGCTCACTTCGCTTATCATGATACATCGTGATCATATATAATGGGGAGGATGTTTACCCTGGTAGGTGGAGAACAATCGCCTTTCGATGCGCAAAGAAGACAAAAGTGTGGAGGTAAGTGGATATGTGGGTGTTGTAGGGGTAGAAATTTGTAGAATAGGAAGTGAGGCCTTTCATATGTATCCATCAGGGGATTACCAGTAGAAAAAAAACATCTTTAAAATCAATATTCTTTGTGCAAGCATTGCACTGCTGTTTCCTTTGTATTATGCCTTGTATATTCCTTGTCATCCATGGAACGGCAATGAGCCATGGCACTTTATTTAAACAGAACAGCATTTTGCTCTACAGTGTGTCATTATAAGAGACATTGAATACATACATATATAATACATAATCAAGCTGGGGCATGCATTATCGTCTTTCGATGCACCATTTTCGAGAACGTTTTTAATTGTCACTATTAGCAGAGAGTGCAAATATAGCAAATTTATAGCAAAATAATTCAAGGAACTTTTTAACCTGCTTTTAATTAAAACACAAACATTTCACGGAGAAACTCTATGAATGTAAGTATTAACTAATTACAATTGTTTCCATTTTAAACTAGACTGTTGAATATTGAATAGCATTCCGAATCAGTTCTCTTCTCTCACCTTCGACATTCATATGGATTTATCTAATTTTTAGTAGACAACATCCATCTTCAATCCCTTTCAATTGCAACTGTATGTTAATCACTGTGCATCTTTCAAGTAAATCCATTTCATTTTTGATCAATCCAGCTACAGCTTTGAGTGAAAAAAGTGCTCATTTCACTTGCTCATATGAATTGAATTTTTCCTCCCCCATAAAATAATCTATATATATATCTGTAACGTGGGCGAGTCCTAGCTGAATATCAGGGCTCAGTTATCTTCGTCGTGGGCCGGTCTCTTTCTCTTCTTCTTCGGCTCCTTCGGCGTGTGACAGTATCCTCAGGGCGAGTTTCTTGACGACCCACGACTCATTCATTAAATTGGCGAGGATTCAATAGAAGGGGAGCTGGGAATAGATGGATCTCAAGTCGATGAACTTCAAAGACAATGTCTTCTCTTTAACATCTTTTTTGTCCCCACTTCGGACAGGCTGCGGCTGCGAGGCGTTGAAGACCTAATTGAGACTCGGAACTAGGCTCGAAGAAGGTCGAAGCTCGGAGCGGGAAAGATCGGTTCGGAACTGAACCGAAGTCATATGGTTGTTAAGATACGTGAATTGTTTAATCGGAATTTGCTTGTGATTTTGTCCGTGAGAACGTTTTGGAGTGAGTCATACAACCGAGTATCATCACTCTTGTAAAAATTCTTCCCTTAAAAGGGAAATCGACAAGCTTGCGCGGTAGCCTCGTCTCTTATGTTGGTGATTTTCCAATCAGTTTTCTCTCCACGTTACAAATATAAAAAAATGTAATTTGAAGGAGTTAAAAGGGGTATAATGTGTGAATACATTTAATTAAATCTATATAAACATATTATGGCTATTAAATAACGAGGCCGAACTTGCATGGATTGAATTAAAAGCCATACATTGTAAGTGGATGCTAAAAATGTTTCTAAATTGCTTCAGATCAACCATCATGAATCATTCAGTACAATACTGAAATTAAGCGGCAGTCAAAACACTCCAAAATGTCATCGTTCCAAGTCATTTAGATTTGGGTCTGTTTTTATGCGATAGATACGTTCCACGGGGATTCGCATATAAAAAAATACTTGAACTACATAGAAAACTGAGGGATCGGTTCCATCATTTAACCGCATAACGTAAAAACCGCATAACTTAAAATAAATGTGATAGAATGTACCAGAAATCGCATAAAAAAGATTTATAAAAAAATAATATAAATAAAAACACAATATAATTTCGTCATCCTTTTTTGGTTCTCCCAGGTTGAGATTTGCCCATCTTGGTAGGATTTTATCCATTCGCCAAATAATCCGAAATTGCCAGTTTCTTATCAAGAGACTGGCAATTTTTCCCTATACATACTCACACTTTAACGGTGGTAACTTGCAGTAGTATTAATTATATTTTTTATGTGCATTCGCATAAAAAAGCTTTGTCCTCTATAGAAAAATGAGTGATAGTTTCCATTACTTTTAAAAACCGCATAACTTTAAAATCGCATAAAAAAGATCCGCATAAAAACAAACCCAAGTATATTTGTTACACGTTTTAATGTAGTTTTAATTAAGTGAGCTTTTGATAAAGCAAAAATAAACCATCAGTATTACATTTGTAAAGTTCTAGAAATTTTACATAGTTAAATCCAAAGTGAGATGCCACAATTAAAAAAAAATATATCCTTATTATATAAGGCACCAGCTCACTTATACCCTTAATAAAGCAGCTTTTGTTCGTAAAAGCAACATTGTGCTTGAATATCCTTCCTTTTTACCAAACATAGCTCTATGCATCATTATTCTAATGCCGAAATGCATTGATACAGGAAGAAACTGTACTGTATAGGGCGAAGGGGAGGTAGAAATAAAAAAGTAGAATAAAAAATCTTCTTCGGGACAAATCAAAGTCAACCTGAAGATGGAGAGTCTTGTTTTAAAATATTGTTGCTACATCCTAACAGATAGTTGGAACTCTTCAGATATGTTAACTTAGATGTGTGTGAAAAAATCAGTAAGTTCCAGTAACGCGGTAGAACCTGATGTAGGAGACTTTGTGGAAGCAATAGCACAAATTTTTATATGTGCTGAATGCAACGAAAAAGAGGAAATAATTAAAGAATAATCTGCCTTGGAAAACAAGATCGAGAAGACAAAGAAGAGATTTGCCCAGGGGGGAGATATTGGTCCTACGCATTCTGAAGACTTTCAGTAGAGTATAATTCAAAGCAATTTATATATCTTAAGAGTATTTGCGATTTAGCAGCTTCTTAAATAAGAGCTAGTTTTAAGCAAAAATCGATAATTATTTTTTTGGTAAACGTTATGTTTTTTATATATATAATGTACAAATTATTCATACTTTCTGTTTTTCCCTGTCAATAATCATTATTTTCAATTATCCGAATTTTCGTTATCCGTTACTTTCATCTCCAATTAGGTCCGGATAATCGAAGTTCTACTGTAATTAAAAACGGTCTTAAGAACTGTTGAACTCAATTCGAGTGCTCCAAAAATGATATATACTTTAAAATCTATTAGGAATGCCCTGTTTAATATATTATGAATTTTTAAGTCACTTTTTAATATATTTTTACCGCTTCTAAGTCAAAAAGCCTGCATATAAAAATCAATGACCCAAATATAACAAAGCTTTTCATCCCGCTTTTTTTTTGCTTCCCGTCCTCAAGTGATGATCTAAACGACATCAATCATAGTAGGGATGGCGATCACTAGCAGAGAGACAAATGAATGGGATTCTCCCATTGTCCCGATAGTCGGTTGGCTGTAAAAAGGCGAGTGGGCAGTCTGACGATGTATCATAACAAGTGGCCCCTAGGCAGCGCTAAATAAAGCGTCCCGCCCGGCAGGTGTAACGGCCGTTATGCGCCGTTATACGCTCGTTATATGGTCAGTGTAACGGCGAGGATTAGCGGCGGCCCGTTGTCTACTTCTCTCCGCCGGCGACCCTAATTCTCCCCTGCATAAAGCGCCTCCCAAATAATTACGCCCCTGTAAACCTGGTCCTTAGCATCGTCCGACTCTAAAGCTGCAACACTAAAACAAAAAGCACTTCAAATTGTGCTTAAATCTCTTCTACGATTGATCCGTGGTATTATGTTTCACACCATTTTAGCAAAAATAAATCCTTTTGATTTATTTTGAGAATTAATCTCATGCTACGAAAACCATTTCACATTAATTCAAGAAATATGCAGACAAACATACTTTCAAATATAAATTTAAACGAACATATATCTGTCTGTTCATCGGTTTTTATATGCAATTTAGTCCATTTTGAAAAATATTTTTTCTTTTTATGTTTAACAATATTCAATAAATTCAATATTTATTTGTATGTCTGTCTGTTCAAGCAATCGAATTGATCTCATCATATCTTGACTAAATTGATTTTATATTCTATTATTGTAATTATAAGTATTATCGATATTTTGACATTGTTAAAAAATGTGATTACTAACTATATCTTCCTTTGATTTGAGCTAAACATGTATTTAAATTACGTATTAATCTCAAAAAGTGAATCATATTTTAATAGATTTATTCGTTGTGTTCCTACAAAATAAACAGACAAGCAAACCATTGATTTAATTTACTTAAAACAACTAAACCTGTATCTAAACGGAACCGATAACCGATAAAACCATTATTTTTGTCGGAACGAAAACCGTAACCGAACTAATATAAATTTAGGGACGTAACCGAAACCAAACCCGAAATAATTTAAAAAAATGGTTCGAAGCCTTGATAATATAATATTAGGTTGTCCCGAAAGAAATCCATTAATTTCGCACAATCTTCTTTGAGTTCAGTTTGTGTCCAGACACGACGAACGAAATATCTGTTTAATTATATTTTTGTATGGTTTCTCAGTTTTATTGTATTATTAAGGATAAACATGGCGAAGCCCGAAAACAACGAAGAATATATTCGACATTATATGCTGATTTTCCTTGCTTAAAGCTTGAACGCGATAAATAACATCAATTAAACTCCTGATGAAAAAATGAAAAAATCCTAACCATAAACAGTTGTAAACCGAAAAAGTCGTTGACGAAATTATGAAAGTCAACGAAAGAGTTAATCAATATCTATGCTACAAAGAACTTACCGAGCATACGACAGGACAATGTGTTTTTGATTATATTTAATTCATATTTAGAAGAATTTAAAATATCATGGGAGTTATGTGTAGGAATTTGTATAGATGATGCTCCTTCAATGGTAGGCTAAATCAAAGGATTTGTTGCCCTTGCAAAGATAAGAAACCCTAATATTATAAGTACGCATTGTTTTTTACATAGATAATCTTTAGTTTCGAAAACAATAATGTACTAGATCAAGTTATAAATATGGTAAATTTCATAAAATCAAGACCTTTAAAAACACGCATGTTTAAAAATCTCTGAATTTCTATGGAAGCTAAGATGGAGTATTTGCTTTTTCACAATGATGTCATGTGGTATTCTAGGGGCTAAGTTTTATGTCGAATCTTAGAATTTAAGAATGGATTGTTAATATTTTTTTTCGAAATGAAGGTGTGAATGATTTTATAAAACGTCTTCAGAATATTGATTGATGTGCTAAAATTCAAGGAAAAACGAAAATTTTTTGACATCCAATGACTCAATGAGATTTTATATTAACTAGAAAAAATTGGAAAAGTAATAGATTTCTTTCGGGATAGCCCGATATTTCTGATTGTTGGCAAACCCATTATTTCAGATAAGATATGTTAATTGAGCTTAATTTTTTTGCCCGAGGTAATCAATAGTTAAATCGGTCCTGAAATAGAAGATTAGAAATCTTTCATTAAAAAAAGTTAATTAATCGATCACATGTAGCAACTACAATTATATAATTATATCAAAATATTTCAAAATTTACGTAAATGAATTTGAATTTGAGACACCATAATTAAAACAATCCAAGACATCAAATGACGACATATGTTTGATATTTAATATGATATAACATTATAACCAATGTAATAGATCTGCCATCAGTTTATTAAAAGCATAAGTAAATAGTATTTAATCTATTTATGGTTCTTTGTGTTTGTCTAAGCATCCCTTTTGAGTGACGGAAGTTTTCACGAAAATTCATCCTATTCATTTGCTGGAGAGCTTTAATACCGTTATATAGCGTTAATTAAATTGATGATATTTTAAACATATGCTAATTAATCATTTTGTAATTATTTGAAGTGTCGTGAGTGGGTGAAAGTATCACATAAGAGATTGAATTGCCCGCACGCTAGCGGCAAAGACAAGATCTCTCCTGGTCAACGATAAGGGCGCGGTTTCACCCCAATATCACATTTTCCAATGTTTTATTTATTAAGCGGAATAATTTGATTGTTCCTACGTCGAATATCGCTACAAATATTTGCAACCCTTTCAATTTTTGTCCCGAATCAAAATTTATTGGGGGGGCTGATTAAAATTTACGCACTTTGCTCGCGTTAGGACTCAATCCCAAGTTAGTCATAATATTTGATATTTTTATCCAAAACGGGTACGCAAACTGATAATGATTAATTTGCCTCAAAGGCATACTATACCAGTAATTAATTACTTTATATTTACAAAACACGACACGAATCCGCTATTTCACCTACTTTATTAACGAATGAACATTAACACCGGCGTATTAAATGTTAACAAAATCAATGCGCGCAATATGATCCTGCAGGATTTATTATTCCGATCGTAACCTGATCTATTGAACGGTGATTTTTATGTAAATATGAGTATACATAATCTTTATTTCGTATTTAATTCCGCTGTACGAAATTTCTATCCTAATATGAGGAATCAAGTATTGTTACAATGGGCTAGATTCTGAATGTTTATTATAAAGACTCCCATTTAAATCTAGATTATGGGGAAAAAATCACCATACAAAAAAATGAAAGATCAAAGATGCAGGTTTACTCTAATTTACAAGATCTGAATCTTTCCAAGAGTGAGCAATAATTAAAATATCATATAAAAATTATTACTGACTGCCATAAGTCAGTATATATAATTGGGATGATCTTTGAGATGCCAAGGGACCGCAAATACATGTTTGTAAATGAGCATGGACATTTATATTTTTAAAATACAAATAGGATCCAATTGGATCAAAAGGCACGTGCCACATTTTGGGAAACTCGTACAAATCTGTGTGGGGCTGAGAGCAAAGTTATATCACCATCGCCGGTTCATGCGATGCGAAAAGAAACTTTTCGAGAGACGCAGCTTCACGCATATAGATTTTGCTCCATTCACCATCTTCTGTGAAGCAAAAACTTTCACATCTCTGTTTGTATTAATAACTAATGAAGACAAATGTCTTCCATTAGCGAAGTGAGAAGTATTAGGTATCAGTCGAGGTACGGACTTTTTGTAATTCAGCGAAGCGATCTAATAAAGTGAATAAAATTGGCGGCGAAATCTTTCGACATAAAAAATTCCTGAGGAAAGTACGTCGTGTATTTTTAATTCTTACCTCCCTCAAAGGATTCATCGAGTCTATTTATGGTGAATCGAAATCTGAATATTGTGTATTTTTCAATAAAGATCAAGAGGGCGTCATTTTTCCGTTTAAGTTCGCAATGCCAAGAAGAAGAAGCTCGGCTATTTTTATCAGTCTAATCAGATCATCCTTCAAAACAGCCAATCCAAACAAATGGTTCGTTTTATCTGATACAAATAATCCAGGTTTAGTTTGATTTTCAGTTTCTGAAAAAATTGATTTACTAAAATAATTGATAGTCAGATATGCCCACTTATAAATAAATAACTATTTCTAAAGTCGCTCATAGATTCCAACCTAAAAATCTTATTCAAGCATTTGGGAAAAAATTGGGATATCACCACATTAAAATCCCTTTTTCCTGAAAAAAATCCGCTTATGTCCAATAATAAATTTGGCATCTTAACAAGATTGTGATATGATCAATTCTATAGGTGTGAAATCTGTCTACAGCATAATGCTCTACGAATCTATAATATTTACTCTAAAGCTAAAGCGTTTATTGACACATTACAAATATGGATAGATAACACAATAATTAACATATTTTCCTAAATTTAAAATATTAATATAAACATATTTCAATATAGTTGTACAAATGTATCATCTTATATTTAAAAAGATTTACGGAAATTGCCACAAATTTTATCGGCATTCGAACGGTAGGTAAATTGTATTTTTTGTACACTATATATTTACATTATAATAGATAAGTAGTAAAATTGATATGATCCATATATTTGATCATACTCTTCGTAGATTTGAATAAAAATATCTGCGTTTATTGAACACCCCATGTACATTTATCCTTACCTTTTATGGAGAGCAAAAAATCCATTTAAGCAATATTAATATTTCGCCAAGAATAATGCCTGTGAAAAGTGTGAGCTAAAGCTTTTCACAAAAGATTCTGACAGATGGATGAACACCTTGTGTCCATTCAAATTTCATAATATGCTCGGTTAAACGGAAAATCCCAATATTCCGAAACCATTCGACTTTTTTCACCCCCAAACCCTTCTTTTCTCACTATCCAAATATTGTTTCTCGCAAAAAAATATGCTTAATACTGTATGGGGTGCAATTTAAGTAATTTTAAGGTCAATATTGGATAAGCGGCTTAATTGAATTTAATCCCCCAATATGTCTGCGGCGCAGTTAATTTTGGAATATTTCGATACAACGGATTGTTGGTTTGCAAATGGGGCTCAATATTGTCTCGGCACAAACCAAAACAATGGCACTTCTACCGCTAATTTCCGTAATGTTTAGTAGAAACGCCAACAAAATCGTTCCAAACATCAAATTAATGGGTTTTCATGCAAAAATTATAATAATGGCAAAATCCTGCATAAAAATATACATAAATTTGTTCGAAAATAATCTATTTTATAACGCATAATGAACGTCATTGTTAACATTGACTATTATGGTGCAAATAGGCATTCGGATACAATTTACAAGTACTTCTTTATCTATATTTTTTCAAAATCTATGCTCCATCTCACATTTCATTACTTTCACAAAATATACATAATCATCCCATCTGTAATCGTATATTTTGCAGAACATGACGCAATGAATTCGATGACCCACATTGAATAAGGAGGCGCTCTAAGACCGTCATTCTGTCGTCAATGGATTGATAACGACCATAGATTATTTCAATAAGGGCGTACTGATGCGTTAACGGCTTTCATTACAACGAACATTTTAATAAATAACACCCTCAAGTATTTAATAATTTCATACTCTATGGTGAAATTCTGATAACGATTTCCGGGAAAATGCTAAATATTTCAGATTTGGGCCGAATTTACGGTGCTGCTCAAATATTCTCGATATGCTGAATGATTTAATTATAGGTCGAGCTCTTCAAAAAGCATCGACGTTTAAAGCGATCCCTCATTAATGAGGCAGCATTAAAATTATGGAATTATCATTATATTTTAATTTTTGTAGGATTTCAAAATCGTATTTATTTAATACCCTTAACTATTTGTCTGTCATATCAACACATATGATCATCCTGACTTATGTTATATTAACCTGATTCGTTTAATAAATAACTATTCTAATTCAGCTGTTATCATATACTCGAGAAAACAAAAATTATAATAATCCTCATATCACCGCCGAAATCTGGACGCTTGGAAACAGTGGCGTAACAACTAATTGGGGAGCTTAGGCGAGTAGGCAGTTAGGCAGTAACTGTCTAATCTATGTATACATATTTAGAGTACATGTATGTTTTTCAAATTGTAATATTGACCTTTCCCTACCGGTGATGTATTTACTACACCTCGACTCTAATAATGGGAATATTGACATGAAATATAATAGATACGGGGTTCAGATTTTGCTGCTGTTGGTGAGGCGTACGATTTCTGTTAGATAAAAATTTCAATCCCGAAATTTTCGGGATTACGTTTTCTAATCCCGGGATTTTTAAGTACCTAAAATTGTCCGGGATCCCGGGATCCCGGAATTGGAAAACCTAATCCCGAAAATTGGGATTGGATGTTGAAGCTGTGATGTTGCTGGACGAATGTATGGGAATAGACGGGCGACGAATGGAAAGACTCTCTTCGCTAAATAACTATTGATTCCACACGAGATGAAGAGAGAGAGAGAGATCTGGCTGGAGGAGGAACAACCTCCTGCAGCCAAGGCTAACCGACGACTCTCCCGACTCCCGCTTCCTGCGCGTCACTACCTAACCGGCAAAACAGTGCACGCGCAAGAAGCGATCGGTCGGTAAGCAGGTGCAATGTCTCCACAGGGCCACAAGAGATGACGCTGTTAAAATAACAAACTTAAATATATAAAATTACACTCTTCCTCCCTTAACATCGACCATCCGCGGTCGAACGTATACTTTATATAAAACAAATTTCCAAAAAATAGTAAATGTTTCACAGTTGTCCCTCTCTCTCAAAATATATCCAAATAGCTTGTAATACAATAACATAATAATAAGCAATAACATAATGTATACCAGATGTCCAAGTATTATAGTATAATAATAACGACCGAGTCATGTACTGCGTGGAAATTAATATCATTTTCTCGATTGATACTGGAGGGCAAGGTAAAGGGAAGACAAGGAGTCGGTAGAAAGCAAATGAGCTGGCTGTGCAACATTAGAGAGTGGACCGGAATAAGAAGAGTGGAGGAACTATTCCGAGCAGCGCAGGACAGAGAGGTCTTCGCCAGAGTGATCGCCAACGTCAGGGGGACCTGACACGGCACAGAAAGAAGAAGAAGAACAACAACATTTTTTACCTCATTTACATAATTCAACCATAAAATTACGATTAAGTTTATATATTTATTTCAAAATAAGTACCATTAGACAAATGCCATTGTCGCTGCCGTCACATGTCGCTATATTTTAATTACACGTTCAATCAACAATATTAACAATAAATACAAAAAAAACTCATACAGATGCCCCTACGTGCACGAAATTTTCTGGACAATCTTTCCCTAGATTTCCGTACTTGCGCGAAACTATAAGTTCCCTACATCACCGACTTTCATGGAATTCTCACACGTTGAGAACCCAGCCTGCGCCTCTCCGAGGATAGTGACACACACCAGCGCCTGGTGCTCACACAAAGCATCGTATCTATAATAATAACATCTAATACACAACAATTTCGTGCACCACGGTTCTCCGATGATCTTAATTTTCATGTACGAACAGGACAATTTAAAAAATCACGACTTTCCAAAAACAATAACGACATGATATACTACGTTGAAGCGACTACTCAAAAAATACAAAACGAAAGCGGCGGCAAAAGCATAAATTTCGGATTAAATTATTTATGATTTATTTTTTTTAAATAAGGATTTTTTCGGATCATTGCACTCACTTGATTGCTCATTGTTTTTCAACTGTATTTTATTTTTCAAATTTATTTCTTATTGTTAAACTTTTTTTTGTTTGCGTCCAAAATCACTTATATCCGACGCCAGCGCTCCAGCGCAGCAGTTTCCTGTGACGCGTCATCGACCAGGAATCTGCGCCTCCTATGGCAGGTCAACTTCTCCACGTGGTCGACGGTGCGCATGGCCTTTTAATGGCCATGGGTGTGCAACGTAACCTAACCTAACCTCAACGCCTCACGTTGCCGGCGCGCGTCGTTTTCGTCGCGTTCCATTCAATACCCTCCTAAACGTTACAACAGTGTAACGTTTAAGGCGAAGGTGCTCTCAGTGCAAAGTCCCCGGGCAGCTCCCCGCCTCCGCGTGCTCGTCGGGATGGCCGCACTTACACTGGTGTCAGAATCGACAGGTTGTAAACGCTGAGGGTTTTGAATGGAACGCGAAGAAAAAAACGCGCGCCGGCAACGTGAGGCGTTGAGGTTAGGATGGCGGAGAATCCATCAGCATTCAGCCTCGAAGCGACGATGTAGATGGTGCGTCGGCATCATCGAGCTCAACGCACGCGACACACAGTATACGAAAATATTTGGCGGGTCGAAGATCTGCCGGCCTCCAACCGAGAAGGCCATACGCACCGTCGATCACGTGAAGAAGTTGAGCTGCCATAGGAGGCGCAAATTCCTGGGCGATGATGCGTCACAACAGAAAACTGCTGTGTGGGAGCACTGGCGTCGAATATAAGTGATTTTGGACGCAAACAAAAAAAGTGTAACAATAAGAAATAAATTTGAAAAATAAAATAAAGTTGAAAAAAAATGAGCAATCAAGTGAGTGCGCAATAATCCGAAAAGTCCTTATTTAAAAAAAATAATTTAATCCAAAATTTATGCTTTTGCCGCCGCTTTCGTTTTGTATATTTTGAGTAGTCGCTTCCACGTAGTATATCATGTCGTTATTATTTTGTGGAAGTCGTAATTTTTAAATTTGTCCTATTTTGTACATGAAAATTAAGATCATCGGAGAACCGTGGTGCACGAAATTGTTGTATATTAGATGTTATTATTATGGACACGATGTTTTGTCTGAGCACCAGGCGCTGGTGTGCCGGTGATGCCACCAGGCTGGTAGTATGTCGTGAGATACTTAGTGTGATCCGCGATGCTCTTGGTGAGCATCAGACGCTGGCGAGCTGGAAATGTCGCCAGGATGGTAGTAGATCGCGTGCAGACTGGATTGGACCACGATGGTGGGGCTGATTGCTGCCGTCACTATCCTCGGAGAGGCGCAGGCTGAGTTCTCAAAGTGTGAGAATTCCATGAAAGTCGGTGATGTAGGTTCGGTGGCCGGAACTTATAATTTCGCGCAGGTACGGAAATCTAGGGAAGATTGTCCGGAAAATTTCGTGCAACGTGGGGTATCCATATAAGTTTTTTTGTATTTATTGTTAATATTGTTGATTGAACGTGTAATTAAAATATAGCGACACGTGACGACAGCGGCAATGGCGTTTGCCTAACGGTACTTATTTTGAAATAAATATATAAACTTAATCGTACTTTTATGGTTAAATTATGTAAATAAGGTAAACAATGTTGCTATTATTATACTAAAATACTTGGACATCCGGTATACATTATTTTATTGCTTATTATTATGTTATTGTACAATATTACAAACTATTAGGATTTATTTTGAGAGAGAGGGACAACTGTGAAACCTTTACTATTTTTTGGAAATTTGTTTTATATAAAGTATACGTTCGACCGAGGATGATCGAAGTTAAGGGAGGAAGAGTGTAATTTTATATATTTAAGTGTGATATTTTAACAGCGTCATCTCTTGTGGTCCCTGTGGAGACATTGCACCTGCTTATCCGACCGATCGCTTCTTGCGCGTGAACCGTTGCCGGTTAGGTAGTGACGCGCAGGAAGCGGGAGTCGGGAAAGTCGTCGGTTTGCTTTAGGCCGCGGGAGGATTGTTCCTCCTGCAGCAACATCACAGCCCGATAGAAGAACAGACCCGTGCGTCAGCGCGGCCATGCCGACGATCACGTGGGGGCGGGGAGCCGTCCGGAGGCTCTGCTCCCGAGAGCGCCCCCGCCTCAAACGTTACACTGGTTAAGAAGACGTACCTGGCCATTTGACTTTTTCACGATTCGCTAAAGCCTTACCAATTACTATAAGCTATGATTTAGCAAATCGGTCCACAGCTTCACCTGTGGTTCGAAAAATTAATGTCCTGCAGCGACTTCCAATCCTATTGTCCTTGCTGATAATGGTTATCCAGGTTCAGGTGGTTTATTACGCTTTTACAGAGCTATGAAAAAAAATTGAAAAATAATAAATATATGACCTACATTGATATCGTGAATAATTGTCACCTTCAACATGAGCAAGTTGGGCCCGGATGGACAAAAATCGCCCTGATGTCGCTAAATTCTACATCGCAAAATGGACATGAATTTGATCTACCAATCTGCAATCGTATTAATGCTGCACAAGATCTGAGCAGTCGATGATGATGCATCAACGTGAAATAAAGCCGTCACAAGATTGCAGCGAATCTTGTGTATTATTAGCGAATAAAATGGGTTGACTACGAAAAAAATTCTGCACTATTTTAACGACCCTAAATCTTATATTTTTAAATTGACATTAGGTACGTTCAATCCACTATGAATCGTTACCCTGATACGTGTTCTAGAATATTCAATGTTAATATTCATTATTAAAAGTATTTATAAAAAGCCCGATCGACCTGAGTTTGAATCACCTGAACGTCGCATCGAAAAGTATTTCAACACACTTAAAATCTATAAAGACTCGCCTGATTTTGTTGCTGAATGACGATTAGGAGACATTCTGGAGCTGTTCATGTATTTTGCGTATCACTTGGAGGAAGAAATATCACTTTATAAACGCACATGCAATTTTCACCACGCGACAATAAAATGTATCGACCGGTTAACCTAAGTATCGAATGGCAACTGATCGGTGTTGGTCTAAAACGCGACGCCTTAACGCGACGGAAAAATTTACGAGCGCATTTATGATCAATTATTAAGCCTTATTGATAAATGATAAATTGAGCTGCTATGATAATCTTTCATATAAAATAAAATCTCATGTTATTTTTATAGTTTTTAGGCATGCTTATTCATTGTCAAGAAATTTAGCAAAATATTTTATAAAAATATTATTCTTCAATTTTTTTCCACGGCCTTGATGTGATGAACCACATGATCCTGGATCACCGTCGACGGGGAGCTCAGAATAATTAGGAGCAACTTTCGGGCATTATTTTTTCGATCCACAAGGAAAGCCGTTGGCCGATTTTTGATACGATACAGATTCTTAAAAAATAAATTTTATTAGTTTAAGTTGCATATCGACAAGTGCGTATCATTTTCAATTTTCAAAAACTTTTCCCAAAGAACAAGCTTGCGTTTGAATACCTGATTTTAGAGATAGAATACTGAGATTTTTTTTGTGTGAAAGTATATCATAGCAGCTCAATTTATCATTGGTTAATAAGGCTTAATAATTGATCATTAATGCGCTTAAATTTTTCCGTCGCGTTAAGGCGTCGCGTTTTAGACCAACACCGATCAGCTGTCATTCGATATTTAGGTTTGTCGGTCGATACATTTTATTGTCGCGTGGTGAAAATTGCATGTGCGTTTATAAAGTGATACTTCTTCCTCCAAGTGATACGCAAAATACATGACAGCTCCAGAATGTCTCCTAATCGTCATTCAGCAACATAATCAGGCGAGTCTTTATAAGATTTTAAGTGTGTTGAAATACTTTTCGATGCGATGTTCAGGTGATTCATACTCTGGTCGATCAGGCATTTTATAAATACTTTTAATAATGAATATTTACATTGAATATTCTAGAACACGTATCAGGGTAACGATTCATAGTGGATTGAATGTACCTAATGTCAATTTAAAAATATAAGATTTAGGGACGTTAATATAGTGCTGATTTTTTTTCGTAGTCAACCCATTTTATTCGCTAATAATACACAAGATTCGCTGCAATCTTGTGGCGGTTTATTGACGGATAATCTGTCATGTCTGCATATTTTTCTTTGGTTATTGTTCTACTGGTGAAGTATAAAGGAAAAATGTTAATTTTTTTCGTAAATCTTTGGCCTTTCTGTTTAAGGTGCAAGGTCTAAAATATGGAAGTTTGCGCCATCATCTAATGAAGTTTTATATAGCATCTTGTATGGTTCATTTTTCAAAAATCGCATCCACTGAATTTTTAGCCAAGAGACGGATTCACCGGTGATATTTTTGGCTCTTCTTGTAATTGATTCTTCTAACAATTTTGATGAAAAAAATCCATCTGCGACAATTTTTCTACAGAAAATGGAATCCTTTTACGACACAGTTGCATTAATTCGTAATAGTGTTCAGGGATGTATAAATTATTAGTATTTCTTATTTTCATTTCTATCAAACCAAAATCACGATCATTTGGCTCCTGATATTAATTGATATCCTTTCCTGATATTGAAAAATTGTGATCAATTATTTCAATATTATTATTAGAAGATTGAACTATTTTCAACCATTTTGATGTTACGATTTTGGCCCGTACAAGCATTACTGCTTGCTATTGCATATTTTTGAATTGTTATTTTTTCACAATGCTTTAAAATACATGAAGCAACTTTCTGTGAACCTCTTGATGCTGTAATTTCTTCCCATACGTACATTTTATCTGTATCATTATGGAAGTTATGGTAACCTAAGTTGTATACATACATATTTCGCTTATAATAAGCTATCGAAACAGAAAATTTTGGATACGGAAACGCTTTCTGTAAATCAAATGAAAACCCATAATATTCGTCAGGATTGTCTTTTGATTTTTTTTGGTCATCCGTTGGACATTTTCTGACTTGTTCGGCACTTTTCGAGTGTGAATTACGTATTTGTTAAAGATTCTCTTGAAGTAAAGAAGAAAATGAGAAGAGAACTTCTCATTTTTATCACTGGATGCATCACATTTAAGTTTCAAATCACACTTTTGGCATGTAGAAACGAACTTAAATATATACAAAATATCAGAAAGTTGAAGAGAAATAGTGGGGAAGAATACATATCAAGAACATTCAAAGTAGTCAAAGTTAAATATTTTAAAAATAGGAATTGCTTCTGGAAAAAAAATGCTTGAATCTCTTTAAATATGAAGAAGGAAAATCTATTTTTGAATTTTTTTGGAAATTAAAGGAATATACAACTATACAAAGACTTTAAAATGTACAGTTCATAAACGAGTAATAAAACAACGGCAAACCAGAACTTCTGTGAGACCTTCACCTTGTGAGGATTTCAAATGTTAAGCATTAAAAGCACTCGGGTAAGAATTATAAGTTTTTCCTAACTAAAATTCGTATACATAAAATATTTGTTCTAATACATTTTTAAATTTGTTGTTTTAGGTAAGTCTTTTGAATGACGTGATAATAAACCAAAAGTGCTCAGGTATCTGAAAAATTGATGACCCAGCAAAACATTTTCTTCAAAAGACATTTTAACTATAATATTATGAGCTATTGCAAAAATTCAGATAAGGCCATAAGTAGGGAATCCAATCCCGAGCCAAAATTTCAATCCCGAGATCCCGGATTGGATTCCCTAGTTACAAGTGACAAATCCGCAATTGATTTTTTTTGTTAACGATAATTTTTATGTAAAAGATTAAGCTGTGTTTATTCCAACCAATTGGCATTAGGAGTCTTACTTTTCATATTGTTCAGGCCTATTACTCCTATGACACTTATAGAAGATTAATTTCGAAAGTGGAATTTCGATTTTTTTATAAAAATTGGTAGCATTAATATGATTTAATACGGTGTTAAAATATATAAATAGTTTTTCAAAATCGGACATTTCATATAAAAACACTTCTTATAATATTTTAAGTTTTTATAACATCCCATAAAAAATAAATAAATATTTATAGCTTGATTTCTATAGATTCGCAATAAATTTTATGAGCTGAAGATGAATATTTAATTTTCTACTATCGGTGGATATCTCAGATTTGTATAGCGTCCCCTCATAAGAAGTCATCCGGTCGGCAGGGGAAGTTGGCTACATTCGTGGAAGTTGTCGCTAATATCAACGTTTCTTCTTGCATTAACTTCCCGACGACGTGAGCCACCCCCGATCCTCTTCCAACCCCCACACCGTGAGAGACATTTAAGTCTAATATATTATTTTGTTTTATTATTTCCACGGGAGTTTGCTCAAAGGAGAAATTAGGAAGCTGGAACAAATTTATATGAAACTTAAATTGGGAAAGTTTCCAGTTTACCGTAGTAATTTGCTGTTTGTTTGCTTGCAAATTCACAATTAATACGCGAAATATTTAGCCAGCTCTATCGGTAGGTTCGCTTAATCACACGAATGAAACGGAATTATCAAACTTGAATAGGCGGCGCAGACGAAGATATCACTCCATTGTGGATAAAGGACTCTGCCGGCTTCCGGAACTGGGTCAGAATCCAAATTCTGCAGCGAGCCAAAACAATAAATACCATTTTTAATTACTGTGCTTTGAATATTAACTCGATGAGCTTTTGGAAGCTCGCAGCGTCCAAGAGTAATTGAAGATTCACAGGAGCTTTTTGATCAAATCCATATACTACACATTCATCTAAAAATGTTGCTACGAGCTTATATTTCAGTTTCAATCTACGTCCAAATTATATATAATAATAAACCACAATTATTTCATTAATAACACTTTTACAAATTTAATAAATAACAAGATAAATTTAAATATTGACAGCGTCTATGTCTTACACAAAAAACATTCAACTTCAAAGTCATTAGATAAGTTTTATATTTGGCAACATAAATCAAAAAGAACATTCTTATCTATTATTAGTTTTTTTATAAAGGAATTTTTAACAAAACATTAGCTTTTACTTAAAAATTAAGATTTTATGTAAATATTATTAAAGTAAATAGGTATATAATAGTGACAACAACTTGGATATAAGTTGGAGATACTTCTCCAATAAAATATTTTTATTTAAAGCTGATCAGTCTTTGTGATTATCTGAATTTTTATGGAAAAAGCCGCAAAATTAGTAAGGTTTTTTATTTAGAGAATTTAAAAGTTGACACTTCTCATTCGTTTGCACATTTTTGTGACTTTGAAAGCTCAGAACTAATTTTCTTCAGGCTAATTGCATAAAATAATTATTTATTTAGATCAAAAATATATTACAAAATACAAAAACAATTATTTCATGCTATTACGACCATATATTAAAAAGTTATGACGATTTAAAAGTGAAATTTTGGGTATTTTTTCAAAATGTTGAAAAAAAATTATATTTCAACAACAATGACATTTATGACATAGGACTTATGTGTGAAAAGTAGAAAAACACCCCTCTAATACTTAAAAAAAAAAACAGTCGATCCATGTACAAAACACCTTCTATACTTTTTATAAAGTCACATAATAAGCCTACTGGACATTAAAGGAGTGGATCAAATTTTTCAGGATGAATCTACAATTCTGTATACGATCTTATGGCATAATTTTTTTTAAAAAAATCAAATTTCATATTATGGATAAATATCATGGTATTTCACAACACTCTTGGATTAAAATAAATGTTAAATATTTTATGAAAAAAAAAACTAATTGAGATGGACAGTTAATATTAATCAACAATTTTGATGCAATTTTTTATATCGAGGATGTGCTTTAATTTATATTTTTAATATTTTTCACCCCTTTGTATTTCACCATTATATGAGACGCCATTGTTTTTTCCTGTTAGGAAGAAGAGTAAGCAACGGTGAGTAGATAGTAAATAAGTAGCGTTTCTCAATAAGAGCGTTCATGACTGGGCAAAAAATCCATAATTAATAAAGATCATACAATACAAACAAGTTCTGCATTTTCCCTCAGCAGAATATTATCTAGAATATATTTTCGTACTAAAGAATTATGAATCAAAAGGGGATAAATCAGCATCTTCCTGGAGGGTTTTTATCGTTACATTTTTAACCTGTAAATTAAAACATCTCTTATCTGAATTTAGATCGAAAGGCATGTAATGCATTATTATTTGAGTTCCCATCATAAAATTTTTATAATATTCGGTCACGTTATTCGTTTGCCTTGAATAAAAGTATTTTTTTCTACCCTCTTTCGGTCTATTTGATATTCATTGAACCTTAACGATTTTTCGACTTTCCACTCCAGTAAAAAAATAGAATCGGCCGAGAGGAACGCATGAAGGTCGATTTATTTTTATACTTTATATATAATTTTATTATTATAAGAGTCCCGGCACGAAAAACTTCATGGGCAACGAGAGGGTTGAAATTTAAATTCCCGGACGTGCGAACTAACTTTCACCCCGCGATATGATTGCAAAATAATTCAATTGCAATTGGATTATAAGTTGCGATCTACAATTTTGAAGCCTCTGGAGATCCACTGAATGGTCGGCGATCCTCAAAATATAATTTATTTTATATGAATTTCCAATAGCAAATTCTAATCTATGACATCAATTTTACATATGCTAAAAAATCGTAGAAATAAACCATAACATGACAACGTCATAAATAGCAATTACAACAACGAACTATTAGTTGCAGTTAAATTATATTAAGTCTTTGACTCTCCAAAACAAATACTTTCAATGAAATCATATTTTAATTTAATATGTTGATTATTTTCTCAACTTTTGTATATGAGCCGCCAGACCAAGTGTTATCAAATTTACTCCATTATGGCTGTCAAACCGCTGATCAGTCGCTTATATCAAATCACTCGCAAACATTAACTCAATACATTATTTACGAATCTTATGAAGTATTCTGTTATTAATTAATTACACATGCATACATTTATAATGGAATACAACCTAATAATGGAATTATCATGCTTTTGGATGATACATATAAATCCCATATTAGATCAAATATTAAATCTTGAACAAAATGTTATTATGTTGAACCATGTATTAACAGTCAACGAATTGAAAATTTTTTGAAACATAAAGCCTTGTTATATCTAATAAATGCGAGATCAATTTTAAAGTTAGAATTTACTATTCTACTAATTGTTTGAAACAATAAGTGGCCATATAAAATTAAAGACCTTCTCGGGTCTTCATCTAAGTATCTAATATTTTAACATCAAAGTATATTAAGTATAAATCATACATTTATTATGATATAAGGATGCCCAACTTCTATAGGCATATAAAATAATTAAGTATTAAATTAGAAAACAAAATTAAAAGTTAAATTTAAAGTAGATCCAGTAGATTTACGCTATTTACGCACAAATACTCCTCGATTATAACTCTGTAATGGATAGTTACATCTTTTGAATGATATCTTCAACTTCTTGAATAAAATTAAAACTGAGTTAGCCATTTCATCTCTTTTTGCACTGAAAGCTATATCGCATTGGGAAGCTCTGCGCTTGGCGAAGGATAAGGTTATCCAACCAAATCATCGGTTTTAAACTGGGGGCCATGGAAAGGAGCCTGGTGAGACAATATTAGGGTGGCTGCTTGGGGATGGGGAGAAACCTAGATACCACTGCGGTACAAAATGAAATTTTCTTGCGAGATTCTTCCATTGAATAGTCATTAGGGAGCCACTTTACTGACGACGGTACATCGTTTTATTACTTTACTTGTCATCGCGGTTTTATTAATAATCTCGGATTAAATATAATTGTTTCATCAAATTTGGCACGGCTCCTCCCCCGCCGTCGCGAATATATTAATTTAGGGCTGAAAATATTTACGGGGGTGCAGATGTATTTCTTTATGGCCGTCTTTTAAGATCCAGCAAAAACGCATTATGACTGCGGATTTACATCATTTAACAACATTTTATTGTACAATTAAGTATGGAAATAATTCTTCAACGCTCAAAATAAATACCATTCCACTCCTTTAAAAATATGTACATATACAACCAGAGTTGTCGAAATATTTTTTTTTTCGACATTTTGAAAAAATACCCAAAATCTCACCATTAAATCGTCACAACTTTTTAATCTGTAGTTGTAATAGCACGAAATAACTGTTTTTGTATTTTGCAATATTTGATATTTTTTTGCACATATTGTATTATTATTGTGATGTTATCTCTATTACATATTTTCTTAAGATAAATCTTTTACAGAAAACTCTTTATAGTGGTAAAATATGCTAATTTTATTAAGACTAGCTAGGTGTATATAATTTTTATGGAAGACTTTTTAATAGAATTTTCATAAATTGGAAGTCTACAAACCTCCTTATATCTCATTGCACTAAAAAATAATTGACCTATATATTTCCTTTAATTTTACAAATATATATTTTCACAAATTTTCTCGTATCAATATCTCAATTAATTTTAGATTGGATTAGATTTGAAATTTGCATTCTTCCCTAATTTTATTAATAGTCACAGTATTTATTTTTTCAAAAATAAGAAATCAGTTTAGGCCTAAATTAATAGTCTTCCTATTCTATACGTATGTTACGATGATATTTTTCAAAATACAAATTGAAACCCAAATCCTTAAAATAAGAATCCAAATAGTCATCCAATGTGCAAGCACTTATTTTAGTAATAAATACACATTATTTTTAAATACATCTCATATATAAAAATTTAAATTTGTTTGTTCGTATTCTATGCGCTGCCATACCGTTCATCCGATTGCAATAAAACTTTGTCAATATATTGTTAGCACTTATGTAAATAACATATGCATAATATAAATAACTTACAGTTGATGGCATCGCCATAATTCATCTTATTGCTTTATCTTATTGCTTGATCCATTTGCCGCGCATAATTAAAAATCTGCGAGCCAACTACTACTTCCAGCACGTTCATTATCATTATAAGTCCTGAATTCTCTTCAATAAGTCAAAAGCGGTAACCTCGATTACTTTTAGACCAGAATGCACGTGCTTTGAAGTCTTTGATTGAGTTGAAATTATCGTTTGCATTCTGTGTGTGAGCACCTAAACATTTCATCAATAATGCATCTTTCGATAAATTTTTATGCATTGAAAGATATTTTTTTCCAAGGTCGGGGTGCAATGGAATAGGACTCTTCCAGGCTCCGTTCCAAGAACTTTAACTTTCTGTCGTTTGCACCAGTTGTTATCTCCTTCTGGAAAGTTATCGCGTTGTGGATTATTGTCTGTGGATATCTTATGTTGAAAAGTTCAGTTATCATACGTCTATGAAATCCAATTTTCATTACGAATACGATGACATTTTGACTTCTATCTTTCAACACATGCAAGGAAGGCCGAAGCTAAACTGACGCTCTGTCGAAACAATACTAACATTGTATCCACCACGTGATCCATTGTTGTCATTGCTTTCGAGCGACTCACATGATTCCAAACACAAAGTTTTCCAAGATCAGTACATGCTTTATTTCTACCGTTTTTCGACGCTGAACATAAATCTCTACAAATCTACTTTATGAGTGTCAATGATGCACAAGTTGATCAACGCTGCCATGCAATTGCAGGCACCAAACGCCATACTATATCCTATTTGCAAACATTTTTCCACCTATGTGTGCATTGAATAAGTGAAATGTGTGCATTGTGATGCATTGATAAAACCATTCAAATCTTCAATTGACACCTTACCGGCGGAAAATTACGCAATTCAAATACGAACCGACAAAACATCACATGAGTTGCTTGATTTTCAGCTAAACTTTAATATCTATCTAAGATCTATTACCCATGCCTCTTTTAGTTGTAAATATCGATTATAATAGTGTTTTTTTAACATATTTTTTCTATGGAAGTTTTTAATTTGGATTTGATCGTCTATGATAATGTCTTCTAAGGGTAGTTAAGCACGCTTAGGTGCATACGTTGAAATTTAAACAAATAGAGAGGCGCCTAAGCCAAAATCATGAAAATTAATTTCAATGTCGGGAGATGCGAAGCACAGCGCCCGGTGTTAATCATGAGTTCGCAGTTCGGTGCAATTAAATAAAGTTATATCCAGCCAACTTCATGTTTTCACAACGATATTCCATCCCCCAGATCGGTGATAAAGAGCGATGATTCCGACGGAATTAATTATTGGTCCCGGGTTCGCCAATCCACAACTTCACGTAGTTATCTCCGAGGGCGCAATTGACTGGAAGTCGCATTTATTTTAACACGGAATCAATTTCGATAATCGGATTATTAATCACACTTGTTTAAGTGTTAGGACGTTGGATGGTTCCACTCCCTGGCAAAAAGGTCACCGCGTTGATAATTAACGCCCCTGCACTAAAAGGGGTCGGCGCCAGGTCAATGAATCCCAAATACCTCACATACAAACACCGACACCTTCATTTTACACATTTTTATGCTTTATTAATGACACTCAATTCAAAATGTCCCGTAATCATCTCATAAAGAATACGCTTTGAGCGAAAATAAAATCCAAGCAATCTATGATGGGACTTTTGTATAAATCTTGTTTCTCTTATAGCAACCTTTAAGGTAAATTATACAATTATCTGATAGAGGATAACTTACTTAGAAATACTCAAAGGAAATACTGCCAAAATTGGTGAAAAGGCACCCCTGTGCAATGACACTGTTTATCTGTGCAGATGCAATTGCAAGATTGACAATCAAATCTTTCTGTCTTCCTTCGAGCATAATGTGTCAAATTAATAGTGACATTTTTGTCTTCCTTCTAATATAGTGGTTCTCAACCTTTTTGAATTCATTGTGCACTTTTGATCATGGGAAAAAGTGGCGGTGCACCAGATTTAAAAAGTCGAAAAAAAATATATGGACATAATTTTTATTACATATTTTCATATTAGTTATTGTTGAGAAACCAAGTTCACACAAATTTGATATTAAAAATTGTAACAAAATTTTCAGTGTCTTTGTGTGAAGAGCTGAATATTTCTCTTGGACAGAAATCCAAAAGTCTTCCATTGTCATTTCGGAAAATTTAATTTTTACAGTATGATCAGTCGACAATGAGACTAATGTTTCTTCTTCGGCGTATGAAAATTCACAATACGATGTATCAATCGTAGCAAATGGATTTCGTATTCAGTTATAATTTTCTATATTTAAGGAAGGAAAATATTGTGCAATATTTTCTTCCAATAAAGTTAAATGTTCTATTATTGCGGAAATAATTCCCTTGGAAATGTTATTGTTAAGTGAAGAAAACATATCTAATTTTTTTCTGTTATTCGATTTTTCCAAAGAGTTATTTTTTCAGAAATCTTGTCATTTTGTCAATGAATGTCAAAAATTTTCACCTTTTACTTGAATGCTTGTGTTAACTTTATTTAAATAATTAAAAATATCTGCTTAATATGCCACATTAGCACACCAATCATTATTCTGAAGACGTTTTACGAAATCATCCTTACCTTCATTTCGAAAAAATATTGACAATTCATTCTTAAGTTCTTTGAATCGACATAAAACTTTACCCCTAGATAACCCTTAACCTGTAACAAATTCTTTGATTATTTGCTATTTTGCAGATTTTTCGTTTTTACCATTTTTTCGCGGTGCACTTGCAATAAGCTCGCGATGCATCGGTTGAGAATCACTGCAATAGCATATTTATAAATAGAAATGATGTATTGCATAAAATCAAACTTTAAGGCGCAAAGTTGACTTCAATTACGCCCGATGATTGAAGAATGATATTCAAATGATGGAAAATAATTTATAAGCATTTGAATAGTATTGGTTTTCACTGTAATGGTTTTCGTATTTGGTATGTATCTTACGATCCGGATGATTAAGAGATCTCATCACTTCACTATCTACCCCTGTTCGTCTATCAATTTCACCATCAGCCCTTCTGTCATTCAAGGGCTCCGTTTAAGCCATGCAAATTT
The DNA here is from genome assembly GCA_008973525.1 of Stenopsyche tienmushanensis. Taxonomy (NCBI): domain Eukaryota; kingdom Metazoa; phylum Arthropoda; class Insecta; order Trichoptera; family Stenopsychidae; genus Stenopsyche; species Stenopsyche tienmushanensis. The sequence continues at coordinate 429,767 of WACJ01000009.1, read as the reverse complement.
GTAGACGAATTGTAACAGTGGGTAATTAGGATGAAATGACTACTCAATCGGAGCAATGTTGATTTGTCTCAAAACCCAATTAAATCATCCTTATTTTCGCGTTTGGTATTTTAAACTATACTCAAAAAAAAAAAAACTTCAAAAAAAAGTTTGGAATGTTATTGACAGATTAGATTAATTAAGTATGAGTAATTTGCTTGTTTAATAATTATAGTTCTAAAATAATAACGTGTAATTGTATTCTAGGAATCTTTCAAGGATAATTATTCGCAGATTCCTAGAATTATTCGTTGATATTATGAAATTTTAATTTGCTTTAATGTTAAAAGGAAGTTAATGTCGGAAGCTTATAATTATTAATCTCCGTCTTTAAGATCAAATCTGCGTGCATATCTGATTTAGATTTTCAGAAACTAAGAGAACAAGTAAATCATTTCAAAAAAAACGTTGTGGTTGTTTTTATGTCATAAATATACAGGATGTTTGCACATGGACTGACATTTTTTTTTTTTTGGGAGTTAGGGAGGTTTATTCTCTAGTTCTAAATTCTATAAACAAAAAACTAACAACTAACATTCCCGAGGGAATTATATCCGTAATAATAGAATTATATACGTAATAAATATAGAAAATTATAGCTGGATACAAAATCCATTTGCTACGATTGATACATCGTATTGTGAATTTTCATACGCCGAAGAAGAAAAATTAGTCTCATTGTCGACTGATCATACTGTAAAAATTGAATTTTTCGAAATGACATAGAGGACTTTTGGATTTCTGTCCAAAAGGAATATCCAGTCCTTCACACGAAGACACTGAAAATTTTGTTACAATTTTTGATATCAAATTTGTATGAGCTTGGTTTCTCAACAATAACTAATATGAAAACTAAAAAACGAGAAAGGTTTACGAATGGAGGGTAGCCTTAGATATAAAAAGCCAACAAGCTCAGGTATCACATTAATTGTTTTTTGAATGATAATATAAATTCCATTATGTTAAGCAGGAACGTCATTTTGGGTGGACAAAGGGAGAAAAATTCCCCCTTCCTTATATTTATCACCTAAAGAGAGCCTTTAAATGTTAATAAAAATATTTTTAATAAAACTCGTATAAATATAAAATTGTCTCTAGGGCAAAATTAACTAACTAAATTAATTTCCAATATATATTCAATATAAAAAGAAAAAGAAAATATGTTATAAAAATTATGTCTACATATTTTTTCCGACTTTTTAATTCTGATGTACCGCCACTTATTCCCATGATTAAAAGTGCACTGTGACTTCAAAAAGGTTGAGAACCACTGTGCTATTGGAATATTTCTCAACGCAATATTAATTCTACTTCTTAAAATGATTTTTATGGTATCGAACGCAAATATTCTCCATGGAATAACGTATTCTCATACATAGTTTCTCATTACTTTCTGCGTGTGATTAATTGGAATTTTTAAGTAGGATCTATGAGTGAGTTGTAAAAATGTCATGATTTTTAAATGATATTTTCATTATTGTAGCATATAAGCAACTCAGATGTGGTCCCGGCCGTCTTTATTAATTTTCTCAATATTTAACTTTTAGGTCACTTTTTGTGGATCAAATCGTAGACTATAAATACAATAACATTCGTTGAATTGCTAGTAAAATATTATAGGATATGTATTCCTTTGAAAGTAGACCGAGCTTTTCTTTGAAATAATGGTAACGTTTTAAAACCCAAACTTAAGATTATTCTTATCCTTGATGTTAATGTGCATGTTGTATTATTTTTTTAAGTATGTGATCGTAAAGTATTATTTTAATTGTTGAAAACATTCGAGTTTTTTGTGTGATTTTTGTGACGTGCCATTTTTAAATCTAATCCACCCACAAAAGACACTAAATCCCTAGCACTTAGGTAAACCTGATTGCTATGGCCAAAAAGCCAACCTAAGCCTGTTTGGTTTGATGGGTACTCCTGTACATCTGCAAAGACAAACACACGTCCATAAACACACGAGCACATATAAGCAAACTCTCTAAACTCATCTAGGGATTTAACAAAGTCAAATATTTGAATACGGTTTTACAGCGTAGTTGGGCGCGAGAGTAAAGAACCCGGCAACCCGCTTGATAATTTTTATATCACTTTGACACGTTTCCCCCTTTTTTAAAAAGGGCTTTCCAATTTTTTCGCACGCTATAATGTTTTTTCACACTCGCAAGCAAGCATAATATTATTTTTTATCCAATGCCATGCCATTTGTCGTCGGTCGATGGTCGATATTAGCAGATTTACGATCACAATCGTGTCAAAGTCGGGATGAAATATTCAAATTTCATCTCATTCAGACGGACGAAATTAGCATGGCCAACTATGACATTGACAGCCGTAACGGAACAACCGATCCTCCTTTTATAATCCCTCGATACCAATAGCCATTGTCTAGTTTACAGGTCATTAAATTCTGTTGGTAATATAATCTCCTCCATTTACATCGATCTGTCAAATGACATTGGGGTTCATTATGGTTGCTAACATTGAGAAGGAAGCAATCCCATCATACATCTTTATATTATTAGAGAGAAAAAACAGATTTCCAGACTATATATAAGAAACTTAAAATGTCCTATTTGATAAATGCTCGAATGTTGGTTTAAATTCTAATTATGTATAAAAGTCACATGCTAGTAGTAAGTAACCTACATTTGGTATTTCATTCAAAAACTAATATGTAATAAAATTGTCCAATACTGATCTAGTGGTTGTTTTAAACTAGTAGTAGTAATAGTAGTATATTTCCGACCAACCTGCCGCTTGTAGTTTCACTTTTTTTGATATTCAAACTATTCGTTTACACAATATTGGTAGTAGTTTTTTTTTCCACTTGAAGCACCACTGTGAAGAACTAATAAAAATGACAATTGCTTTATTAGAGTCATATTAATATTTTTTAAGAGAGATGGTGATGAACAGCGAGACTTTGATAAGAGCTCACTTCCTTAAGCTACTAGCATAAATATTGAGTTTTTACAAGGCATATCCTGAAAGTAAGTGTACTGTGACAATAACGAGCTGTGGTTGTTTTGTTTTTTTAAAGATTTACCATACTGAATGATAGAAGGAGATCTTCTGACAAAGTGAGCATAGCAGGAATACATAAATTCACGTTGTAGTGTCCAGTTGCGTGAAAGATGTTGGTAAGAAATCCCGCCAAATGCGAGCGGATCAATAGCGCCGCGAGTTTCTTGGGTGATTTGAATTGGAAACTGAGGATTTTCTGAGCTCTATTGTGACTGGAGTTTAAAAAAATGGATGGCTCTTTACACGTTTGAGTCAAAAAGAGAGTCGTCACAGTGATGTCACACCAATTCCCATTTGCCAAAAAATGTAAAACTACAATTTCGGGATAAATAATCATTTTGAGACTGAAAAGCCATCGTTTTGGTCGAATTTCTACTTCAGGGAGAGACCAACAATGCACAATAATATTGTGAGACCCTAAACTTTTTCTAAAAAATATATAAAAATTCAGTACACTTACTTTCGGGATATGTCTCATTGTCAAATTGAAGCTGCAAGATGCCTCATGAACTTGTCAGTGTGCACATTTTATCCAAATGGATCTTCTATAACAACATCAAACAAAACTGTGATATTTTACGTACAAACAATTATATTGAATTTATGTTGGAATTTTTAAAAGTTAGATCATCAAATAATAAATGGATCATTTTAAAGGTTTGGTTCAAGCAAAATTGTTTAGAAATTAATCTTATGCCAGAAGGCAGATTCAGCAAATTCTTGATTTATATATGATTAAACAATATTTAAACATTCGTTAAAATATAACATATTTTAATATAAAATATATCATTGATTAATATTATCTCAGGGTTTTAATTCACACTGCATTTAATAAGCATCTCAACATCGGATCGCCTTTACGAACAGACCGATATCTTGCACATTTTCTGACTAAGCACCGAAGCTCTGGCTAGTGGGGTGCATAATACCATCGTACTGCATAAGATGCTTGAATAAGGTGGTTTAAAGAGCATCTCTAAATATATTTAGAATATTACTAAAGCAAAATTGAACACGGTACTTTCATAATTTTATTAGCGAATTTCAGGAACGCTACAGAAGGAAGAACTGCCTTCTGACAGCATTTGCAATACATCTGAGGCTTTGAACTTCATAAAATATCAAATGATAACTAATCGAGCGTCTTGCTGAGCATTTTGCGTCGTAATATAGTATGATTTAAATTATATATTTTTATTTAAGCAATAATTGTCACATCAGAGACTATTTTCTGGACGTTTAACGATCAACTGTATACTTTAACGCACGGGATTAGATAAATATGGGAGGGAGATAAATATTAAAATTAAGGGATATTTTTTATGGTTCAGACCGCAGTGCCAGACAGTGTTGAATGCCTTTTCAATGTCGAGTAGTACCATATCAGTACTTCTGTTCGTGTTAATGTTTCTAGTAATGTGTTCAGTCAGTCTAGTCAATTAATGAGCCGTAGAGTGATTCCTACGAAAACCAAATTGCTCATTATTATTACTAACATTTATACTAAGTTCATCCAGTTAGAATAAGTTTTTCAAATATTTTCCTTAGTGCAGAAAGTAAACTAATCGGGTCCATAATTATAAGGTTGCTTAGCGTCTTTACCTGTTTTGGGCAATGAAATAATATATAATCAAAATATAATCAAATGAAAAACCATCCCCATATAGTAATCCTTTCTCTGCATATTTTCATGATATAAAACCCATAAAAACAATGGATTTTGCACCCTCCATGAAAATTCGTTGCAGATTAATTAGTAACGCAGCCTGACGAATCCAATTGAACTCGTTTCATCTGTGACGTACACAATCATTGTTTACTCCCTGTTTTTGATCCAAAGCTTTTCGGAGAAAAGCCTAAAAATGTTCGTTTGAAGCATTCCAGTATAGTTGGCTCTCTGGACATATTATACAGTATCTGCACCAATTAAAATATGCATATATAAAAGCATAAAAATTGCCTTTAAAAAATCCTATTTATTTGAGTTTTTCAGCGTTTTCATATGGTAAAACCATTTTTAAAAATCTATATATGATATTTCATTCATTTCAGTTGTTCAAGATAAGAGTGCATCGAATGTACTTTGATATTTAAGTCTCATAGCAATGAAGTTTTAGTGTTTATTTTTTGGCATTATATTTTGAAAGGGTTAATATAAAATTGTGCATTACATCAAGAATACCTAATAAATGTTTCATTTAAATATATTTATTTGCTTCAGGATTTCTGTATGACTTTTATATAACTAATACTATCATGTTTATTTCTAAGTATACAAATAGTAATCAGAGAGTTCCATCTCCATTGAATAAGGTAGACAGGATAGAAATATTAAACCAAGCGCCATTTTTTTTGGAAAACTATAATTTAATTCAATTTAAATTCTGAAAATTGAAAAACCTCATTATTTTTTATGTGCACCATTGCATAAATATAAATACACAAATTGTTCTTCTGTACAGTTCAGCTTTTGATAATCTTAAAATGAACGTGCTTCTTGAACCGTGACTCGATAAAAACTGACGGTAAATATGTAAATCAACATATATTCTGCAATTTAAATGAGTTTTAATTCACCTGCTTTGATTTTCTGATAAATCATTATTATGTCAAATATAATTTATTTGAAAAAAATGTCTCCAAATTACACACTTTTTTCAGAAATTTTAGGGTAAATTTAACATTATAAGCTATTTGGAAATATCAAGGTGTAGTGGATTGAATCCAGGATTATTATTGTAAAAATCCAGATTGAAATAAATATTCGCCACATAACCAAAATAAGGTTTATTAGTTCTTCATAATTCCTTATAAATTCTGTTAAAGATCTAAATTGATGATTGACTAATTTGTTGTCCTCGATAAAAGGCCTCAGCCTTTACTATGAAGAATATATCAATAGAATAATTACCCTGGAGCATATTTTGAACACAGGGTTAATTGTTTATTTTAAGTGTTATATTTTTAGATAGTCCATTAAATAGTCCTAAATAAATGGGTTTGGCTGTAAATGAAATTGATCCTATTTGTTGTGTTGAACTTGGCAGAAGTTTTCCTCGCGCCGAAATTGAACTTTTCTTACAAAATTCCTTTTGAATACCTCCCACGTGTTTCAATAGGATTTATAATGAATGGATATTCAAGTAATCCAAAGAAAATTTCGAGGTTGAAAATTTTGATGTGAAATTTATTAAAAGCTCTGCTATTAATAGATTATTCGTCCTGTCTGTAAAGGAGCACAATTCAAACACAAAATAAGTGGAATTTTGGTCGCGAAGTCCACCTTCTTCCCTGCTTACATCCAGGTAACAACGCGGAAAACTAAGAAATTCCCGGACTCATCCTTGGCTCGGCCCGCCTCGGGGATGAACAAAAAGCTTTCTGTTAAATATGAATTCAGCTTGTTAAGTCGATAGTTAAACATCAGCAACTTAACGCTGAATTTTCAAATCTTATTTCCTCGCGTAAATTTCGCAATACATATTTGCTCGCGAAGCTCAAACGCCCGTGGGTGTATGAAGTTGTGGTAATGGAGTTTCCAACAAACGTCGAGATTACATTTGCTAACGAATTAATGTTTTTTATTGGCTGAAATATATGTGTAATCCGGGATTTACTCGCGTAACAAATATTTTATCAGAATCCTCCTGTTGCAAATTACCCTAAATGACAATCGTTTTAAAACGTTCCCTCAAAATGGGTTATAGCTATGAAAAAAGCTTTAAAACTGAACCTTTTTTTTAAATGATTTTACTATCATCATGATTTAAAAAAATATGAACAAGGGCAAGCTTTTGCCATTCTTCAACGTATTCTTGTGTATATCTTGTTTAAAGTGCATGGTTTCTTACTATATCTGTTAAGTTAATAATTAAATCAGAATATAAATATTTAAAAAAGACCTATTAAATGGTTAAATTACAATTATTTTTAAAATTTTAACTATTGATATAAATCTATTATTCATAGATGGTCCGGATCATTTCGCTTCTTTTTAAGCAGAAATATAAATTTCTGACTAGGGAATCCAATCCCGAGCCAAAATTTCGATCTCGGGATTTCAGGATTGCATTAGACCATCCCGGGATCAATCCCGGGATCCCAGGACCGAGATTTTCAATAGGTTAAGAAATTACATTGATAAATTTAATCAAAAATTACTAATAAGTCCATTTGTTTAATATAAAAAATAATTTGAAGGCGAAATAATCTTATTTATTTAAGAAAAGATAAAAATGCATTTCAAAAATAGATAAATAAAACACTAAAAAATTCAAAAATTATTTTGAAAATATACCAGAAGTAACATTAAAGCATCGAGTGTTTCGTCATTTAGTCTGGATCTGATTTTGGTAGCCAGGCAACTTACTACTGAAAATGCACGCTCAGCCTCCACACTCGTTGGAGGTATCGTCATCAGATATTTAAATCAATTTGGCTGATAAAATTCCTTTCTGCTGAGACACGGACTAAAATTCGCAAAATTCCCGATTTCCCGACAAATTATTAATTTCCATCGCTGCAGATGAGTATTTATATACTATAATAATTTGTTGTGATTCGTAAATATATTAAGGAGGAGTACAAAAATTTTGAGCCCCGTATCTATTATATTTCATGTCGATATTCCCATTATTAGAGTCGAGGTGTAGTAAATACATCACCGGTAGGGAAAGGTTAATATAAAAATTTGAAAAACATATATGTACTATATATATATGTATACATAGATTAGACAATTACTGCCCCTAGACATCGTCTAAGCTCGTCAATTAGTAGTTACACCACTATTTCCAAGCGTCCAGATTTCGACGGGAATGTCTCAATTTAGTAGCCCTCATTGTGCTGTTGAGATGTACGATTTCTGTTAGATAAAAATTTCAATCTCGATTTTTTCGGGATTACGTTTACTAATCCCGGGATTTATGAGCATCTAAAACTGTCCGGGATCCCGGGATTGGATTCCCTACTCCTGACTCAATATGTATGCCAATTAGCTACGCTAATAGAATGGTACAAAGGCTCTCTTATTGTCATAAACACCTATGGTAATTTTCGTCCAACTTGCGACGTTTTCAATTCAATCCATTGTTTAAACGGGCATTTGATTTAGAATTTGAAAAAAGTTGCCCAAGCAGTTCTAATAGGTGACCACCCCTGTTTTTCCGATGCACTATAATAATACCTATCAATAAAATCAATGCAAAAATATTCATTTGAATGGGAGTTTTTCCATGAATATTGGCAATTCGATATGATTTTCAAATGATTTAAGTAGAAAGACGAAAGTTATTCAGCAATGTTATAACTAACAATGATTATTTTAGAAAAAATTTAGCTAGAATTTTAATAATAAACTTATTCTATATTTACAGCACAATTTTTGGAATTGCCTTCTCTAATAGAAAATATTGATTTGAATAATAAAAAATGTAGTATTTTGATATACGAGCCTTTCAATCAGTATAATAATCTCCATCGAAATTTTAAAAGCTCAATAGCTTTTAAATTCCTACTCTAACATGATTGCAAAGTTTTCCTCGACGATGTTATACGTTCATTACATCAAATCGAAATTACTTTAAAACTCAAAGCAAACACACGGCATCGGCCATTTATCAATATCGCTTATATTATCTGCAGGATAAGATTACCCCAAAGATTACTTCCAAGGTTTTTAATAACAAATTGACTTAAAAGCCCTATTACCGAAATTAAACAGGAGGTGAATTGAATGAATGTCGTTAAATAAAGTCAACAAGTCGACCGAAAAAAATTGGACGAATTTATGTTTGACCCTTTCGATGATCGGCGTCGAAATCATTTTCAGACGGATACAGTACGAATTTTAAAAACACCAAATCGTTCAATTATGCACATCGTCCTTGTTTATATATCGCAATGCAAATTTGATCTTTATATCATGCTTATAAATCGTGGGTCGATGTGAAAAGAGGAAAATTTTGCATATGAAAAGATTTTCCACGCCGAGATGACGCATATTGAAGCAGCAAGAATAAAAAAGAGAACGTGTCTGCCATATACATATTCATTTCTTTTGTATGGTTAAAAATACATTTTATGGCAATATTTTTGCTAAAATGATAGCTATTCCCTTCTCAAAATATCCCTTAAATCGAAATTAAGCGCATTGACTACCCTCTGGAATATTAAATATAGACATATATTCAATTATCACTTTATTTAGATCCACAGTATTGAATCTCATACAATAATTATTGGTTTCCATTAATATCTATGTTATTATCCCATGTAAGACTTCATCATTTGATAAAGCCTTTCTATTATTTCATGATTGAAATTGTTCGTCAAGTTTTAGTCACTTGTAGTCACATAGTAGTCACATAGACTATATATATATATTGAAATTTTGATCAGTTCTTCAGGTATAACATTGGACGGTCTTTTAATTCCTCATGGTGGTGGTTTCCTATTGCCTTCCACATATGATTGAGTTAGGATAAAATTATATGAATATGAATTTTAGATTGGAGAAGATCTATGAAATAATGGCGAAGTTGTAAGAAAGTCTAAGTATGATTGACTAGATTTGCAACAAAATATAAAATGTAATTTTAAGCTAATGACAACTTCGCAAGAAAGATTTATATAATAACATCCAGGAATCAAATTGAGATTTTTTAACTCATTCACATATTCATATTTTAAGAAGTTTGGATCATTCTATCCAGGATCCTTCCAACAACCACATGTCTTTATTTAAAAAAATATTGATAAATCTGCCTTTATCTATAAAGTTCACTTTTTGAATTGTACATTTTAGTTTATAATTTCAATATAAACGAGCACAGTGGATATTTCTAAATGATTATATACAAAAAAGATACTGGTAAAAGAAGGAAATCAAAGGAATCTGTAAAAATATGAAAACACGCGAACGCTTCTGAGAGAACTGCAAGAAGCTTTTCAGTTCGAAGGGAATGTATTTCATGTTACATTTTCTACAAAAAATGTATTAATATTTTGGATTTCTCTTTTGAAAATCGACATAACAACGGATCCATAGATATAAATGTTTAAATTCTATAGATCTTATATCACTAGTATAAATCTATCGGAGGTGTGGATAACAACAAAATTTTTAAAAATATGAATTCACTTTGAAAACCACGTGAAAGTTGTCAACAATAATTCCATAGATTTATTTACAAAAACTTTGAAAATATCTAATCTATCATTAATTTAATAACAGAATAAAAATAGTTCCAAGGCAACAAATGTGCATATCTTCATTGAAATTCCCCCTCACTATTTAACAGCTTTTTGCGCTTACTCCGCCGTTATTTGAATAAAATTTGAATAATTTATTAGATGCTGCCTAAATTGAAGTAGTCGATGAGTCCTGTACTCCCTCGTTATAAGCAAAATGAATAAGGAAGGCGGTTTCGCGACGTACCCAAAGTTGACACCTGCCAACGGTAAGGTGTTTTATATTCGTTTTATGAGCTCCCTAATGGATCAGGACGAAGCGTTTTAAATAATTAAAAATAAAAAAATAGCTGACAAGGAAGACTGTATCATTTACTGAAATTCAAAAATTTCGTTGCGCCTCAAAACCACCCCTAAATATATATTTTTATGATACAAATATAATATATTTATCAACGAAAGCGACCATATTTTTCATTTATTATAATTTTGACAGTGTGTCATTATTGCATGCAAATCACGTTTATAATATATAGTGCCAGTGCCATGATAAATCTAAGTGAAAAAAATACGTTTCCAAATACTTTTTAGCCAAATATATGTATACTATTAGGTTATCCCGAAAGTAATCCATTATTTTTTTTTTATTTGAAAGTGAGTTTTTTCGATTTTTCTCAACAATTCACATTCATCATTAATCATTTATACCTCTCCTGTAAATTATCTATCTTATTCTTATAGAAACTATGAATATGGTTTCGACTGAAAATATAAATTCAAATGATTTTTGCTTCATCAAAATATGTATTAATCAGAAAGTGCTAAATTTATAAGCTTTGTGTGAATGTGTGTTTTTTTAATGAATCATCCTGTAAAATAACTCCCCTTCGATTGAAAAAAACTGTCATTTCTCTTGAAGTTTTTGCTTGAATGTGTCTAAATGTCAACAATAAACTTTTACAGTTATCGTTTCATTCGGTTTAAGAAGTTCATAGTAGATAACTGTAGTCATTTTTCACCAAACATATAAAATAACTTTCTGAAATGTCAATCCTTGCTTGGGCGTCAGAACGGGGGGTTGTTTCTTAGAAAGTCATTCGTACATATTCGTATATAACCCATTTTTTGTATCCAATTATAATATGCGGGAAAAGAGGATACGTTTTTTGTCTTTACGACGATGATGTACATGGACCCTGTCACTCTGCTTTGTTATGCGCGAACAGTTCGTGCGGCATCCAAATACCCAACCTGCTGAGAGTTGTCCTGACTTCAAGACATCTTATAATATTCTATCCCTTTATTACCCTTAATAATAAAACAAGATTTATAACAAAAAAAATAAAGCTGAAAAATCATACAAAAATATATAAAATACATGAGACTCTCGCGCAGTAGAAATGGAACTAAATAACTTCTAAGAAAAAATTGATTTTATACATTGCTATTCTTCCATTTGTTAGCAGATTTTTTTAAATCTAAAATATGAATCTATATTTGTTTGATATATTAAGCCTATCGGAAATTTCTGAACATTTTTCATATCTTGAATAAGCTTCATTGAATAACATAATTTCCATTATTATTTATGATTTCTTGCCAGCGTGATGGCAATATGTATATCTATTTGCGAATTTTTTGGCTTGCAAAAAATTTTATCTGAACAAAAACAACTGATAATTGGAGGATGATAGATCAGATCCAGGAAGTATAGTGAATGTGTTCAAATTGTATTAATCTTCGAATGTCTCACCACATACATAACATTATCTTACTCAGGTCCAACTTCGGTTTAGAGATGGAAGAGGCAGGTTTTCTGGATTCACGATTTTCTGGACCCTTTTCCTTACGATCATATGATGACTCGATCATTCAAATTCTTCTCACTCGACTCATGTGGCACCCATCTCGAATATTTCCACATCGAACTTAGTTTTCGAATATGGTCCGAAATGGTTTGTTAAGCTGAATCAAGTCTTTCCGCAATCTCGATGTTGTCAAAAAATAATTTTACTCTAACATGATCATAACCGCATCGTCGTCAATCAAAAATGGTCACCCGGAGCTTGGCAGAAACTGTACTATCATCAAAAAGTTTCAATAAATTCCTACACGTATATAGAAGTATCACTTCAACTTCCAAAAAACAATCCTATAAAAATATTTGGGAGATCGGAATTATTAATATTTCCGTACGAATATGTTGATTCAAGCTTATACTATTTTCCTGGATCTGAAAAAATAAAAGCTTAATAAAGTCATATAGAATCGCTTATGAGTTTGCAACAAAAAACATAATAATATCTTCTTTCGCCTCATAAATCATGGAAGGTAATTGAAGCACCACCATATAGAATTTCATTCGGATTCATCATTTCATGGATAATATTGAGCTTAGATATATACAACCTTAATAACAATAGCTAAACAACATCTCTTTATTTTTTATTTAATGCTGTATAATGATTTGTATAGAAATGAATATATAAGGGTATTTTTCCTGCTTTTTTCGTTTATACTGAATATAAAACACCCCAGGTCGAATCATTTTTATGAGTCCGCATCATATTCCCATGTCGTTATTTGTTTTTTTCCTCCCGCAGCTTTCGAGACTGGAATTTTGCTAATCGTCGCACGTACTTTATTTTGTCAAAATACAGAGGGCAAATGGTAAGTCGTATATGGATATTGAATACAAATTTCCATGAAAGTTTTTTTTTCATCCACTCGCAAATTCATTTTATTCATCCTTCACTTAAGCGCATTGAGAAGTGGAACGTCTGAAGAATTCTTAAATATTCCCGGCACCGTTCTGATGCATCCCAACAATGGCGTGAATGTGAACGGGAGCAGGAAAATGTATTATTCATAATACCCTGCACGAAGATCAAATTATCAATAATGCTTGTGATTTCATATTCACACATTTGTGGCTCTCCTCGAACCCAACAAAAAATCCTTTGAGAGCATATCCTTTGACTTCCCACTCCTCTGGTACTACACATAATGTCGCGATACTTGGAAATAATAATATGAAAAAAGCTCGTAGGTCGTAGGCCATTGTTATTCAGTTTCTTCAACGACACTTTAAGTTTGTTTCTGTATTTTTTCTGTCCTCAGCTTACATCAAATGATACTTGAATGTGCGGAACTATCACATAATGCTATTTAATCTTGTGATTTTTATCTTAATCAGCTTAATCATCTATATTAGCCATTATTAACACTGTGTTCATATTTGTCAAATGTGTATCCGTTGGAACGCTTTTACTACACGAATATCATCAAAGCTAGGCATAGAGCAAAGAACTTTAAAGTAGATATATTATATTGAAATCATAAAGGCATCAAAAAGCTTTATGATTTTAGAATGTATTAACATAACGGTTTCATCCAAAAAATAAATAAACCCCTCAGTATGTTATAGCCAACGTATAAGTCTGATCAAGCCAACCTAAAATATCATAGATATAATAGCAGTACTTGCTATGTATTAAGAAGGATAAGACCTTAATATGAGCCTTAAATATTTTATGGAAATGGCATCTTAGATACTCCAAAATTCAGAAGATGGTAATATAGACGATAGCCATAATTTTTTAAATCATAAATTTAAATAATCAACATAGGAAAAATATTGAATCTTATACTGACATTCTGAAAAGGCTTGAGTTTCTTGAATTTTAGCTTTTAAGTTGGAGCTTCGGAACTTTATGTAGGAGAAACATTTAACAACAGAGTCGAGGATAAAGACAACAGGCAAAAAATAGCGGTAAAATATTACTTACTTTCAAAACCTAACTCAAAATATAATAGTAAAATAGTTGATGCAGGCGGTGGCAAAAACTAATGATATATGCACAATATCACTAGTTATTTTGATCACATTTTACAAATTCTTCTTATGGTAAATTTCTATTCCTCGATCTAGATTTGTCCTCTAGATCCTTTATAAACAGAATAATGGGAAGCATTAAATGATCGACTTTATTAAGTATGAAAAATGTAATAAATCATTTTATTTCAAATTACTGCACGATATTAAGTTTTAGTAGTAAGTTTGAAGCGAGGAGTACAAAAGTTGGGGATGATTTAATAACATCAAAGAACGCCTACAACTGCATACATGTTAATTTATTTCTGCATCATAGTAAGTAAAATGTAATATAAACATTATTATATTGAGAAATTAAATCATTAAAAACTAGTGTGACCGTATGGCAACGTTCAATGTCATTGTTAAATTAACATTCCATCTGTATAATGAATTATTGTAATGTTTCAGAGAATCATATTTTTTATTTTTATTTCGGAGATTTTGTTGTTTTTGGTTTGTGTTTAGTCCTTTTATAAAACCCATGTATTATATTGCGTCATCTGTATGATGTCTTCCTCTAAGGATCGGTTGTTTTTAAACTGGCGAAGATTTAAACTCGCAACTAAATGCCCAATTCAGACTTAAAATTATGCCGATCGATCATTGTGAAAAAAAATGCTAGGAACATATCCATCTTGCTGAAAATACGCTGTAGGCTTGACAATGAACACGGGTAGAAGTCAGGTAATCTTTCAAAAAACTTTCGAAAACATAAAAGACACGCCTTTTATATAACTGTCAAACTTTCACTGAAATATGAATGTCTCACAATAACTCTTTCGAGTATTTGTAAAACATAACGGTAATTTTTTACTTTAATACGATATATTTTTGCGATTGTATACACGTAATCTTCGCATTTTCTCCGCGTATCTAGGACACGAAGATATAAAGTCGGAGCTTTCAACGCCTTCCTCCACACAAAAGCTCACCACCGAGCTTTGGAATTAAAAAAATACAATTATATACCCATTTCTCTCAGCTCCGGCACACGTATACCTTTTTCATTTTTGATCCAAATACATTTTTCAATCAATATTTGGAGATTACTTAGCGACATAATTAGGGTAAGTAATCGGGCCGCAAGAACCGGGAAAGTTACAATTTAGTATCGAATAAATAACGCCCGCCTAAATATAGCGACGCGAGCCCCTTCGGAGAATTTGAAGACTTCTTTAATTCTAAGAAGCAGAAGTTCCACAATTTTCCTTTGAGTTCACGCTTCAAAAGACATAACTAGATATTATGAACGGTATACCTGAATATTTTCGGCGTGTTCCGCAAAACGAGAATTCAACTTAAACATTCCCCAATATATAGAAAACCATGAATCGTCAAAACCTCATAAGTCTTCCCAAATAAAAATGGTAATATTGAAGTGGTCCATATATTAAAATGGAAAAGGGTTGCTTTTCATTTAACGTAATTTGATTACTGTATACAAATACCATCAATTACGATAAATAACAAATTGGCATGAGGAAAATTAAAAAATATTTTTATTGTTATGTGTTGATAGTCCAACGTGAACTGGCAATTCAATCGTCTGGAGTTCAAATCTACAAAAAGTGTGGCTAGCGATCACACTTTTAAAATATTAAGCGCTATGAAAAACCATGTCAAAGTAATTAATAACCAACCCAAATGCGAAAAATCACCGAAAAAAAACATTTTGACGTACGTCAAAAAAATGTCAATAGGTGTATGTTTAGACCAGCGCATAAACCATTAACCCTGGGGGTTCACGAAAATATAAAAAAAAAAAACATTTATCTATACTTGAACAAGATATTTTTGTGGAATAATTTACAGAAAACAATGTAAGAAGATCTATTTTGATCAATATTTGATCTAGAAATGTTTGTTTGAAAAATCAAGTCATAAGGATTGGGATGGGGTCGGCCAAAAAAATGTGTTCAAAGTGGGAGTCCGCAGACTACATAAGTTCAGGAACCGCTGGTTTAGATAATAATGTATTTCAATAACATGTTTTTTATAAAAATTATATTTATCCATTGTGTGGTAACTTTGAAAACAGTCTCCAATATGCAGTCCTGGTTTTCGACTACACTTCTTTCGGTGGCTTTTTTTTTGCCATTTTGGACTATTATTTTGAAATATATTAACAAGCGAGAATGCTACAGTAAAACGTAATTTGTAAAGATTTATATGAAATTCTGCGAAGTGTCTCCGAAGCTTGTCGATTTATTCACTCTCAAAAGGCGACTGACTCACCATGGTGTTTTACACGATGGTGAGTATGGAACGACCGTTTTTTTTTATTTTGAGTTTCGTTATTTTTGATTTGTCGGGGCAATGTTTTGGTTCATGATAAGGTCAAACAAACGACCGGAATGGTAAAAAAGCTTTGATGGCTGAGAGTAGACAAACGACCGCAAAGGGTTAAATAAGCACAACTATGATAGTATAAGCAACATATTGTTTAACACTAATTCTACCAGTATTTCATAAATTCATTATTATATCGTAAATGGTTATTTACGAAAATATTATTTTAAAATTATATTCCAATTATATAATAATTAGAGTTCATGATCAAATCCATTATACCAATACATGGTCAACTTTATGATAGTATCATAATTTCTTTGAGAAGATATACTTATAGTGTGGTTGAATGTATAATAAATATAATTTATGGTTATTGGCCAAAGAATGCTTATATTTGAACACAATTGGCTGCAAGCAATGAACTATGATGCATGAAGGGATAACGTCAAATATGTACCATTCAAGAGAAACCAACCAAGAAAACCCTCTAATTCAGCGGTTGCTTTTTAGAAATTTTCAAATAAATCCTACATAACAAAATAACTATTAAACAGTATAATATGTGCGATTTTTTTATTGCTTCAGCCATTTTCGTGTAAAAATGAAAGTAATAATTACGAGCCGAAGGGACCTTTTTTCCTAGCATCCACCTATACAAGCCATCTTCAAAACCTTCGCAATTTATATTTCCGCCTGTACAAACAGTAAATTTTAATTCTTCAATACGATATTTTGAGCTTTTTCCTCCCTAATCACCTGTCCCGCTTTGAGCTCAGCAACGGTGCGCTGTAAACGAAAACGTGTGTCAATAATAATATCTATAAAGGCTCACAGTAAAATCATGGTTCAGATGTAATTGGTTATTTATCTTGTTGGGAATAAGTGAAGCGGCCATCACGGGGGCCATTACAGGGGTTTAAACGTAACAAGCTGTTTAGAGCGTGCCCTGCCGCCTAATCACCCCCAAGGCCTGCCAGTCACCTCTCCCACGACCCCCTCCAACAAGAACCCCCAAAGTTGGGTGGAAAATGCCACCCCAGCCATCCGAGCAACCTTTCTATTCAAAAATTCATATTTTACGTGATTCAATTTTACAATGCGCTATTGCCAACAAATGCAAGGTGGCACAGATTTTTAATACACTCAATTAATTTACAATTACATCAGCGAGAAGCTTTATTAGGCAAATTTACATGATAAGATATTTAAAAAGCATACACTGACTTGCTGAAAAAATTATAAACTGGACATGGTACAAATATATCATTATGGAATGGAACTCCTTATAATCCACAAAAAATAAATAAGCAACAATTGGGCTGTATTCAACGTTTAATTTCTTGTATAATAATAATTTGCTGCACGTTATGGTCGTTATCAAAGAAATCTTATCTTGATTTAAGTCATGAAGAATTCTAGACAAAAAGTCAAATTATTTTAGATCATGTTTTTAAAATGTCCTTGGATCATGTAATATTACAGAACGCCATTAAAGAAGGTGTTAATTCAATTTGATATTTTGATATTCATGATAATTGGAAATTTCAATATTTAAAGGATAAATATACGCAATGATGTTAATTGTCCGAGTTTCATTTTGACATTAATTTTCGTCTATATTTTATTATCACGTTCCAGAAAAATATGCTTATTGAATCGAAATCGTATAATATGAGACTTACATCTCTCAATAAATTCGTAGGATTTTTTTTCACATTAAACATTTTTCTCCTTAATTTGAGACAATTATTTTACAATTTCTTCAAAAAAATCTACAAACTTATTAAATGATGTACTATACCAAATACACACAAATGCATTTGGTTTCAAAAATTAAAAAGTAGCACTATAATATTTTTATTCATCAACATCTTGTATTCATTAATCTATATTTCTTAAAAGATCTTTATGAACTCGGTTATAAAAGGTTGAAAAATTGTGAAGTTTTCTCTTAATTTTTATGTTTCTTTCAATGGATGGATCTTCATTTATAATGTTTCAGTTGTTCAGATGTCATATAATAGTTTATTATTATTTCCTTAATAACGTTTTAAAATATTTGAGACTAGTTAGTAATGTAAGTAATTTATTAATCATAATAAACATTCTATGTGTAATCTTGTACAAATTTTATTAAAAAACTAGTACTCAGAAGATGTTGTACTACATAGCAACTTCAACAATATAAAAAAATCAATCTTGGCCAAAACTGTCAATCCAAAACAGATTCAGGGAGATATGATGATCTTCATTTAATACCTGCAAATCTCATTGTTCAGACAAGTTTATTAATCTCAGCCTCCCTGCTCATCAGTCCCTTCTTAGTTTATGTTTACAAGCTATTCTTGAATATTTAAGAGGTTTATATAACTTTAGTTTCTTCTTCATATAGACCTGCAATATTATTGTATCTACTTTTTTCAAAATGACTCAACTAGACTTAGCACATTACATTCATTCTGGCTGTGAATTTTTCCAAAAATCAATCAAAATTAAAAAGTAAAAGATAAATATTATATACGTTAGAATGTGCTATAAGTCAGGGATAAATTATTATAGCCATAAATACATATAATTATTTTTGAAAGCTTGAAGTTATTAAAAAGTCGATTTGTTGCAAAACGATTGGATATATATATATTTCCTGAAGATATATTGAAACTCTTATCTTTTAATATTAGAATGGTAAATCATCAGCATCTATCACTGGTCTAATTTCACCGATCAATTCAAAGTTGGAATTTAATTTAGGTCACCGGTATTTAACACTTAGATAGAGCTTTTGATGGTTAGGGGTGTCGGCCCCGACCGGCAACATCCTGAATACACCCCTGCAAATTTGGTGTTTGCTTTCCGAAAGTAAAGTTAATTGATTTTTAATTACAGCACATGAGCATAAAATTCTTTTTGTAATCTGCACATCAATCGATACGTTCTTCGCCACTTTAATAAATTAAAACCTTCAATGGTTGCACAGAATTCGATAGATTTGGGTCGCTCTGTGATCGAACGTATGCCGAAACGTTTGCTACCTGATTTTTACAGCACTGTGATCTTTCAGCTTATTTTAAAACCACACAAAATAAAACTCCACCTTGTCAAATGCATATGACTTAACCTCACCTTATCATATTCGATTTCGCACGCCTCGACAGTCTGATAGCTTTTTAGACATAAAAAACGCAGTCTTTTTGCTGGAATATATTGCATTCGATGCTTCGAAAGCTTGCAGCCAGATTCCACATCAGATGGTAACAAATCTATATTCTTCGGAGGCGAAAATATATATCAAATTGATTGTTGAGTTGAGTTCGAGTGTTAAATGTGGCGAGTGATTAAAAGGTTCATATTTTACAAACGAAATTGTGACTTTGAATTTGACACAAAATCAATAATTCTGCGCCCTAGACGAAACCCTCTGAATTTTAGATTTATTTGCACGTTTGGATAATTCAATTATTGCACTATTACACCGTCTGCCTTCATAAAGAACGGTGAATTCTCAAAACGATTGTAAGAAATCTACGATAACTCGAGCATAAATAATTTGCACTCAACAGTTTTGATTTAATCTCCAAAATAAACTTTATTATTTAATTCACTTTAAAGTCTCATATATATATATATATACTTAAAATAGTTCAATTTTATTTTCAATCCATTCCCACGGACACAAATTATATGCTACCTAAGACCAATTTTCTTTAATTCATTTACATCGAACCATTATTGATCACTCTAAAATGATTTACACTTTACACACAATTATTTAATATGGTTTTAGATCAAAATAAATGTGAAAGTGGTTTAAGATCATCTTTGTTTCGCTATAATTCATGATGGAATATTTTCTAAAAATTTCACATGGTTTAACCGGGCTTAACACATTGGCGGACACGTCTACACTATGCGTCATCTTTTGATACCAAATTATGAATTTTTGATAATTGATGCGTAATTTTTCCTTATCATAAACCATGTTGAATACTTAAATTACATTTTTTTAAAAATCAAAAAAGAAGCCTAGATCGCCAATTTGTGAAAGTTAAGGTCAATCATTCCGATTTTGAAAAACTCTATATCTTGAATATGTATTGATATGTTCATATGAGTAGAACCCAAAATGGTTTTCGTTTTATTGCTTGGCCGTTTTTGGGGAGTAGTTGCACTTAGGCTGCTGCACTTTCACGTCATGTTTTGTGCTCTTTCGGTAACTATAATCATCAAGAATACATTGTGATTTTTAAAGTCCATAATATAAAAGTAAACGGATATTTTTGATAACTATAATAGTTCTGAATTATATTATGAATTATTCAATAAAAAATAATAGCCAGTCGAATATGGATGTTGGTTCCATTATTTTATATTTTCCAAGGATTTAACTCATGAAAAATTCTGCGTGAAAGTATCCAAGTAAATATGGAGGCTACATTAGCGTCTTAAGTTTTCTTCTTAAGTACAAAAGATAATCTTGTTCACAAGTGCCATTATAAGTTTGCAAGCGGGAAATGTATTCGATAGCGAATTTAGGCAACAGCTTTCTGCCGTTTTCGTGTTTATCAAATAATATTATTTATTTCTCAATTTAAGTTACCGAAACATATAGATTGTGGAGTTTGCGAGCGACTCATGCCTTTTGCCGATAAGTACGTCAGCAAACGTGGGGATACAGCCTGCGAAGATCGGGGAGCGCTCACTGGAATAACGAGATGGGGTAATACAAATTAATAAAATGTGCAACCGTGCATAATTTCCAAGCTCAGTTAATTTCCAAGATTTACCCCTGGGATAACAACATTTTTCCCGCTGATTTGAGCAAATCGTTAAAACTCCGCTTTGGCGGCTCTTTCTCTTGCAGTGACGACGCAATAGCGCTCCCTCGTTACTGCTTCGGTCATCCTGTAACCATCGCCTTTCCACATCCCATTTCGACCCTTCTCACACGAATTGCACAAATCTATTATCTTCAATCCCCAAAAATACCCTAAAATTAATAGACGGCACAAAGAGATATTATAATTGCACCTATGATGGGATCGTAAGTTGGCTAGATTGAAAATTCTCGACAATATATTGATAAATTGCTACCGTTGTAATGGCACTTATTTAGGAATAACATTGATTATTATCTTTTAGCATTAAGCTTTTTTGTCACAATGCAAGACTTGTTTGCAATATTTGTTTAATATATAATGAAAATATCTTTAAAGGTCATAATTGAATGTGCTTTAACAAATTTCAATCAGAAAATTCATCCCTTAAAAGAGGAGCCCTACTACGGCAAAGGCAGACCATTGATTGACCTCGTGATAACTTGCAGTGATTTCGACTATTGAAAAATCAAACGTTTTGAGGAATCTCCATAAACAAATAACGATGTCAAAGCTCTCGGTTTGGGTGCCACATGATTCATCACAAAACAACTTATCAAACAAGCTGACTATCTGGGGATTTTTACTCACCAGAAAAGAAATGAGATATTTTTAGATAGGGTTGTAACGGATGATGAAAGTGGGTTGTATGCAATAATATTATAATAAAATGCCGTTGAACAACCCTCTAGCAAGCAACTCTTTCTATTATCAAGGGAGAATTTCACCGAAAAAAGGTCATGGTATGTCTTTAATGAAATTTTGTAAATAAAAAGGCAATTATTTTTATCAGGATAATGCTTTATGAATATTAGTCTATATTTATTTTTAAAGATTAGTAATGGCTTGATTAGTATATCTATTGTCATCTCAAGTTATCAAAATAATAATTCATACACCGCATTATGAAAAAAATATTATTTATTGACAAAAATGTATGTATGAATACAGATTCGTCCAAACCAATTGAATGAATTGATTAGTGGGTTTATACAAAGTATTTTGCACTATGGCCGGACTATATTTTTTTGAAGGTTAAAGGGTTAATTTGTCACGTTTCACCCATAGACTCCATATTTTAATTGTCAGGGTTGTCAAATATTTTTTTTTTTCGATATTTTTCAAAATCGATTGCATAAAATAATGATGTATTTAGAACAAAAATACATTGCAAAATATAAAAAAAACAGTTGTTGTATGCTATTACGACTAAAGATTAAAAAGATTGTGCCGATTTAAAGATGAAATTTTGGGTATTTTGGGTGGTCCGTAGAAAATTACCCCCTGCTTTCTTAGCAAAGCATAACATTATACTATAGGCTGTATTTTTGCATTTGTATGAAAATATTCTTAATCATTTTGCCATGATTTCCAAAGTATATTTTTGTTTAAAAAAATGTGTAATATGTGATCGTTAGCCATATATTTGGTTGAAAATCTTTGATATATCTAGTAATTTTAGAATTGTATATATTTTGATAAAGTAAAATCTCATATCTGATTTTATTAGGGTGTCCCATAAGTTTCTTTCGTTATCGTGATGAATAACAACGCCTCGTCTGTTCGCTAATTCTGGCCGTTTTCTGGCAATTGCATCCTTTAGATTGTCTAGTTTCAATCAATATTTTGTTGAATTGATCGTTTCACCTTGCTGAAGTAGCTCATAATAAACTACCCCCTTCCAGTCCCACCAAATGCATAGCAAAACTTTTTTTTGGATGTAGGCCAAGTTTAATTACAGTTAAAGCTTCTGTACCCTTGGTCCAAGACCGTTTACGTTGGATATTCTCATAGAGTATCCAACTTTCATCTCCAATGACAAGTCTCTTCAAAAAATGTTGGCTATTATGTCGTTGGAGAAGAAGATCGCATGTTGAAATACGCTGAAGTTTATTTGAGTCGGTCAGTTCATGAGGAAGCCACACATCTAAACGATTGATGTAGCCCAATTTTGTCAGATGATTATGGACGGATGTCCATGGAATTTCTAGCTTGTTAGCTATTTCGCAAACAGTATATCGCGGGTTTTCTTGAACCATGGCTATGATTAGATCTGTGTTCATTTGCAAAAGAAACTTATGAGACAACCTAATATTACCTCTCATCCAAACAATTTGGCAATTGACTCAAAACGTAAATATTTTATAAGTCGCTAAATTATTTTATTTAAATATTAAATACAATTTTAACGGCGACATTAAAAGTATAATTATTTCATAGCCTAAATTATTTTGATTGTTTTCTTAACGTCACGTCACTTAAGATGCTTTTAGTACTAGGGAAATAATACCTGATTTATTTCCCCTAGTAAAATATTCAATTGAATATTTAATAAACCGATAATGGCGTCGGAAATTATTTATTTAAACATAAAACGTCGAATATCGTCGTATAATTTAAGATATCAGCGCAAAACCTCTCAAGACATTAAAGTTCATTATTTTACGATTTTTGAAATGATATAACGACTCCCAAAAATTATACGAGAGAATTGGAGTGTATTTACTTTATTGCGTGCTAACGTATGGGGGTTCTCTTAGCTTCGTATCAAGATCGAGGGTTTTTATAATGGTTTCTGGTGGCCGAAAGTACTTTGAGAAATGAGGTAATACAAAGCGATAAATTACGATTTATTTATGTGATGAGAATCTCGACCTTGACCCCTCACCCTTATCGATCATATAACAACCCCTTTTATTTTGCGCAATAGCACGTAATGGCGTTTCCTTCCTTGTTGTGTGACGTGTCGAAAATCGCATGGTATATGATTCGCTCGATAATTATGAATTCTGGATGTGCGAGGAAAATGAGACTATTCGTTGTGAAATTTCCATGGATATTTTATAAGGACGGTCTCACATTAAATTATCCGAGCGATTCATACCGCAATGCAATTTCTGGTTCGTTAAGTCCGCATACAGAGAGGTAGTGGCTTGTGCATCGTGGATGGTGGATAGTACACAACGTATAGTGGATAATGGAAGCCAAGATAGCATTTTAACAACGAGTAAGAAAGATCTCAACTTAAATGCCAACATTTAAAAAATGACATCAAAGAAACTACAACTACTTCCATGAGCATACTCTCTATGTATATCTAGAACTTTGCATATAAAACTTTTGTAAAATACCAGAAAAAATATTTTTTTTTTTTGTAGACTTAAATAATTAAATTGAACTATTAATTAGTATCTTTAGAAGCTTAAAATATATAGCAGATGTTTTTCTTCTTCTTAAGATGTCAAGTATGCTATCGGACGTAATCAATCTCTATAGAAACAAATCATTTTACATGAAGATTTATCATTGCCTTCCGCCTATGAAAAAATTATAATCACATTATTTGAACAAGAAAATAAATATAGAAGAGGATCAGAACAAACCTAAATCACGTTGATCGAAAATTTGTTGGTCCAGTAAAAAAAAAATTATACCATTTGAATTGTAAACGGAACTTTTATAACAAAAACTAGCCCGCTTTATCAACATTTTTTGTTGGAGAGGGCTAATCTATAAAAGCAAATTGACTTACAAGAATCACATAATAATTCTATAAAATATACCTTCCGTTTAACTCTCTGCGGCTTAATATCGGAATGTCCGTGACCGAAATTATTCCAACTTTGTGAAGTTAATTTGTAGTACTTTGCGATGAAATTCCTTATGTATTTTTCCAAGTATATCACCAGTAAAATAATTTCTTGATAAATTTAACTAAATAACGACTTTTAAATTATGGCATAATGCAGATGAAAAATAACTCATCCTATAATTCGTTTACTTAAGTGTTAATAGTTTAATATTGATTAATATTATGATGAGCACGATAACATATTATTTTCCGTGATAATGGTTTATATCAAAATACCAAATCTGGCTATAATACATATTTATGTGATGCATATAATAATTATCCATAATTAATCAATGACAGGGCGTAAAACTATAGCATACATCGAACAAATAAAATTGCCTGACTATGACTATCTCGCCACATTAAAGGAACTCTGAATGAGTAACTCCAATGACATCCTGCCATACACATTTTATCATGTATATTTGTGTAAGGGAAATAACCGGTGCCTGATCCGAATAAATGCATTATTTTCATTTAAAATTAATATACAGAACCAGCTCTTTACATTAAGTTATAGTTCAGTGCAAAAATTAATCGTTTTTACAATTGTCTGATCTTTCCGCAGAAAAGACTAGCTTCAGACCATATGCATCCGAAGGTGCGATAGAGGAGAAAGGACTAAGGTTAAGCTAAATTCAAGGGATATACTTCCACGGGTTCACTGCCAACACGAGTCCAACCTCAGTTTGAAGAGGGCTGCAGCAGATGACGGACTACAAGGGCTACCCCTTCCCCATGGTACTCATATCGGTTTGGTCATTCTTAGTACCTAGCCATGGAGATGAGTCGCCGTTCGAACAGCCTAAAACCGTTCTCCCCTGTATGCCTAGGCTGTTAAGGATAGTGGTGAGCCTTTGACACAGTATCCACCAACTACTGTAATCGGCTGTTCCTCACACCCCTTTATGGTTACGCAGCACAGGGTGACCTGCTCACCCAACTCATGTTAGCTGGGCTACCCCAGCAGCGTTTGATGAGCAAACCAACGAGGCTACTTTTGAACACTTCTACTCCACATCATTACCCCAGTACAAGATGTCAAGGTGTTGACGTACATCCCAAAAGTCATGAAACATATTTTTTTCCACACCCTTACTGCTCACAACATATTCAAACTGGTTGGGTGAGGTGGAAGGACCCTTAGCTTTTCAGTATATTAAAGTTCAGTCTGCTACGAGCATCAGTAGAATCAAGGTAGCTGATTTAGTGCACCCTTGTTTCGATATCACGTCATACCTCGATGTCCCCCAAATCCAATCCCAAAAAGGTATCCAAAACAAGAGAATCCAATCCCGAGATTGCGGACAGTTTAGTAAACGTAATCCCGAAATAATCGGGATTGAATTTTTTATCGAATAGAAATCGTACTCCTCACCAGCATGTTGAAGGCTACTAAATCGAGATATTCTCACCAAAATCTGGACGCTTGGAAACAGTAGCGTAACTACTAATTGGCAACCTTATGCGAAGCCTAGGAGCAGTAACTGTCTAATCTATGTATACATATATAGAGTACATATATTTTTTTCAAATTGTTATATTAACATTTCCTTTCTTTGAAGCCTGGGAGAGTAGATGGGCAGCCTACAGGAACGGCCGTAGACTCACCCTGTTCCTTGGTTCGATAGCGCAGAGGTTTCGGTATCGCTGGTTCCTTCCGAATCATTTCACATCCCAGTTCTTGACCGGGCATGGTCCCTTCAATGCCCACTTGCAGAAACGGGGTCTAGTTGATCAGCCGGTGTGTCCATGTAACCACCCAAACATGGACGCAGATCATATCCTATGGATGTGTGTCGGCATGGCGACCGAGAGAGAGGAACTCCTGCGCCGTATCCAGGGTCCGCATCTCGGACCTGTAGGACACAGAGATTTGGTAGCCTGTCCCCGCGCCTTCAGCGCCTTCAACTCCTTTTGTCGAAGTTTTGGAGCCAAATGTGAAGTTGGCGGCTACTATAGCACCCGCCCATAGTAACATCGCGGTATAAAAAACAGATGGCCTCACTATCTGCTAGAGCCAGTAGTTATAGAATCATTTAATTTCGAATCTTAATTACAATCGTATATCCGATTTGTACTGCAATGGCAGTACAATAAATTTCTTTTATTTTTGCCCATTTTAATATAATGGGCACGCGTTAACTCCCAAGCACCAAATGGAGCGGGAGATGTCCTCTCGGGGACAGCTAGATCTTCATAGCTTCACGAAAATGATCGACTTACGTCGATCTGTGTTGCTAGTAAGTTAATACGTGTGTCGCTAAGGGCCGATTTTTTTCTCGAGCTCGGGTCGACACGTGGATTCAGTGACCTAACCTAACCTTTCCCTACCGATGATGTATTTACTACACCTCGACTCTAATAATGGGAATATCGATATGAAATATAATAGATACGGGCTTCAAAATATTTGTATTCATCTGTAATGAAATTACGAATCACATCAAAGTATTATAATATATAAGTATTCATCTGCAACGACGGAAATAAATAATTTGTCAGGAAATCGGGAATTTTGCGAGTTTTAGTCCGTGTCTCAGCAGAAAGGAATTTTATCAGTCACATTGATGGTATTATACGAAAATGGGAGCTCATGCGGTCATCCACTCGAACTAGAATTTAAATATCTGATGACGATGCCTCCAACGAGTGTGGAGGCTGAGCGTGCATTTTCAGCAGCAAGTTGCCTGACTACCAAAATCTAGACTAAATGACGAAACACTCGATACTTTAATGTTACTTCGGACATATTTTCAAAATAATTAAGTAATTTATAGATCACACTTTATAAATCTCTTTCCACTAATGACATCAACGTCATCCAATGTATGATGCATTTTAATTCTAAGAATATCTCTCAGGTTCCTATTACTATTTTTATTACCCGTCTATGACGATTGATGGCCTTGAATTCATTGCGTTTCTTAAACCGTGTCTCGATGCAAATTGATTGGAATAATTTAAACCTCAAACTTTTAACTGAATTCCTGTCCATTTTTATAAGCAAAAAAGTATTCATATATGTACACATTATATTTATGGTTTTAATCCCATTGTAATTAAAATGAGACTATGGTATTTCTATGAAGTGCAATATCGTCGAAACAAAAGCTTTCACGGCATGTCGGTTGTTTTTGCTCTAATTATAAAAAAATAATTAAAGCTTTATCCGGTAAACATCAATCAAGCCTTAAATCTAGGTCACGATTTAATTTAGCTACCCCTGTCTGTATACAAATTTGTCAAATATTGTCTATTTTTCAAACGTTTAATTCGGCGTTGTAAAATTACTGAATGCGTCGATTTTTTAAAAGGGTGATCGGATTCATTCAACGATCAATTGAGTTTAATGAAACGTATACATATCAAAGGGAATGTCATAAAATCACGATTAGTATACGCTTTCGTCTGAATTGCACATTAACGTGGGAAAAGATTTTATTTTCAATAGTTATGTGCGGGGGTGAAATTAAGAGATAATAATAATATATATAAAAGTGTGAGTTTATGAAATAAAATGAGCATAAAAAGTTAATACCATAACGATCGTGAAGAGCGGGACACAAGTACGGGCGCGAGGGAGACGGCGCCATCTTCCGGCTGCCAAATGACTGTTTCCCCGGTACGGCAGGGCGGAAACTCAGGAAAACGAAAGAAATGCGGATAGTATAAAAGTTATACTGTTGAAGACGTTTTTATAGAAGATGAAGATTTACCTGTTCTCTCGCCGGCTCTATGAACTTCCCGACGGAGTAATATTTGAAAACTACGGCAATAGACTAATGGCTCATCCAGTTGAGTCAGTTAACTTGCAGACTTCATTACAAAATTAGCGGAGTTACATTCTTAAGCTTTGAAATTATTACCATTTGCTATTATGAATGGGCAACAGGAAGTCGTCGAAAAATAAAATTTTCCTCATCAGATAAATTCCTATAACTGATCTATAGATAAGAGATAAGAATGTACATGTAAATATCGAGTATGGATGCACAATAATGATAATGTAATATATTAGGTCCTCCCAAAAGAAATCCATTATCATTGTACGCTCTCGTTTGATTTCAGTTTGTGTCCAGGCAAGGTGAAGCTTATTTTTTTGCAATACATTTATTTTATTATTAAGGGATATTTCTACCTTGTTGAGCCTAAAAGGGATTACTTTTTTAACATTTTTTTATGCGAAAAGTATTAAATATAGAATGTTGATATTTAGTATGTTGACTAGGTGATCTTTATTTTATATAAATATTTTTTAAAGCTTGACAAAGTATGGTAGTGGGAGTGGGGGGAGTCACGTATGTCGGTGCGCGAGCCATGACATTCTTCACCATGGAAGTCCTAAATCCTGAACAGGTAATTTGCAGCAAAAAACTTAAACATATTTTTATTTTGTATAATATTGTGTATAGTTTAACCTATAATTAAGAAGGAATATTAAAAAATAAAATAACTATGAGCAATCGAAAAAAAAATTGTGTTTTTACCGACATTTTTCGTAGTTTTTTGTTCATCAAATTAACACTTTTGAATATTTTTAGATAATTGTAGTCTATACGATGAAGATAATTTTTATACACGTGTTTGTCAAATTTCATAAAGAATGCTTATCTAGGGCATATGAGAGCACTTCCATAAGCTTAAAAAAAGTAGTTACGAGAAAAACGCGTTAAAAGCATATATCTTTTTTAAAGCGAATTTCATTTATAACAACATAAGACTTACTGAATGTATTTTTTGACATTGGTTCTTTCAGATACACGATGAAAAAAAAATATTTTTTTTAACCAACATGGTAGAAACGTCCTTTAAGGATACCATTGGGGAAGTCCAGAAGTCCAAAAGACAGAGACCGTTGGTTGGAAAGAGAGGAAGAATCATTTCGACTTTCTCTATCGCACACGCACGTACATTGCCACGCTCCGCGCATGTGCCGCCCAACTACTGTTCACACTTTAAGCTGTTGGGGAGCATCGACATACATGTATGTCCGAATTCTCATGTCCCAAAAAGAGCACTCTTGCACATTGAAGCTCGGAGACAGACAGAGAAAGAGAGAACTTAGCGCAGTTCGGGAAACTGAGACGGATAGCTTCCTCACATGCATCGCATGATTGTATAGATCGTTAAGCCCAAATTTATCGACTTGATAATGATTTTCATTTCAAGTGTGTTATTTGTTTACGCAAAGAAACGACCGAATATTTTGTGTTATCGAGAGTGTTTGTTTATTTAACTGCTTGCCGTTCTTCTCTGCGTGTTGAATGAGTCTTTGTTCAATTATCATTTCCTTCTAAAGGAGGAGCAAATGAATCGATTTTTTGTGCATTGTTTATGTAAAGAAATGATGTGGTCTTGTATTCACTATCAAGTGTTCATTTACAATTGAAGATTGTCTTACGCTGATTAGGAGCTGACAGAAGTCACAGAAGTTCTCTCACACGCCTTAGATGAGTATTCTTTGTAAAATGTAGTAAACATGTGTACAATAAACGTTTTCATCATTTGACTTATAATTATTTCAAAATATTAAAATGTTTTTATTAAATAAATTAAAAAAACTACAAAAACTACTGATAAAAACCCACATTTTTCTTCGATCATTCACAATTTTTTTATTTTTTAATATTTCTCCTTAATTATAAGTCAAACTATACACCATATTAAACAAAGCAAAAATATGTTTAGTTTTTTGGCTACAAATTAATAATCCAAGACTTAAGACTTCCGTGGTGAAGAATGTCATCGGTCGTGAACCGATCTACTATGGTAGTGAAAGTGGCCTCTCACTATCATACTTTGTCAAACTTTAAAAAATATTTTTATGTTCAAAAAATATCGCCTTGTCAATACATGTCATAGGTAAAGTCAAAAATCATTTGGACTTGTATTTTCAGTCATTTTCGCTCATTTCCATAAAAATGGAATAGAAAACTTACAAAAGAGGTGGTTATTAATTGTTAATAATAAAAGTAATTATATTGGTTTGTCTAAAAAAAATAATTTAAAATATAGTTTTTGCTCATTTTTTATCATTTCATTTCCGAGTTATATTACAATTACAATAAATTACATTTTTATGTTATTCGTTGTGTCTTGCAAATTTCTCGGAAAAATATTTTTAATGTCCACCTTAAGAAGACGACATTTTACGACCTTAACGAGGAGGTTCCAATGTCTATGCTAGCTTTATAACTTTTAGGTATGGCTGCATTTTAACAAAACTTCCTTTATGCGGGCCATTAAGTTCAACTCGCAGCGGATTTTGACCCGCGTTAACATTTGAGTTGTAAACCCCTGTTATAGAGATTGCTCCACCAGCGGCCCCCTGCGTTCCACTCTCCGCGCCAATAAAGCCTTGCAGGATTCAAGTGAGCCGGAAAACTCAGATAAAGTCCTGCTCCTTGGTACGTTTGCAGATCGCTACCATAATTGACCGACATCCCGATCATTCCGTCGATTTTAAATTTTTCCTCGAGCTCACCATCTCTGTAATTAAGTTAAAAATCAATCAGAGTCTTATTGACTTAGGGCTTTTTTACGCTTCGGGTTCTATGCGTCCATAGTTAAATTTGGTAGAATATTAATTTACAGTCACTTCCTGTAAAATCACTTTGAAAGTCTTTTGAAAGACGAGCAAGTACAGCCGAATTTCCTGATAATTGAATAACAAAAGGCGGGCGACATTCTCAGGAAATCATTTTCGAAGAAAAGAAAAATTTTACCGGGGTGGGTCTTTTTATCTACCTTCCGTACCCCTACGGCCCCCAGTCATTCATACTATTTACTTTGGCCTGTTTATTCCAGATTATATTGTTTGTGACTAGAAAATTTCATCTCGGATTAAGTCGAGACTGTCAGCGATTCTGCAAGAAGGAAATTACAATTTTTATTAAAAGGAGGAAAAACTTACATAGACCGACACAAAGGATATGCTAAAGAGGTATTGTTATATACCTAGCGCCTCATATTGGAATTTATGGTAAATTTATATTACATTTTAATACATTTACACGAAACCATAAATGACGTGTTCTCCTTCGTACATATGTGGAGACTGAATAAAATTTAAATACATTCCGTTTATGCAGCCAGCACTTGA
Organism: Stenopsyche tienmushanensis; assembly: GCA_008973525.1. Taxonomy (NCBI): domain Eukaryota; kingdom Metazoa; phylum Arthropoda; class Insecta; order Trichoptera; family Stenopsychidae; genus Stenopsyche; species Stenopsyche tienmushanensis. Next base: position 397,722 of record WACJ01000009.1, on the reverse strand, counting down.
GACTTCAGATATGCCTTTTTTGTCCAACATTAAATCTAAGCGCTCGAATGATTCATGAGAAGACTTGTTTCTATTTTATATGGAAGACTTAAGATCATTGTATAATATTTTTGTCAAAAAAGCAAGCGGAATGCTTTAAAATCAAAAGCATGTCTTATTAATATTACAGAAGCATTATCATTAAGCAAAGGTCGTTTTCTTATTGGTAATTTTGAAAAAAAAAATCAGCAGCATCTTGAGTCCTATGCTCTTGTTCTTGCAAAAAATGTATTATTAATGATTCTTTACTTTTGGCTAAAATATCGTTTATATTTTTTATAGATCTAAATACTTTGTGATTTAATCTTAAATTTTGAACTAATTTCAATATTATTTTAAAAACTTTAGCTCCGATTTTTTGGCAAAATTTAGACATTTGTAATACTTTCTAAGATAAACTATTTAACAACTCTATTGTTTAGGTTACCCAAGATACTATTTCTTACAAAATTTCATCATCAGCCTCTTATTTAGTCTTAAACATCATAACCTTTCTTTTACTATGGTGTATTTACTACACTGAGTCGAGTTATAGTAAAGTCGTAATAATGGGAGTTTTTACGACATTACTAAATTGAATCTCGATATATATATATATACTATCTATATTGATATATATTATATATCTCTTTTCTGGAGTCGAAGAAGGGGAAGCATTTCACTTTTCGTAACGTTCAGCTCAATTTGCTTTACCACAACATTTTTACCGACAAAGTTTAAATTAAAACATATTTTCGGTAGTCTTTTCACACTATTTTAAAATTAATTTTATGATTCATTTAAAAAAATAGGTGAAATGTTTCTTATTCAAAAATTCGTCTTTCAGGAGAACTTATTGAAGCTTTCATTGAAATGGTATTCCCTGGCAGATGCAAGTCTTGTAAGTCCAAAAATCATCGTACGAAACCAGTGCTCCGAACTTTGCTTAACAATCCTGTTTTTATGCTTTAGCCTGCGTAACTCTACGGTGAACTTTTCTTTAATACTGTTTTTTTACACCCCTCTTTTTGCGTCCGTCGAAAGTTTTTCTTTCACCACGTAATAACCGTGAAAAGGACGTAACTAAACTCCCCAGAGCCGGTGTGTCGTTAGCTTTTTACACGCCTTTAACTTTGGGTTTCGTAATTAAATGTGGCAGAACGCTACAATACAATTACGTGATCCGGTGCCGTTATTTGGAATCCACTTAGCATACGACGGAAACCTTTCCGTCGTTACTAACCCCTCGTTGCTACCCCTAATGATCAACTTCTATCACTAGTTAGCTCCTCTTCTTCTTGATGCTGATGTGTCAAAGCTCCTTCTTCCGGGGCGGGTCAACGCCAAAGCACTTCGAAAACAATGCTCTTAACAGAAATTGGCATTCCCATGTAGCGAAAAAATGTAACTGCATTTCTAATTACAAACGTATCTGTACCTCTTTAAACAAGGGCATTTTTTAAAATTATATTAACGCAATTTTGTTACTATTTTAAAAAGTATAAATAATATTTTTTAAATGATGATGAAAAAGAGCTGCAAAATATACAAGACGAATGTGATTTTTCAGCAACATTGTGTGTTGAATTTTTATATCAACAATTTGCTGCGTGACCGTTTGATCACGCTCAATCAACGTATAGTGAGAATAAACACATATAACTTTTTTCGTTTAACCAACCACTGATTATTATCATCCATGATATATACACATTACAAAAAATGGCATTAAAATCCAACTAATCTAAAATCTATTTATGTTATCATTAAGAGCATTTCAATGTATTAAGAAGCAATTGGAAGATTCAAACTTTAATATGGGGATCGTGGCTATCACAAAGATACAAGATCGATCTAAGTAGAGAATGAGGATAAATTATATCATCTTAAATGTAGCAACTCATTTACAACGATCCGTGTATCACAATCTGTGAGATTTCTCAACTACTGAGATGTTTTGAAAGTATTGTGCGACTATGTTTGAAATTATTTATTTGTTATAAGTCCTGTTAGAAGCGATTTGGACAAAAAAGCAAAAACATGAAAGTAGCACGAATTAAGAGCAAATAAACTATAGCATGAAATCAAGAATCCTTTATGGCCAAACAATTGTCAGAACAACAGTTCATCAAAAGTAACAGATATATCATGCTACACATTTTTATAGGTTTGAGAGTAAACCAAAGTGTGTTCAAAATCATTGTGGCGATTGCATTCAAGCCATAGATTGAAAAAAAATGTCACAAAAAGACTGCATGTATTCTAAAAAGATGACCAGGATTCGCAGTAGTGGCTCAAGGAAAACTTTATTGCTTTGTTACCCCTGGTGTATGGTCTACAAACTCGCCTAACTGCAATCCTCTTGGCTGTTATGTGTGGGGCACGATTGAAAGGATGTCTAATAAAACTGCCTGTATCAATAAATTTGAGATGAGGAAGGGAATCTGCTAGATATTTCAAGATGTATCTCCTGAGATTATAAACGTTCTTTTATATGTAATCTCTGCGCCAATTCAAACAAATAATTTTAATTTAAAATTTATCCTTTCTCCAAATATGTCCCATATCTAACATGATCTTATTGAAGTAATTTAAGAGATTTTGACTTACAAAGTCAAATTCTTGACATTTTATCATGGCATCACGTGAGCCCAGTGACGTATAACTCTTCATCATGTCGACTCCGGCACACATAAAAATAGTTGAAGGCGCTCGGCGAACTTTGGACTGCTGAATGTAGATTTAGATGCTTACACGCAATATAAATGTTGAAAGGTTGAAAGTTCTCGTAGTGAAACAAGAGTTTGAACTATGCGAAACACAAGAATTTGCCGTACTCCAAGGCAGAGTAACGTGTAAGCAGTCATGCTTGAGCCCGTTTGCACGTGCGACGTGTTTGATTACCAGCTGTCCTCACAACAGCCTTAAACTGGTAAACTGACTCCAACCCTTAAACACATCAACCCCTTGCATTTCTCTTTCCCTTTTGAGCTACTTTTGCAGAAAACTGTCCGCAAAGTGCTTTCATAATGTAATGCACCTTTCATTGCCGCTCATTTGTGGGCGCAGCGAGCCTTAATTTATTCAGATTTTAATTTCAGCGCGTTTATTGTCGCGTTAAATAGCACTTAAAATGAACTAATTTTAATGCAATGGAATACTTTTGCATTGTAAAATTGGCGCATTTATTAAAGATCTTTTGTAATGCTTCGAGCTATGACCATTTACCATCCATGAGCATAACTAACAAATAACTTTAGAAATTTTAGATAATAAATTCAACTTCAATATAATAAATAATCAACATGGTTATCAATCATTTTTATAAAATGAATGCAATCAGAAGTTCGTTAGGTGCTCGAATTACATTTTTTTTTAACAATCTATCCGTTGAGGGACATTCAGTTCTTCTTATGGCATTGCTGGCTTGTGTAGGTCCCCATCTTTCATTCAGTCGAATCTTTTGTCCAGGTCATGAACCATACATCTTTTCAGCTTACGCGTTCCGGAGACTTGGCTGATTAGCTCTTCAATAAGGCGGTTGGGATGTGTGTTCAATATTTTCTTGTATTTTTGGCTATGGTTTTCAATCTCCTGCTTCACTGGTGGTATGCTTGATTCTCTGTATATCATTTCGTTTGTCACATACCATGGAACGTTGCCTATAGTACGCAGCACTTTGGATGGAAAGCGTTGGAGAATGTCAATATTGAAGTTTGATGCGGTACCCCAGAACTGTATCCCATATATCCAGATTGGTTTTAATATACTTTTGTAAAAGAGTGTTTATTTACTAGAGACAGTTCCGATTTTCGGTCCATTAACCAATACAGCATTCTCATTTTGATCCCCAGTTGCTTTCTCTTCTTGCTTATGTGTGTCTTCCACGTTAAACGTCTATCCAGGTGCATGCCGAGATATTTAGCTATATCTGCCTGTGGCAGTACGCAATAATTCAATCGACCTGCTCGCAAAAGAAAGGAAAGCTATACGCACCGGGGAAACCAGGCAAAGAGCTAGGCAGTCCACCATGGTGGAATGGCAGTCCCGATGGGACAGCTCCACCAAAGGTCGATGGACCCATCGGCTCATCCCTGACCTTAAGCCCTGGACAGCTAGGAAACACGGTCAGCTGTGCTACCACCTTACCCAGGCACTCACTGGGCATGGCTGCTTTGGTAGCTACCTGCACAGGATTCAAAAAGAGGCCGGTCCGAATTGTCACCACTGCGCAGCGGAGCTGGACGATGCCGCGCACACGCTATTCGACTGCCCGGCTTGGAGCACAGAGAGGGACACACTGCGGGAGGAGCTTGAAGTCAATTCACTCACTCCCAGCAACATGGTCCCTACGATGCTAACCAATGCCAGGGCATGGAACGCGTTGTCCAGATACGTCGCGAGCGTTATGCTGCAGAAGGAGGATGCTGAACGACTGAGACGTCAGACACGCACCGAAGCATCCTCCTCCTCCTCAACCCATGAGCGAGAAAACCCAGCAGAGATATATCAAGAATAGAAGAACCGTGAAGAATTCACGTTAACACTAGGCCCTAGAGGGACACATACCGCCACCCTAGAGCAATACTTCGCGGTAGCCGGGTGGCGGCGGAACCGGAGGAGGGGTTTAGTGAATCTGGCGATGCTCAGTCAAATACTAGCGAGACGCATTACCAATGCTTAGTCAAACCTCACACTACCTCAGAAGGAGGTGTCTTCTTGAAGATTCCCCTCCTTCGAAAAAAAAAAAAAAAGAAAAAGTACGCAATAATTCAGCGAGACAGGAGGACATGTCTCTTATCTATTAGTGAAAGTGACATGCTTGGATTTACTTTCATTGGCCTTTATGCGCCATTCCTTGATCCATTTCTGTATATTGTTGAGATCATGTTGGAGCAGTTGAGACGTTATTGCGGATTCGTTATGCGAGGTTAGAAGAGCTGTGTCGTCCGAAGGTGGCCGTTGTCGTGCTGTCTGTTGTCGGAATGTCGGCTGTGTATAAAAGGTATAAAACTGGACGCTGCCTTATGGGACGCCGAATTTTATATCATGGAGTGTGGTGGCTTCATCTTCGTATTTGACCTTTGTCAAAAGCCTAAGTTACGTCCAGGAATGCGGCCGACACCATTTAAAATTCAATTTTGCATTTGAGCATTAGTATAAAATTTGATAAAAAACATAATATTCTTAGTATGAAATAAAAATCAGATAAACCAATGAACTTATAAATGTATAATAAATTCGATCTAAAAGTTTCAATAAATAAATTTAATTCAAGAGTATCAAATCTAGTCTGGACAGTCACAGAATTTTCAAATACACTTATATTAAAAATTGGAATAAGAGCTACATACATTATAGTGATTTTATGCATTGAAATGATGATTGTCTCTAATAATTTAATTAAATTTATTCATTTTGACCTCTGAAAATAACGTCCTTTTTTATTTCCATGTCCGATATCAAACGCAGGGGATCTCCATAGAAGATCGTACTAGGGAAAGCATTTAATGTGGTGGTTTCCCATTTGCCTTTCACATATGATAAAATAAGGATGGGATTATTTTGGAAAGGTTGGAGAGGAGAGAATCTATGAATGAGTAGCGAAATTAATTTTTATTTTTGCGATGAAAAATGTTTTAAAAATCATTAGCGAAGTTCTTAAATATTATAAATCATAATATATGCTTAGCGTGTATATTATGAATATAACTTTTTTCCCCGGACCGATCGGATTGGGATTGTATGGGTAACTGTTTCAAGTCGTTTCCACCCTCGGTATTGAAATTACCCTGGCATCAGCATAAAGCAGTTTTAAAAGAAAAATGGGCAAGATCTCAGAAGCGTTGCGTGTTGTATCAACCCTGGTCATCTCTTAGGCATTTAATGGGGTGTAACGCGAGTCCATCACGAGGGGAGATCTACAAGGTAAACTAAAGGACATGCGCCCCCGGTGTCTTTCTGAGACACCGAAACACACAAATCAATAATATATGAGTGCTTAAACAGACATAATTTTTACTCCTTAAGGGAAAAAATCGGCAAAAAGTGGAATGTCGCAAAATTATCCATCAAGGGAGCGGAGACATTATGAGCAAAGCAAACTTGTCAGCTTTGTCGCTGAGAGTATATTTTGAAATTTTCCAGCGCTCCTTTCATGATTTGTACGATTCATGATTGATGAATGTGCCAATATTTGCATAAAATCAGCTGGAAAATTGTGAAAATGCTTTTCCGCGCCATTTCAGTGCTGGTACCTTCTCTGTTTTCAAATTATTTGATGATTGGCAAATATGTCGCCCTAATCTACGCCCACTTATGAAATCAATATATCCAACCCTCCATTTTAAACGACATGTAAATATTATAGCATCTATTCCTTCAATGCTATTAAATGAAGTTGGCAAATTTAAAAAAAAAAGACATTAAAAATTTCAGTTATAAGTTCAAACGAATATTTACATTGTTTTTATGTCTGTGTCTGTAACTTGAATAAATTATTGTTCTTTCACAGTTTGTTAAGAGGATGTTTTCAAACCTAAAGAAGATAATCTTAATCTACATCTACTTTTTGAGATTGTCTCTTTCTAGGAATGTCCCTTAAGCTTTTTTTCATCAGCAGTATTCAATGTCGTTCTTCTTATATCAAAAGTATGTGTTTCATTAACAGTGTCATTTTCCTGTCAAAATATGTTCTTCTGTTGTGGAAGACAGATGCATTAAAATCAATTGGATTGGTATCGACATTGATGATAAATATAACGGAAAAGTGTTAAAATACCGTCAAATAATAATGGCAAACATTTTTTTCAGCAATCAATGAACACAAAAATGAGATAAAAAATAGCACAAGATCCATATATAGTAATAGCCCTGTTGTAAGGCCTTATCTTGAAATACCATTTCGCTGGCGTGTCCACATTGATGGACGGCTCCTGTTTGATTAAGATCATAGATAAAGGGTTGAATCAAACGAAAGACTTTGCAAAATTGGTCCTGATACACTGGAGTGACAAAAAGAGAGCTTATTAAAGTGTCATGTCGTGACACATTAGACGTTGGGAGTAATTGTGATCCGAGTATGTACCCGACGTATTTGTAGATCACGACTGCTCTGCTACGTGCCGAGCATTAATAAGGACATTGTCGCCCTTTCTGATTTTATTTATGAACTTTCACTTTGAGCGACACAAATGAACTTGTTTTATAAATATGAAATGTGACATTCGGGGGGAGCTGCCGAGTCGTGTGCAAAATGGATTAGTTTAAGACGTGATGGAATTAATCGGGGATTACTCGGGATGGGCGTCGACACTATGCCAACTTCTTGTAAACACCGCGATTTCCCCATCCGTTCCCCGACATGCAAAGCTCGAGAACCTGGCTCCAGAATAAAGAGCTGCCATATCAAATCCAAATCAAATACATTCAATTATTCGCCATTTTAATTATTCAATATTCTCCCCCCATTAGGGAGAAGCAGAGCGTGGCAGGTTCTATATACTTTGAACAGGGTTCAAAGAACTGCCTTTTTGCAATCTATCAATACGCGCGATTAACCTTCGTCCTGATATATGATCAGGGTGCAATGGTTCACCGACAAAAGAATAGATGATCCAGCGTCTCCAGTATTGGAAAATAAACGATCGCGAATGGCTCTACTCTTGGCTGGAATATTCAAAGAGTAAGACTCAATAATTTGAACTCACACAACTAAAAACTAAATGCAAAATTTAAGTTATTTACAATCGACACAAACTTAAATTACACGCTACACATGATTAATTTTATAAACTGAACCATTTAAGAATCAATTTAATTTTAGAATTCTAATGTTAGTCGATTCGACTAATACTACATACATTTTTTGCGTTGTAATTCTACAGATAGTGATCATGTTGCTCGTGTAAATTCTACTGATTCGCAAAAAAATCCTAATTTCATTTCGACATTAACCCTTTGATTACTGAGTTAATTTTAAATTGAGTTAAACATAGATGTTCAATCATACGTCCAGACAAATTCGCTTTTCTCTTAGGACCGCGCAGCGCGAATTAAGCTTGTATATCAATAAATGAACCTTAGTACTGTTGATATTTTGAGCCCCATAATAGAATCACTTTTGGCACCAAGCTGACTTTTAAGTATATAATTGATTTATGCGGCTTTCTGGTATATATAATGAATATATCCCCATTCATAGGGTTCTTTTTTATAACCCTTTATTCTAATTTCTTACAATTTATCGACTTTCAGTCCTCTGCAGGACTTAATTAATCTCATAAAAACTTTCAGAAATATTTAATATTGACAAATAAAACATTTTAAGGTATATTCATAAGCTGGAATGATTTTTAATCTTTCTATTTGAGTGGCACATGATGTATAATATAATAAATTATCGTACAAGCTGATCTGCCAATCATTGCTCGTCAGACAAAAAAGGGAAACGTTTTAGGTAGAATTGTAACTGATGACAAAAAGGGGTTGTATACAATAATACTATAACAAAACGACATCGATCAACTCTCGAAAAAGTACCACTATCTGTCCCCAAAAAAAGAATCACACCATAAAAGAGCACGTCGTATGTAGTGTAGAATATTAAAACATATTATATTTAAAAGCTCTTATCGTCAAATTCAACAAGATAAGCTGATAAATACTGTGAGTTATTGAATAAATTTAATTAAACATGGTCCCAATTGATGAGTGGGAAGACCATTATTTCTTACCACAATAACATCAGATTGGATCTTCCAAAAAAGTCTGTATCTTGTACATAAATAAGTTCTCTTCGTAGAATTACAGAATATGAATAGCAGTATATTTATAATTTGAAAAGAGGCTATAGCAATTAAAATGCTCGAAAGGGGTGGATGAGATGTGTCTCGGAAATAATCACTCCTCGTCATGATCATATATTAATCAAGCAGATTTAAAAACACTCAACATAATCACAAAGAGGATGTTCAAGTCGAGGAAGTTTTGTTTGGCTACCTTTTGAAAGAGACTGAATGCTGAGAAACGTTTCCTTGCTAATAGAGCCTGGCGTTATCAATCAGGGCATCTGTTCTACGTTAACTCTTATTCTTTTCACTGCGACTCCACTCGAAAGCTATGGGTCTATTTAAAGAGTCTGAGAGCTTTTGGTTTTATGAAGCACAACTGCGAGTTGTTGCAACCTTTTCTCCACCCTCCGTTTGCAGTCTTCCTTTTATGTCAGTTAGCAGACTTCTTGTACCTTTGTTTTTACTCTCCTGGCAATAAAAGCCATTAAATATTCTTATTTCGTGTTTCATAAACGTACCGATTATATTTACGCTACGATATTTCTGCACAAGTGTATTGTTCCTCGTCCCATTTATTTGAAACCTAATAAAAAGTACCTTTTTTTCATTTAAGATGGTTGAAAATTTTATCCAAGCGCATTTTGTATTTATCAAATGATAAACCATTAAGTAGCGAATTATATTATTACAATCGGATTACAAAAAGATAGATTTGATCTTCGCAAACATTTTAGTCTTACAATATTCAAAACTTGAAGAACATCAAAAACAAACGATAGAAAGTATAGCTTAAAAGATCAAAGGCTCTAAATCATAGGTTCCCAATCTTTTTTTAGGTGACAACCCCTTTTTAAAAAAAATCATGTGGCACGTGACCCCTCCCCCTCTTCCCAAAATATGTACACACAAATGAAACTAAAAGTCGAAAGGCACACTTGCGTATGCCACATTTGGGTATGAATGATACACACCACGCCAGAGTTGTAATTTTTCATTAAACAAGTTATGTACCAAGGAATCATTCCGCAAATCCAAGAACTCATCTTGTCATTCATTATTTAAATTAAGGGAAGCAGAAAATGGATTTAATATCAATATAGTTTCTTCTTCTTTCAGCTCAGGGAAGTAACGCTGAAGTTCGTTTTTAAGGTATTCAAGATGCCCAGAAATCTCCTCCTTCAAATTTTCATTTATTTCATCTTCAGATTTCATCTACCACACTGCAACATAGCAATGTTTGATAAACTCTTTTTTAAATTGTATAGTACTCTCGCATGGTAGAAGTGAAACTTCGTAGGAAAAATGTTTGTGTAATATATAAAAAGTGCTTCTAGTTGATTTATAATACGTACATATATACACAGCAAAGGCGATGCGGCGCATGCGCGTAGCATATTTATGACGTGTGTGTGCGACAGAGAGAGTAGAAACGGTTAACCCTCGCTTTAAAAAAAATACCTTGGAGTTTCACTTTTCGTCTCGTTCAGCTCAATTTGCCCTACTGTGCTTATACAAGCTTCACTTCAAAAATGTATGTCACTGACGTTGTGACATTGGATTGCATAGGAATAAATTTAAATAATTGAATCTGACACGATTTCAATTAACCTGTATGGGAGTACTATCGGAAATGTCCGTTTTGACCTTCACTATTCAGAAAGAGCACTCTTGTGCATTGAGGCTCCGAGACGGACAGAGACAGAGAGAACTTAGCGCAGTTCGGGAGACTGAGACGGAGAGCTTCTTCATATACATCGCATGATTGTATAGATCGTTAGCCCAAATTTATCGACTTATAATGATTTCGATTTCAAGTGTGTTATTTGTTTACGCAAAGAAATGACCGAATATTGTGTGTTATCGAGAGTGTTTGTTTATTTAACTGCTTGCCGTTCTTCGCTGCGTGTTGAATGAGTCTTTGTTCAATTATCATTTCCTTCTAAAGGAGGAGCAAATGAATCGATTTTTGTGCATTGTTTATGTAAAGAAATGACGTGGCTTGTATTCACTATCAAGTGTTCATTTACAATTGACTCTGCCTCGAATTGAAAATTGTCTTACGCTGATTAAGAGCTGACAGAAAGTAATCGGTGTAAAGCGATTATGACAACAACGACTTCATCGTTTTTAAATTTGCTCACTAACGAAAAGGTTAAATAGAATCAGTGATTATGTACAATATATTATTATTTTTGTTAAAATATAATAAATATAGTTGTTAACATAAAAAGCTTAATTTTGAAAAATATAAGCGCAATTTTGAAGACTTTCTGACGAAATATGATTTTGACGACAAAATAATCATGTTTTATTGAGGGAAAAATCCAGCAAGAATTTGGAACAGCAAGTGACTATAAAAAAGCGAAGACCTGTTCTGGTCATTATTTGAACAGCAGTGACTTCAATGCATTTCATCGGTGAAATGTCGCATTTTTTACGTATATTCAACGATGTTGAGTGCTCATTAGATAACAACCAATTATTGAGGAATGGAGGGTATGAAAATTACCAATCCATACATGCCTCGTTGATATAATATGATACTTTGGTTTTCATTAAAAAATATATGTTTGCAAAGAACATCCAATCATCTTTAATGCCTTAATACCTGCCATGGACGTTTAAATATTCCACGCTTAATAATTTTTTGTCTGAATGTATTAATTTTGTTTATTTTAATTGGATTGCCTCTCAATGGGCTACGAAATCGCGTTCCAATTCAGCGTCTTTGAATTAATATTTTTTTAACCGACTGAAATTAAAAATATTTGTACGGCACACAAACATCACCGATGAATGAAAACGTTGTGAAATGCTTTCAAAATAAGAAGAAAGGAGGCTTTTATTAAATTTCTACGTCGCGGGACGAATGGGGTGTATACATATTCGCAATATTAAAATCTATTTGACACACGTGTAAACATATTTTTCCTTTGCCCAATGTTACCTCGAAATGCGAAAAATAAAGAGGAAACCACCCACTTGAAAAGAAAATCTCGATTTGAAGGCTTTTCCGTCTTCCTTGCTGAGGTGCTTGGTCCTGTGTATTTTGGTTCGATGAAAGGATCGCGCTTTCTCCGTTTTTCCTCATAAAAGTCGCAGTTCGATATTCGACTTAATAAGATATAATAGAACTCCATTTAAAAAATATCAGACACTCCTCTATGTGCTACCTTTTCGGTAATTTTTTGAAAAATATCAATACAATTCATTTATTGACCTCTGACAATAAGACACAATAACTTCATCGATATCACAAATATATATAAACATTTATGAACTAAATATCTTCATGCTAAATCTTTGACCTGCTAAAATATATGATTGAAAAGCTTCATCAATATGAATATTGATAAAATGAAATAGTTAATGTTGGCCGATTTGAATGATAAAGCAAATTTGGAGGATATACCATTTTGAATAACTCAAAATTCAGATACCTGTAGTACAGATGCATATATGAATACACAAAATTAAAGAGATAATTTTACAAATTCTGTAGTTGAAATGATGACCAGAACAAGTATTCGTTTTTTTTCATAGCTACTTGCTGTTTCTAATTATTGGTAGATTTTTCTTTCGATAAAACGCTATTGTTTGGTTAAAGTTTTCAAAATATTAATTTTATTTGATTGAAGCCATCTTGGATTGGTAACATCTTGGAGCATTAACATTAAAGATGTAAGAAAAAAAAGCTAAGATTTATATAGAAAAAGTGAAGATGCGTTCCATGGATTTTAAAAACCGCATAACTTTGAAAAAGCTATATAAAATATATCCAAAATCGCATGAAAAGTTAATATAAAAGCAGAAAAACAATAATGCAATAAAAAAAATAAGATTTTTGGTATCATTTAACCCCTTAAGTGGATATGACGTATATATCCGTCAAGACCAAAGTCCTTGCAAAGTGGGTATGACGGATATATCCGCATTGTGAAAGTTAAGCAAACCTCGATAGAAAATGACAGATATGTCCGATTGCAGTATTGTATGCTTTAGATGTAAGAATGATTCATCTCGGAAACTAATTTCTTCGAACTTGATGATATACTATGTTCGTATACTAGATATGACGTACGTATCTGCTAGCGGTGAAAAGATCGTGTCACTACGGATGACACTTTTAGCAGTCATACGTAACGCGTCACTAAAATAGCTATAACGAATTTTGGAAATTCCTTTGGAAAATGTATTTTTAAAAGTCGAAACATTGGAAGAATACTAAAAAAAACGGAATCATTTTTTTCAAAAATCTAAACGAGAATAAAGGACGTGGTCGTAATTCAGTGATAGCAGATGCAATATGATTTATACAGTCCCAAATTATAATTTTTTTCCAAATTTCGGTTAGGGTTGATGATTTATTTCCTATTTTATCCAAAATATCTCGATACGTACTCTTTATGAAATTTATAAAAATAAAAAAATGCTTTAAAAAATCCGCATAACTTCGAAATCGCACAAAAATAAATCACACAAAAATAAATCGCACAAAAAGAGTTTTGAGTGTATTCTTAATTATATTAAACAATTTAACATGAATGCTAGAATAATATATTGTAGAAAGTGTTTGAAACTATGCAAATACTTTGTTTTCAAAAAATAAACTTTTTACATTCATTTGCATATTTACAAGAACGACTACATTTTTTTTTTTTTCAAAAATTGAAATATACGTTATCATTAATTTTCATCAATTGAATGCGTTTGATCATTTCTTTCTTAAATATTAGTTAAAAATATTGTTAAAAATTTCATGCTAGAATAAATGAGTATAGAAGCATAAAGGATGGAGGAGTATAAGCGCGCGTTATCCACGGATATACAGACTATATCCTATCTAATAATCACAATGGGATGAAATGTAAACGAATAACTGGGGTCCGCGAAGCCATTACCGGGGTCCGCGAAAATATAAAAAAAAAACTTTATCTAAATTCGAACAAGATATTTTAGTGGAATTATTAATAGAAAATATTTTAAGAAGGCATACTTTGATCATGTAATATTTGTTTGTTTTAAAAACTAAGTCACAAGGGTTGGGATGGGGTCCGCAAAAAAATGTTCAAGAGGAGGTCCGCGAAGAAAATTGTGTTCAAAAATGTACCACCAATGTTTTCCATTTTAATTGTACTGAGGAGATTGGGCTAAGACTTTTCAGGAAAAAATGAATATCTAAAGAATGCTTCGATTTACTAAAAACATAATATTATACATACTATATAGAAGATTTTTTAATTCATAGATCCAACTACCCAGGTATTTTAAATACCGTAAGATCTCCTTTTACATTTAAATTTAAGTTCGTCGAACCCACGGGAAGCTTTCAGATAATTATCAGTTTTTTTGAAGTACTTGATGAATTGAAATAATAGGGTTCAATGAGCGAGGTAAGGATGAAAATAAATTGGAATGAGATGAAGGAGTAGTTTTTGTTCTACAAGAAACTTCGTCCATTTCTTAAATAAATTCATCTATAACAGTTCAAGTACCAATTTAGCCGTTAGTGCTAAATGCACTTTTTACATGATTATATATTTAAATGTTCATAATTTTTTAGTGGTCTATTCGAAGATTTTGCGAGCAACGTTATTATTTGAATTAGCATTTCGCCCCGGCTACGATCTATCCTGGAAATGTCCTCCTGACAGCCTCACACATGGGGTCCTTCGATTAGGAAAGTTTGACGAGAGCCCAAGCATGATGTAGTGTAAATATTTTACATAAAATGGTGTATATTTTGATCCAGTATGCGGCGTCGTAATTAATTATTTAAACATCGCGTAAGCATTACAGTTTCACCGAATTACTATCGTCATACTTTGGCTGATATCAAAACACGTCATCACATTACATCCCCCTTCTTGTTACATTGTAAACATTAATTATATATTTACTCGCCCTCTTATAAAAGCTTACTCACTCACTTTTCTCTGATAAACACTCGAGCTTTCCGAGAGACGGTGGTGATTAAGTGTTTCCACTTTTTAATTCGATCCATAACTCCGGCTCTTTGGATTTATCTTGATTCAAATATGTAAGAGTTAATGGTTTGCAATTTGAGGAATAAATTTTATTTGATTTTAATAGGATGCTATTTTGATTCTGATATGTAAGCAAAAAAGGCATTTATTCTGCATTTTTTAACAAAAATTTACAAATTTTACTTTGTAATTAGCAATCCTATTATACAACCGTTTTACTTGTATCTCAAAAAAATTAAGTCATCATCTATTGAAGATTTGATTAGCGACTACATTTTTTTAAATTTATATGGGTATGCATCGAAAACCAAGTGAAATTGAGCCATAATATTCCCATAAAAGGATTTCAATATATCAGTTATTTATGCATAAATATTAAAAATCTACTGGTAAAAAAACTAATTGACAGCAAGTTTCATTCTGAAAGTTCATTTCTTGGATATGCATCCCGAGCCGAATAGTCCAATGAATTTTGTAATGAACAACTCCACCGAGCCATGGTAAATGCAGATCTTCGACTGATCCTATGAAAATTTGCAGAGATATAATTTGCAATCAAAACAATTTAATGTATTTCATAAGCTTGGAATGGTGTAATAGCCTGCGTAAAACTTCAACTTCTATCAATTTGACTTTTGAATACCATCAATGTGACTGATAAAATTCCTTTCTGCTGCTGATTTCCCGACAAATTATTTATTTCCGTCGCTGCAGATGAATACTTATGCACTATAATACTTTGATGTGATTCGTAATTATATTACGGAGGGATAGAAAAATTTTGAGTCCCGTATCTATTATATTTCATATCGATACTCCCATTATTAGAGTCGAGGTGTAGTAAATACATCACCGGTAGGGAAAGGTCAATATAATTTGAAAAACATATATGTACTGTATATATGTATACATAGATTAGACAGTTACTGCTGTTACCCCTGGACTCATGAGCATCTAAAACTGTCCAGAATCCCGGGATTGGATTACCTACTTCTAACTAACAGACTAACGGATTTGCATCTCATTTTTATGCAAACTTCCGTCGCATAATCCTAACAATTATTTAATTAACCAGTCTTATTTTAACGCTCCGAAAATTTATCGCAAAACTTTGCTCTTTCTACAAATCATATGAATAAAATCAAGGATCGATTTAAAAATATCCTATTTGATGAAAAAATATATACTAAAGTTTTACAGCGTTCATCTTACACTTAATGATAGCCATATTTTCTGATTCTTGCAACACTTTATAAATGGTAAACAAAATATTACCTAAAAGAAATGAAAACATCCTTCTTGAATATTATAAAAACGTAATAGGTTGAATAAACATTGTTTCTAATAAAATATGAAAGTCTTCTATTTGCAAAAAACGGCATAATATAAAATCAGTGAATGGCATGTAGTTACATATATTGGGATTTAGTCATATTCATTCGCATAAAGGTGCAAAATGAGCTCTCATTAACACGTCCATAGAAGGCACGCGACCAGCATCCCATTGGAACGTAGTTCTGAATGGGAAAATAATACTCCATAGTGCAAGAATTTTTCATCCTTGACCAATCGTCGTTAAATTTGAAATCGTTTGACGCTTTTTATGGTATATTTCGTCTACTTTCGAGCGAGCTGAAGGATCCTAATGAAATAATAATTTGAAGGTTTTTGTAGGGCTTGGTTGGAAAGTAACTGTAACAATTGAAAGCGCGTCAATTCAATGAGAGATTTAAAAGATTTAAGCAGAGCTCAGCAGCCGGACGGAGCTTACCCAGCCACTTGGGCCAGGATCGTCTCACCCTCCGCTTCATCAGGCTACTCATCTCTCTCGCGGGAAATCAGGCACGTTTCCCTTGTCCCCTGCCACCGCACTGGCCGCTTCTTCTCATTTCCACAATCCTCCTTGTGTCTCTCCACCCCCTCTACCTGCTCAAACCGTAAAAAAATAAAATCAGAAAATTCATGTATATAATCAGAATGAGTGATATTCTTATCCTAGAAAAGTATCTCAGAACTTCCTCAAGGAAATCTAGAACTTTATCGAACAAAATCAAAAGAGTAGGAAATACTATCAACCAAAAGCTGTATCTATGAAGGCATTATATATCTAAACTGTATGCTGAATTTGATCTTGGACTTCAGACTAACGAAAGCAAATATATGCATGTCATATTCACCAATAGAAGAGAAGCATGTCCTCTGGTTTTACTCAATTACTACATCAAGAAAATAGCAATCTGAACTTATTAAAACCAATTTGAACGTACGAAATACAGCTTTGGAGTACCGCATCGACCTCCAATATTGACATCCTGCAACGCTTTCAGTCTAAAATGTTGCATACAATAGCTGACATTCCATGACATGTGAGAAATGAGAACATAAACGAAGACTGTGGAAAGATTTCACCGCATAAACAAATTTGGATCGATGGTCTCGATCCGTTTACGATTATTTTCTAAATCTGAAAAATAAATGCATCATGTTATTAATAAAGTCATGCAGGGTTAAAAGGCAGAGTCCCTATAAAAATCTTCTATGGAGTTCGACTACATCCGATTACGGATATAGCACAATAAGGGTAAGAAGAATGCTCTTTGATGATCATGCCTAAAATAGGAGCGTTGAAATCCTAAGTAGCTTCCTATTTCCTCTTCATTACAAAATATTCCAGATATAATATTCGGTTAAGACCTGACGATGTATAACAGTTACATATTTTGAATAGTTTTGGAAACGCAGAACAAATTCCTTTTATGGATAAGCCGAGTTTGAAATTATAAGGAGTTTATCCATTCAAATCAAACACTGTTTTTAAGTTTCAAATTATAATCCATAGAAGAAATTAAGGAATATATGATCATCAAAAAAGCTTGTTGTCCTAAAACCGATTTAATTCATATTTCCAATTAATATTTTCAAGTGAATGTTATAATTCTGTGATAGTTTATCATAAATCAACGTGGTGATGTAAGTAATAAATTAATTTATAATTTCAAAAACCTTCCGGTCTGTGTATCCAAGATTCTATTTCCTAATGTAAGCTTTCAGAGCCAACTGTAGCATCTATTGAGTATTAACAATTCTCCATCACGGTCTATATCAATTTTGGATTGCTTCAATTGTCTTCTTGCCAATATCAAAGAAAATAACACAAAATGCCCAATAAAAAGTTCGTTGGCTGAAATACTTCTATTCATTTCAATTTTGATATTATTTAATTTTATAAAAAAAATGTCACTTATGTAGCTTTTTCTGGTAGTTTTGTCGGATGTAATGATGATTTTACATCAAACAATATCAGCAATGTCTATATTAAATTCAGAATTGGCTTTGTATATTGAATAATATTCCTGGGGAATTCCAAATTCAGCCTGATTGATATTAATTACAGGATCATATATTCGGCAAAATATAAACATATCAATAAAGCATTTCCTAGCAGAATATTCTAGATAGAGACAGTTCTTATGGATGACAAACCAATACAGAAAAGTCAGATATCATTAGTGGATTTAATGACTTCTAAAATTATGACCTGAGCATATTTCTCTATCTTATGATCACTCACTGCAATAAATTAATAATATTTTCAATTAAAACACTTATTTTTTGTAATTATACCATATATACTCACACCTCTTTTTGTGCGATTTCGAAGTTATGCGGTTTTTTTAAACTATTTTTTATAATTTACTTCAAACGAATCTTTTCTATATAACCCTTTATTATTCCTATCAGATTTATGTCAAAATTTATTTTTTAACTATTTAAAAAAAGTTAAAACCGTAACAAAATAAGGCAAAAAATGACTTGACTGATTTTTTTTTAAACAGTCGCCATTTTGTCGCCATCTTAACCAATTATGAATTATATTGTTGGAAAGAGAAAATCCACACAGAACAATGATGACATTGACACTGTTAATATTTCTATAAATATAATATTTTTATTTGAGATGCCAAATGACAGACATCCATCAAAATTTTACCAATGATATGAGATGTCCTTTTATGTTACCAAAAATATTATTTTTCAATTGTCTTATTTTTTTTTTATTTTTTTTTTATGCGATTTTATATAACTGATTCAAAGTTATGCGGTTATTAAAATTTATGGAACGCATCTTCCCTTTTTATATGTAAATCATAGCTTATTTTGTGCAATTTCTATTTGTGTGATTTTCCTCGTGTATATAAGTTATAATTATAAAAAAAAATTGATTATTTTTATTAATCTATAATCATTTTCCATTACTTTTTACCATTAACACGTATCGTGCCAAGGACATTTTTCAAAAATGACCCACCAGGCCATCATACAAATTTAGTTCTATATTATATATTTATATATAAGGATTATAAATTGTGGTCAAAATTTAAAAAAAAAATTAAATAGAACCTATTTTAGGCCATCAGTCACCGGTGCCCGACGCGGCCTGTGTGGTCCATATGGGATGCAACGCATATTTTTTTTTTTTTTTTTTTGTACATATCTTTTTGAATAATACACTGTAATGATACATGATGGTTTATATATTTTTTTGGATAGATTACATCTTATTTGTGGTATCAATCACTGACGGTTGACGTAGCGTATTACTTCGCGTACAGATTATTTATTCTATGATTCAAATTTACTTTTTCATTATGAAAAACACAAAAGTCAAACGGCACATAACTATTCAGATATATTTTTTGATATGTCTATATTGTAACAAATTACATCGACCTTTTTTTATTACATGAAATATGTCATCTGTGACAAGTTTATTTTAACGATGAATGGAATTAAATGTTTGAAAAGATTTTAGTCTAAGACAATGCAATTGAGAAGACTCTTTTTTATTGCTTTTTAGAACATTTATTTTAAATACTATAAACAATAGAGAAGATAATTCCATTTTTTCACTATTTATTCAATAGAAACAATTGTTTTTACTTTTTTCTGTTCATCCTCCAAAATAAAGAGACGTTTTCTATTGGTCTTATTCTAACTAATATTATTGGTTCAAAATATCATGCTTTCAAAGTATAAGTCATACTTAGGCCTGATCCACACTATGATGCCGTTGACGGTTAGATCTCGCTCCGGTCTCGGTCCGATCAAATATTCTTACACAAGAAACAATCAAAGTATTCACACTATCGGATCGTTCCAATCCCGTTTTTTGTATGAAAATATTTGACGGGACCGAGACCGAGATCGAACTGTTACCGGCACCATAGTGTGGATCGGGCCTTACTCTTTGCACATGACTTATTGGCATATTGATCACGGTTCATTTAATGTCAATCAAATCGATATGCTGATCAAGTGATTGAAGGAATAACTCAACGAATATCATCCAGATCACGTTCTTGATCGCCGACAAATAAGTTGGAAATGAAGAGGTTTTTTGATTTAATTATTTGGATCGTCAAACTACACACTATTTATTTATATTGGAGCAAAGACATTCGTTTCAGGCAGAAATTTCCACAAAGTATAATGATTTTGCTCCAAATGATACATTTTGCGGATAATTCCACTGCAAACCCAGAAGATCGGTTAGCAAAAATTCACAATATTTTCGATGATCTCAATATCAATTATAAAAAATATTATGAACCACAAGAATATGTCTGTGTTGATGAAAGCATGATACCTTTTCGAGGAAGAATCTCTTTTCGGCAATATATGAAATCCAAAAAACGGCATCATCTATCATTGCAAGACGATCGCGCCATGAACTTTTGAAAAAAAGATGATTCATCTCGAAATGTTCGTCGTTGCTGCACCAGGTGCTATAAATTAAATTGCAACATTGGAAGAAAATTTGCAAGGAATAAAACCAAACAGGTTGTAACGTATTGTGGGGGGTGTAATGGTTTTCAACATCTATGTTTAGCGTGTTTCAATATAGTACATAGAAATATTTAATTCATTTATACAGTATCTTATACATAGAGCCTATTTTTTTAATCATATATTATTTTAAATTTATTATTCTATTGTTTTGTATTATAAAACTAGCAAATAATGTTCATGATCTAATGTGTGTGTCGAAAAAAAAGAGTTAAAAAGTTTTAGGTTAAAAAAGAATTAAAGAAACTTTTTTAACTCTTTTTTAACCTAAAACGTATTTATAACATGATAAAATATGCATACATTCATCTAAATTAGTATATTGTAAATGTTTAATTATAAAAATCTCGTAGAAGAAGAACATGGAATATACCTACCGTTTTTTTGGATATGGTTTTTTAAAAAAAAAAGTTCGGGTGTTCCGCTTGTTCAGGAACACCATGTCTATCAGATTATATATTAAAAACTGTTAAATGTGTAACTGACGGCGCACAGAGACTATTTTACTAAATCGAGTGCCATCAGTCACCGGTGCCTGCCACGGCGCACTGGTAACAATCGTCATCGGGCACCGGTGCCCGACGCGGCACGATACGTGTTAAAGACATAATTTTTACGTTTTACTATTTTTGAAGCACAATTATCTTCTATCTCTGAAAAAATCAACATATCTAAGTCGTCACTGATCCAAAATTATTACTGCATTCGACGATTTTTAAAATGTGTCAATTAATAATCATTTGATGACAATTTATGACCAATGATGGGAACTCGATTTCTGATTTATGATCAAAGCATGCTTATTAAAATTTATATTGTGAAATCAACATTATCATACATAATACATAATAATATGCAAAAAATACAATATATTAGCAGTTCAAGGACGAAGTGTATCCTCTGAATTTCATTCGGTATACGAAAATTGCGAAATTATCAAAGGCCAGCTAAATGACGTTGAAAATTCCCAAGTCGAGGGCAAAAAGTTTTTGTTAAATCGACGCCGAACTTTTTAATGGATTATCAACATGAGGATGATTTAATGAATGAGAACTAATTAATTTACATTTTAGCCTTCAATGGATAAAATCTAGATTCAAATCGAGGACAAATATCGTCTTAAAAAATAGCTCCTTTGTGAAATTGATGAAAGCCTCGAAGGTAATAGTTCTCGCTTCTTTTAGTTCTTAAGTCCTATTTTTAGATAAAACTTTCATTTGAACTTAAAAAAGTTTTAAGTCCACTATTTTAGTTTTCGAATAGTTTAAGTTCAATTGCTTGAAAGTTTTCATTTCATTAACAAAATAACTTGTATTTACTAAAAATGTTTAAAGAAATTTCTGAAATATGTTGGAGAAAATATACTTACAAGCGATCATATGTCAGTAAGTCCAATTACTGTGTATGATGATTCAGAATTGATGGCTTTTGGATGACACTATTATAGCATAATCCATATTATTTTAAGATGGGCTTTTTCCGTTGATTTGCCAGACATTATTTCAACTCGAAAACGTTTTTATATTTATAGGACATATTGAGGGGATGTTTTATATGCGACCACGCAGAATGAGTAACACCAATTCCCGGCAGGATCCATTTTAAAATACTTTCACAACTTTGCCCGCAGCACGGGAGGAGCGGTTGTAAAAAATGACAAACATACACACACATTAAAGTTATATTTGTACTCATCAGCCGAAAATCCCACGAGGCATGAAGAGGATGTAACGTTCGCCATTACACGGAATCCTCCACTTTCCCCAAGGATGGCGAACAGTCAGATTCACGGTTGTTTTTAGTGCTTCGCACAGTGTTTCTACAATCTCGTATTCGTCTACTCTGGCCGTGTTAATTAAGAACTAATTTTATAGACGCGCACCTTCTTGTTCGAAGAACTGGAATTGCTCCAAATAAAACATGTTCCTGAAATAATTATTAGCAATTTATACAACAGCATAACCGAAGGAAAGCAAAATACATTATCATCCGTTGCCTTACTGAACTTTCTTAAAACTCCTGAAAAATGTATACTTCACTTAAAATATTCACAGCCGTATTTAGCAGAGACTGAAGATATCCAACTAAAAATATACTTGGTTGGGTGTCGTAACAATGTTCAAAAGTCTCACAAACAAAGGGCACTTAAGCAACATCAAAGAAAGAAATAAAAAATAGGGTAAATATGTATACAAAATTAACCAACGCCATTTGGGTCAGCAATAGTACGTTCTCTTCGTGCTGCAGCAATTGCTCTAATGGTTCAACGACAGATATTTGTGTAACAGAAAATTACAATATATGCAAGTCAAAAATTTAATTTTGAATTTAAAAAAAAACTCTTCATATAAAAGTTCTAATTCAAATCCTGAGTACGAAAAAAATTCACCCTACCCTCAAATTTGAGAGATTGAAAGATGGAGTGTTTCCATCAATCATCTCGATATGGTTTGGCCTGACGTTCTGATTCTAAAAAGTTAGCACTCATAGATCAAAAAACTTCTATTCAAATAATCTTTATGTGGATGGACTTGACCATGGAAGGCAATGAGCAATGACCACACCCAAAAAAGTTTTTCCCTAAAACAGTCTTCTATGGAGATCGCTTACATCCAAAAGCGAATATGACACATTAATAAAAAGAAATTTTGAAATCGATCAAGAATGAAATTCATGATTTTTTTAAAGATGATAAAATAATCTTATAATTTTAATTTTTTTTTTATTATTTTACGACAACCTTAAAGTGCAAATTTTAAAAAAATAGCGGCGTTATAAGGTATTCCATTAGGCAACTTATCTCGTGATATTAAAAGATTCTCCACTTGTCCAATGTTTCCTGTTGAAGTGAAACCGAAAATAAAAACATTTTTTGATTTTTAATATGTGTAGACAGTCAAAATACCTATACATTTTTTTAAAAGTATAAAATTAAAAAATAGTAGGCTTTTTAGTTAATTTTTCATATTTTTGATCAATTTCATGACAATTTTTACCCCATAAAATAATTTATTTGCGCGAAAACCTTCAAACTTTAGGTATGTTGAATAAATAATATTATAGTGAGAAACCTCCCAAAATCTCAGTCAGATCGATCAGCAACTCTTTAAGCTATAACTGGAGACGTTTTTAAAAATGTAGTTTCGAGACAATCTCGTTTAAAGTTATTATATAATAGTATTATTTTAACCTTTTTATGAGTACTTACGGAAATATCCGTTTTGACCTTCACTATTCAGAAAGAGCACTCTTGTGCATTGAAGCTCCAAGGCGGACAGAGACAAAGAGAACTTAGCGCAGTTCAGGAGACTGAGACGGATAGTTCCTCGCATGATTGTATAGATCGTTAAGTCCAAATTTATCCACTTAAAATGATTTCGATTTCAAGTGTGTTATTTGTTTACGCAAAGAAACGACCGAATATTGTGTGTTATCGAGAGTGTTTGTTTATTTAACTGCTTGCCGTTCTTCGCTGCGTGTTGAATGAGTCTTTGTCCAATTATCATTTCCTTCTAAAGGAGGAGCACTTGAATCGATTTTTTGTGCATTGTTTATGTAAAGAAATGACGAGTGTTCATGACAAGTGGCTCTGCCTCGAATTGAAGATTGTCTTACGCTGATTAGGAGCTGACAGAAAGTAATCGGTGTAAAGCGATTATGACATCAACGACTTCATCGATTTTAAATTTGCTCACTAAGGAAAAGGTTAATTTGAATATTTACAGCCGACGATGAAAAATAAAATCCCGGTAATCGGACTATTCGGCTCGACTTGATTCGTACTTATCTCTTAATTTAGGGTATTCACCCGTAAGAGAGGATGATCGCAAGGTTGCGAGCACATTCAAGTGAATAGAGCACTCTTGTACGTTGAGTTCGGATAGACAGAGACAGAGAGAGAAAGAACGTAGTGCAGTTCTTTCCAGATTGCAGCACAAAAGAAGAACATCTGAAAATACTTCCTATTAAAGGAACATGTAAATGAAAATATATTTATATCATTTTTAAAGCGATTTACCATCCCCACGTAGTGGCGCTGTTAATCTGTGTATTTTTTATTCGCCAAATTAACAGCGACATCTTTCGTCTCTCTTCAGGTGCAATGTGTTATTTTAACAGCGCCATCTCTTGTAGCCCTACGGAGAAATTGCACCTGCATACCGACCGATCGCTTCTTGCGCTGGCACCGTTACCGGTTGGGTAGTGACGCGCAGAAGGCGGGAGTGGGGAGTCGGATGAGTTGTCGGTTAGCCTTGGCTGCGGGAGGTCGTACCTTCTGTAGCCAGATCTCTCTCTCTCTCTCGTGTAGAATAAATAGTTATATAGAGAAGAGAGTCTTTCTATTTGACGCCCATCTATTCCCATCCATTCGTCCAGCAACATCACGGCCCGATAGAAGAACGGACCCGAGAGCGCTCCCGCTTTAACGTTACACTTCGTTATATCAGAAGTATTACCACTACGGAAACTCGCGTCTACGATTTGCAGATTTTAAAAGGCTTAATACAGTTTGCAGCTTCATATCATCACCGTTGAATATGAACGAAGAAAATGTCCAAAAGTCTTTCTCAAGATTTTTTAAAGCGATAGCTACCATTTGCAGCAGCTATCGACTCCAGTCAGGCAGATCCCATGATTTAACTCTTTTTTAGTTGAATAAATATGAAAATGTATCTTCGATTACTTAAACCATAATACACTGTGATTTTTTTCATTTATCCGTTAAATTGCCTTTTTCAGAAAGTTTTTATTTTCTTTTCTTACGTTTCGGAGTCTAGCCGATACACTCACTTTTTAAACAATCAACTAGTCATCATACGAATTTAATTCTAGAATGGTCATGAAAGTTTTTGAATTCCTGTCAACTATATAGCTACCTTGTTTCAAACATTTTCCATAGAAACTTTATTTTTTTCTTACACTTCAACAAGTAATTTCAAATTTTAGATCGACAAATCAATCATTCAAAAATAAATCGTTTACTTTGATGAAACGTAGATGCATGCATATTAAGTACTTGCCTATTTGTTCCCATTACTCATCTTGAGCATATATACAACAATATCGACTTACAAGTGGTACATGCCATTGATATCGGAACCTAGTCCGTTCCTAAGTAGAGAAGCTCTTGTAAATTAATCTTCTTCTCCTTCCAGTATCCTATCCTATGACAAACTGAAGTAATTATTCAGATTTGAGCTCGGATCGCCATGGCATGCATTATCTTATCTTTTTAGTTAGGATAATTTAAAGCACAGTCGATTATTTTTATGATATATTATCTAAGCACGTTTGATTACCTGTGCATGTAACAACTCGATAGTCACTTAATACTTGTGATCATTTCGCTTATATACATTAAGGCTCGCAGGGTCACCCCTCTAGAATGCGTCCAATCTATGAAAGTACATCGACGAAAGCTGCACACATTACTCGACCCCAGGAGGATTGGAATAGTAGAGAAGTTAGACTTGATTAGATGGGTTCAATTGAATACTGAACAATGATTAGCTAAAGCAGGAAAACGAAGCTATATAACCAGGGACATAAAACCTGCAAAACACGCAAGCTTACAAAGTTGTAGATACACATTTCTGGATGTCAATGTAATTGTTCAACTAAAATATTCCTTTTATATAGAAAAATATAAATGATTGGCGATATAAAAAGAGATTAATATCTAATTTGCAGTGTGCTTAAGCTTGAAATATACTCCTATATGTCTAGAACTCGTTGACTATGAAAACGCCTTCTATTATATTGTTGTTACAAGAAAAGCGCAAGTAAGCTTGCTGTAATAAATAACGGAGATGACGATAGGGTCCTTATACACATATATATTTGATATGCATTTATTCTAATAGTTTTAATTGAAATCAAATTAAATAATTTACAATCTATGCATGTTCTAATATGCACAGACTTAATTCGAATCCGCTCCTACTTTTCTTCATACTGAGGTATATAAATTATTGAACTCTTCTCGTATCACTCGAATCCAAATATCAGCATGCTTGCCTTTCAAGTTATACTTCCATTTGCCTCTACGTGTCTCTACAATAGAGGATTTGAAGCGTTTCTATACATATCAAAAGTAAGCAAGAATCAATCTGATGATTGAAATGGCATGAGGTTGACTTGAACAAATACAGAATCGCACTTTGTACAAGATTGAAAAATATTGGGAATGTATGTATTCCATACCTCTAATTAGTTAGTGAAACAGTTAGCAATTATTGATCGCAATACTAAACGAGATTTACAGAGAGTTCTCGTATACAGTTTTGATTTGAAATCGATGATATGTGACACTGGAAAAATCTGAAAGACTGTCGTCTATTGCTAGAACTTTAAATTTTAATGAAACGATACATTGAATGAATACAAAATAAGATTCACAGTTTAGGCAGGATCTATCAACACAAAATATATAGAATATACACTCGTCCCCCGATTTACGCGGTAGATACATTCTTTAGAAACTCGCGTAAATAGATACCGCATAAAAAAGGCAAAGAATCCATACAAAAATAGGTTCCATCATATAAAAAAAGCGTAAATGAATTTTTTATTTTATATTAAATTTGAATTCCTTCCGAAAAAACCGCGTAAAAAAGATCCACAATTTGCTATAATAAAAATATTTATTTAAAATCATATTTTCAAAATTGTAACAGGTACATATAATATTGTATTTATTTAAATTGAAGATTTATTAATCCTTATTTTCGCTGCTGTCTTCCATCATTCTAACCATTTTCTTCATATATGGGTTCAAAATCGCCTTCCTCATCAGATGATCTGATCAATTTAATTTGAGAATTAGCGGAAATATCCGTTATATTTATTAGGGAGACCCATAAGTAATCAATTATTTCGAATTAAAATGAAAAAAACTTGTTACGATGTTATTTTAATTATTCAATCAATTATATAATTTCCATTATTATTTACAACTCTTTGCCGTCTTTCAGGCAATTTTTCAATCTCTCTTTTATAAAATGAGGCTGACTGACGAAAAATAGTTATTTAGGTGAATTTCAATCCTGTCTGGCGTATATGGCGGATGAGGTAGTAGTTCCCAATTGAGTTCCCTATTTTTTTCCTGAACTACTTTAGCTGCATGGGGCTTGGAATTATCATAATACAATATCACGCCTTTTCGGTTGACGAAATTTGTATGTTTTTCTAATAACTTTGCATTTACTCTGTCTATTTGTGAGCAATAAATTTGTGCATTGATAGTTTCTCCTAGTTTTAGAAACTCAAGGTGTATTATCAAATTTAAATCACACGATATTTTCAACGAACCATATAATCATATTATATAAGAGCCGAATCTTATTTTTATAAAGTTAGTTAGAAATAACCCATATATTCAATATGTAAGTTTTTGAAAATAATCTGTAAATATCAGTATCTTTCGATTGATTTTTTAATAAAACGTCGTCCATAATACAGTGCAGTGGTTAGCTGAACACCCTGCAAGCAACGATAGTTCTAATCCTATCTCAAAGTTTTAAACCATATTTTGAGCAAGTAAACTGAGCTTGCAACAATATTACATAGTCGCTTTGAAAAGCTCTGTGAATTTAAGCTTATCAAACATGTTAAATACTGGCAAAAGTTTGTAACGTACTTATTCATTGAGGTTTCCTCATTGATAACAGTTGGTCTTATCAATCCATTGATTAACAATATGTAATCATTTCCTTTGTATTTGTATCATCATTGAAACAATTTTTCAATCCCATTTTAAAACAAAAGTTGTTGTTTAAAAAATGATACTTCTAATTATTATTTCATTTTGAGATCTTTAATTCATTGAAGAGCTTTAGTGAATGGAATATAATTTTAAACCAATTTCTATTATTATTTTCTTACATTAACTTTTACATAATATGCCCTAACGTTGTCTTATTAAAATTTTCTTTTTTATCAACTAAAATTGATCGCTTTTTATGTTTTTTTTCGTCAATGATGGTTTAGGGGTAGAAATAGGTACTTGTGCCGAGTAAATACTTCATTGTTATGATATCACATTGATTCGCCAGACGAAAATTTGATAATTTAGAAATTCAATCGTCGATAATATTCGACATATTTTTTATGTTCAATTTATGTTACAATGTCAGTATTTACAACCATGGCTTTGATCGATTCATTAATTCCTGTCAATTCATGGATTTGAATGCCACAATTTCACAGCGTTTAGTAATCCGACCAGCGTACAATTTCTTGTCTGTAGCCAACTTAAATCACTAGTAGCCACTTTCAGTGTTTGAACTGATCTCGCTTTATGCATATAACAATATGTTTTGATAGTGAACACTTCAGTGTTGCTTCAACGATGGTCACAGAAGCGTTAATCTGGAATAGCCTGTTCAAAGCACGAACACTTGTTACAACTTATTAATTGAGTTATACTAGAAATTGGATGCATCGTTTCGAATGAAATTTGTGGTTAATTGAACTAAATACAGCTAGTGCATGACATTTTGCAAAATTTACATCGATAGCACGAAAGACATTGGACTTTGAAGTCACTCAATACTGACTAAAGTTGGTTTATACTGTTTTTTCAATAATATCAGACGGAGTTCGAAGAAAGCTTACAGCAATCGATTAGTGTTTGGACAATAGCACATATGATATTATCATATAACCACCAGCTAGCTCTCCATTCAAGATCTGCTAAAATAGATGCACTATCAAGCAACAGAAAATGCCAAAGAAACAGACAATCTCAATGGAGCTAAAATGGAAGAATATGATTATTTTAGTCAAATTTCTAAATTTCATTGGAAATGGATTTTCAAGGATTTGGACCAGTTCTTCCCATCCTTCCAGCATCAAAAATTTAAAACAGTCAGTGACGATGCGATAATAAAGACTTGCTCTTATCATAATTTTGCTCATCATTATTATCTATAGTCGCTCTACGCTTATGTTTTTGTATCCTGACATAGATATTAGTAGATAAATATAATAAATTATTGTACAATAACTGAATAAATGAGTACAATATGTAAATAATTCATAGCAATGCGCGGTAAAAAAATAATAGTATTCTAAAAAGCAAACATCAATTCCAACCCCCAATCCAGAATAAATACTTTAAAAGGCTCTTTACCGTATTTAAGGGGATGAACGCAGAATAATTATTTCGATTTATTAAACACGATAATACAATTGCTACAAAATCCTATTGCAGACAATAAAAGGGATGAAATTAAGTCCAAGTTCAACCGATTGAAAAGAGGTAAATCTTCTCCAATGACAATACACGCCCCAGCATATCAAATGACCCATTTTAATACCTAAACTCGGTTTAATCATGAAAAAAGTTGTTCAGCGCTCTTGGAGGAATGTGCAAAAGTTTTAAAAGAAGTTATGTCAATCAAACGAAACAATGATCTTAAAAATATGCTAAAATTTGAAAAAAAAGGAGAGAAATTTCATAACATTGTCTTGTATCAATCAGACGTCTTTTAATTATCATCCATTCAATTCTTTATAATATCTGAAATTCAGGCGACATTAAAAACAATAATCTTATTTATTTTAAATTAAAACTACAAGGGGATAAAAAATTAGAATAGATAAGGAGCTCATAATAATTAAATAATATATTTGTATGAAAACATGGTTTACTTTTCGGTACCCTAAATACTCAAGCAATTTAATTTCGGATATATTTTTTATCTTAATTTTGAATAATCATTATCTGTTTAAGAGAAAATTTCCAGCGTCACGCCGTAATGTAGCACATCAGCAATTCGATCAAAGCTTGGGCGAGATTTCTATTTATTTTCCTTTAATTTTTGAGTATTTGAACAGTCTACATACTTGAATGTAACACAAGACCCTGACGATGGCAATCTCAGCAGCTCTATAGAAGCTTCATTTAAGTTCCTGAAGTATTCCCCAAGGATTGTACCAAACGATAGCAAGAGTAAATATGCGGGTGCATAATCAGCATTTTAAACTCCACCTTTATTGCAGTCGACAAATACTTCGATAACCGGCGGATTTAAAAACACTGTGCTAATTTTATAAATTCAACATTTTTTCGATTTCTGTTTTTCGTCCGAAATTTGACACCATTATTCCAAAAAAAAAAAAATGTTTTTATCAATTAATCATACTGTGTGATTTTATAATAAATTAGTAGATCCAGGCGATTCATTATCTCACACAGCCATTGTTCGGGAACGTGTGTTACTAAGAATAATTGCACGTCGGACAAGCCAAGATGGATATGGTTGTGAACCATCATTACAAAAACAAAGCGACCTATTTCACCTCCAGATCTCATCCCACCGAACATCTACCGTCAGTTTCCTCCCGTCTCCCTGTTTATATCATTCCCCATTCATCCCCCATATTTATTGTCTGTCGATATAATAAATTCTGCTTAGAGAAAATTATCACCCCAAAATGAAGTTGTTTTCTTCCTGTCCAACCTCCATAACAAATGTTCACTATTGTACAAAATTATTGATCAATATAAATTAATTCGAATTGTTCAATATTTTTTCAAATATTTGAATTACATTACAGTTAATTTTCTACTTACGACGGTATCTAGTACGTCAATATAACAATTATTTTGGAGTATTTTCATTATGTGTGCTACTGATACCATTAGTGATTTAGTGCTTGTTGTTCTTATAAATATATCCAGGTTTATTTATATAGTTTGTTGTTTATTTTTCCTACAATATTCATTATAAGATATATATTTGCTGAATGTAGACTTTCGTAAATCTATCGGTATTCGAACTCATATTTTCAAATTGCCGAATTCTATTATTGATTTGGTTAAAAACTACAGTCATGTCTTTTAGCATTATTTTTTTATGATTCTTCGAGTTCTTTCATCTATTTTATATTTATTCCTGAAACTCGTTCAGAATCACATCTTGTTTGTGAATCACTTTTCGACATCATTTTCTAGAAGTTGAAGTACATCTTCAACTTCCAGATTAAAGTTGCAGAACAAATTGTACAATATTAACTAACTTTTTAAAAATTGTTCCATCCTTCTGAGATATTGTTTATTGCTTGAAAGATGTTGTATTTTTTCAAATTTATCTCAATATTTGATATTTCTCTTACCTTGCAATTGCTTGAGGAAAAGCTATTTTTAAACAATGCAATTTGAATTTGAAGTTACATTATATGGAGTTAGGTACTTGCGAAGTTTCTTCTTGGATTTAACGCCCTTTCCAGTATATAGATAGAAAAGAAATATTGATAATAAATAATACTGCAAAAACACTATGACTAACAACATCATTCAATAAGTTCGTAGGATTTTTTTTCGCTTTAAACATTTTTTTATTATTCACTAGAATACCCGGCATACGTTGCAATGCCATAAACGCTTAATAATTATTTGGAAAAAAAAACCAGTACGTGGTTTATTGCTTCAGGTCACGTGTAGCGCGAGCCGAAGAGCTGGTATCCAAAAGCATATGCACACTATATCTATGTTATTTCCGCAAGTATAAACAATAAGTTAACAAAGTTTTGTCGCAATCGGATGAATGGTATGAAAGCGCATTAAATACGGACAAACATACATTCATGTTTATATATTGGATGTTATGTTACTCACGCAATCTTTAGTAATAAGTGGACGAAATTTTATCGCAATTTGATGAACGGTATGGCAGCGCATTACATACGAACAAACAAATATTAATTTTTATATATTAGATTTGGAGCTTTTTTTTACAATTTCGCACAAAAAATCTTACGGACTTATTGAGTAATGTGTTACATCGGTATTTTTATCGCTTTTGGTATTCGGCATAAAGTAATCATGATTCAACGGTTTGAATAGAACTTATGAGGTCTTATTTTTCAATTTTAAAGCCATATTGTATCATGAATCAAATATAATTAATGAATGGTTTATAACTGATGACGCAGTTATGCTGTTATGAAGCTTCTATTTGGCAGTTATTAATAATGTAATATTAAAAACCCCTTTCAAGTAGATGTGGATGTACAAGAATGAATAATGGTCGACCAATGGTCTTGGTCATGGAAAGACGTGTTCTTTCCGCCGGTTTCTCAGCAGTCTCACAGCTAGAATTTCTTTCTTTGAAAAAAACTTCCACTCCACTTTATTAAAGATGTTAATGAAGTGGACTAGTTTCTAGACTCATATTATAAAGGTTTAGATTTAAATTCAGATTGTGGACTAAAAATCACCGTATCAACAAATTTGGAAGATCCGAACATATAAATTAAGGCTGAACCTATGATTGGTTGATCAAGATATTAAAACAATTATTATTTAATTTCTGTACATTTAAATACAAACTAATCATAATTTATAACATATACGTGTATGTGACATTACGCAACTATATCTTATTAATAACACTGTCGCCAAACGATGGTTATAATGAGCTAGAAATACTAAATCCTAGTGTTGAAATACCAAAGTTCGAATATTCTTTGGGGGCTTTTTCAATCAATTGTCAAAGAATACAGATATGGAACTTTGCCTGTCTCGGCCATATGTTTCATAGCAAATGTTTCATTTTACGAATCAATATTTGTAGGCGTCAATATCTCAATATAAGGGATGATCCTTGTTTTTTGCTTCGTATCCTTGTTGTCTCTTTTGTTGCAAAATTTATTTTTGAGTATTTAAATCATTCTACATTGAGAGTAAATATGTTTCCCCTATACTGTTCTCGTATACATGTGCAATCCCGATTGAGCGAACTCCATCCACAGATACATCCTCCAAAAGGAATAGCCGACGGAACATTTATTTTTTATTTTTTTCTATTCCAGACTCGAACAAATGTTTTCTGTTTACATAAGAGACTTGAATCTTCAATACGCAGACTCAATCTGAACTGTGACATGTTTCAATTTGAGTCGTGATCTTTTGAATACTTAATATCTAAGAAGTAGACATGGAGGCATTGCCCCTCGAAGATTGAACTCGTCATCTGAACTTCAAAAATATATATTTTTTTTAAATAAACATGTTTGATTGATAATACAATGCGACATTTTGCTTTTAAAGTTTATCAACAGATGGTATTAGTAGTCAGTATTTGTAATTTTACTGACTGAAAATCTACGTAAAATAAATACTAGACAAACAATTCGAATCGATGGCACATTTGGAACGATCCCTCATAATTATTCACTTTTTAAATATAAATAATATACGCTTCCCTGAACTCTGTGGAGATATATCGACTGCCCATTTGCAGCTCGGTAGAGGCTATCCCGTTATAAATGGCGCGAGGTTAATTAAAATAAAGCACGGGGGGGTTTTGCCCCCCCCTTCCAGGACCGTTACCCGCTAACACATGCCAAATATACGCTTAAAGCTCGCTTAAAAGCTCATGTTTTAGTTTACTGCTAAATGTGCAAGACTAATCTACGAAGTCAATCTTTAAAAGTTTGTTATTTTTTTCAGCTAGCTAACTGCTGTATGCTTACGGATTGAGCGAGAAAATTCACCTTTAAAATTAGTTGAATATAGTGAAACAGCAAATTTTACACATAGGAGTATACATTTTAAAATGGGCTTATTTCGATTCAAATCTGTTCATATACCCAATATGCGAATATGTGCCAAAATATATCTCCTTCTAATGTTGAAGATAAATATCTAGAACAGACCAGCTCTGATTTTTGGTCTTATTCTCAAATCTAATAATTTAGCAGACAATATAGTACATCTAAAACTAAGGCGTCATGGATAGGGCGTAGCCCTAGTCTTATCCGTCTCTGTCTCTCTTCGAGCTCAACGTACAACGGTGCTTTTTATGAATCAAAATACGCGCAAATACGCGATTATACTACCATACAGGTTAAACGCAAAACCATTGCAAGTCTTGCTTTGTGTTTGTGGGAATTTGTAAACAATATTTCACTATGAATTTTTCAATTCTTCGTATTCATATTATTCTGTTTTATCTGGTCTTCAAAATATCCTATCTGAGATAAATTATAAAAGTCGTATGAATTTGATAGTTAGTGTGGGTGATGGTAGATGTTTGAATTGATTTGTTACATAGGTTTAGATATGTAATGGCTTAAAAATAATTATAATTTCGCTATTCACTCTGAGATCTTCTCCGAAAAATAATTAAAAATGTATTCCTCAAGAAAAATCCCCTATGGATATCACTCGCATCTGATAATAGACGGTAAACTAAGTCTAATAGATTATTTTATGTTTTATTTATTTGGACCGATTCTATTGAGCTGCATTTAAATAGTTCAAGTTAACGAATCATCGAATGAAAGCATCAAAAGCGAATTTATTTATCTCTCGACCCTATTTCCAAGCTAAATAAAATTGGATTTGCGCATTTCTACTTGGTCAAGAGTTTGTTTGTAACCAATTGGCTCACAATGAGTGCAAAAACCACTCTTCCAATAACTAAAGCTACAGCTCTGTTTGCAAAATTGGAAATGGCTAAGAACGTTTTAATGAATTGGCGCACTGTAATATTCCATTTTGATAATATTCAAAATTAATTTGCTCAATCATTATCATCTTCCACCAGTAATTGAAAATTTAATTTCTTCGACATTCATATTGTTGAAGTTTTTCATCGCTCATTTATATTCAGTTGGTTCTAGTATTGTACTACGCTGTTTGGTTAGTCTTTTTCCGTCTCTTCTTCCACTAGTTATTATTTGATGTCCAAAACTTTAAAGTAGAGTTTACAAAGTAAGAAGATTATGATGTTTTAAGTGGTATTTATTTTTGTAGAAAGATCACACTTACGAGATCATAAGGAATGTGGCAGGAAGAACACATATTCCGGCGGCCAAGACTGTTGGACGACTCTTTGTTCTTTCCTGCACGTCCTTGCTTTTATTCGCGCATGCACAAGGAAAAAGGAAAGAAACTGTTTTTAATCTTACAAACGGTACCTGTGATCATTAACATTGGCTTCATATGCATATTTATACAACTCAAGTTATGTTGTTTTTTTTTTACTTCATAGCTCGCTTTATAGCTTTTTTTTTCATTGATTGTTCAGACATATGTTTGAATATGGCAATCAATCATTTTGTCATATAAATTGCATTTAACTTTGTTTTACATTGATCTAATCGTTAAGAAAATTTACTGAAGAATGATGGATAGTAGCAAAAGAAATGCATGGGTATATTAGTCTGACTTTAAAATGTAAGATGGATGATGCTATGTATGAAAATATTTCAGCAAGCAATATAGAAGACAATGAAAATCTCAATCGTTGAATTTGAACATAATAATACAATCGTTTGTATGGAAAGCTTTTCATTCGACTGTGAATGGAATTAAGGGGAGTGAAGAATTCGGCTTTCGGTATCCCTTTCTAAGAATCCGCTGGACAATTTCAGATCGCATCCGGCTGCCACCGGAAATACTACATTTAGATTCGGCCAGTCCTGAATGAGAGACGGAAGCATACTCGATTTCCGGCGCCAGCTAAGCAAACCCTTGAAGGAAATTGCTGCGTGATTTGATACCTTCCGGTCTTTGGGCGCACGACCAACCATTAGGTCCATGGCGTAAATTCATTTCATACTAGAAGAGGACTATGTTTCAATCCACCAACAAACAAAGTAAGTCTAAGATCAACAAAATACATTAAAAATTATATTTTGCGCTTTGAACGTCATAAAAGATGTCTAAGGATCGATGAAAATCTGAAGGAATCAAACGATGGTTTGGATTATTTTTCTTCTTAATTTAGTCAGAAGATCAACTGATCACCTTGACCGCGAAAAAACGTATTCTTCCCGCCAGCTTCCCCAAGTCTCGTAATTGTGGTATTTCTCTAAACATAATAATAAAAAACATGATCCAAAAATTGTATTTTTATCACCCTCTTCATTTGAAGCCTTTCTTCTATTTGTATTTTTAAATTCCGGGTTATATTCGAGTCCCCCTCCTACATTTGGATTTATTTCAATAGAAAGTGATTTTTGGCCCATCTGTATTCCCCTCATTTATTTTTCTCGATTCTACATGAAATTACATAATAATGCAGTCCCATAATTGCTCAATGCATCAGTTGGCTCTCGTTCGTGATTTATGTGCATCCATTGAAGATAAAGTAACTTCTTCGAGTAAAACTAGCAAAAACAAAAATGGCCATGACGTTGAAAAAATAGTAGAATTAGATAGCAGCCCTTAGAACGTTAGCCCCACGTTCACCCTGGGATATTATTATCCTGTGTTTACCGGCTTTATGGCGCACTTACTTTGACGATCCCATGGAAAAAAGATACGCGCAAGTAAAAATGTTGATCTGAAAATGAAATATCGAAAAATAAATGTATCTTCAAATTGGATACCTGCTCTGAAAGAGGGCCCAGCTACTTTCTCATTCCAGAATCGCCCAAAGCAAAACCATTCATAGCGTGTAATAAAGATGTTGCCTACGTATATTCTAGTTTGTTTCTTACCGCAATGCATTCGAATAATTATTGATATTTCTTCGTATCGGAATAATTTTCTTGGAAAAGTGACAATGGAAATTCCCTCTGTGGTGATCCTTGCATTATTTTTCTTCTTAAAATACCACATCCATTGTCAGATGTAGGCAGATTGCCTATGGAGATCTATATGATACTTTTGTGAAGATAAAGGACTTCAATATGGTGGTTGAATTATTGTCACAAGAAGTGAAACTCCAACCGGCAGTTGGTCCGAAAAAGAGGAAGAATCGTTTATAGGCTCTCAGTCTCATAAATCATAGAGAAGCTACACGCATGCGTCTTGACAACTCTACTCTATGTGTGTATCTATGCGTAACATAAAGCAACTACTACACTACTAGCAACCGTACTTTATTATATATTACACAACACATAACGAAATCTTATAGCTTACAATTTCCAGCAACAATTTGAGGCTTTTCTGACATAATAATAGTGAATTGTATGTACTCACTCCTTTATTGGTCATAGATTATCTTTATGCTGTCCACGTCCATTTTGTTCACCTTGTCAATAAAATTGTTATAAGTCTGTCCTGGAAATCAAAGTTTCTGTGTTTATTTTGTGATGGTCTAATTTGAATCTTATTTCACTAGTGATCATCGTCAAAATTTAAGTTTCTTACCGACCTAGATGAACCCTTCAAATTCCCATTTCCTGGTTTAAACCTTTCAAAGCCAGCGTTGACATATTTTTGGTACTAAAACTACTCCATAAAGATCATTCGTCATTTTATCCGAGGTAAAAGAAAATCACAGAATTTCTAGTATGGACTGGATTCAGATATTTTATCCCCTACAGATTTTTATTTATAAAAAAAAGTGAAATAACGACACTAATGAAAAAAACCTTCCAGATGTATTCAGATGATTGACTTTTCAATTTAGATAATACTTCACCAAAAATATATTAGATCTCTTTATTATACATGAGAGAAAGATCTGGCTGCGGGAAGGACGCTCTCCCGCAGTCAAGGCTATCCGACGACTCCTCCCGACTCCCGCTTCTTACGCGTCACCACCCAACCGACACCGATGCACACACAAAAAACGATCCTGTCGTTTTTACAGATGCAATTTGCTCGCAATGCCACAGAAAATGGCGCTGTTAAAATTAACACAATGCGCCTAAAGAGACGGAAGATGTCGATGTTAATCTAATGAATTAAATCTTTTCAGATTAACAGCGCTATTGCATTGGGATAATAATTCGTCTATGCTACAGATGCAATGCTGGATCAAGTCTATATAACCGTTAACTTCTGCCGATAGTCTCACCCTTTGCAGTACTTTCGATCAAATTATTCTTTAGAATTCTAGTAATGTTTCTTCTCGACAATTATTTATCGAGAATTATACAGAGAAATATATACAAGTATAAAACAAAATTTATGCGAATATTTTTGACACCGTTTCCATTTTAAAAAACAGCACTGCATATGCATAGTGATGGAAAGCACAATAAATACAATTGAATTGTTTCTACTTGTCCTAATTTCTGTCTTATGGTCAATTTTAATTTTTATCCGGCTTTGCTTTTCCGTATATTTTTGTCCAACATATTAAAACACCAAACCCTTCCTGTCCCCCTCCCCCTCTGATAGATCCTTAAACTAATCATATAAAGCAATAAATGATAATAACATTTCCCTTACTGTGCTAAAAACACCCGCGCGCTCCGATGATATGTATTTGATACACCGTATGAAAAAGTGTTATAAAAACCACATTATTAGAGTCGAATTGTAGTAAATACATCACAGGGAATGAAAGAATAAGAACACAAGGACTTGCAGATGATAATTTAAATGGCAGTGGCCTCTGATATGCCCGCGTTTTTGGATTATCCTATATATTTTTTTAATTACAACGAATGCAAGATTATATATAAATTTTTAAATTGTGCAGTCAAGCTATTGATGCATAGAACCGTTTTTATGTATTTTAGTGTATATATTGGCTTCCATATTCGCCATATTTAAATCCCATGGACTCCTTTATATAAAATATTTTGGCAGCCAAAATGCCCATCAACTAATAGCACAATATTTGGATTTTGAAAGAAAATTTTCAACGAGAATAAGGACCTTCATCAGTATCAGTAGCTAGCAATTATTCTTCGTTTATATAATTAAAAAACGATTTATCGTCATCTTGGTCTTTTTGAAATACTTTGACCGCAATTCAAAATCAATTAATTATGCGTTTAATATTAAAATCGCCCTAAAACTAACCCGTATCGATAAAAATGCATATTTTTCTGGCAACTCTGTACTTTCGGCATTCTTAAAAGCCCTATCATGTTGCAATGTGTATCATTATGTATATTTATGTGCCTATATGCACGTTTATGTGTGTATCTACATCCCACAAACACATTCGTCCCCACTGAGCTATCGTTTCATCTTAAAACTTGCCCCGAGCAATTTATATTTGCCACCCCTTACTACCTGCAAAAACATACAAACACCCTTTAACTTCGCCCAATATTCAAATGTCTACGGATGAATGAAGGCATGGGAAATTCTCATATGCAAAAATACACGCGAAAGACTTTTTTTCGGGGGCAATTTATTTATTTTTTATAATGCGGCATATGCGAGTATGTATTCCGAAGTGATTGCGAATCTCAAACTCATTTCTGTAGGGAACATTTTTAAATTGAAATGTTTGATTAGACAAATCCTTGATTAGACGTTTATTTATTTACACGCGCAAATTTTTGAGACTTTAATTGGATCAAAGATTTGGTCCTTGGAACAAGCAGAAATGAATGTTTATGAATATTTTAACACCATTTGAAATATTTCAATTTCACAATTCATATAAGAATGATAAATTTGAAATAAATATATAAATATT
Organism: Stenopsyche tienmushanensis; assembly: GCA_008973525.1. Taxonomy (NCBI): domain Eukaryota; kingdom Metazoa; phylum Arthropoda; class Insecta; order Trichoptera; family Stenopsychidae; genus Stenopsyche; species Stenopsyche tienmushanensis. The sequence goes on along the minus strand of WACJ01000009.1, from coordinate 357,726 downwards.
CTACACATTAATGGGCGGATTCCACGAGCGTGGTTTCTTGTGCATGGTTTACTAGCATGCCGATTACTGCAGTGAAGTGACCACACGTTTGGGCTAACAATATTACTTTTGTCAGCTACTCCGTCATCGTTTGTACTTTTAAAGCTTTCCTATAAAATGTTATTAATAACAAAGACATTATTTAGTGTTGAAAAGATGTCTCACAAGTAATCGTTAGCCTAAAAGTGTGATCACTTCACTGTAGTAATGGGCATAAGAATTTTTAAAGGGAACATTAGCAAAATGAATTTAACCTTTCCCTTACGATACAAATTCAAACAATAATTAGAATATTTCGTGGTATAATTTTAAGCACCCCTTAACAAGGAAATAATAAATCAAATCTACTAAGTAGCAATTAAATCGTCAAAGCACAGAATTGTTAGCAATGTGATATTTTATGATATTGCATGCTGCACAATTATTCTAGTAAATTAAAAGATTGATTGATAAACAGCAACTTGTTCAACGTCACATTAATGGCCAAGTCTTAAATGATTCTATCATGCATGCCATATAATAAAACAAATCGATAATTACACATAGAGCTATAAAATACTTTTAATTGGTAACTGACAAATGATATCACTGTTATTTAAAAAAATAGACATTTCTAATTATTATTTAATTTCAGGGATGTTCTACCTTATCTATTCATTATTACATCAAAGCCCATGGCTTAATATAGGGCCGTCATAGCGTTTAAAACTTCAATGAAGTCTAACACACACCAACAAATAAAGACAGATTCAAATATTGGAATAAATAGTAAAGGCTCGTTCATTCAAAGACAGTACTCCTACAGATTAGAATAAATTCGGTCCATTAAAAGTTTCACCATGATTCTTGCAGTGAAATACTTATTTTTTTTAACGACGTCTCTCTTATGTTCTAACGCTAAAGCTGATCAGGTATATAAATACAAGTATGTTCATATGATTTAAAATATTTTAATACATTATTGAACAATTATAAACAGTGGCCCTCGACGAAATTCTTGGAAATCGTCAATCCCGTCACTGCTACGTGTATGAACGAAGCTGGACTCGATGAAGGTATATTAATATCTTATATATTACAGTTGAAAATTGCTTATTGCCATTAACATATATATGCTAATATAATCAAAATATTTGCAGATTATATAAATAATGTAAAAAAAGGAAATTTTCCGGAAGACGATAAACTTAAAGTATGTACGCACAATTATATTCATATGAAATATCTTGGTAAATTTGTAGATAAATTTGATATTTTACATTTCAGGCCTATTTGCTTTGCATTATGAAAAAACTGGATGTGGTAAGAACCTTTTTATATCAAAATGATTATGTATTTACATTGATAAATATAATGTAAACCGTTCATCCAGATTGATTATACGCATCACGACTTTGAATATTGGAAAATCTTATCGATGGTTACTCAAGAAATGAAAAAGCCCGTTTTCGAAATGGGAAAAGGATGTTTACATATTAAAGGCGAAGACTACGGAAAGGCCAGCTTGGAATTCATTAAATGCCTGCACAAAGCAAATCCGGAGGTATAAAAATTCAAATATACGTATATTCATAGATCTTATGACGTAAAACGAAACCATTAAAACTATAGAGAATCTTCGACTAACTTCCAATTTCTTTATTCTGAAACAATTTCATTCATTAGATTTTTTTCTTCTATCTTAAAAAAATGAGTGCAATCTCAACATGACCGATCTTATTAACCTTTAGCAAATTTAAAATCAATGAAGTCATCGATGCCATAATCGCTTTAGACCGATTACTTTCTGTCAGCTCCTATCAGCATAAGACAATCTTCAATTCGAGGCAGAGTCAATTGTAAATAAACACTGTTGATAGTATACAAGACCACTTCATTTCTTTACATAAACAATGCACAAAATATCGATTCATTTGCTCCTGCTTTGCAATTAAATGATAATTGATAAGGAAATAAAATTAATAAACACTGTTAATAGCACAAAATATTCGGTCATTTCTTTGCGTAAACAAATAACAAATTTGAAATCGAAATCATTATTAGTTGATAAATTTGGGCTAACGATCTATACAATTGTGCGATGTATGCGGGGAAGCTCTCCGTCTCTGTCTCCCGAACTGCGCTACGTTCTCTCTGTCTCTTTCTATCTCCGAGATCAATGTAAGAGAGTGCTCTTTCTGAATAGTGGAGGGGGGTTCCAGGCCCTGGGATAGTACTCCTTTAGAGGTTAATACACGCAGTTCACATTTTGATCCGTTTCTTAACCTGTTGACTATCTTCTAATGCATATCAACCCCTAAATAAAACTATACTTCCCAAAATTATACGGTGCAAGCTAACACCTAATATTGTATAATAGTTAAAAAACATATTTATATAAAAAATATTTATTATAATAAATTTTTGTACAACTAGCATATTTTAAATATGGGCCAATTATATATGAAAAAGCATATTGGGTTCACTCAAAAAAAAATCCAATGATGACTTTAATTTAAAAAATTACCCTTAAAAGTACATGAAAAATTTTAGATCTAAATGTTCATGGATGTTTCACATATTTTTAAAAGCAATAGTCGAACTGTTTAAAACCAATCAGAAAAATAATCAACATTATATTTTAAATTTAAAATATATATTACAACAATAACAAACTTAATTTAGATAATATCATCCACTTCTTTCCGAGTCTTTACCGAGGTATTTACTATGTAAATGTGTGAAAATTTTAGAAGCAACTAAAAAATTAATATCTTTTTGATTCCAGAAATTTGCCTTCTTATTTTAGCAAAGGATCTAATAGGCGAATAATAGTGCATCTAATTGAATGTTATTAAAAAGTTTCAATCAAAAATAGTTTTTATTATTGAAATTCAATCACCTCCTCTCATAAAAGTCATATAAATTCATTTCTTTAAAACGTTTGGTCTCAAAAACACTAAATATGCATTCATCAGCACTATGATGAAATTTGAGCATTTCATAAAAGCAACTGTACGTAAGACTTTCCATTTATAATTAAAAAAATGTATATTCCATCACCTAACTTTATAAAAAATTACAACTCTTCACCGTAACATGTTCCACACCAAATTAAATTAAATTAAAAAGAATTAAATTTTTAATTCGGTAAAAATCACAATATTACGATTTCCGACTGAAAATTGAACCAAAAAGTCACTCATAGAGATTCAAGTATAAAATATCAGCTAATCAATTAAAAAACCAAGCAGTATTTTGGCATTGAGATAAAATTGTGAAATAACTTTAAAAAATAGAATTAGCCCTTAGATCATATTCTGATTATATTGAAATACATTTATACAAAAAACACATTTTTTTGGAATAATAATAAGAGTGCAAAAATTTTCTCTTCGCTGTTAATGAATATGAGAATTTTAACATACAAAAATTACTGATGGTACAGCCATCATCACATAAATGAACTTACTGCTCAAGGGGTTGTGTACTCAGTACAATGATGTTAAATTAAAATTGAACTATTAAATATAATAAAATAATATCAAAAATATGAAAAAAAAAAACCCTGTACAAATGAGAAATTTCAATCGCGGCAAATATAAAAGCCCCATTAATGAATAAACACCATATTAATATCTGTATTCTATGTTTTACACAAATAAATAGTTACGATAGTGAGACATTTATGCTTGGAATATTACATTTATATTTGGATTAAGATAATATACTAATAATATTATTACAAACAGACCGAGTTGAGTTAAGAGCGCATATAGAATATGTTTTAATCCAGTATTTTAAATTGCAATCAATTTTTATGGAGTAAATAGTAATATTTCATACATCGAGATACAATTAACACTTTGTGCACTAACATATGAATATGAATGTATATTAATAAAAATTCATCAGATAACGTTATGTTCGAATGAATGGTATAATTAACAAACTCTTGTCACTATAAATTCATTTTTATCACGAAAAGCATCCTGGAAAAGAATCATTAACCATTTTATATCATATGAAATGTACAATTTTAAGAATGAACAATTTATGCATAGTATGATGGTGGAACAGCAAGATCACTCAGTATGGCTAATTCTTCTTCGGTGAATTTAAGTTTATGTGTTTGCCAATCATCGTGATGAGTACGTTTGAAATCTCCAAGAGTCTTACGAATTGTCGCCTAAAACATGAATAATACATATGGTCAAATATTTTATCAGGCTATTAATTTAATTGTAATAATTACTATTACATTCGTAATAATCAATACAGATACAGTCGACCCTGCTATAATGCGGTCCCCATCCCGTCATTATAGGAGGGTCGACTGTATTTATATTATGATCGTTAAAAACAGACGTATTGATTGTTAAATCTCAAAGCAATAAATACCGGTATAGGCATGGGATCATTTATATGCTTTCCCAGAAGTGAAAATATCTCAGGCAGATATGGGGGCACACTATACGGCTGAGCGGCTATGAAGGCACATAATCCAAGAACCCCACAATGTCGCCGAGCAAGAGCTTCCGATCTATCAGGTCCTTTTTGTAATTTCTTTCCTTTACACATAGATTTGAAATGTTTCTAAAATAAAAAATGACATTAGAGATGTTATACTATGTGTGAAATAAATAAACGCGATCAAGTATATTCGATACATACAATTAATTCTGGAATGTCAGTGAGAACACTACAGTGCAACAAACCAGCGAACATCATAGCAGCAGCGTCGCGAACTTCAAAACATGAATCGTTCATTAGATTCAATGTTATACGCCGCACTTCCAATTTTAAAGGACTACTAACTACTAAAGGCATATTATGGAATACCAAAGATTGAAAAAAACTAAGGCAAGAAACTCTTGCACACCACGATGGAGATTGGCAGACCTAAAAATAAACAGCATTTTAAATTACAATCGATTAAATTTTTAATATTTAAATAGCAACAATAATTACTAACCTGATCTATTGTATTAAATACTAAATATAAATTTTCTAAACTGTGCAGTGATTCTCCTACTGTAGATAAAAAGGCTGCGGACAATAGATATATTTCTTCGTCACCTTCTCGTGAACCCAAAACACACGCCACAGGAATTAATTTGTAGAATGAAGCATTAACACCACAAGTGTTACGGATTATTGCATTGGTTACAAACTTTAGAACTGAAAAACATATAAATGAACACAATATATCATCTCATCACTGTCACTACGTGTAAATCACAAACCAAAAATACCTCACCTGTTTTAAATAATCTGACATTTACGTCATATTCAGTGTCCTGTTTTGATTTTTCTGAATTAGATGTTGGGCTTAATTTATCATCGGATATTTTCAAAATTGTCGATAAGCCATCTTCTAATAATTCCATAAACGGTGCGTGCTCATGTTTACTATGATTTTTTTCCAAAAAGCTTGCGTTAGATATAAATACTTCTGATGGTGATTTAGCTCCATTTTCAAAGTCCTAATTTGAAAAACAAATGTGTTGAATAATGATCCCATATTGTACTATTAATGTGCAAAAAATTTAAATAACGATGCCACACCTTCATATTTTCACTCTGTGCATTTGCTTTTTTAACTTCTTGTAACAATTTACTGATAGTGCCTTTATTTATAGTATCCATTTCCAAACCACTTTTATTTATAGAATCCTGAAGGATGGCTTTAACTTTATCGGGAGATATATTAAGACTATGTTTATTTAATAATTCTTGTACTGAACCATTACCATCATTTTCTGGCTCTGATTTATTGGTAGGAAATGGTAAAATCGGGACTCTGAAAATTGCAATTTATTTTAAATAGAATTATGATGAACATTTAAATATTAATGCACACTAATTTAAAAAAGATCTTGTACCTATGGTTATTGGAAATGCTGACACCTTTCATTCCATCTTTAAGTAAATATTCCATTGCTGGCATAACGCTTTCAATGAATTCACTTATTGAAGGAGCTACATTTTGAACTCCTCCAGGAAACAGTATATCTTTATCAAATAGACCCGTTAATATACTAAAAAATAGTATTTTATGTTAATATACAAAAAATCATACTTATAGCACATGATATATATATATTTTCATTAACCTTGCAATCCTATCTCGTACATTTTGATATGGATGCGCTAGCATCCCTTTATCGCGTATTTTATCTAAAAGATGTTTTGAATGTGCTGCAAATCTCCACGGATGCTGTATTATGGAAGCTTGATACAAAAACATTCGTCCACACAATTGCGATGAATTAGTATTCTCCAACATATCATCTTCTAATAACTGTACCACCCAATTCAACCGTGTAATATTCATATTTTCAAACGCAGTTGCAAAACACGTTGCTGAGAAAAAATTAAATTAAATTAAATACATATTTATACAAAATAAGCACAACAATATATATAAAATTTACCCCAATCACTAATCGTTTCAGCATGGAAATTTTCAAACATTTTCTTCAATATTGGTGTTAGTTCAATTTTTAGCTTCTCCATTTTATCATATGGCCAAAACTTTGTACCGCGAATAATACCGGCAATAATTTCCGAGGCACACCTTTGGAGACTTTCTTGTTTGTCAGATACGAGAATATGAAGGCGTTCAAGTAGGGTAGGTAAAAAGGCATCCATATAATTTATAAAAAGACCCTAAAGAAATAATGTTTACATATATTTTTATTTTTTATAATAAAAATGAATCTCGACTATCTTACTATTTATTACCTTGAACATCATATATCTGAAGGAATTAAATTTATCTCGTCCTTTCTTTTCCTCCATACTCAAATAGCCGATGAGTTTATCAACATTTTCTTTGCATGTAAAAAAGTTAAAAATGTCTCGTTCTCCTTCATCGAAATTTTCAATGTCAAACTTGGATTCAGGTTGTTCATTTAGCGGAGCATACATCTGATAAAGCCATAAAATATACCATTTACTTAAATCTTATAAAAAGCTTAAAGCTTTATAAATATTTAAAAGAGATAAATTTTAAAATAGTAGTACATTAAAAAATATATAATTAAATAGGGATTCGTGCTATATTGGATTATAGATGTTCGCAAGAATTATCAATAAGAGCCCTGCACCCAACAAGTGCATGCATACTATCTCTCAACATCTGAGTGAATACTAATTTGCATATACATACATACGTACATACTTAAATTATATATATTTAATTAATTTTTTTCCAAAACTACCGCTATAAATACAATTATAAATCTGAAGACTTTAAAATTTCCCTCTACATTACATTTGTAAAACTATTAAAATAAATTTAAGTAAATTACATCCTAGATAAGTCTATAAGCGTGTCGGTCTTCACGGCTCTCTGTATGAATGCGAGTTCAGAGACTTTGGCGGCACTTACGTCTATCGACGGAGCTGTTGCTATTTTCGGCATGAAAATAAACTGTGATAAAACGAAATTTATGATGGTATCGAGGGTGAATGCTGGGGGTTACACCTCCGTGAGTATCAATAGTGAAAATATTGAAAGGGTCCAAAAGTTCAAATACCTTGGATCCATCCTCACGGAGAATTCAATGAAAAACGAAATAACCTCCAGGATTCGGACCCCTCTGGGCGAGGCGTCAATAACAAGCTTAATCAGTAACTAGTGGGCATATCATGTGGCACGGATGCCGACTAATAGAGTCCCTCGAACCATTTTGGATTCGAGGCCGAATGGCAGTAGACCCGTTGGAAGACTGATCAAGGTTGGTTGGCTGATCAAGTCAATAAAGACGCCACACGTCTGGGTCTGGGAAATTGTAGTAAGGAGGTCCACGACAGACGAAAATAGCGTTGTCAGTAGCCGGGGCTCTCTTATAGGGCTGAACGAGCCACCCAAAGTAAGTAAGTAAATTACATCCTCAGTTCCATAATAGTTTGCTCATTTAACTTTTTCATTAATTAATTAAATGCATACCTTGAGCGTTAACGGCCAATAATAATATCCCATACAATCATCATGTGTAAATGGCTTATCGTTCCATTCTTCCTGGGTCCATACTTTTGCGTCATCATACTGAATCCACGCATTATCGGCTCTATACCCTAAAAATATATAAATTATAATAAATCACAAGTAAAATTACTTTCTATTCATTTGATATTTACTTTTAATTTTCATATTTACCTGGAATAACTTGTCTATCTATTACATCTGATGGTAATCCATTTAATTGAGATGTTTCAATAAATGTTTTAATATGCTTTTTCTTTTTCTGTCTTAAGACATAAACCATCAGTTTCAATGAGATTTTCCTTATCAATAAAGAATCATGAATGAGGAATCTCAATATCAGATTGATGACATTAGGGGGATAATGTACATCTAAATGCACCAATGGAGAAATTAAAGATACACATAGCATGGAATGTCGCCAATGTCTGTTAAAAAAATAATTATATAATCTTTACAGTGTGTTGCATATAAAATGAAATTGACACTGAAATATAGAGTATAATAATCCTTACAAGTTAGGAGAGTCTGCACCTTGTACTAAAACATCTAACAATCCCTTATAGATCTCTTCGTTGTCATCGCCCACCTTCTTAACTGCATCTTCAGTAGTTTTTTGAAGTTCTACAAACTTCGGATCTGAAAACTCGGATTCCGTCAACAGAGCTTTTGCTGCATCGATAGCACGATCAGACCATTTCAAATGAATCGTTATAGTGGGAAAATGAATAAGAATACAACGCAAAACTGAATCTAATAACCTGAAAAATAGAAAATTATTCAATTACTCTTTCGAAAATATTTTCATGGTTATGTATTATTGAAAAATATTTTTTATTAAAAGTGTAACATTAAATATATTCACCTAATCACGCTAGGTTTTTCACTTGGCTTGGAATGTATTACTGCAGGCCATAATTTTCCAACGACATTCCACTGAGGTTTGGCTATAATAGGAGCTGGTTTGGGTCCTAGTAAGCAATAAAGGGCACCTTTCAAACATTCGTGGTCTACGTTTGGATCAACTTCCAAACTGCTTATTAATTTTGGCACAATTATACTAAACGAATATGCATAATTTAGAACCATCCAATTCAATCTACATTGAGCTTGACTTCTCACCTAAAATTTAAAAAAATATCATTAAAGAATTGCTTTTTTTTTAAATTCTACTTATGAATTAAAAAAAATACATACTTCACTATAACGACTAGTAGCTAATGTCAATAAAGCCAACATATTGTCAGCTTGTGATACAGTTATAGGTCCAGAAATGGCTTGGATCCTAAATTCATGTTGTAAAAGTACACGATCAGCCAGCAATACCCGCAGATGACCAGGTCGTCCGCTTAATTTATCTTCCAATGACCGTTTTACAGCATTGAATATTTTCAAATGGGTCTCATATAACGCAGTGCATACGGTATTTCGCGCCGTCAACAGCTCCCAAATCTATTTTTTTAAATACGTATTTTTAAAAGGATATAAAAAATACTACAAGCATCAGATCAAAATCGAAACTTACTGTTATTAGTTTGCATAAACTCTTTGTATCATCTTCATTAGAGCTCAAAAGTTTTTTTTGTAACGCATGCATTGTTTTGGAAATAGCCTGACGGACATTTCCCCCGTCTGGCATACATATGCTAGTAGAAACCCCGGTGAATATATGAAAACTTTTCCATTCAACACTTGATTCAACCCTTATAAAAAGCAGAAATAGAATAATTAAACAATAAATAGAATTTAAAGACAACTGACACAAATAATTATGACAATAACTTACAATTTAACAGGCTCACTCTCCCAAGGTGGCATGAGTGAATTTGCAGTTAGCAAAGACTTAACAATGCTAAGAGATTTGTTCAATTCCTCTCTGGAAAGAGAACTTTTTCCATCCACATAGTTATTAAATATTTCTAGCAAACTTGGCAAATACTTTTGTATTATTGATTGAACACAATTCACTTCATCTTGATTTGGAATATGCCATTTTAAATCACGCTGCCATATATTTCCAGGTTTACCCCAGTCTTTGATTGCTAAAAATTCTTCCACACTCGCATCATAGTTTCCAGTACTACTTCGACATTTTTCAGGATATACACAACACAAGCACATCATTACATTTTTTATTATAGTACAAACAAAGCCATATCCTTCTTTACATGAAATTGTCAATATTTTGTCTAAAACTCTCAGTATATCTGGCATATATATTAAAAGTTCCACTCCATTCTTTTCAACAACTTGTGACAATAACAACAAATTGAATAACAATCCTTTATCCAAGCTTTCTTCTTTCAAGGAATCTTCATTTTTACAAAAAGTTTCTATTGACTTACAGAGGTATGGAATAAATATCTTGAATGTTTCATGGGCATTGACTCTTGAAAATGCTCTACATAATGAAGCGGCTGTTTGTCCTGCAACGTTGGTTTCTAATATCCGTTCTGTCACAAAGTTGAACATTTTCCGTAATGCATTGATAAACATTTTTTTAGGAAGTTGCACTAAAACAGCGAGTGCAGTAGATGCTAAGGCACCCTCACTTGTGCTTTCTAATTTACTTTTAATTGATTCTGCTTCTTTTTGTTCCATTCTAGTATGTTCCATACTGCTAGATTCGACTAAAACAAACACTCTGTCTAAAAACTGCATAACAAAATCTTCAAATTGGGCTGTATTTTCACATACATTGCGTTCTTCTTCAGATAAATCTGGCCAGTAATTAGACGCACCGCTACAGTCAACAAATGGAACTAAATTGGCAAATACTGCTATGAAGTGCAAGGTGACTAACGTCTTCTTAAAGTCATTCGGATCCAGTCCGGGTAAGCACGAAAACAATAAAGGAATGACATGGGTAGGTCCATCTGGATAACCATTATTGAAACCTGAAACTAAAGGTCTAGCCACAGCAACGACACATTGCATTGCAGATGTAAGCTTGTGCGGTTCAGTCAAAGAATCCAAAGTACTCCACATTTTATCAATAATTGGAGGGATAACAACAGAAGGCCTTAAAAGAGCAAGCTGTTGAAGTGCAATACACGCATCAGTTGTTCCCAATCTGCTAAACATTGTCTGTAAAGACACATCTAGCATACACTTTACAAAACGGTCTATATCGTTATCCGTTAATTTGTGGGAATCTGGGGTTTTATATTCCCATGTTTTTTTATATTGTACACGCTCCATATGTACCCTAAAAAAAAGAAATGTTTTTTATTATAAAGAACTAACTCATAATATATTTTGCTTTTAGTTTTACAAAAATAATTCAATGGCATTTTACCTATGCACAAATTGACCGGGCAATTTTCTAACAAGGTCACGCAATCTTCCAGACCACCTTCCAGTATTGGCTCCATGAAGATATGTCGCAACGGTTGTCATAAAGTTATCGAGGTGATCTTGCGCCGTTGATTTAGGACCGAGAACTGCTACTATCCATAAAGACATCCCTGAAGTCTCTGTAAAAACCAAAATTGTAAATCGATCTTGTAAGGATATTAAAAATGATGATCATTTCTCAACATACCAATATTATGTTGTTTATTATTTTGAGTATGTCTATAGAACACTGGTAAGTTGAAGGAGCGTAAAAATCTTGTGAACATCAAAGCTAAATGAGGCTCCCAGTCTATAAGTCCGATATTATTGAAACCAACGTTTGCAATTAAACTCATCATGTCCTTTAAGAAAAATGATAATTTATCAATATGCGATTTGAAATTAGCCATTAACAAATTCTTCGATTGCATTATTCTTGATCACTTTATAATGTAATTTTGCAGAAAATCTTTACAATTTGCTATAATATAATTGGTTATAAAAATAATATATTAGGTCTAACAGAAAATTCTTTCCGATAATGTCATTTTAAGTTTAAGTAAATGACAATTTCCATGTCAATCCATTACCTAGCTGGCCGTATGCTTGTTTGATTTTTTAAAGAGAAAAATTATAAATTACAAAATTAGTATTAATTTCAAAAGCAACATTTTCACATGTTTACATTGTTTTAAAAAAAAAATTAAGCATATGACACAACATTTAACAAGTATATATAAAACATAGAAATCATACAAAATAATAATCTTATTTAGCTCACATTATATTTCCGAAGCTTCATAGCAAACATTTATCACGACAGACAAAACTAACATATTGAATATACTCGAGGACCATTTTATCAATAATTAACAATATTTTCATACAATAAAAGCAAATAAATATAGGAGAAAATCTTACCGTCTCCCATACTGGCGAATTATGACAGACTTGCCACAATCGCATAAAATCATCAAGCCAAAGTTTAAAACCATCATCCTTATATTCAGGCCACATAATATAGGGCAAATAAAGAACAAGATCTTGGATACTTTCTTGGCTGGGACTATTCCATGGGATGAATTTAGGAAGCAATTCATCCAAAATCTCACGAGTAGCATTTTGAGGAAAATACCTATAACATTTATTTAATGGTTGAAGAAAGCAATTAGATATTAAATCACAATATGAAAAAATCAATTTCAATTTATTTGATAACAATATGTTTTTCATAAAACAATTTTCAAAATAACAAGTTAACACAATTTTACTAAATTATGAACATCAAATACACTGCGCTAGAATTACATTGATTTACAATAATAATACTCAAAATTCAGATATTAAAAAGTTGCCAGATATTTACTAATTCACAATATATTGGCGATTCTCTAACTTACTTCTAAAGCGGTACTAGTGGTTTATCAAAATTTTATATTAATAAAAGCTAGTATTAAGTTTATATTGCATCTAAAATACTTGACATCAACCATTTAACTTACGGTTTCAAAAATTGCACCATAATTCCAAACGTCGACTCCAGAGACCTGAGAAGGAAAAAGACGAAAAATTCATTTCACACATTGAAAAGAAAAACGAATTACATGAACCCCAAAAATTCACAAAGCGACAAAAACCAACGCCCGAAAAAATCGTCAAAACAATTCATTACTCATTGTCATCTGTGGATGCTTTGTCATCGAGCGAGGGCATCAAGCGTTCCAACATCTCTCGCAGCTGACGTAACGACATTTGACCATTATTATCATCATCATCATCATGATCGTCATCATCTGAGACACGCTTCAGCCTACACAATTGTAAGAATTCTATATTTTTTTTATTATTTACCTATTTATACCACCCTCAACCAAAACTTAACCCTAAAATAAAATGTTTAGTCAGAATAAAATAATACATATAATTCATGTTTGCATCATTCATGTGCATCCGCATGTTGATCATTCGTATAATTTTATCTAAATTAAATAAGAAAAAAATATCTACATCTTGGGTTTAATTATTTTTTAGTATGTAAATGTGAAATATTATTTATGAAATAACACTGTATTAAAAAAGCAAGCACAATAAAACACTATACTAGTTTTCGCTGTATTTGATATGACAAACACATGGCATCATATGTAAAATTATTTAGAAAGAATACTATGATTGATGATGATGACTTTATATTGTTTATAGCCTAATAAAAATAAATGAATTGCATGTATTGAAATTTAATTCAATTGAAGATATTCTAATTAATATTTGATTAAAAAATTATATAAAAAAACTCATTGCTCATACAATATTTCATATTTTGACAATAACTCTGATCAAATATTACAATGCTGGATAGTTTTCCTCAATGGTAATCATACACATCCAGCCTAACCTTTAATTTAATGCCTGTTTTGCATGGAGAAAAATAGTGTATTATCATGCTCTGATAAATATTCAATTAGCTATAATGAGCTCATAAATATTCAAGCCCGTGCAGGTCATAGCAGTATCTAGCTAGTATTTGAAACGTAAAAATTGTGAATTTATGTTTGTTATATTTCATATTTTAGGATGGATTCATCATTTAAATAGCTAATTTTTAAACCTTCAATTTTTGTAATGCAAAAATCATAACAAAATAATGTTACTATAGTGTAGTTTATGTTATAATGGATATATTGTTAAATATTAGTCTAAAAAAAAACATTTATAAAATAATACATACGATGGATAATGGAACATCCCTACTGATGAAGAACTCTTTCCAAATACCTTTCTTCCTAATTTGTATAAAGGTTTCCATTGTATTGTAAGTTCTTGAGGTGTAATTAAATAAACTTTCCTAAAAGCAGAAAACAAGAAACACAAATCAAATTTAATTGAACACTTAATGCATTAAGAATTCTTATTAGCAAAGAATATTGAGATCCATTGACAAAAACAACAACCATGAGCAAGCCTCGTTGCTTAAAATATTGGAAAACGTTAAATCCTTCATCCCCAAATATAAACTAACGCAATCGCATAAGCATTTGACTATTATTAACAAAGATATATATGTAGCCATAAATAAATAGACGTCGCATATTGCCATTTGTAATGAATAAGTACATATTAACGCTTTGCTGTCGGGGCAATGTTTTGGTTCGTGATAAGGTCGCTTAGACACTTAAGAGCATTCAGAGAAGTTATAAACTGATACATGAATGAATAGAGTTAGGATTCGTACGGTTCTTCGTTGTGGCTGCTGAGAGCAGACATACGACCGGAACGGTAAAAAAGCTTTGGTGGTTTAAAGTAGACAAACGACCGCAAAGGGTTAAAAATGCAACATGACAAGTTTTTTAAGGGGTGGTCTCCATTTAGTAAAAAGTATGTCTTTAATTGGCAAAAAATACAACAATAATAAAGTTTGTATAAATTTTAGCCACACGGATTTAAGTTTTGTTGCTGGTCTAAAATTAACAACATCTTTATCTAATGCAGATAACAAAATGTGAACATACTGAGACACTGAGCAAGGAGTATGACTCATGTTGTATATGTTTGACTTGTGATCCAGAAATGCTTATTTATTTATATAATAACTTGCTAAACCTGTTAAACTTACAGTGTAGAATATTGTAGATCATAAAATTAAGGAACCAAATGTTGTTTCATAAAGTTGCATTTCAGAATTTTAATTAGAATATTAATCATAGTGAATTCTACATTATGTTTAACAGTTTTGATCGTAAAAAAAATACTGATGAATGAAAAATTTGAATTTGAAAATGATGAATTCATTTAAACGCATGTCTTTTACTTATTGTAGATGACTTAACATATAAGATGCACTTAAGCGTCACATATGTCTTCAGCCTAGCCTGGGACAACGCCCCAGCGAGGAAAGGAAGAACTGGAGTCTTTGCATTCCCAAAGAAAACTACTGTCTTTACAAACCTCCCACACTCCGTATCAAGACGGTCGTGAAAGTGTTTGTCAATACGTTCATTCAGGAGACCTGCTGGATGAGCGTTCTGAATGAAACACAAAGGTTATGCTACCTTCAATTTAGAGCGAATGAGGAGGTAAATGCATGATACAGAGAGATGGATGTAACCCCTTCCTGTGAATGGTAATTGAAGAGGCCCATAGTTCTTCAGTGGACTGTTTGTGGCTGCACTATGATGATGATGATGACTTAAGATATGTTTCGCAAAAAACTTGGATCACAATCGACTTGGAACAAAGAAGATTATAGCCTAACTTTACAAAAAACTAATCGGGATTGCGCATAACTGTGATCACAATCCTGTTTATTTAGGTGACAACTATGACTACGCATATAACATTTCTGATATGAAAATATTATGTTTATTTATCTAATCAGCGAATGTTGGACATTATAAGACACATTTGATACATAACAATCGATTATGACTCAAATTTCAACAAGTTCACAGTTGTGCAATTGTTCCTCTCAAGTATCAAAACACTTTTGCAAACACAAATTGTGACAAGTTCCTGTGTAAAATATCCCATTTATAAGTACTATGGCATGCTGAAAAGATGCCCGCTACAAATACAAGCTTTGATTAAACTGACCCCGATAAGACATGTTAAGTATGCCAATAAATGCATTTATATTCATGTCAAAAGCCACACTTTTTATAAATGAAAAGATTTACTACAACGATACTTAAAGAACAAATAACAACCATAATCTTTAAATAGGCATATCGAGTTATTTTATGATTAAAAATTTAAAAAAATAAATAAAATACTTACTTTGTTAATAATACCAAGAGTGTACAAAATTTGTGCAATTTTGTTGGTTCTAAATGCGGAACAATAATCAACTCGTACACCAAATTGATCAATTCAATATGAACTTCTTTAGAAAATTTCAGGCCGTACAACTTTATATATCTGAAATTAAAAAAAAAATGATCTACATTATGTGCACATTATAATCGACTACATACTCCATTATGACAAGCAGATTTCAATGATTCATAAACACCTTTTTATAGAGCAATTCGTAAACAAAGACCTTGAATAATTTACGTGAAAAAATATGAATATTGCTTTTCTTCATAGGCGATAACATCAACAACAATTTGTTGAAATTTAGTATTGTTGTAAATTTAAGAAAAACAAACACGTAAAATGATCTATTGCAAACATAACTAAAGGTTAATGACTCTTCGTCATTCGGTGTTATAAATACACAGCATACAGCTATTTCATCTTTTGTTCATAAAATATGATTGAAATATTAGGAAAACGACGCAAATATGAGAAAATAAGTCAGCAAACAAAACTCTATTATGCATCAATTGATTTTGACTTATTTACATGAGTCATATGTATGAATGACGATTTATATAATAAAGCACAATCATCCCAGCGTTCAATAAAAATAACCTATAAATTAATGCTATATAGCGTGCTTTTATATACATATCAATGTTGTGGCCCTTGAATCTCATCAGTTCTATTTAGTTATTGACTTAATAATAAGGAAATAGATGAAGAGAACAAAAACGAAGCTTAATAACCGAGTCGTTAAATTTTCGCTATTATTATTGTCTGTTTTATAAATAACAAAATGCAATAAACATCTCATAGCTTCTCCGTATTGACATTTACACGGCATTTATTCTATACTTTTATTGGAGCGTTAATTCGTCACTATCTTAAATATTTCATTTATACATTTCCGATTTCACACGTTTATCTAACCGCCGGACACTTCCTCGGTCCGCGTCTCTTTAGTGCTACTCGTTGATAGCGTATATTACGCTTTCGTCGGCTTATCTCGTCACACGACCGCTGCATTTTAATTTTCCACCGAACACTTACTCCTCAGACATTTAAATCACCGGTTTTATGCAAATACACGCATTTCCCGGTAAAATGCAAATTTGCGGAATGGAAATGTGATTTGAATCACAAGACAATTTGATACAACTCAATTACAAATCGTCATACAAATGATACAAAATGTATTATAATGTAGATACACATATGTTTTGCTGTTTTTAAATTCGTACAATTACGAAAGAAATTGGAACCATTGTAAATGCAATTTGTATTTTTATACAATGTTCTGAATCCGATTCAAATGCATTTAGAACTGTAAAAGCTCATCGTGTGTTTCGAAATCGTAATATGGCTAAGGTGACCATATTTTAGCATTGATGAAGCGGAATAAAATTGACGGAGTTTTATGAGATGCACTCACTTTATTTATGACGTTCAATCACGGCATTCCCGGTGAATTCCAAAATTTTTAATACAACGAAATATTTCTTACCATATGTTCCCCATTGAGATTTTTATTGTAATTTTTGACTAATATGATCAAATGATTTTTGAACGTCTTCCCGATTAAATTAATGTTTAAATATAATCCATTTAAAATGTTTAGCTATTGACACACAATTGACAAAAACGTTTATAAAATGCGACAAATTCTTAAAAAAAACAAGATTATTCCACCAAAAATGGGACGTCTGGTCACCTTAAATACGACCTTATAATACCTTAAATATATCCTGCGTTATAAGCAGGATATATTACGTTCATTTCGATTTTGAATTTTATTCAAATCGAGATAATTTTATGAGCCTAATCTTGTCGTAAGTATAAATATAAATATGTTTAAATTTAATAAGAAATATGCAATATTCATTCAAATTGCATAATTTGTTCGTAGTTTAAATATGTGTGTGATTGTCATGAATGAATAAAATCATGTTAATAAATATAAGAAGGGAAACGTAAGTGATTTGCATTATTTGATTATGTTCTTAGAATCAAATAGGATTGATTTGTATTGTGCTTTATGAAATAAAAATATCATATTGGTTATATAAAGACTGAAAAAAATATATAAAATTGAAATAGCACATAATTCAAATACTATTTCCTTTCATCAAATCAATAGTTGCATTCAGCATTTTTTTTCAGGATGAATGTTGCATTTCGATAAAACAAAGGGGTAGGGTGAAAATTACTTGATGAGCCTGGCGGTCCAGATAGAGCATCCGGGCTTTAGTTCTTTGAGTACGACGGCCTTGGCGAAATTGGTCTTGATCTGGCTCAAAAGCTGGTCAGACTCTTCGTCGAGGCGGTCGGCATAGGGCAGCAGGTGGTTATAGACGAGCTCCTTCTGCGGCTTATATCCGAGCACGCGCGTGCGCTCGGCGAGCGCGTCGAGCTCCTCGCGCGACTGCATGGCCGAATGCCGCCTCACATTCCACAAGTCACTGCGCCAATCTGTCAAACACAGCAGTCGCGGTTGGCAGCCCTGGCAAGGGACGTCAGAACAAACTTCAACGATTTGCACGACTCACCTGCCGGCAGCGATAGCAAACCTTTTGCATTCTCACCACGCATTCGTGGATCAATGGCCGGAATATTCAACAACGATAAATTAATACGTCATTAAAAAAAAAAACAAATGAAAACTTGTTTTTTTAAACCAATATTTAATATCATTTATCGTTTGCATTTAAAATAATAAACAAATATATTTTTATCATCGACTCGTTAAATTCCATTTTTATTATTATAACTAACTACTACTATAATTTTAACTAACAAAAAAAAACTATAATTTTGCAAAAAAACATACGCGTTTAAGTCAAAATTTATTAATAAAAATATAAAATCATTCCGGTATTTCTCACTTCCTAGCATTCGAGAATTTATTTCTTTTTCTAGTAACATAAAATGAAATTTCTTCTGATTAATTTGTTCTACAATTTTTTATGAACTTATAAATAATGAAACGCCTTGTTTGCTTTCTTATTATCATTGTCAGGCCTAGCATTTTTCAAATACAACCATTCTCTATCTAGAATAGAAGTTCCGGAATTTTCTTAAATATTTTTTTATATTAAATATTTTTTATTAGAACCGTAACAAGGGGGTGGCAAAGCAGGCGCCCGCCACGAGAGCAACTGGGCTTGGGGCGCAAATCGCAGAATATTCTACATTCTACTTTACATCAACACTAATTAACTCTGCCCGCTTTTATAATATAGTTGTCTAATCTCTCTTTCTTCGTCATCGATTAAACATTGAGTCGACCCAGCCGGCAATAAAATACAGGCGGACCTTAACTTTCGCACATTCGACTTTCGCACATTTTTGAAAAATCGTTTTAAAAAAAAACAGCAAAAAAGATCAAAATATTTTTAAATAAAAACAATACTATTGTTCCCTTTTTACATTACAAATGGATGCAGTTCTCAAAAATAATTCAGCGACATGATTTTAAATATTTTTTTAGCAAATGTTTACCAAGTGCAGATTGTTTCATTTTCATAAAGTAGGTCGTCAGCTGCTTTATTTCATGAATCATTATGATTCATTGAATGCTCACGTCATCTATGACATTTTTCAATATAGAAAATCATTCGCATTCAACATCGATTTGGTTAAAAAATGCAAAGGATCAACACAAAAATTTATAAAATCAGTTTCATGTCTTCTCATAAAGTTCAAAATATCTTTTAAGATTAATCAATATTAGTGGTCCATCAATAAAAAAAAATATCAACAATTGTTGAGGGCGACAACCAAATATTTGGAGCAGCGAGTGGTTAGAAGAACTTGATCAGATCTTGATTTGATCCGCAGTAATTGTCAGAAGATCGTGAAATCTAAAACATCAATTTCGTCAATATTATGAGCTTAAGATAACATTTTTATTTATCGTACCATCAAACATTGTAGTAGTATTTTTTTACTTATGAGGAGATATCCACAATCAAGCAAAATGTCAATAAAGAATCTTGTTTCGTTAAATGGAAAATTCATTCATCATTTTGAGCAGCAAGTGTCCATGAAAATACAAAGACCTGGATTGATAATGATTTCGATTACATCTATGGCAGATCTTAGGCCTTGAATCATTCTACGTCAAAATCTTTGCTATAATTTGAACGAAAGGTAAATACAAATATAAAAATGTTTTAAAATTGTACTATTTCTCATAAAAATCCTATATATAGTTTAAATGAGCTGCAAATTAGGTCATCTTTAAACTGCAGTCTGCTTTACATAAATGCATCACATTGCATTTTAATTAATCGGTTTTATTAGCAGTTTTAAGGTATGAAATTCATTTACCCTGTAATCTATTTAAAAAAATAGAAAGCTGATGTCGGTCAAACAATTCTTATAGAAACTTGGGTCCTAGGCTTATATGGAACGAAAGAAAAAATCACAGTGCCAATAAATTTGAAAGTACGGCAGACCCGTGGTAATCCGATAAACGTATTGCAAGGAAGTGTCGGATTGTCGAATATGTCGGACTATAGAGTACTGCCCCCGACCTCTTGTAGTCTGGAACTTTTTGGAAAGGGGTATTTGTAATCCGAAAAAATATGAAAATGATGAGATATACCTATGCAATACAAGGTTTCATAATATAAAATTAACATAAAAACACAATGGCCATAGCAGTTATAAAAAATAAAAACCTGTTACCGTTTTAAGTATTCTTTGCTAGCTACAGTCTTCTTTTTTGTTATCTCCTTGTAAAACAACTTTGCTTACTTTGCTTTCAGCCCAAAAATAGGCATACGCTCGTTTCTTTCCTGAAAACACCATATATACAAAGCTTCCTCTTGCCTCAATCAATGGTGGAGGCGAACTTTTGAATATTTTCGCGGTTCTTTTTTGTATTATAAATTGTGAATCGTCCTACGCCGTATTCACGTATCAACTTACAAAAAGATCAAATACGATTTAGCGGGCCCAGAATCACACTTTTACATATATACTATACTTATTATTATGTATTTGGATGTCGGACTACAGCGGGACGCCGGATTAGACTGGGGCCGGATTATCGCGGGTCTGCTGTATCAATATTTGCGATAGTCGATTTCATTTCAAGTTCAGCTTGCAGCTTATGGAAAAATAAATATTAAGACGATTCATTCATGCAAATACGATCGTCTATGAAAGACTAATCTGCAAAAACGATCATAATATATGTTTTATAGAAATATTCTATCTAAAAGGCATCACCAGATAAATCCCATATGGAGATTGCTCACATCCGATCTATGTGTTTGTAAGAGAAAATAAATAATAATAGAATTTATAGTTTACCTGGAGCAGATTTTAATCTAGAAGAAATAATGGTTGTCTATTTGAAGTCTGGTGGCTTTTATTATAATAGACACTTCGGTCTGCAAAATGCAAATGGGATTCATGTTTATTGAATATGGGAGCTATTATTGCATAAAAATAAAATCTGATGAATAATCTCTGGGAATATCTTCATTATGGTAGGATCTATGAATGATTTAATATTCTTCAAATCATGGTCTAACCATATTCTTGCTTTCACGTGACATTCATTCTTTGAATGGAGAAGTGGCAAATAAAGTGTCATTATTGAAATGATAACATGGCAAAATATTTCTGATTATGTATGACAATTGTTGGTTGCAATTTGTAACAGATCATTTAAATTACATTATTTATAGCGATTCTGTACGAAGTTCATTTACAAACACCCGGACCGTAAGAGGTTGTAATTCCTAGTTCATCCAAATTATTAATGTCGGCAAATATCTTCTTAACTCTTCCCGGTCCAATGTCTCAGCTGATTGAGATATCAATTTTACTATCTAGGGGTTCTATCTAGGGAATCCAATCCCAAGCCAAAATTTTGATCCCGGGATTTCATTAGACCTTCCCGTGATCACTCCCGGGATCCCGGGATCGGGATTTTCAATAGTTTAAGAAATTACATTGATAAATTTGATCAAAATTACTAATAGGTCCATTTGTTTAATATAAAAAATAATTTAAGACGAAAGGATTTTATTTATTTAAGAAAAGATAAAAATACAATTCAAAAATAGATAAATAAAACAGTAAAAAATTCAAATATTATTTTGAAAATATGCCCGAAGTAATATTAAACATCGAGGGTTTCGTTATTTAGTCTGGATCTGATTTTGGTAGCCAGGCAATCTGCTGCTGAAAATGCACGTTCAGCCTCCTCACTCGTTGGAGATATCTTCATCAGATATATAAATGCTAGTTCGAATTGATGACCGCGTGAGCCCCCATTTTCATATAACACCATCGATGTGACTGATAAAATTCCTTACTGCTGAGACACGGACTAAAACTCGCAAAATTCCCGATTTCCCGACAAATTATTTATTTCCGTCGCTGCAGATGAATACTTATATAATATAATACTTTGGTGTGATTCGTAATTATATTACGGAGGAATACAAAAATTCTGGACCCCGTATCTATTATATTTCATATCAATAATCCCATTATTAGAGTTGAGGTGTAGTAAATACATCACCGGTAGGAAAAGAAACAATTTGAAAACATATACGTACTGTATATATGTATACATAGATAAGACCTTTACTGCCACGAGGTGTCGCCTAAGCTCGCCAATTAGTAGTTACGCCACTGTTTCCAAGCGTATAGCATTTCGACGGGAATATTTCGATTTAGTAGCCTTCATCATACTGGTTAGGTGTACGATTTTTGTTAGGTAAAAAATTAAATTCCGAATTTTTCGGGATTACGTTTCCCGGGATTCATGATCACCTAAAACTGTACGGGATCCCGGGATTGGATACCCTAAGTGCAACACAAACCTTCAGGATTTACGCAGCACTGATAAATCAGAATTTCGATCGAATAGATCTCCTCCAATTACCGATTAAGTAGTCCACTATGGGAAGATGTTACCAATAATCATGATTATAGTACAAATGTGCTTTTTTCCTTTGGCCAAAAATCAGTAGGGCTTCAAATTTCACGAACGTGTACTACATTACAATTTTTAACATTATTTTTTACCAATTGCCTTCAATTAAAGCAATTAAATGGAAACAAAATATGAATGAAAACAAATCAAAAAGGTCTGTGCCCCATCTCTGATACATACATATTATGTTTGTTGTATAAACTGGTCACTTCATATGTTGGTCTTCTGAAGTTGTTTCATTCCAATGTTGGCTCTCAGTCTCGAGATAGCATAGGTATCAAAAAATGGTTTGGCACTGTGAGATTTCAGAAGTATTTCGATTAGGTTTGACAATGAAAATCAGTTATGAAAATAAATACAGCAATGTTGAAATATTTATCCAGAAATAGGACACCGGTCCGTTGTCGCACTAACTTAGTGACTTCATTCTCTTGACCGTGGCACACATAACATCCTTGCCAACAGATGACCACAAGTTCCCCGAGACATTCAAACGGTACAAAAAAGAAACACACTTCTCTCTTTGATTGCCAATTCGTCTAGCAAAACCATCTAAAACATGCGGCCTATAGATAGGACTGGCACTTCTAGATGGCTCCCAGTCTTGGGCATGCCTTTCAAATAGCTTTCAATTCAGGGACACAAGAAAGCTCCTCGTGAAAGGTCATACTGTCTGATAATTTAAAAAAATACTAACCTCACTTCTAGTATGGCTATATTTTATATTACCGATTTACTCCCAAAAAATACTATAAATATTTTGATGATATTTGATACAGTCATGCAGAAAAAAATATTTGACATTCTCTAAAATGATTTTATTTTCTTCTTTAGCACAGCACTGTTAACTAATCACTAAAAGGGTTAAACTGACGATAATGAGAGCACTCGCCGCATCGAGATTAAAATGGCGCGAAATACATTTGACAGCCGCCAGTTCAAATAACTGATGAATAAATGTAACCAATTCAGTCCGAAAATGAAATCAAACCGAATCATCAGAATTATACGATTTGCAATTTCAGAGTGGATGAGAATAAAAAATATTTTCATCGTCATTTTGATTAATAATCACTTTAGGAGACAATATTTCTGCAAATTAGTTTGCATATAATTATTTACATGTCAGTGCATGATTGATTGCACTGTCATTAATTCTTGGATGCAAATCAGCCACAATTAAAATGTGCGATTTTAAAACATCTGATCACGTTCTTGAAGAGACAATTACTAAATCTGTTTCGGATATTACACCATGAGAGAAAAAATATTTTTTTACAGATACTATTCAAGTCGATATTGATATTTTATTCTCTTAAATAACTGAAAATACTCTAACAATATTTCTACACATACATAGGGTTCCGATGCATATTTGCTGTATAAATTAAGATATGTATATTTTTTAAATTTAAGCACACATTAAGTGTAAAATAAATATACTCATATTCATGATCATTGCTGAATGTGAATCCTACGAAAAACTTCAAATAAGTTCAAAAACTAATACATCCGCACCTATTTTTTATTATATCCGCATCCACACCTGCTGAGTTCTCTGATGATGGAAACCAACAACAGATCTCGAAAAAGAAAAAAACTTATATAAACTATCTTAGATATTTTTTTGGAACGCAAATCCTAATTTTGTATGAATTTTAAACCTCGTATAACATGGATTTGTATTACACGACGTTTTTGCGGAACCATATGACCGTGTTATACGAAGCCCGAGTGTATTATAATCTGAAAGCACTGTATAAATCTATTATGGATTTGTGTGGACGATAAGCAATGCACATACGAACATAGCATCTACGTTTATGTTAATTTAGAATATAATTTTTTTATTACTGTTCCCAAATTATGAAAAATAAAACATTGATTATATTAACGACACACAGAATCTCATTTTCTAAACCATCCGTGACTTTATTTTAATTCATATACATTTGAAATTATATGCCATCAAATTATATACTACGATCCATACTCCCATGGATTAACATGCTAATTAAAATCCATCTATGAGTGTTAGCCATGGCTAGATCTTTATAAAAGCAGAATTTATTTTGAATTTTTTATTTAGTGTCAGCGCTTCAGACATTAATATCTGACTTTCGTCATTTAGAGCTCGAAGATTATAGCAAAAATGAAAGTTATTCTGAAAAGTATCGTAACTATTGTGCTCTGCTTGTATGTAAGTCCATCAAAAGCAGATCAGGTAATATTTTTTATATATGAAATATTTTTTCAATTCAATTTTTATGCTATATAAGATTTTTTTCCATGAATCATTAAATATTTTGGAATCAAATAAAATCATCCCAATGCATTTATTTCTTTTATTAGTTTCCAACACAAGAATTTATAGAATTATTGAAGCCTGTTGTACAAAAATGTGAAATGATGACTAATGTTGATAAAGGTTTGTATTTGACAAATAAATGTATAGCATAAAGTTGGATATTAACCAATACCGATTAAAATGTTTTCAGCAATAGTACAAAATTTCAGCGAAGGAAAAATGTCAGACGATCCCAATTTAAAGGTGAAGATTAAAAAAAACTTATTTTGTAATAGTTACTCTTATTTATGCATATTTTTTTCTTTACTCGTTGGGTGGTTACAATTATAGATTTTAGAGCATTAAAACAATATTCTTTCTTACAGTGCTACATGAAGTGTATGTTCCTCGAGTTTGAAGTGGTACGTTTGAGTTACTCCATTAAAAAAATGATTTGATTAGCTGAATTACTAATATATATTAAGTCAAGGAAATTATTGTAAATTTTAGTTGGATTCTGAAACAGGAACATTCCATTATGAAAAGATGCTAGATTTGACTCCAGAGAGTATGAGGAAAATTGCATACAGGATGGGAAAAGATTGTGTACATTTTAAGGGTGAAGATGGAAAAGACTTATGTCAAGTTTCGTATGATTTGCACAAATGCTGGCAACAAGCTGATCCTGAGGTGAATTACAATCAAAATACGTATTTTTAAAAAATACATCGATATCTAATACCATTTTTTCAATTATTTACAGCACTACTTCCTTATGTAAATATTGCACAAAATCAAAAATGGCAATTGAACAAGGAATACGCTATTGAACAAATGCTTAACATGAAAAATCACTTGTAGTTTATTAATTTTTAATTGCATCGACGAAATAAAAACTTGTGGTACAATATATTATATATACATATTTTAAATGTTTAACTATATGGGGTAGGTCACTCTATTTTTTGTTAGCTTAGACATACTATTTGTTTAATAAAACATTTAAGAATTGCATTCAGATTATTTTATTTTACACTCATAACATTTGATTGTAAGACATAATTTATTAGATCATGTTTGTCCTTTGATATACACATTGCATGGCAGTTTCTTTATATATTGTAATGAAGTACTTTTTTTAATAAATTCTCGTATTATCATCATTAGTCAAAGTGTGAGAATAGATCATAATATAATGCCCAAATGCATCAAACTACAATCATTCGTAATAAAATTAATTGTCAGCTTTGAGTTAAAATCAATGCCCATCACTTTGAGATAATTTATCGAGCACTTGCATCATTTTAAAAAGTGGTTGTATGTGGCTCCACCTATAGATTTAAACCTGAGGCTATTGATACTTAAAACTTTGAGACTAATGTTAGATATAAAAACTGTTTTTAATACATGAAAATTTTATCTATGATTTTATAAATACATAATGGACTAAATAATATTGAAACTACATGGTTAAAATGAGAAACAAATTAGATTGGCAACTTTTATTTAACTAATTATAAAATAAAATTAAAATATGTTGATTAAAACTACATCCTTATTAACCTACTGAAGAATGCTTTAGCATTAGTAGAATGAACAATTAAGAAAAACATGGGAGTCTTTATGGTTTTAATCAGCAAAATTATCTTCTGGCATTTTCTTCTGCATCTGAAATTTAAAAAAATACACATTAGAATTGATTTATATTACACATTGGCAGTCTGTACATATTTAATGTTGAAATATACAGACATTTTTGTTAACAGTATATTCTAAAAGGCGATCAGAAATAATAATTTGTATCATTTGGAGTTTTTAAAAATCAAAATAAATTAAGTATTTCATTAATAGAATTACTTACAACCTAAGAGCAATTGTAGATTAAAAAAAAAAAAAAATTAGAAGCAATGAATATAAAATATACGAACACATGCACAGGCACTGAATAATTCTATTATTTGAGAAAATAAATAACATTTTAAAAACTTTATAAAAACTAATAACATATATCTACATAGAACAGAAAGAAGCAGTTATATACATTCAGAGACACACTTGAATATCAGGAAAACAAAATACTGAAACAAATATTAGGTGTATGAATAAGTTCCACTATCATTGTTGTTGTTTCACTATTAGATGGCGGTATAACAATTGTGTGCGTATAGCTTAAATAGTGACGCATCTATATTGAAGTACTATAACCTTGCTTTAAAATCAGAGTGCATCATCCAATTAAAATGTAAACAATATTTATTTTTGTAACGCGAAACATGTCAAATTTTATGCCAATTAAACCGTATTTGCGGGGAATTTTATGGCACTACTATATTCAGAAGAAATCTGCAGCTGAAAAATATACAGTTTGGTTTAACCGCTTCAAAAATAATTACTTTAACAACAACACAGTGGTGCATCAAAAAAGTTTGAAGACGAAGAATTAGGAAACATTGCTTGATAAGGATCCATGTCAAACGCAATCTGAACTTGCAAAATCATTAGTTGATTGAACAGCAGTTTCGAAACATATTTGGGAATGATACAGAGGAAGGAAAGATTTTGGGTGCCTTATGACTTGAAGCCGAGAGATGTGGAAAGGCGCAAGTGAATAGCTGCACCAATGGTAAAAATAAAAGATTTTTAACATCGTATTGTGACTGGCGATGAAAAGTGGATATTTTACGATAGTCCCAAATATAATAATAAACAAAAATATGGGTTAAGTCTGGCCAAGCAGTAAAATCAACACCAAAACGGAATATCCATGGTTCCAAGCTCATGCTCTGTATTTGGTGGGATCGGCTGGGTGTAGTATATTATGAGATGCTCTAACCCAACCATACCATCACAGGAGATATCTACCAAAAGCAATTGATGCGTTTGAACCAAGCATCGAAGGAAAAGCGGCGCAATATGCCCAAAGACACGACAAGGTGATTTTGCAGCATGACAACAATGAAATGAAAAGTTTTACTCCACTTGCCGTACTTTCCCATCATTGCTCCTTCTGATTACCATAAAACCCCAGAGGTAGGAGATGAGCACACCCATGGGTAACGGTTGAGCCCTTGGAGTAATTATGTGGAGTAGAGGTGCGCGAAAGCAGCTTCGTCAGTTTGCTCATCAAACGCTACTGGGGTAGCCCAGCTAAAATGAGTTGGGTGCGCAGGTCACCCTGTGCTGCATACCCATAAAGGGGTGTGTGGAACAGCCGATTACAGTAGTTGGTGGAGACTGTCAAAGGGGCTTCACCACTATCCTCAAAAGCCTAGGCATACAGGTGAGAACAGTTTTAGGCTGTTCGAACGGCGACTCGTCTCCATGGCTATGTACTATAAATGACTGAATCGATATGAGTAACATAGGGAAGGGGTAGCCCCTGCAGTCTGTCATCTGCTGCAGCCCCCTTTAAACTGAGGTTGGACTCGTGGTGGCAGTGAACTTGCGGTAGTATTCTCTTGAATTTAGCTTAATCTTTGTCCTTCCTCCTCCATCGCACCTTCGGGTGCACTTAGTCTGAAGCCGGTCTTCTCCTGCGAAAACCTCGCCTCCTCTGGAGGGCGCAGAACAAAAGGCCTGGATGCTGTGCATGTAGCGTTTCTCGTGGGGCTAAAATATCAGTAGACAACATTCTTTGTTTGTCTAGTCCGGGGAAACCCAGAATAGACCATACAGCAGTGCAGGAAATGGGGTCGTACACGAAGACCCTCCAATCCAGTCAGTCACTGTCTTACGTACAACAACGAGAACTTATTCACGCACCTATTAATAAACACTGATCTTCATAGAAATCTCAAATAACAATACTAAACAAGAAAGCTTATTAAAATGTTATGCTTTTTGCTTTTTAAGATGTAAGCATTTCTTGTGGAGGATTTAGAACAGCCATGGTTTAAATAAATATTTTAAATTTAATACATGCATATAATCTAAAATCTATTGACGACAATGATGATGTTCCATAGATAGTCTCGCGATTAAACGGATGGACTAGTAACTCAATTGTCATAGGTTCAAATCTATAGGTGTGGTTGGCAATCACACTTTTAAAACATGTGTGAAAAACCATGTCTAAATGGTTGGCAATAGTCCTCGTAAAAGGGATTGCTAAAGCTACACTAAAAAAATTTAAAACCACTGTAATACATCTAGGAGTATTTCTAGAAAATAAAAATAAACTGTATCGCGGATTGAACGAAATCATTTGTGATTATTTGTCTATGTCTATGAAGTTCCAATAAAAAAGGGTCACCTGCAGTATTTAATATTTTGAGCTCCGTAATCTACATTATTATAAAATACATGCATTAAGTTACTCTTGTTTTTATGTACTCAAAGTTAATTAGAATTAGTAAAACTAGTATAAATATCTATTTCGCACTGAATATGGTAAATGATAACATAACACATATATATAACATTTATGATGAATGCTTTTTTGTCAGTCGTTGTAGTAGTAGATTAAAAAAAGCACAAGACAAATCAAACCGAACAATATACGTTAAAACAAGGTAAAATTTTATTCCAAAGCACATTCCAAAAAATGAAAATTGGAAACGATATACAGCACCAATTAAACTCACTCTTTCCATCGCATGCCACGATCTTCACTTTATCAACCCTTGCTAGCTCTTGAACTTCGCGAAATTCTACATCATTCAACATAAAAGTCCATACGTTATCACAAAACCTGAAAAGAAATAAAGTAGATATGAAATATAATTTTTTAAGAGCCATAAAATTAGTTTTTTTTAATGTTTAGAGGCAATATCAATAGAATGACAAACAGTATATGTGTAAAATTATTTAAAGTTTACAAGAACGTAAATATTTATTTATTTGCATATAATTCAAAATTGGTATGAGCAATATACACATATTTGCAGACTAAACAAAAGAAACTGCATTATCTAAGATTTATTGCACTTTGGACATATATTGACCATGGAAATCAAACACTTTTTATGGTTTAATACGGTCTAGTACAGGGTGTTTCAATAGGGTCGCTCGAAATTTGTTAAGTTATAGCGGCCATGCTGTTAAGGGGGGAAACCAGTTTAAACAGTTCGAAAAATCGATTTATTTTTTATTTTATAAATTATTGGTAAAACTATCCAAGAATATGATTTCAAAGTTTCACAACAAAATTCTGATTTTTTCCGATGTTATGAGCCCTATCATCATCATCATCATAGTGCAGCCACTGATAGTCCACTACAGAACTATGGGCCTCTTCAATATCCATTCATAGGAAGGGGTTACATCCATTTCGTCTGTGTCATACATTCACCTCCTCATTCGCTCGATATTGAAGGTAGCATAACCTCCGAGTTTCATTTTGAACGTTCACCCAGCGGATCTCCTGAATGAATGTGTCAACAGGCGTTTCTGCAATCGTCTCGATAGGAAGTGTGGGGAAGTTTGTAAAGACTGAGTAGTTTTTCCTCAGAAGACCATGGAAAGCTGTTCTAGACGAGCTTGTTGATTTTACTGGAAAGGGCTTTAAGGGATTAAAGTTCATTATAATTTAAGATTTTGAATTTTTAAATTTTGCTGACCGTGTCAGAAAATAAATCTTTGACGTTCATTACAAATAGCTTAAATATTAAATGAATTGTAAATAAATGTAATAAATACATTTCTTCACCGAGGAAAAGTTGGTGGTAAATTACTTATTTGTAAGTGAATTCATGTCCTAACAGATGAAAAGATTTTATTACCAAGTAAACATATGGTTTGATATACATTGGTAATTATTATATTCTAAATAATATAATCTACAGGAAAATGCTAATGTACTCAATTTAATTACAGAGTACATTCGCACTCAATGCAGTTTTGAAATTCATATAGAACATATTGAATCGTAAAAAAAATACTTAATACTTAAAAAATACGTAAAAATAGAACAAAGATTTGGTAGGAATTTGTGTTCCAAATCTAATATAAATGATGTATACGAAAATGATCTCATAAATTAACCAACAATATGAGGATTTATTATGCATTTTTATTGCCATACAATGCACACACACTTGTATTAAAAATATTAGTACATCAATAAAACACGTGGATTCGGACTTACCTATACGTATTTAGTTTCCCAGCTTTGAAAGACAATCTAGATTTAACCCTAGAGGACAGGGCTTGGTTAATTGATTTGTCAAATTGTAATAAAACTTTAGCCGCTAAGGTCGGCGTTATTTGCCCGAACTGAAATACAAATACATTTATATTATATGCGATTATTTAAGAATTCACGCCTAATTTTATAGAACATACTTGAATAAGCTCATCTAAGCTCTCCTGTAATGTGTTTCCGATCGTAGTGTTTCTGTAAAATTGATACGACATTTTGTTATGTAGATATAAGAAACGTTTTTGACTAAACGTTACGAGTTCGTATACACGGACAGAATGACAGGAGCGAAAAAATCCTAATAAACAAGTTATAAGCGCTCAAATATCGACCTTAAAATTTGTAGACTGTGTATGGTCAAAAAAAGACAATTGATGTTGTCTTTTTGACGACGAATTAAAATAACTAAGAAAAATATATACTATATAAGCCAATTATATTGCCTTTATACTTTTATAGATATTTTTATGAATATTTTGAGCTTTTACAAATAAAATAAAATTGAAATATTTATTAAATTAATAAAATTTGACATAAATAATGTAGTCAAAAAATTATTGAATATTAGAAAAGATTCTTAAATTATTAAATAAATAATACATATGAATTAATATAATTGTACGCCATTCACATTTTTAATAATTTGCTGATAAAAATGTATAAAATAGAATAATAAAATATTTTATTAATAAACTCGTAACATAAATAAAATATGTATTTCAAAATATTAATTTATTAAAAAAAAACGTTATTCAAACTAAAAACTATATTTTAAAACATATTTTTCAAAAATATTGATGTAATTAAATTTATAAACCAAATAATAATTTATCAACAATAGATTGTAAAATTTCTTTTGAATTTTCTACTTAAGTGTACAAAGATTTTGCTAATTCTATAAATAATTTCAATTCGAGTTCAATGACTACTCAATGGTCATAAATAAATGTATTCAGTTTTAGGTAGCTGTCAAGCATGCACCTCAATCATATGTTTGAATCTACCGGAGCTAATGATCGCATATTAAATAACATATATATGGTAGACATACCACGTCAAGTAATCAACAATAAATTCATAAAGTATAAGCCAATAGAAAGGTTTTTAACAATTACTGTTGAATTGAATTGATTCTACGTTTAGTTGGGATTAATGACAATTTGTTATTATTCTAAATATATACCTACTATTATATATTCACCTCCTCGTGTGGTCGATATTGACGGTAGCATGACGATTTAGCGAGTCACTTGGGTGAGCATATTGACGGGTGCTATTGTGATCATCTTGATAGGTAGTGTAAGTGGTTTTTTGAAGAATGAATAGTTTTCCTTGAAAGGCTTTGAAGAACTACTTAAGACAACTATGTTAACACTCAGGGACCCGCTCTCGCGGCAACGCAGAATTATCCATTAGCGGTTAACACCCAATCCGTGCGAACACGGGTTAGCGCATTGTTCAAGATCTCTCCATCTGTTAGCACTCTACATGATACAAATACATCTCTCCATCTCTGTTTCTTTCCAAACTCAATGCGCAAGACATTCCGTCTGTCTCCGAGCTCAACGTGTAAGAATGCTCTTTTTGAGTCACTGGAATTCGAACATAACATTTGGTTTCATTCCAGCAAAAATAACAGTTTTATCAGCTATCGGTTTCATTTTGGTTCAAAGCCCTACTACAATGTATGTGACGGACACGAATATAATAGAAACGATTATCGCTCTCTTTCCGACCAACTGTCGATTTTCACTTCTCGTGATGTTTAAGTCAATTTGCCCTATCATGCGTATACAAGTTTCATTTCAATAATTTATTAACATCTACCTACATAGATTGTGTTAGGATGATTACTTTTACATTTTAAGAAAGATTTATTCGTTTGGTTATACTTTTAATATATTATTTACCTTCGCAATTTTAACAAAAACATTATGCCACCCAAAAAAAGGTATAACTTCCATTATAAGGGAATAAATAACAAAAACTCATTCATTTTTTCTAGTAAATGTATTTAAATACAATTATATGCTATCAATTTCTTTATATTGTGAAGTGTTCAAATTTAATTCTCGCCTGAGATATGGAATTCTTTCAGTACTATTTAGTTTCAGCCAATCATCTGTACATATTGAGATTGCATTGTATCCCATGTTTTCCAAAATCTGCATCAACAAATGAAATTTCCCTTGAAGTA
Organism: Stenopsyche tienmushanensis; assembly: GCA_008973525.1. Taxonomy (NCBI): domain Eukaryota; kingdom Metazoa; phylum Arthropoda; class Insecta; order Trichoptera; family Stenopsychidae; genus Stenopsyche; species Stenopsyche tienmushanensis. The sequence goes on along the minus strand of WACJ01000009.1, from coordinate 323,998 downwards.
TGTTAGCATTTATAGAATAGTTATTTTTATTAAAATTCATAATGCAATACCTGAAAATGAAATTAAAAAGAGATTAGAAAAAATATCACAATTTCATATAGGTAGTATAAAATCTGGACAGATTTCTATTTCAACAGCTTCGTAGTTTAATTTTTTAAAATTAATGATGAGAAAAACTGTAATGATATAAATTTTTCGTTTTCATTAGGTTTTCTTGAGAATCAAAAATATCATGTTAAAACTTATGCATTCTGAGCTTAGATCGAGACAGTCAGTATATGCGTTAATAACTTGTCTAAATATCAAGAAAGATAAGATGTTATGTGATTAATACAGATATTTTTAGGCCTGATCCACACTATGGTGCTGTTAACGGTTCGATCTCGGTCTTGGTCCGGTCAAATATTCCGGTCCGGACATTCTCTCCCCGACTGAAGAGGTCAGCCGAAGATTTTTTTGAAGAAACAGAAGGTATCCTCTATACTTCTGGCATAGCAGATTAGATGTAAATATTTAACTTTACATTTTATTCGCACATAAACTTTGGTTCAACTTAAAAACGTGTTTTTCTCAGAACTACATTTTTTAAGCTAATGGAACTGCTACCATATGTCCTAGATGAGAATTCTTTATGAAATTTTGGCAAGCATGTATACAATAAATGTCTTCATTGTACAAACCACAATTATCCAAAAATATTAAACCAACACATGATTATAACCGATCAATTTTAAGTTCAATAAGGTAGAAACGTCCCTTAATAAATTTGATCATCGTAAACTGAATTTCAGAAAATAGTATTTGAAAAATGCATATTACACATTCATGTTATTCTTTATATCGAGGTCTTCATAATCAACATAGTCATCTTCTGTAGTAATGTTTGGGAAGGCAATTGGACTGTTATTATCATCCAGAGCTACAACAAAATCTGCAAACATTTAAAAAAAGTAAATAAAAATATCTAGGCATTGTTGAGTCGTAAAATATAATTGAATTATTGAAATTACCAACGAACTGTCCATTTGGCATTTTAACTCCAGATGCAACATACTGAGAACCGCTTAAGGCTATTTCAAGAGCAGTTCTTAATATGCCGTCTATGTTTCTTGCCATATTTAAAGCTATCGCTTTATTTAATACGTTAATTGGTGGAAAATTTCCATCATATGAAGGATGGAAAGCTACCACGGCTTGATACACATTGAGCAATTGAATATGATCTAAGTCATTATTTTCTCTGGATAAAAATACATCTAAAAAGTCTTCGTGAAATATTTTATTTAATATTTCATCATGGTAGCAACCCAACGAAGCTAATTCAACAGCAAATTTTATCCAGGGCAGTTGAATTTTTCGTTTTTTATATATAGTGCTTTCCAGAAGTTGTGTTTTTATCTCATCCCAATATTGAGATTTATAATTAGCATTAGACAGAGAGCTAATAAATTGAAATATATTAAACGAATGACTCGAAGGTAAAATTGTTTTATCTAATATTAACAATTCACAGATATATTCCAGAATTTCTAGATGTGTATGAGTCTGCAAATAAAAAATACAATTAAACAGTGCAAATATTCGATAATAGATGTGTAAGGATATAAATATAACTTACATAGCGAGATAATAAGGAACATATTTGAATTGATTTCTCAAAACCAATATTTTTCTCAATTGCATAATTTCCACAAGAATTTAAAAAGCCTTCATGGTAAATCAATTCTCTTTTTTGTACAATGTGGGACTTCATTAAATTCAAAATTCGTACAACATCATTATAATGCAAATCATTTATATTGTCAGACAATACTTTCATGCAATGAGTGTAAAGAGTTTTAAAATTAGTACCGCTGTCTTTCCATGCAATATCCATTTTCAGAAGACAGTTAACTATCTTATCGGCTGCGCTTGTATTTATATCTTTCATTTGTAATATTAAGCATGTCATAATACTATTCATATACTTGAGCGGTATATTATTTCTTGCTGAATAGTGCAGAAGTTCAGCTAGGTGAGGGACATTTTCATGATCCATTTGGACACCTAACTGAATTTGAAATACTAATGGCAATGCTAATTGTAGCGCATCACCTAGATGTGATGGATCGGTCTTACGTAGCACAAAGTCTAAAAACATTACTTGTTGTAAATTTAGATTGTTTATGTCTTGCCTGATAAGTTGCATCAAGTATTGGCACACAGTGCTATTTCCAGATACACCAAGAAATGCAAGTACTTTTAATGCTCCTATGATTTCATACATATTCATCACTCTACTGTGTTTTTTTAATCCGGAACATAATTTTTCAAAAGAAGGATGAGAAATTATTCTTGAGAAAGACTTTTCAGATCTAAAATTAAAAATATATTCATATAATTATTACTTATTACCCTGTCGTATTTTTCTTTCTGGTATTATTTTCATTATATAAGGTCAGAACATAAACTTGCATGTACATTTAAAAGCAATTTGTTGCTGTTTTACCAGTAATATTTTGCCAGTGTAGAAGGATTTCAGCTTTAATGTGGAAATGCTTTAAAAGCACTGATTGAGTTATGAATACTTAGGGTAATTCTGAAAAAACGCAAGGCCCAAATTAGCAGATATTTTTCAGCTTTTCTCCCCAAAAAGCAAAGAATATTCAATTGATCTCAAAATGTGTAAAGATCTATAGATGTAATTGAGCCTCACGAAAAGTGAAACTCAATTGGTCAAGCCGTTGGTCAGAAAAAGGAGGACAATCGTTTGTACTCTCTTCATCATCATTGCACACATCATGAATATTTCTCAATATTTCTGATCCTCTATAAACAAATTTATTCAAAGTAACATTTAAATTCAATAGAATATTATTGCGGGGATAATGAAAAATATTAAATGTGCCAGAGAAGTCCTATTTTAAATAAAGAATAAACATGTATATAAACTCGTTATTCCAGGAAATAGATACATGTAATTTAATAATGAATTTATGTATTGACCTTATATAAATAAAATGAGCATATATATATACATATATATAAATTAAATTACTTACGTATCACTTTTAGCAATAACAAATAACGATTCTAGTGCTGTTATAACATGCCTGTGTCCTAATGATTTGTTATGTGTAGATATAATATCAAAGAGTTCCTTTTGGGATGTGACGTTTTTTAATTCATTTAATATAGTATCTTTGGTTCTTTCATTTTGAGGCACGGTTAAATCTAAAAATAATTTAATATGTTTAATTTCTACTGGAAAATAGTTTTATAACATTGAACAGTATGAAACACTTTGAATAAAGCTGAAGAGCAAATCCTTACCTTTAATTGGGTATGTAGAACTATCCGTGGACAATGAAGAAATAACATAATGATTATTTAATTGTAGACGTCTCGAAAAATACTTGTATACATTAAGTGCCAAGTGTGTCATTTTTAGAATGTGCTTCTTAACTCTAAAACCTGTTGAAAACTCATAGATGAGAAATAGTCTTTTAAATACATAATTATAATAACTTAAAATTTATAAATGTGGTTATCTGAGTATATGACTATTTGAATTGATACGTTTTAAATATTAATTTATGTATACTTTGGTGCTAAAGCTTCTAAGAAAAAAGATGTTTAGATACTAATATGATAAATCACTTGTAACATATTAAAAAAAACCTATTTTATTATCAATTATATTCAAAGATTTTATGTTTAATTCATAGTTGTGCATTAACTATTTGCTTTAACAGAAGGAACAATTTCATAATCATAACCTCACTTTCACTTGACAGCTTACCACTTGATTATCTTAAGTGTCGTTTTTGCGACCATATCTGGACCCAGAAAATTAGATATGGAAATTTTGTTCAATGATCTAAAAGTGTATTATTAATTAAAAAAAAATCACCGAAATTACGTGTGCATAAATTTAATGTGCTTACACTTTATTTTGAATTTAATCATAAATTAATATGTGTTATTAAAATTAGTTATTTAGAAATTTATTTTCTTTGGTATTATTTTAAAAACTATTGCAAATTGCAATAATATAATTTGTAAAAATATATGAGCTATGTATTTGTTATATGTACTAATATTTTTAATCAGGTTTTATTGCAAGAAGAATTTTATTTCAAGTTATATAAAATTGCTGCAAATTAAAAATGTTATTGTTTTTTAAATAGTATCTAAAAAAGTAAATAATCAAGATTTATCTAATTTAAAAGATCAATTATTAATTTGTTTATTATAAATATATTTTTAACATAGGGCTAAAAATTAAATTTAACTACGCATCGATATCATTTATGTAGCTTAATGATGAAAAGTAAATAATTACGTATGTGGTCGTTTTTTAGGGTATTTATTTTAATACATTATGTTTATTTTAGGGCTTTGAACCGTAACTGAACCAAAAACAAAAAAAACTGTTATTTTTCCTGGAACAAAAACCGTGACCAAACTGATATGAATGTTTGGAATTGAACTGGAACGAAAACCGGAATGAAAAAAAAATCATATTCACATTTGTTTTTTTTATTTTTTGCTAATTGAAAAAAAAATTAAATGGCTTCTGTTTAACTATTTAATTATTTAGTTATTAATTATTTCTGTACTAGCTGTAAGTTTCTCTTGAAAATGTATAAATAAAACATTTATTGTGCGTATTTTTTTTGATTTTCCACAAGACTGCGTAATAAATAAGCATTCAACTGTAAAATTTGAAATTTTTAAATAGTTAATCATATATTTTTTGTATGCAAAGTTTCACAAAGCTAAGGGCGTCAATGTAGCGCCCGCCGACAATAAAGTGTTAAACTTCCAAAATCATTCGCAAAGCTTAGAATTTATCTATACTTACCAACCTTAGTATTTACATTTGATGATTATTTTGAGCTTAGAAGCAGATGTTCTAAAATATTGGTTGTGTAATAGGGAAAGAGGGAAAATGGATCGATTGTCAAGAAATAATTTATTCGAATAGTATTTTATAGATAGTTAAATATCATTTATTTTCGATGGTCTTTATTGATTTGAAATTAATTATATCCAAGATTTATGGCTATTTTTTAACAATAAAGTTGATTTGAGCATTGAAATGATTTACTTTTAATTCTTAGTTTTGCGCTTTTGTAACGATTTTCGCTTAGTTTTGATATCTCTTTTTTGGGCATTAACAGGTATTTTTTGGGCTCTTTTTTACATTGATTTCCACACACGTGACGCCTTTTTTGTTTACATTTGTATTTATCACCAACTTTCTGGCAGTCTTTTGGTTCTGCAATTACACAGCATTCTTCTTCAGTCATTGCTTGACTACTGACTCTTGGAAACCATCGACCTGAAAGTTTCGAATTACCTGAAAGTATATTCGAACTTATTGTGATTTCGTTGATATTTGTATTATTTCCTCTCGTAGTAATGTTTTTCGCATTTGTCTCGTTGACATAATTAAATATGTTAACAACAACAGGCTTATTTTTTCTTGGGACACGTTGCTGCGGGGTTACTCTTGGAGGTCGTTTTGGTGGAGATGGTGGTGGTTCAGGATAATTCTTATCTGGTGCGTCGGTCAATGGAGTAAAAGTAGGACGAATGCCATCCATGCAGTTAGCTTGACACTTGGAGAGAGTTGCAGTATTCTTGTGCTTATTTCTAAATTTGCAATCACGGAAACAAGCATTGCAAGCAGTATCACGACAGCATCTTCGACCGTAGCAGTATTGAGGTACACACACTCCGTCCTCGAATAATTCATGGTCTGTACAATTTTGTATAATAGATTTTATACATTCATCGTTTATCAATACATAGTTTTCTAAGCACACACATCGTCCATCCCTTAGATCCATATTTGGTTTGCATTTGACGCATTGTCCATTTAAAAATTCTGTATGTTTTGGGCAAATTGCACAGCTACCATTGAAGGGGAAACTATTTCCAGGGCAGATACTTTCCGCAATAGGCAATACTGGAGTTGGTTCTAATTCTGCATAACAATGCCCAAATTTTAAAATTTCATTAACAGGGCATTGTGCAACATAAGTAGGAACGCAAAGATCTCCATACAAAACGTAATTATCTGAGCACAATTCTGAGAATGGACATAATTTTGGATCTTTACTGATGCATTTCTTAGGATGATAACATTTTGTAGTCTGCGAACAAATATTAGAATTTTTCCTAATGCACACTCCAGAGCTTAGCATCAAATCGGGTGGGCATTCGGTGCTACCAAAATCTATTTGGATAGTCATCAGTACCATCAGCAACGTTAATGCCTTCATCTGAAACAATAAATAATAAAAATGAATGTCAAATTCTAGCAAGGTCAATATTAATATGATTAACTAAATCGCTTACTAAAATTCTTGGTTTGAATACTAAAATAAAAAGCTGCAATATTATCATTGTATGCAATCATGAGATGAAGTTTAAAACAAGAAAAGAATTTGAAATAATACGCTAATAGTTTTAATTTCTGTTTGCTAATTACATGCTATATTAGATCCTCCCAAAAGAAATCTATTATTTTTGCACACTCTTATTCGAGTTCAGTTTGTGTCCAAACACTGGACGAACGCGATCAAGAAATTATTGGTTTAGACCAGCGGTTCCTAACCTGGGGGCAATTACCCCCGGAGGGGTAAAACGGCTATTCTGCGGGGGTAATGACGCTGGTAATTTTTGGTATGTAGATATAATAATGGAATGACAGATGAGTGCCATGTGGCTTGCACTCTCTTCCAAAAAGTCTCTTGCTGTGTTCTAATACCTTTCTAACAATCCTTCTCACAAGGAGAGAGATGAAAGCACGCGGAGACGATTCAGTTTCAATTTACGCGAAAAAATCACATTTAAAAATTCTGTGATTCACCATTTATTTGCAGCAATAGACTCACTGAAGCAATATTTCCCAGACATGGACAATCGTCAGCCCAATTCTTGGTTATCTTTATATTAATGATGAAATTTTTAAAGACGAAGATGTGTCAGCCAAAGTAAAATTTCTCGGACTACTCGAGAATAGCACTTTCAGAGAAGTGGAATTTCAAAACTATGACCTCTGTACATTTTGGCGAAAAGTAGGTCCTGAATATCCTGTTATAGATGACAGCTCTAAGAATTACATCTTCAACTTCTATTGTAGATCAGCGGTTCTTAAGCAAAGTCTAGATCTGTCTATCTGATAAAGTGTTGATTTTTGGGCTATTCTCTACATTCATCACTAATTCTTGAATATTATCACCTTTCGTATCGTTAAAGCCAACCCCTGTTATATACTTAGCAAGTTCTACTATTGCATCCTTTATATTTTATCTGTTTATATATTTTTAGCTGATTCAATCAGACTTATACATTAGAATTAACTCTGATCACAAGTTTTTCCAGCATGGATTCAACGTTGACGGTCTTGTTTCTACGCTGGATGAGGTCAATAAATAATGTAATAATATACAAAATCGTGAAGCAATTCCATGTTTCAATGGTATCAATAGATTCATCATCGTGTTATTAAAAAAAATAATGAGTTTTTAATGTAGCTATGATTATTTTATCTAAAGCATAAAGTAATGAAGTTGTATTGTACAAATAAACCGCGTTGTAGGAATCTCATGTTTTAGAAGGAGTTGTCTGTATTACGCTTCTATTCACGTGATATAGTAACTTTGCTGTAATCTATCTATTTGTATACAATAAATGAATTTATGTGATAAGATTTGACCGAGTCAAGCTTGTATTTATTATAGAATAAAATGCTGACAACGAGTTCACGGTCATAAAATATTATTCAAACGATTGTTCTCAATCAACTACAACAAAAAAATTATAAATTTTTCCAATTGACAATCTGTCTTTCAAGAACCATTCCTTCGAGGATTCGAATAGTTTGTCAATTTCGTGGAATGCGAATCGTTTTAGTCTACGCGTCCTGAAGTTTGGTTAGTCTTTTGAATTTTTGAGGAGTACAGTCGCGTATTTGCGATCGAATTTCAGTGATTCAGAAAAAGCATTTTTGCACGTTATGTTTGGAGATTGTGAATGGGAGACAGAGATGGAGAATGTCTTGCGTACATCGTACGATTGTATAGATAACCCAAATTAATTGATTTCAGTAGTACGACGAGTAGGTACAGAAAGAGGTTTTGAAGTGAGGGAAGGAGCTGGCGGGAGAGTTTTTCGAGGAGGTTATAAAGAAGCTTGTGTCACGGCTCACCAGATGAATTGAACGAGATGATGATTATGTTGAAAAATAGTAATACACTTTTACTAAAACAATATAAAAAATTAGTACACTTACTTTCGGGATATGTCTCGTATTGCATCGAGTGTCATTATTATGACAAAATATAAACTTTTATGAAGTTATAACAAAAAGAGTTCATCCAAATACAATGTCGGATGTGTATGTCTATAAATTATCTAAATTATACCTAGATTTTTATGAAACTTCACTTCATAGAAACCTGCTAAAAAGGTCATAATAAATATAAATCCGCAATAGGAATGTTAGTGCTAAATCCCTTTGAATATAAATGAGTTCAGTCATCAAGTTTTATGGTACTTCATTTACATCAGCATCCCTTGGATTATTAAATATAGTGAATGTCTTCAATTCATCTCCATAAGAATTGTACATAATATTTTTGTGATTTGATAGAGTAGGATAATGGTGTCAATGTTTTGCTCTAATCTGTCTTTTCAACAATGTCAATTTATTAAAAAAAAACTTTGACATGTCCATGTATTGTTTGGGTATTTGTGAAATATACAAGGAATGCTAAATCACACATCCGCCAACCACCATGTTTCGAAATAAAGCGCCTTTTCAAGTTTGTATTATAATATTTCTTGACGGATATGAATTCATTGCACAGCAAACATACAGACAAACCTTTATTCGGGGCAAAGAAAAGCCTTCCGTCTATTTGTTTTGAAATCGTTAACACTCTGCTAGATTTACTTTCTTTCTTTTTGATATAACATCTGTCATTATTACAAATTTATAAACGACATTCGAAAGTGTAAAAGCAAATAGTTTTATAGAGCGTTTTTCAAAGATAAATAAACAGAGCACAAGAGCTTTTTGAAACAGCAGTCATTGTAAATGTCCAAACTTACGGACATATTTTCTTACACAACAAGAAAAACGACAAGTGCAAAAATTTAAAATCATGAAATAAAAAATAATTCACATACAACCTACCTTGATGAATAAGAAAACAATGCCTATCGGTGGATACAAATTCAAAATATGAGACTTAGTCGCTTGTGGACACTTGAAACTATAAATTGATACTGACAAATATCAATAGACTTTCAATCAAGAGGGCGGCATATGAGAAACTATCATTCGAGTTCGTCATGTTACTGTCTTTAAAATTTGAGTCAACACCAACGCGTTTTTATTATCTGGCGGTAAAAAGGCTGAAGAAAGAGCACTTATGATGATGTCGACATAAAAGTGTTGCAATGCGATTTCTCACATTTCAATTTATTAATTAAAGACCGAGATTATTCGTTTGGGCTACGATGGACTGAACAATGATCGTATCTTATCTTGAGCAAACAAGCATATTTCCTATAGTTTAAATCCACGAGTAAATAAGTAAATAGGAGCAGTTGTTACGGTTTTCTTATCGCCAAAATAATTTGATCAATTTTCCTTCTTAAAACACGTGTCGAAACCTATTCAATGATTGATTATACTGAACGCAGAAGCTATTATTAATACGCTATGTTATTATTAACGGGTGTATTTGAAATTTTCGCAAAGACTGAAGCATGGAAGATAAAAAGCATTATCGAAGAATGATATTAGGGATCATCTTTGTTGCATAGAAAAGTTACACAAACATGGAATTTAGATCTGCACGCTCGATCTACGATGTACAATTTATGCATCCCTTCTGTCTTGATGTGAAGTAGATTCCTTTTTTTAGCGAATCGTAACTGGAGATGAGAAGTGGGTGTTATACAATAATCCTGTACGAAAAAGCAATGGCTTTCTTCCGAACTATAGCGATCGTTTATTGTGAACAACTCGAACGAATGAAACAAGAAATTATATGAAAACGGTCTGTTTATGTCAATAATTAAGGATTATTTTTCACGATATCCCGAGACCGCATGCTGCAGAAATAACACAATACAAAATAAGGGAGCTTGGATTGGAAATTCTACCTCATCCAGCCTATTCACTGGATCTCGTGTTGTCAGATTATTACCTTTTCAGATTGTTAGAGCATATATTAAGACGTAAAAAATAACAACGCTGGAGAAGTAAAAACGCACTAAGATAAGGTTTTTAGCAATAAATCAAAGGACTTTTTCATAATAAGGAATTGAAAAATTACGTTTATGCTGGCAATAGAAAATATTTTGTTGACTAGTATTAAGACTTTTTTTTTCATAAACAATTTGATTACTTTTCGCTATACCTAATAGTAATAACGAGGAACTGGACTTCGTCCAATGTCATCTATTCGCCTATTGACTGTACAGTTAATATTCAAATACATCACAAGTTTATCTCATTTGATAAGAATACTTTTTGAGAGTGGAATCATATAGCATAAATAAATATGGACTTTGCGTTCTCCATCTCTGTGGATCAAAAAATATTGTTCTTCTTTTGCCTTTCCTTTTGCAGATTCATCTTAAAACACTTACAATCTGGGTATTCCGCGCTAAGCTTCGTCCAAAGTCCGGTCGATTTCGCAAAAAAAACATGCAACTCTATTTCTTTCGTAAAATTGATGTATCAGGCCAGTCCAAAAGTTCGTGCGCATTTTTGGAAAAAAAATTAAATAGTGTAAATAAAACACAATTTAACATTAGATTTCGAACCTGTCGAAATTTGTCGTCGCTTGACCAATGTATTAGTTAGTTTGTCACCAATTTTCTGATGGTGAATATCAAGAAAGTGTTGTTTCATCATGATAACGCTAGACCGCATACGGCTTGAACAACGTTGTAAAAAATTAGTGAATTTTATTGGGAACTTTTATCGCATCCTGCTTTCTTCCCGGATATTGCCCCAAGTGATTTTCACTTATTTTGTGTCTTACGTTTTTTTTACTAGGGAAAAAGTTAAATTCTAAACAGGATGTACAAAACGAACTTTCAAGTTTTTGCATCAAAACCAGAGTCTTTATACATCAATGGAATTTTAAAAAAACTACGTATAAGATAGCGAGAGATTGTAGATATAGTGGAGGAAAATATATTATTGATTAAAATGTTAAACTGTGTTTTATTTACACTATTTAAAAAAATCCCAAAAATGCGCACGAACTTTTGGACTGATCTGATAATTCTCAAACCAGCTGATAGATTAAAACGAAATTTCATTGGTGCCTACAAAAAAGTTCTCTGCATCGATATTTAAAAATAAATTTAAATGTAACAATGGTTCTCAATCTGTGGTACGTGTACCAGCGTGGTAAAATACAAAAAGTGATTCATTTTCACTTGAATTGTATGAACAGGCATAGATTAAATGGAACGCAAACACATGAACAGAACATAAGGACAACTTTCAGTCAGTTATATATAAAAAATATGTTTGAATTGTGTATTTGAACGTATTCGTAATAGCGTAATTGTAAAAAAAATCTACGACGTGTTTGTAATTTTTAAAATTTCTTGTTTGCTATATTTTGCCGACGGATGACATTTACACGTATTATATACGATTAAAATATCGACATGTTTGTATTATCATCAGGAGGAGGTACAAATCTATATCAAGTTGGAATGATCTTTTTTTTAATGTAAAGTTACGTGATTCTTATCACGCGTTAACGCGGGAACGGACTATAAAGAGTTAATGAGCTAGTGTCGAAAAGTGTTACAATATGCGATTATATGCGGCTCAACGCTATAATCCTGGCCAAAGATGACCTATAGAACAATAAGGTTGGATTCAAACAGTATGGGTATAATTTGATATATTTGGTATTAAAAAAAGTTATGTTATTGTCTTTTCCATTGAGTAACATTGGTTCTGGAAAACTTACGCCAAGGCATTCGATTTATTGTTTTCGTTAATTCATTCTACTGAAAATCTATTTCATATTCAATTGGCTCTTTTTGAGATAGTGTTGAATTTAAATATATGATTTTCTGCAATCACTTTGATCGATATATTAATCAGCAACAGGCAGCTTGGATTTTTGCAAGTTTTGTAGATTTTTAATGAATTATGCTTAACTCTCTGTTTATATTTGTTAATCCTGGATGGTCTGTATTATTCTTGATTCTGTACCATATTTGTCATGTCGAGTTTTGCCTGTATTTTGCTATTATTGAATTATGGTAAAAAATGACGATGTATTTTGCTTCAAGACTTTTTATTGCCTTGTTTCTAAATTGGTCACATAATAATAGATAATACACTATCTTATTTTTTTTTGTTGGATCAATATTGGTTTGGCACGCCATGTGAATTTATGAATCGGATGTATGCTTGTGAAACTCATCCTTGAATGGGTTTTGGGGAGCACCTAATCAGGCATTGGATCACTTATGGCTGCTATGTGATGATGATATACTGCGATAAGAATGCTTAACATCATGAAAAATGTTTTTTGGAAATCCGTCATATAAATTTTGGGTAATCAGTGGTTGATTGAATAACCATAAGGTGGTAAAACCGTTATTTTTGGCGGAACAATAGAAATAGTTTAAACGAGAATATATTGGAAAATATTATAAATAAACATAGACAAGAATCCTGTATAATTTAACGGTAAATACACGATTTTTTTTCATTCATAATAATGTTATATATAACAAGTTTCACTTGGTATCACGACTTGATTTACGATAAAACGAATAATTACGCGTTGCGCAACAGAGGATGCGACTTCTAGCCTTATTTATTCAGTGACGCCATCAAGAACATTGTATCCGATGGAATAAACGCATTTCTAATGAACTACATTTGCATTTTTATATATATGTATGTCTTCACCTTAGCCCAGCAACGCCCTAGCGAGGAAAGGGAGGACTGGACTCTTTGCACCCCAGAAAACCCTTTCCAGTAGAGTCAAAAAGGTCGTCTAGAGTAGTTTTCTACTGTCTCCCAAAGTAAACTACTCAGTTGTTGATGTAATAAAAATATATCGGAATAAAGATAAATAAACCCAGAGAGGGTTGTTATTATAAATCTATTATATATAATGTTAACTTACATGCATTTCCATGGTGTTGGATTCTCAAAACCATTCGATGATATATTCGACTCCTATGGCTATATATGTTTGATAGCCTTACTAAGTACAAGTGTTTCGCAAATCGTTTCTGGTGGACTGATTTCCTAAATATTAAAAATAACAGCTAGTTTATCATTGTTTAAACGTTTTTTTTATTATCAGTTATTGCTATATTGAGTGTTTTACTTAGCAGAATCTTATCGTAGGTTAGGAGGTGAATGTGATAAAAATTTGAAGGAGATGTTTCCTTCAGAGCTAATAATACGACCACCCAAACAAAGAAGTTGACTCCTAAAAATGTCTGTGTTGCAAATTACAAATATTCGAACTGATTTTGCAGAAATTGTGAAATTGCTTGTCGTATATAAAGGGGATGATTAATTTGAATTTATTTTAAAGTGTAAAAATTAAGAGCTCTAAAAAATTAAAAGGGAGTCAAATTTCAATATGACAATGTACGTTGATAAACTTCAAAAAAAATTGAGAAGAATTTAAATGATTCAATTTGTTCATCAATAATTTGGAGCAGCGAGTAACCATGAGCAGGTGAAGATTTGTTCGGCTCATATTTAAGGATACAAAATCATTAAAGATCGCTTTCTGTTCGTGTTTTTTAAACAGTGCATTCTGATTATCATCTATAAGTTGACTAATTCGATTTGAAATATTTCCTCAAAATGTTACTTTAAAACAAATAAAGGTTAGTAATTTATTTCTTTAGATAGTCCCGTAATTTAGGGATCGAACAACAGTTCATATAAACCATGAAACTATATCCATTGTTTGTTTTTTTTAATTCCATTTCCTATGAAACTATTATGCTTTTAAATTTAAGTATGTTTCCTTTTATTTTTAAAATCTTTTTAAAATTAATATGACAGATGTGAGAAATCTTCCCAATTTAATTTTTGTAATTTATTCCTGGATGCTTTGGCGTTATGAAGACACCCAAGAGAAGACTATGAAAAAGAGAAGATTTTCTCGGTGCATGTGTTTATACAAGGAGATTCTGATCACCTTCAATATATTAAATAATTTAAACTAAAAATATTCTTCTATATACGAATATGTTTGTGTCAAAGTGTTGAATATAGAGTAATTAAATAATTATAATCGCAAACAATTTTCACAAATGTTTTTGGATACAAAACCACTTTAACTATTTTATTATAATAAATGTTTTTATGTACCTTTTTCACCCTTAACTCGTTCATCGCTGCGTACACCAGATATGCGTGACGGGTATAATTTTGGTGGATGTTTTCTTCCTCTGCTTATATACGATGCAGGGCGCTGTAGCAAGGTGGTGGCAAAGCAGATGCCCGCCACGGGCACAACTGGGCTTGGGGCGCTAAACGCAGAACACCGATCCGGCCGAGGGTTGCATATGGTTTTTATTTTATTTGACCATTCTACTTCACATGGATCATAACTGATTGATTCTGTCCATTTTTATAATATGTACTAAGTTGTTAATCCCTCTTTTCTTCGTTATCGCATAAACATCGTTTTGTAACGAGAGTTCATAATCGTTCTGTATACATGTTCAGGTATGACGTCCGATTATGAGGCGCTCATTCGTCATATCAGCGATCCGAAAAGTGGACTGATTGGACACAAAGACTTTGTGGCCACTCCGTCCTCTTTTATGTATCATGGTATTCATTAAAACAATTCAAACGCATTTGAGGTGATTTAGGACAATTAGAACAATATGTTTAGACTCTTTTTACATTTGTTTTCGCTTCCTGGCAATCGAGAATTTATCTCATCTTTTTGTAACAAAGAGTACAATTCTTTTGAATAAATTTGCCCTGCAGATTTTTATGAATTTCTAAACCGCGAGACGCTTTTTTCGCTTTCTTCTTTTCATTGTCGGGGATAGCATTTTCCAACCACAACCATTTTCTTACTAGAAATTCCCGGAATTTTCTGATTTGAGTATAAAAAATACTGATATTTAAATTATTTTAATTATCAAAATATTGACAAATAGCCGGGTGTTCGATCGCGTTAAGGTTTTTGGTAAAAAGGTAAAAACGAATTTTTACCTTATCCGATATTTCGAACCACTCGTCGGGTTCATTCTCAAGGATTGACTAAGCATGAAAATATTTTTTCATGCTTTTATACTTTTTTATAGTTGGAACAAACTTGCATGCATGAAAAAATTGGCTCAATAATTCTTTAACTCTTTGCGGTCCTATGTCGAGTCTGACTCGACATAGGTAACAAGATCATAATAATGTAACAAGATCATAATAATGCTTTTGATTAATTGATGGATAAATTGGTTAGAGATTATATGTAAATAATTTTTTGGACGACTTAAATCATGTTCTGGAACATATTTTTATTAGCAATAGATCATTTTCAAAATTATACTATTTATAATTTTATTGTATAAACTAATCTAAAAAAATACAAAATTAGAAGATAAAACTACAATCTAAAATTCGAGGTTAATATTTAATTACTATTTTGTGCGATTTATTTCTTCTTCTTCTTTTCAACTGTTTCGGTGATTATTTCGCTTCCTGGAACTTTTGTATCATAGCTTTCGACTAATGGAATATCCTCTTGGTTTATGACATTAGGGTCATATATGATGTTACTGATGTTGTCTGTTTCATTTCGAATGATGAGATTTGTAGAAAAATCATTGTTGTTTGGGTATTCGGATGGCAATTCAGAGTATTGATTTACTATGTAAGGATTGTATTGCTGATTTAAATACGGGTTCACTGCCGGCGGAAGGAACGATTGTTGGATATATGGTTGAGGGACGTATGCTTGTGGGACATATGGCTGTGGCACGTATACGGTTGGGATGAATGATTGTGGTATAGCTGGTTGAGGAACGAACTGCTGCTGTGGATTATATAGTCCATTTACTCCATAAGGAGAGTAAGACGGTACTCCGAATGCAGGATCCATCATTTCATGTCCGAAGCAGCCACCTTCGTATTCGCAATTCGAAGGAACAGTCGGCACTTGCATATTGCAAGTACCGGTTAAATAGCAAGGGGGCACGTGGTAATAGCCTGGTCGATGGAAAGGACCTTTCCTGTACAGATCACCCTGCTTGAATCCATCATCATAGCATCCAGTACAATTGGGGGTTTGTCCTCCGTGGTAGTTCTGAAACCCATAGCCGTAATGGTCGTAGCATCCATCGCAGGATTCTCTTTTTTGTACATGGTTATTTGCACATGAAACATAGGGCCAAGTATCAGTGTATACGCATCTTGGTTTTTTAGGTTCAGGAATGTATACAATTTTCGGTGGACATTCTTCAACAGTTCCATTGCATGGTTGTCTTACTTGGGCATGCATTACTGGGGAAATACACCGACTGCCGCAAGATCTATGTCTTCTATGTACGCATCTATAAGTGCCAACATCATCTTTAATAGGCTGGCAAATTTTTGGTTGTACAACAGAACAGCACTTTTCATTTTCGTTTACCAGTCGAGAGCTGGACCAGCCGTTCTCTCTTCTGAATGGAAAACTTGAAGAAATGTTATTTATATTGGTATTGTTGATGCTGGTTGGAACGTTAACGATGTTTGTGTTGTTCACGATGTTGGTGAGTCTTATAACGGTGGTGACATTTGGAGTGCCAAATGATGACGCAGGGCGAGGAATAGGGGCTTGATTGCAAGAACTATCACATCTTTCTGAGCAATCCAAGCCAGTGCACTGTGCTAAACAAGTGTCTTTGCATGTGCTTACGATGATTTGAGATTGTGGTGCTTGCTGAATTTGAATCGGTTGCTGGTATTGCTGAACTTGTTGAATCTGCTGAGGACAATTTGCTGGACAGGGTGCTTGCATGCAAGGACTACTGCACCCACTTTGAATTGGTGCTTGGACGACAATCGGTGAAATGGAATTCATTCCACATAATGATCGCTTAATGCGATGTCGATTCAAACATTTTTGATATTCATTGTACTCTGACATCGGACATTTTACTGGCTTTCTACAATCATCGTCATCGTCAGCGTGCGCGGACAAGAAGATGCATAAAAACACCAACAGGAATAGATTCTTCATCTGGAAAAAAATATATTTCATTAATATTAAATAATTAAAATATCTACACTTAATGTTACATGAGTCCTTGTACAACCAAAAAACTTCTGTAACACAATTGATGCTTTATTTTAAGCCTTCTTATACAATAGCTTGATTTTTAAAAACTGATTGAAATACAACATATCATAAGCAGATTGGATAAAATTGCTCGTAATATCCGATTACTTTTATTAACCCAGTAAACACCGCTAAGCATTTGAGAATTTAGACAAAAAATTTGAACTTTTTAAAATATCATATCACTCTTTTACAAGCCAACGTTGAAAATTTGGAATGTAGTTTTGCATAGTTTGTAGTAAAATCATATGATGGTAAAAAATAATAGAAATCAAAATTTGGTTCGCTTATCAATAAAAAAATAGATATATGCTTAGAAGAGCCAAATGTCTTTATTAAATATAAACAACAGAGATTACCATTAAAAGCTTTTGTGTAACAATGGATTTTTTTGTTAAGAAAAATTATACTCTCTCGTCAATGAACACTCATTTTCAATAACATAAGACAAATTTGCAATAGTAAATGCATTCATATTATATAATTCCAGATCTGGCTTTAAAACCCCCTTTTATTCTTATTTAATTTAAACAGCATTTTGTATACAACGTGTGTTTGAATAAAAACACAATTTAAAGTGTTTTTGCGCGCGGTATTTATATAGTTAACACATTTTAGGCGGGACGCCTAGAACTAAGCTGCATTACATGCTGTGTGTGACCAAATGGTCAACAAATTTTATCTATTGATTTTTATTAAGTGTTTTAACGACTATAAACCCACTATACCAACAATTGTCATGAACAAATTAAATGTATCAAAAATTTAAGACCGTTTAAAAATTATTCATTCTTCGAATAAAAAAGCCATCTCTCTTAACATTAAAGAACGAGTAAATGGAGATTTGCATAGAATTTGCCAACGGAATTGGGCCAAATAGTACAAAGATAAGGACTTAACGTCACATCAAATATTTGATACCGACAAAACGAGATTATATCTTAAAAATGACACATAAAATCAACATGATGATTGAATTGTATTAATTAAATATTTTATGAATAATCAAAATTGCCCATGGTTTCGACTTTTCGCAATTTCATAGAGCTTAATAAATGATATTCTGAAAAGGCTGGGATCTGATGAATGTGGGGGAGTAATAAAGCCTTTCAATCTAGTCCTACATATAAAAAAATATTGCAGAATAACGATGTATCTATTCATTTTAGCCAGTTTTAGTGTCAATATTCATTATGAATATTTCATTTATAATCCTGCTAAACATAAATCATCATAGTGTTAAGGATCATTCTAGTTATAAGCGTTGAGAGTGAATTTTTTTCTCTTAGATAACTATTGTTTATTTTTTGAAGATGTTTGAGTAAAATGTTGATTTCTTATCGTCTTTTTAAGTTTGCCATGTATGGTCGGACATAGGCGATCTTCATAGGAGATTTTTCTATGGATCAAGGGTTTGTGTTTGTGGTTTGATATTGTTTTCCACATACAGTTAAACTAGGTTTGGCTTTATGAGCCAGTAACGAAATTATTATTAATTTTTAATTATATTTTACCAAATGTTGCAAATTGGTTACTCATGTTTAGCCCTGCACAAGCTTTAGACATAGTCATCTTAGTATTTGCTTTTACAGATCCTAGAAATCAAAATAATCCTAGATCGAGATGTTCGATCAAAAATATCAATACTTTCCATTTCCCAGATTTTTTCACAGTATGAATATGGAATAACTGATCTTTTTCCGAAACTTTTCCAGATTTGACAAAACATTTATGAAGTTTTGACCAAAAAATCATGATTTACCTAGATAGTTTATTAATAGCCATTGACATTGTAAATGTTATTGACAGCAACTGTCCAATTGCCTAATAGATCCTATTTGTGCCAATGTTAACTAACCCTGAGGTTGTAACCTTCTTGATAAAAGAAGAATTAATATAATTTTGCTACAAAAACTAACGATAAAACTATCTCATTTACTTTATTTCGCAACAACAGATTTGAACTGTTTTGAAATACAATGTTCGATTAAATTTTTTTTAAATGCTGGATATTTTGTCAGCAATGAGATATTGCGTCATGTTATCGAAGTTGTAAAAAAATCAAATAAAGGGAAAGATATAGATGTTCTTTTGATTGAAAATATGTTAAAGGGTTATCGATAGACAATTATATACACTTAAACCTTTTTTCGTGCGGTAGAGAAACATTTCATTAAAAATCGCACAAAAAAGCTATGACTTACATAGAAAAGCGAAGATGCATTCCATGGATTTTAAAAACCGCATAATTTTGAAACAACTATATAAAATATATCCAAAATCGCACAAAAAAGTTGATGAATAAATAGGAAATCAATAAAACAATTAAAATTAAAATTCTGTGTAGATTTTCTCTTTCTAACAATATAGTTCTTAATACGTAAAGATGACAGCATAAATATTTTCACAAATGACGACGGTTTAAATAAAAATATTTTTTTAGCCTCACAGCTTTAATTGCTTTTAAAATAGTTAAAAATTATATTTTGATATAAATTTGGTAGAAACAATAGAAGGCTATATAAAAAAGATTTGTACCCAATTTAAAGTAAATTAGTTAATTAGAACTTGAGATAACATGTCAACCGTGTCGAAAAAAGTGGTTTCATTCTGGTAGGAATGGCTTAGTTGTCGCGTCACTGAAATAGTTATAACTTCGTAAGTAATTGAAATTTTAGAAATTTATTTGAAGGATGTCAATGTCAAATTTATGAAAAAATGCAAAAAATAACAACAAAATCGATTTTTTCACAATTCTAGACTAGAATACCCCCCCTAAAGGGTGTGGTCATAATTCAGTGATAGCAGATGCAATATGATTTAAACATTCCAAAATTAATTTATTTTTGCATATTTCGCTTAATATTGATGATTTATTTTCTATTTTATCCACAATATCTCGATACATACTTTTTATTAAATTAAAAAAAAATCGCATAACTTCGAAATCGCACAAAAAGAGGTATGAACATATAAGGATATTTTAGACGTATATATTTCAATAGATAAAGTAAGATATCATTTTTTTTAAATATCCAGACAGTAAGAGGGCGTTGGCATATCGCCAATGATATTCGTTTGATTTTAATTGTTTTAGATTTTTCAGCAAAACATGTTCAAATATAAACGGGAATTCTGATGAAATATTATAAATTAGACAGTTTTTTTTAGAATTGTATGGTATTAATATATATAGAGTCTTAATACTTTTTATACTCGCGAAAAGTTTTTATACTACAATCGCATTTATTGAGGAAATGCCGTGATTCGTAAATCAATCTACGTCCCGAAAAAGTCCCATAAATGGGAATGTAAGCCCTCGATGAATAAAAAATACATTTCATGATAGTTTTATCTAAAATATGTTAAAATTATTTTTATGTAATGATTGTGTATAAGCAGATAGAACAAGCACCCGGACAGTGAGAGGTCGTTGATTCTTATTCAATCAGTGTAAATTGATGTTTCCAGATTGTGTCTCGATTATTTGGCTAGTTCGTTATCATAAATCTAACAAGCCCTTACATTGTTTTTTTTTTTTATTTCAGCCTTAATATTTGATTGATTAAAATAAAAATGATAGAGTACTAATACAGTGATTATGATACGTAAAAGCGATGCAATAGCTTCGTTCGAAATGTCTATTCCATTTCTAATTGCGTAAAAAAAGTTAAATCACTTACGAAATAAAATACCTTAAATATTTATGAATTAAATAGGCTTTAAGCTTATCATATCCGAGAAAAAGTATCGTAGATAAGGATTCAAATTTGGGTCAGACTAATAAATGGATAACACAATACCACACTTATTTGACCGATTTATCCCCCGTGTCCCGTGATTTAGCGGTTGAATCACTTTGATGTGTGTAGTGACCACATTTTCATGGGGGGTTTCTACTGTTTAAAGCAAAATTTTATCCAATGATATATAATAATAATGAATTGTATAGGAATATAAGGATTTTCTGATCAAAAATTCAAAGATGCTTTGAAAAATCTGTCGTTCCAAATAAAAATTGTGAAAAAATATTAATGCTAAGAACAAATTTGGTTTAGTTTGATTACCTAAATTAAAAAATGAGGATATTTATAAAGCAAGGAATCATATATTACAATCAATGGAATATAATGGGAAACATAAAGATAATGTATTCCTATAAAATGCTCGTTTGGGGATTATCTACGTCCAGTAACGGACGAGATTTATTCAAAATTGCCAAAAATCCAATTTTTTAAAGTGAGAAGTCAACCCTTGTTTAGTAATAAACAATAAAGTAATCATGTTGCATGAAAACATTGTGACAGTTGACGGTTCAATGCGATCATGATGTATTATATTTGTTGGTATGAAATAGAATATATGAAACTTGTGCGGAAAACTGAGGATAGAAAACACGATACACACCTCGCTTTAGATGATCCCAAATAGCAACTAGAACCTCGATGACAGTTTTAAAGAGTTTAAAGGAGATTGATTGTGACCGGCTTATCTATAGCTTTAGATAAGACAGTCTGTTGCGCCGAAATAAAGGACACTTCGAAATACATTTGCCCAATCCCATTTTTGCGCGGTTTTGACGAAATAATTTTAATTTAATTAAATTAAATTTATGCGTGTAGAGTTTTTAAGGCTGACGCGAATCGCGTTTATATATTTTTAATTACGTTAAAAATCGCGTTTAGTAGTTCGATCGCGTTTAGTAGTTCGATTGCGTTTAGTAGTTGTTTGAGAGGCAAAATTAGAATTAAAATTTTACCTCTACCAAAAACCATTATTTAATTTTTTAGAACCCTTTTACTTAACAATGCATCATTATATGCACTCGAATATTAATATAAAGGTATAAAAAATAGAGAGTTCAGAGAGCTATTTTCGCCTTCTGCTATACAATGCGTATATTTATTGTATATTTTTGTATATTATACATACATCTGGTATTAAATTATAAGATTAAGGTTTTTTAATTAGAGGCATTGCTAAAAAATGAGATTTTTCATCAAATGGGTGAATTATACAATTAGAAAACATTAGGAGAGTTGGCATTGGAAGAACAGAAAAAGACCGGACCGCCCAAAATCAGTTACAGATGGCAAGAATAACTTCATTATATTATCGCTAAAAATAAATCGTCATATTACAGCTCCTCAATTGCCACAACATTGAATGAGACTAGATGATAAATGTGTTATATCTAAGAATAAAAAAACCCAGAACAAGTTGCAAAATATTTTGTGGACTGACAATTTTAAATTTTTGGTTCAAATAGAAGAGTTTTTGTTTGCTGTAAAAGGCATTGCTTTCAATTAAATACGGAGATAAAAATGTGATATTGTGGTTGTACTTTGGAGGTTAATAGAGGGACCGCCGCAAAATATCGGAGATTTATATAGAGAAAAAGCCGGTATTGAAGTGTTCGTTAATGCAGGTTCGACTTAAATAAATGGTACCTGGCCTATCAAGCCTAAAGTTTTAAATATTTGATCTTTTCTAAAAATAGTTTGCCGTCCCCTACTATAGATATCACAAAGATAAGATTCGTTTGTGCGCTATTTTTTAAATTTATATTGGTACTTTTTTCAGCGACAAATTTTATGATATATAACTCTTTTTTGGCAGTTAAATCACAAATGTGAAAGAAATTCAGCGATAAGTCGTTGCCCTTTACAAATGAACTGTTTGATGAAAGCGTTCTAAAAAATATCAAGGACAATTTATCACCGCAATCAAGTACTCAATGTTTATTTTAGATTCGTAAAATCTATCTATAAGGATTGCAATGCACATCAAACAAATAAACTTTGTTTGAGAATTAGTACTATTCGAGCTTTTTCGATTCGACTTTCCTTTGCAGGATGATTTCAATTAGATCAAATGTATGTTCTTCTTAAAGTGCCTGAATTTTCATAATAAGAGTCCAATATCTAAACCATTGCATCACCACAACCTGCATTGGCATATGTACATATTTGATTATCCCAGCTCCATCCATGAGTGCCATCTGTAGCTGCAAAAGTTAATTTTGACATGGATAGATTGTATTTTTACAGAACTTCATTAAAAAATATCTTGTCTTATAGTAGTACCACGCATTGGTATTAGTTCCAATAATTCATCAAAAATATTGAAACCCATCTCAAAAGCACATGAAAACAATTAATTGAACCACATCCCTAATGTCCATATTTTCGTCAAAGGCAATGTAAAATCCTTGGAAACTAGATGATTTTGCTTTGATATGATCACTTGATCGGTGGCCAAATCAGTAACTCTTCCTACAAATGTATTTCGAGATAAAGAGATTGCTTGAAAAGGTTTCACATTTCCTGGACTAATATTTTTTGCAGCTTTAATTAGGCATTATTGTGTACATTTAATTGGCTGGGCCGCAAAAATATTCGTTGTGGACGTGTATGTAATTTTATTGTAATACTCAAGTAAATATAAAATATATTGCAAGAGTAAAATTGATATTTCCAGCCAGATATAGCAAAAAAATGTTAACTCTATAAAAACCGTGCGCACATGTTATTTGAGACTTCTTGCGGGATTGAATTGGTAGCAAATGTAATAAAAAATATTAACCAATTTACGTATTGATCTCACATATTTTAAAATTTGAACCGAATAAATAAAAGTCCACAGATCAACATTTTTGTGTAAATTATTTTTTAATGACAAAATTAAAAAGCCTTGTTGGTGTTATCATTTCAATTTATTGCTCTTATAAGCCATACATTCGGTGTTATGAAAAATGGTTCGTTAACTTCTATTGATATTATGGTATTTGAAATATAAACTAGTTATAATGATTACTTTATGATGTTCTTCGTTTTTTTGGTATCTATTTGAAAGTATCGCCGAAAAAGATGATGTTGATAAGGTCCTTGTTGTATCATAGGATTAGTGTAGTGTTGATTTGGCATCCCATATGGCAGTGGAGGATAACCGTATTGTTGATAAGGGTTGATAAAGTCTTCCTCGCTCTCGCTCGATGCATTTTCATCTTCTTCTTCTGAATTCTTTTCGCCGTAATCATCGTGCTTGTATGTCAATTCATACGTGATGGGTTTTGGTTCGTTTATGGGTGCGTAGTCGTCTTGCTGCCAATTCGAATTTTCGAACGCAAAACGAATGTCGTTGTAGGGATTGGGAGGTCCATATGAAGGTGTTTCTGGTGGATAGCATCCGAATCCGGCAGTGAAGCAGTTGATTGGGGTCTGCATTACTTGAGTGTAGCAAGAATTTGTGATGAAGCAAGGCATGGGTTGATAAAAGTTGGGCCTATAGAACGATCCCTGTCTGAACATTGAGCCAGAATTGAATCCATCATTATAGCATCCCATGCATCTTGAAGGCTGAGTTCCGAACCGATAGTTTTGGAAACCATATCCATCGTGGTTGTAGCACCCGTCACACTTTCTGTTGCTGAAGAGGGATGGATTGCAATTGAAATAGGGAGCAGTTGGAGTATGCACACACCTCGGCGGTTCCGGCTGAGGAATAAAATAGGGATTTCGAACACATTTGTTACTTGTTGCATTACAATGGTTTCTTTCTATTATGTGGATGACTTTGGAGGTGCACATTTTTCCACAGTGATTAAATCTCCTGTATTCGCAATTGGTGTGATTTTTGTCGCCCATTTTAATTGTATGACAGATCTTCGGTAAAACAGCCACACAACAATTCATGTTTTGATTGGCTGCAATCCAAGGGGGCATTTCTATTTCAGGAAACTTCAAATTAATAGAGTTGGTTTTATTAATATGATTCTGAATAACAATTTTGGTTGTTATGTTAGGAGCCATTGGTGACATTTGGATTATCGGTGCTGACTTCTCAGTAGTTGCTTGACATTTATTTTTCTTGCATGTATTAAGGCATGATTCTCCGAGACCATAGCATTGAGATGTACATGTTTGACAAAAACTATCTATAATTACTTTAGACTGTGGCATACATTCGGGTCTACAATTTGGTCCACATGGAATTGGGCATGGCAATATTATCGGTGGGACAGATCTTTCTTCGTCACAAGCTGCTCTCTTTTCCCGCTGTCTTCTCAAGCAAATTTTATAGGGTTTTTCATTCGTTTGATTACAGTGACTAATTTTGTCACAATTTGTGAATTTTTCTGCATTTGCTAAAACAAATACAAGCCCCAATAGATATAAATAATTCATCTGTAACAGAAAAAAAGATAATATTATATATGGGGAAAAAAATGCACAAAAATAACCATATACGTTAAAACCCTTAATAAAAATAAAATAAAAATAGAAGGGTTGCGCTTTCGAATGCAATCGTCTCCAAGAAGACTAGCTTTACACTGTACTTATTTTTTTATTGATCATTTCATTCAAAATAAGAAAAAAACCCTTATAAAATAAGAATAACAAGTGTTGATTTGAACTGAACTTTTATAATACGAGCCCAAGATCTAATCCATTATACCAATTCTTGATTATTAATTATTAAATATTCTTAAATTATTTTTGTGCAATTTATTCTTTTAAAGTATGTATAAACATAACCAACATCGTATTTTCTTTAAATTTAAATTTGCCCTATGATAATATAGTATACATTTACTCCCATTATGTTTGAATGGTCGTCGAGTTAGTAAAAAAATTCAATAGTGTGTGATGGGATTATATTTCTCACAAAGTGCTCAAGTTATTGTCAGCAAAAGATAAGCCGAATAAAATGTCTTTCTGCGCAAAATTTAATGCAAACCACACAAAATGTCAACATTCGTCAATATCATATAATACAACATTGGAGGTCTTATAAATAGGCTATTAAATTAAATAAAGTTAAACGTTTCGATGATTTTTTTTCTGCTTACATTCTTTAAGTTGTAAAATTATTAGCATGCGGAAAGTAAATATTGTTAGTCTGATATATTATAATATTTGAATTATTGTAGTTGTATATGTTAGAAATACACGTCGTATAATACCGTTTTTCAAATTTTGCTCGACGAAATGTTCATTACTATCTAAGAACTATGTTGGAGATAGAAATCTTAAGTAAGTTAGTGAGTCAGTCAAAAATATTTTTTAAAATACATCATTGAAAGCAATCATGGAATATACTGACAGATTAACGCTTTCGCGCGCGGTATCGTCATTTTAATTGGTTTCGTGAATCCGATTGCCGACAATATTCATGAATACCGATTAGTGCTTATAAGCAATCGCCAAAACAAACAATGAGTCAGTTATTCTGTTTCGTGTTTGCCTCTTGATTTCACTAATCGTTGTTATTGATAACATTCCAGCGATAAGACCGAAGTTTTATCGCCGTCGAACCATTCATCATTAAATTAATTGATCCACACGTTTTTTTTAATATGTTCTTTACACTTTTCAGTGATTTTCAACCATTGTATTTTCTTTAATAATAAAAACATTTAAACCATCGCTAATACACACAATGAAAGGTCGATCGTTTTGTCTCGTGTTATTGTATTAGAGTAACGGGAGTCGAAAGCACACAAGCAGAGCAGGATTTTTTTGGGCAGGTTTGGCATCTCCATGAAGTCTCAGTGCGTTTATTATTTTTTGAACACCACCTGCAGCGCAAATAACATATTTTCTTTTTATAATTTTTTGGAATAGGATTTTTTTCCAAAAAAATGACTAGAGTATTGCCTATTGTTGGAATAGGTGTGACAGTTACCAATTCTCTACCATCTGTTATATAGGCAATACCTAATAAGGATTCTATTAAATTGTCTCTAAATTGTAGAAAACTTATCACCTTTTCCATTTTAATGCGGTATAAAATCCACGCATTAAATACTGACATGTCTAACAAATGGAATATAATTTTTTTATACCACCGAATTGTTTTTCGGGGACAAGAATAGTATGCTATGAGTTGGCCTGACCTGTCAACACCACCCATAAATTTATTGTATTCCACAACTTCAATGGGCTTTATTTTTATGATTCCATATCTGTTAGTTTTTTCGATGAGCTGAGGGTGATATTTGGTTGTAATGCTTAATACGTCTCTAGTATCGTGCCATTTTGAAATATATACATATATTATTTCTTCTTAACTATATGTGTTCTCCCTTTTTAACCTTCTTCTTTGTTATTTCTGCTGGATTTCCTCTTCTATTTGCACGCAATGTCCCTGTTGTATGCGTCCTTTTTTCTAATAGTTTAGTAGATAATGAAATGTTATTAAAAAAAAAAATGTCCATAAAAACATGATGACCTTTGTGGAGAAATGGATTCATCAATTTAAGTACGATCATCAATCAAAGGCATCAATTTTGGTTCCTCTAGGTTCGTTATCAAATAACCTTCCTCTATAGATTTCTAGATTATGGATGTATCCATTTGGGGAACACAATTTATAAAATTTGATGCCATACTTAGCTTTCTTCCCTTTCGTGTATTGCCGTAACCACAGTCGCCCTCGACGAAGAGATTCATCTAAAGAAATTTCTTCCGATGGAGAATATATATTTTGAAAATTCGAAACAACGATGTCAACAGTGAGCTTATTTTTGACATCCTGTCATTGTTATTTATCGTGCAATTTAAACACCTCAATATTTTTTCGAATCTTCTACTCGACATAATATAAGAAAATATTGGATGATAATACAATGAAGCTCGTGAAAACATTTTTCTTAGTGTTGGAAAGCCTATATGCCCACCGAGCAGACACAGTCCAAAAAATTTTTCCAATTCCATATAATTTATTTCATTGAATTTGGTCACCATGCAGTATCTTGTTTTTGGTAAATTGTAAAAGTAAACTTTTTTCCATAAGCATTCGTACATTTTATCAACAATTTCTTAACTTCCCCAGTCCAAATACTTGTAAAAAATTCTATAGGTGTATCTCCAATATCTTTTTTTATTCCTGAAGATGTAAAATCAAAACCAAAATCTGGTATGAGAATATTTGACCGGACCGGGCATGGTGTTGATCGGACCTTATGATCCGCGAAAAAAAATTGTATTTACGTAAAAATATTTTGGGAATAAACATTATTTTATGTGATTTTGCCGAAATTGGTAATCCGAAACGTAAGTACATAATACTTTTACGTGGGCGATGTTCATAAAATGTATCTACTCCAAGTCGGTGCATCACAAAAATCGAATTATTAACCAAAATGAATTTATCTTACTCGGAAAAGTTTGGGAGTCTTTGATCCATGTTTTGTAAATGGTTTGTTATTGTGTCCCTGAAGGCGGCAGGCATAGGACTAATCCGGCGTGAGAGGTTTAGGTTGAGCGAGGTTTATTTGCACTCATGTGCTGCAGCGACGAACGGAGTGACGATATGCGCGCAGGAAAGCGTTAAGACGTACTGATCCTTGGAAGGAAGATAAAAGTAATCCAGCCTATGCAGACGCTAGCTTGCCAGTTTTGGCTTGAAGACTTATTATTTGTAGAAAAAATATATGCAATTTTCAAAGGTGTAAATCGAAAAAAAAGTTGAATGGTTAAAATATTAGCTAGCAAATTGCTATTGACGAAATCTATGATCAAAAGTCATAAAACATTGACGAGGCCACCATAACTGTTTATGGCGCAATGCATTTCGAGATATTTAGCAAGAACAATAACATGTCAATGATATCGAATTTGGAAGTCATGGACATGTGCAGCAACGTGTTGATGGTCAGCTGCGTCCTTCACACCTGTCTATACTGGGTAGGTCATACAGCATTTATTCTTTGAGCAGTTTTTAAATAGAAACAGATTCATTGTAAGTCTTCGAATATACTAGGCTGATGATACTGGCAATGATTGCGTGTTTTAAGCTTGGACAGTTAGAAAAATAAAGGATCAGAACAGATTTAAATGGTGTAATGTGTTGTCGATAGCCGGTGTTCCCTGATAAATGTTTCGATCATCACTAATTGTAAGCATTTTCCCAGATTTTTTTTGCCACGTAAAGCAGTTAATATAAATTGCATATTCCAGATGTATAACATATGTGGGTGCAAAGTTTATTTAAATAACTCCAACTAGTTGCATCATATGAATAATTTGCTTAATTTTGCAACATTTATCATTATGACATTTTTTCATATGCACTAGAGGCGAACTTGATCGATTTTAGATTTCCTAGAAAATAATATGAAGCACTCTAAAATACTGTCAAACTGTAAAAATATGTATCGAAACAATTAAATATATTTTTTGCAAATCTGCAAATGTTTAAGGGATGCTTAGGTAGTCAATGCATCGATTACACCACATAAACGAAGACCTTATATAGGATTTGAATATAAACGTTAATAAGGATACGTTTGAAGCCTTCTTGAACGATTTGTTTCAGTCAAATATGATCATGAAATCATTGGGAAATTAAATTGTTCATAGATTATGAAAACTGTTTCGAATATTTTTGTAAGTAGCGATTTAAGGATAAAATATGTAATAGAAAGCAACAAATACTATAAATTAATAGTTTAAAAATTTATTTGTATGCTTTCTTATCGATACTTGATGATGAAAAATCGTCGTTTAACCATTACAAAGTATACATTGAATTAGTGAATATTTTTCAAAGGTTTCAGTCAAATGTTTTCTTTCTACTAATAACCATAATTAGTCCAGTTCTATATTTATTATACATAAACGATTTAAAGACATGATTTCGACATTTTGGCATGATCAGTACGTGTCATTGTATCAGTTGTCCTATTATGCAAATATTGTAAAAGTATCTAAGCAAAAGTACGCGAGCTAGTAGACATGGTAGTCCTTTTAAAAAATGCTGTACATTTGCTCACAATAGAACAAAAACAGCGTCGTAAAATATAGTAGTATACATTAGTAAGATAGCCACAAGATCTATGTGTCCAACCGGTACGCTTTTCGGACCGCTGACATGACGAATGAACGCCTCGCGATTACAAACGTTCATTACAAAACAAAGTTGTCCAAAGAAGACTGATCGGATGGGTTGATGACGTTTTACAATCAGTCGAAAATATTGTCTTTATTTTATTGCGGGCTTATGCCGATTGGGTCAGCCCAATGTTTAAGCGATAACGAAGAAAAGAGGGATTAGACAACTTGGTATATATTATAAAAAACTGACAATCAGTGTTGATTCATTTAAAGTAGAAAGGCAAAGTAAAATAAAAATCATGTGCAACTCTCGACTGGGTCAGTATTCTGTGTTTTGCGCCCCAAGCCCAGTTACGCCAGTAGCAGGCGCATGCTTTGCCACCCTATAGTTACGACCCTGATTATAAAAGTTCAGAAATAGTCCCGCTATTCCAACATTTGTTCGTTTTAAATATATATTTGCTATACTATGTAAACTATTGAGTTTATTGACGATTACTATTTATGACCGATTTTATGGTGCTATTTATTGGCACGGAATCCAAAGGTAGCGGTTAAATGCTTAAACGAAAAGACTACGGCAGTTTGGTTTAGATAAGCCAAAAGATAGAATAATAATTAGATATTATGTTTGAATTTATATAGATGGTATTAAAACTTAAAACATGGTCATAAATAGCGTTTTCATCCTTAAAATCTATGAGCACAGAAATCACGTACCTTGATTCAGATGATGACTGGGAGAAGTTCAAACCTCCTCAACAGTTCGCTGGCGACTGTTTCTCTTAATTATTGTTTGTCTTATATTTTAATCATCGTCATCAAGTATGGTAAAATTTGCACTATTCATAACACATATTTAATTCAAACACAGGGTAACTTTGAGGTCTATTATTCTTGTTCAATTTAAAAAAGTCAATATTATAGAGTTTTTTGCATTGAAATTATGATGATTATTAGCATGAAATAGTGATGTATTTATATTATAACGCTATGATTATCGAATGATTTGCATTATTTTTAAGAGTGTGAAGCATTTGAATATTTGCAATCAGCAGGGCGTAATAATGATGAAATAGCAGATTGATGGGTGGATGTAAATGTGCATTGAATTTGACTTTTTGTTGACATTTTATGACACTATTTGAAACATCACCCAGAAACAATACCAAAGCGTGGAGCTTAATCACATTATTTCAGATCCAATGAAAATGGCGTACGAGAGAAGACTAAGTCCGATATCGTCTTCAAATTCATGCTTAAAATAGTTGGAAAAATACATTATGTAAGTCATCTCTGAGAAGTTATGAACCATTTCAAGGTTTTACGTTGTTGTACAAATATTAGATCTTTATCTAGCTACGACCATACATGCCATAAAAATATTCAGCACTTTGTGTGAGTTATTCATGTTTGATTCGGGCGATTCAGGCACGATTGCGACACCAATTGTGCAATATGCTTGAGATTCGGACTAGAACTTTTGATACATTCAAATTTCATGCCCAAACTATTCAGTCGACATTCAAAGCCCGATTTATCAACAGCGAAATTCAAATATTTGCTCGAACGACATCAAAATTTCCGGTGTCTATGCATGCTCATTCCGTATCACCTGGTGATTTTAATCGCAAATAAACCGCAAATAAAAGGTTATCATCTATAATTTGTGCCGCAAAAAATAGACAACATTTTCAATAGTTAATAAATTAAGGTGAAAACTATTTTTTAATATTTGCATGGGGTACGAAATAAAACGTTGTTCAGTCGTAGCTTCCACAGTTAGGAAATACGCTTCTGAACATTACAACTACAAAAAAGCTACCTATTTATAAATAATTTATCCACGAATCACTACCTAATATTCATAGCCATTCACGAAAGATTACTGAGTTTTTGAATTGCTAATGAACGGGGATACGCCTCAGTTGGTGTAGGAGCAAATCCAAAATGCAAGGGGGATCGGACTCTTTGTACTTCAGAAAACCCTTTTCAGTAAGATCAACAAGGTCATATAATAGTTTATTTACCATCTCCCGAAGAAAACTACTCAGTCTTTAAAAATGTGAATGTATGATACCGACGAATTGGATGTAACCCCTTCCTGTGAATGGATATTGAAGAGGCCCTAGTTCTACAGTGGACATAGGGTACATTGCAACCGTTTAAATCATGATGTTTCCGTTTATTAAACAGTTTGTTTCACCATTAGATGTCTTGAAGATAGATTCAAGCTAGAATATCACATCGATGATATAATTTAATAGCGTTTGGGGGTGGTTAATGCGTTGTTACATAAGCAACCCTTGAATACATAAAAGCTATTGAATGCATTAAGAAGTATCCATTGACGATATTTTCCAGTGAATGCTTCATTTTTATCATCCCTTATTTATATAAACACATTAATCATTTGATTATACCCAAATATATGCTGTTTTTAAATACTTTCTGAAGATACAATCATGCTATCGAATACACAAGCCCTCCAAATATCAGCATCCGAGTTAGAATTTCAATCAAAAGTATGCTAAAAATGTACATAGCATTCTTGATCAACTCAAGTAGATTGTATTTTTGGAATTAAATCATAAGAATTTAACTGAATTTACAATTGACATTCTTTTGGTTGACATTTTGTTGGTTTTAGCTTAGCATACTTTGATATAATTCTTATTTGGACAGTCGTTGTTTATGTTCACATTATCTTCTGATATTTTTATACTTTTTCAATGTGAAAATTGAGCCACAAGCTCATCAATTTAGATCTCTTTCAGCGTCATTTTTATCGATGAAATCTATAGATGAGGATGTGAAACCAGGCGATGAATAAATTTTTGAAGCGAGCGAAGTATTAAAATTTAGTATCAAATATCAGTGATATATTAAATGCATGATTTGCCAGACTAATTTAATGAATGCTACCAATTTTTGAATGCAATTACAGTCTGAGCAGATTTTTGCTATTATGGTTAATCAATGCTCCAAAATGTTTTAATGGCTGACTGCTGGTTAGGTGAATATAGATCGTTTTTGGATATTTATTATAACCTAAGAACTAAATACATCTTCCCAAATTTGATCGCATATTTTTATTTCACATCCTTGACATGAGCCTAAACCTTTACAATGAGATACCCAGAATTGGCGTATAATATCAATATTTGATCGTGATTAAAGTTGAAGTGAAGTGCAAATATACAATTTTTCAACCAGCACTCTTCATCGAAGAGGCTTTTTGTTTGTTGAGCTTTTAATATCGAAACTTTAGTTGAAACCCTTAATATAATGTCCTATGAAAGTTGATTATTTTTTATTATATCTTCGAGAATACCTTGTATGTGTTCGGAATCGAATTACAAGTACAAGGCTCAAATGCATGACATGCAAATATCAGTTTGTATAGAATGTGAGAAACAACGTGATAATATTTGAATCGCCTTGCATTTTTGATTATTTGACACCGCAAGTATGACACCATTCTCAGAAAATGTTTTCAAGAGAATTTGTATGGGCTTAAATTTCAAGAAGATATTTTTGACTTCACGATAATAGGAATCTTAAACGGTGCGTGTGTTTGAATCAGAATTCATCATCGATATTTGTATAATTTTTTTTTAGGAGCAGGAAATCAGGCTTAACTTGGATCAATAGTATCTATTGTAAATATAGATAGCAATCACTCAACCTTTATAATAGGAGTCCATGAATTAACCAAACCGTAACAATATTTGGCTGATTCTCATACAATTGATTTAATACAATCCTAGGTGTGTCGTCTGTACATGTTTCGTTTCCATGGGAAACTCATCGACTGCAAAAAATATCCTGGTTGCATAGTCGATTCCAATGAAAATGATTTTAAGATAGTTTTCCATTTGTAGTTTCATTGCTTGTATTTTACTGATTATTGAATCTTTGGCTTTGCTTAAATATTGACTTCTCTGTTCAATATTATGCTAAATGTATATGCATAAGTACTTTTATTCAATAAATAATCTGATAAAACTCTATTTATCTTATTATGTGTGTTGTAGTGTTACTTACCTTACGACCTAGAGTCCAGGATTCAACCCTTTGTAGACTGCGTATAGATTTGCAATCATTTGAACTAATTTATCATCATGCAAATCAACGATAAATTTATAAATGATTTATTTATGAAAGGAAATACTTTTGTGAAATTTGGGTTTGGTCGAAAGGTAGCTCTGTGATAACACTTTATCAAATTCAATTGAAAATTCATTACAAATGTATTTAATGGGGATAAAATCAGTAAAGTATGGACAAGTTGTGGATAAAAAAATAATAAGTTAACTTTAGCTTAGTTGACTAGATAATATTACAGTGAGAAATATACCAAAATTTCAGTCAGATCGATTAACAACTTTTTAAGCTACAACTGGCGAACATTTTAAAAATGCGATTTCGAGATAATCTCGTTTAATGTTTCAATGTGATAAAACTATCAATTTTATTGATTTAACGATCAACCAATAATTCCAAGAGCATAAAATAGATCTTCAGCTTTTTCAAAAATATTAATTATCTTCGACTGACTGTTGTTTTCGGGCTATAAGAGCTACTTTTGCATCAAAAAGACTCTTACGATTCTATCTCGTTTCATCGGTATTTTCAGCAAAGACTTTACAGTAGGTGCCAATAATTATATTTAATGTATTCATCATCTTCAAAATAAAGCTGTAGTCGTTATTAAATATCCCAGCAGCAATGTTTGTTAATATTTCAATGATTTTTACACTAGAATGCAGGTGCTTTGGAGCCAGTCGCCAAACCGTCGAGTTGTAACATTCATTAGCATTTCGGATATGGCCACCCATCTTTGAAGTAATTCATCATTGGACAAATCTTTATAAATTGGTAAGAGATGCTGTTTTATTTCTTGGCCAAGAAATGGAGTCAGATATTCAAGCTTTGGATATTTTTTAAGGCAATGGTTTTCTGCCAGTCGGGTTCCCATGATAATGTCTATTTTTAAATTCGAACTTTTATATCTTTCGTTCTTTTATTAAGATATTTTGACATTTACAAACCTGTAGGTAGTCCCAAGGTTACGCGGTTGAATTTGTAACTCAATCATCTTGGGTTCAAATCTGGAGTTTGGCCGGTGACCACATTTTTATAAACATATATATGTCATGAAAAGCCATGTTAAAATGGTTGGTAATGGTCCCATAAAAGCGATCCACTCACGCGATAAAAATGATATAAAACTGTTAATCAACATAGAACATATTTATATGCTTCCCGCAGTTAATGTGTTAATAGATCCTGATTAAGATATTTCTTTATGCGATACGATGTGGACAATTTTATTCGAATTTTCGCATTTTGAAACCGATCTTGATAGAAAATGAGCGATGAAAAAATATGCTAAAATTTGTGATTTTTTTAAAAAAATATCAGTCAAAAAAGTGTATTTTATTGAATAAAAAATATATTACAATTTACAAAATATTAGATATTTATATGTACGTTTCGTAAACTATTTCTGGAAAAGGCAATCTGTCGGCTACTTTTTGTATCAATGGAATGATGTAAAGTCTCCAGTCCCGTATGCTATCTCCCACTCCTGGTACTAAAGTTCTAAACTAAAATGAAAATCATAAATTTATTGTAATCTGTAAAATACTTTTATACATTTACATCCACAAGGAGATACACACATCATCGATTGATGTAACGAATTCTGTAATATTGATTAATTTACGATGTATGAGAAATATTTTTTATTATATTTAGTTATATATAATTTCAATTAATTTTATTAGCTTAACCAAAGCCCTTGGGCTTTCTTGGGTTAAGCTAATCAAATATATAAAATACGCTGCGTACACATAAAAACATACACCAGACCAAGTGTTACTAAATCTGATTGCATATTGTACGTATATATTTTTTTAAGCATTAGTTTATTGCACTATTTAAAAGCCAAAATAGGCATTTGTACGGACATTAAAATAATTATTTTTAATGGAATTCAAGCGAAACTATGCAATAGCTTTTTATCTAGCTGGTTATGGCTTTGCTATTATTAAGGTTTTGAACAAAGTTTTAGTTCAAAGATCCAAATTTGAAAGTAATACCCGTGTATCGTCAAACATAAATTATTTCGCAACTGTTAAAATTTAGCTTGAACTCACGTCTTACAATATCCTTAGTGTGTATCGATAAAAGTGCATCAATAATTTGGAGCAGCGAGTGATCGTGAGATAGTGCAGATTTGCTCAGCTCATAATTTGTTGGTAAAAATTGAGATTCTTTAATATTATCTGTTATAATCAGACAGAGGTTTTCTTAATTTATCCGTTTGAAGCAATTCAGAGACTATGATACACAAAATACCAGATTATTAGTAAGGATTTAAGAACAGATGATTTCGACTATAATTGATCATCATCAGAGCTATCATTGAAATTAAAGGCCGCTATATTACACAATTCATATGAATCCATATGATTATTCAATTTTACAGGGAATTTGAGTGCTGCACGAGTTGTCATCAACTGGCCCTTGAAACAACGGATAACCTCATCTCATCGCTATTGTTCAGGTATGAAACCGATCCATTTTTAAGAAGGATCGTTACTGGGGAAGATAAGTGGGTCCTCTACAACAGTCCGAGAAGGAAAAAACAGTGACTTTCTTCAAATCAAGTACCTGTTTCTACCCCTCGATCGTCAGTATCCATGAAAAAGATCCTCCTTTGTGTTTGGTGGGATTTTTTTGGCATAATTCACTATGAATTATTAAAACCTGGTCAAATTGTCACAGCAGAGTTATACCGTGCACAATTAAATAGGCTTAAAAGCGGAAATGCTCAA
Organism: Stenopsyche tienmushanensis; assembly: GCA_008973525.1. Lineage (NCBI taxonomy): Eukaryota > Metazoa > Arthropoda > Insecta > Trichoptera > Stenopsychidae > Stenopsyche > Stenopsyche tienmushanensis. The sequence goes on along the minus strand of WACJ01000009.1, from coordinate 286,951 downwards.
AAAGCGATCAGTGCTAGTTAACAACCAAAGAAAAATATTACAGCATGATAATGTAAGACCACACGCAGAAAGGATTACTGCAGAACAAAATAAAGGAGCTGGATTTGGAAGTGCTGCAACATCCACTATATTCTCCTAACATTGCACCTTCAGACTATCATCTTTTCAAGTCATTAGAAAATTCGCTTCGGGATAAAAAATTCACTTCTGCGGAACAAGTGAAAAATCATTTGGATTCTTACTTTAGTGGAAAACCGGCAGAATTTTACGAAAAACGCATTAAAAAGCTACCTAATCTGTGGAGGGCAATTATAAATAACTATGGAAATTATTTAATTGAGTAATATTGTATAGCTTTTATTAAAATAAATTGTTTCTCCTAATAACAAAAAAATCACATTTCTTTCCGCTTTACCTAATATGATGATGGTTGATCATATCGCGTTGATTAAATTTGTTGATTATTGAAAAAAAAAAATAGATTAGGCAGAATAATGTTAAAATTATAGTGTTGCTTAATATTTTGAGGTCTTCAATAAGATGAAAATTTGACAAAGGTAACAATAATGAGCATAAGAGGAATATAGTGTACCTCCCTAGCGAAGACAGCTGTGTAATCGTTGTTCGGTAGAAAATTAATTCTGGCTGTACTATCAGGAAGGGTTGACAGCCAATTCATGCTTACTACTTTGACATCTGTGCTTAAATCATTAATTATCTGTGAAAGAAAAACGATATATTTTTTTAGTGAACAAATAAAGGTTAGCCTATAGTCGTCTGGATAAAACGTATACCTTCACGTTCCATTCGGTTCCTTTGACATTAAAAATTCCCGTTGCTTTATGAATACCGGTTGTCAAGCTACCCACCACATCATAAGCAAATCGCATATTTTCTAACATAAGATTAGTTTCCACTGTAGCTGTCTTGTTCATGTTTGATATTAGATGTTTTGTTGATCCAACTTTGAGAAACGCTTTTCCGAGGCTCAATACAAATCCATCCTTGTAATTTAGTTCACCCAAGACTTCAAAGCCATATAAAGACTGACTAAAATTATAATAAAAATAAGTTTATCATTGTAATATGGGAATAATTTTTGATCAAATTTGGCAATCCTTTTGATTTGACAACTTTGAGACCACATTGAGGACCACTAGTTAAGATAATACCAAGAAGCATTGGGGGCCCGATAAAAATGAGTTTAAAGTTGACTTAAATGTTATGACTAAATAAGGGCAAAATGAAATTGTTTTAAAATTAAAAGAGAACAATTGCATTTATCGAATCAAATCATGTTTGCTTGTTATCTATATTTTTTTATATGAAATATTTTTCAAATACCATTTACTGTTTTAATCTAATCGAAAATTTTAGATTAATTTGAAAATAGTGTACATTTTATTGCCTGGTTTTATCTCGACACATATCGTCTTCCCTTTTTAAATATGAAATTTAATGCACTTTATTGATGTAAATTATTGAAATATAAATATTATGACAGCATTGGTCCTTCCGAGCTTTAATCGATTACATTTTCAATTACATTATTGGCTTAAATGATTATTATCTAAATTTGATCTTAAAAAAATCAAATGGTGATCGATGGTAATTGAATTTTTACACTTACTTTATTGGTTGGATAAAATCATTCATACGAATAGTGCATAGTCCAGCATCTTCCAAATCGTATATGAACGTTTGAATAACATTGTCCATATACCCAGAAAAATCCCTAAGGTATGTTCCGACAAGATTATCTGGAGAAATACAAGATCTTTACGTGAATTTCTAAATTCGAAGAATCGAGCATTAAAAGTTATATCAAAAAAGTCATAATAGTCTTAACTTTGAGTATGTGGATATGTACATAAAACCTACTTTAAAATAACTAGGGTGATTGGAGATTAAGGTAATCTTATCTCAAGTCTCAAACTCAACAAAATATACAATTATAAATTAGAACAACTTCAAAGAATGCTTACTTTCGCAATGAGCAACGAAGATTATATTCAGGAGTATAAAAATTTTCAGCCTCATAGCCATGATTGATTTGTTTCCACGAGACAAGCTACTTGGAATGATTGCCAATAAATAAGCAAATCTGATGCTCCGTCACAATTGCTTTTTATCATTAAAGATTAAAATCACACATCAAATTTGGCGTATTTGGAATAATGCAATCGCCATAAGATCATTGTTTTAAAATTTCGCGATTGAATTACAAATACGTCGTCAGGACTTGATTTTTCGAAAAAAACCACGATTGTGAAATGACTATAAATTTGCTTAAAATAAGCACGAGAGTGATTCAAATAAAAGCCGGAATTTATATTTTTCAACATAGTTCCCTTAGTTAGAAATACAAATATTCCATCGGATAGGAAGCTTTTTGATCGTTTCATTGAAGGAAGAAGGCGAGAAGTAGCATCCCCATACCATATGGAGAAGATCTTTATGAATTGATAATTGAATTTATTATAATTGATGAGGATATTTAGATAAAAAGGTATTTATCTACCACAAAAATACATTAGGTTGATGAATGGTATTGATGAGTCCCTTGACCCAGGGCCGTAACAAAGGGGTGGCAAAACAGGCGCCCGTCACGGACGCAACTGGGCTTGCAGCGCAAAACGCAGAATATCGACCCGATCGAGAGTTGCATATCGTTTTTCTTTTACTTGATCATTCTACTTTACATAAGTCAACACTGATTGACTCTGTGCATTTTTATAATATATACTAAGCCTCAATCTCTCTTTTCTTTATAATCGCTTAAACATTGGACCGACTCAGTCGGCATAAGCCTGTAATAAAATAAAGACAATAATATTTTCGACCGATTGTAAAATATAAACAACCCATCACATCAGTCTTCTTCGGACAACTTCGTTTTACAATGAGAGTCCGTAATCGTTCGGCGGACATGTTCGGTATGGCGTCCGATCGCGAGGCGCTCAATCATTATGTCAACGGTCCGAAAAACGGACCGATTGAGCATACAAACCACTCGGTCCACTTTTAGAGCTTTTTGCGGCATTTTATATGATCTGTACAATCACTGAAGCAACATAGCGTTGAGACACTTTCTATTATAGTATTTTTTTACAACAGTAACCGCCATCTATACGTTAGGTCGAATTACTTGCCAGGGGCGCATCATACTCTTGTTACGGCTCTGCCTTGACAGATGTCTTCAGGATCAGGTATTTGATACCTTGGTCGAGAAAAGAAGTCTCGCAGTTGGGGTCTCTGTATAATTTGTAAAATATTGAAAATGAATTTTTGCAGTCTGTATGATTATATACTGGCTACGTTATCATGATTTTTATGGCATATATACATTTATTAACAATTTAAAATTACGTTAAATAATAAAAAAAAATATTAAATTATAAAAAAATAATTATAAAAATATATATATTTTAGCCATCTATTGCCGAAAGTTAAAATTAATAAAATAAATACATATAAAAGTTATTAATCACGCACAGAGATGGCGTTAAATAAACGTATTTAACGAAAATATTTATTTGATTTAATTTATTAAATTTAGAAAAATCAAATGATTGCTCTATTTGGGTTTAATATATTTTTTTAATAATTATATAACTCATAAAAGTTGATTTTGTGAGCTGTTAAGTGAATTTACGATTGTCATCATTTGATTTTTTCCATCGAGCCAGATGATGTCTCAATAAGATGCCGGCTAACCCTTTTATAAAGAAACCCCTCATTATCTCATTGGGAGTTAATTGGGAGCGAGGAGAGGCCATAAGTTTTTATTGCCTTAAATGTGTTTTCGCAGGAAATTTCTTATGATTGTCATGGAACAGCTCCACTCTGTTAACCGGGATAAAATTTACTATGGCGTTGATGACTTTCGAGATAATGGAATATTCCGCAAACAAAGTGTACTAATTCCAAATCTTTTAATTTAAATGTGCTGCATACAATTTATATGTAACTGAATATACTTATTTCTGTATAGCGACATTGATTGTAGAATGATCTCCGAGTAGTATGTTTGAATGCGGAGTCCCTAGTGAGTATTTCGAATAATGTAATGAATCTATTGTACCCAAGGAATTGCTTGCATACGATTTTGGAGTATGTTGATCCCACAACTTCAACCATCTAAATTATAAGAACGGATCATCGATTTTCATAAAGATCTCTCAGCTTAAAGTATCCTTAGGGTAAAAAATATAGATTTTCGAGCTTTTAAAGAAAAAACTGAATGGGGCTAGGACGACTGTCGTATGCGACGAGACCTAATCGCCAGGTGATATTATAATTTTATTGGGCTGGGCGACCACCGCGTTACATTGTGACCATTTTTATTGGGAGCCAGGTTGTTATTTCTCAGGTACAAGCCACAAAACTGCCGCCAGGTAACGCGGGACCTAAATCAAACGTTAATAAGGTAATCAAGATATTCAGCGCTCGTATAAAATGAGGGTATTATGGCCCTGTAAAAATGTAACACGCTTACATCAACACCGTTAATGTTGATTGCATATTTGATGCGGCCATCCAAGAATAAAATATTATCAAGAGACATACCTTTCGCATCACATATACATTGAATCATAAAAAAATATATTGTGCCCGTGCGCCGGCGAAATATGTTTTTTTGAATGTGAATTTGAATAATTCTTCAGCGTTTCTGTGATTCGCTGACAATATTTTAAGTTAATTATATTTTTAGGAGAGAGCATACGTGCAAATAGGTAAACGGGGCTAAAAAATCGTATAAAAACGTGTGAAATTTAAAATTATGTGGAGAAATTCGGTTATAACGAGCACAATCAGCGGCATTTTAGCAAACTTATTGGATAAGACAATTTATTGGATAAGCTTTACAATCCATTTTTGGAGCAGATTGTAGCAGATGATAAACGGTAGATTGCATACACTCAAATCTTTTTTTGTGCGATTTTTTGTGTGATTTTTTGTGCGATTTCGAAGTTATGCGGTTTCTTTAAAGCATTTTTTTTTTAATTTCATAATGAGTACGTATCGATATATTTTGGATAAAATAGGAAATAAATCTTCAACACTAACCGAAATATATAAAAAAAATTGAGACTTTGTAAATCATATTGCATCTGCTATCGCTGAATATACGACGACGTCCTTTATTTTAGTTTAGAATTTTGAAAAAATTGATTTCGTTTTTTTTGCATTTTTCCAATGTTTCGACTTTTAAAAATACATTCTCCAAAGGAAATTCTTGTTTAATTAGGAATGAAAGAAATAATGAAATTTATTTTGTTTTGTTGGTTTTACTATAAATATTAACAAAGATACAAACATTGATTTTTATATATATGATTTTTATATATAAGAAGAAGTTAATTATACTATACTTATATTATTTTAAAAAATGCAAACAATAGCAGCGCATTAAACATAGACAAACAAACATTGATTTTTATATATTAGACTATTCCTATGTTACTCGCAGAATCCTTAGCAATAAGTAGACGAAGTTTTATTGCAATCCAATGAACGATATGGTAGCGCATTTCGAACGAACAAAACCCAATTCATTTTTATATATTAGACTATACTTATGTTATTTGCGAAATCCTTAGCAATAAGTGGACGAAGTTTTATTGCAATCCGATGAACGGTATGGCAGCGCATTTCGAGCGAACAAAACCTAATTCATTTTTATATAGATATAGATAGTTTATCGAGATTCAATGTAGTAATTCTCATTATTACAAATTTACTACAACTCGATTCAGTGTAATAAATACACCATAGTAATAGAATTCGCGTTTTTCTGGAAACTACTCTTTTCAATACGGTTGACATGTTTGAATTAATTAATTTACTTCAAACTGGGTACGAATCTTTTCTATGTAACCCTCTATTATTCCTACAAGATTTATGACAAAATTTATTATTTACTATTTAAACAAAGTTAAAACTGTGAAAAAAATGACTAGACTGAATTTTTTTTTTAACAGTCGCCATTTGGTTTTTTTGAGTTAAGGACTATAGTGACATTTTTACTAATTATGAATTTTATTGTTGGAAAGAGAACATCTACATAGAAAAGTGATGACATTGACACTGGCCATACTATTTCTTCCGAAGAAGAGAGCAATTTTGAGTCAAGACGATGATAGTTTGCAATAAAAAAAAATAGTATTTCTCTAGTGAATGTCTGTGTCATTTGAAATGCCAGATGTCAGACATCCTTAAAATTTTACCAATAATGCAAAACGTCCTTTAAATGTTATTTTTTAATCGCCTTATTGTTTTCTTGTTTTTTTTATTAACTTTTTTTGTGCGATTTCGGATATATTTTATAAAGCTGTTTCAAAGTTATGCGGTTTTTAAAATTTTTCAGTTTTTCTATGCAAGTCACAGTTTTTTCTGGGCGATATTCCGCGGAACGCATCTACCTCACAAAAAAAGTTTAAGTGTATATCTTAGAACTTATCGTATGATTAAATTAGTTTTTTGTCATAAATTTACAAAAAAATCACGCAGTTTTATCTTCGATTTATAATGGTAAAAATAGTTAACTAATTATTTTTTACCCTTTGTCTCAGTCGAATTTTGATCTATGCATTCATTCATTTATCGCTTCACTTTAGTATGTATTGTACAGTTGCTCGTTATAGCCGTTAAACTGGCTATGTCCTTGTTTCATCAAAACATAATTGTTAGAATCTGATTATGAGCTTTTAATTTTGGAATTAAATATCATCATTATTTTTAAATGATTCCAATGATTATCGAAACGTTTGATTGTCTGTTTGATGAATTCCATCCCTAAAATTCATCATTGAGAATCATGGAATCGAGATGAACCTGATTGGTGTTGGAATCTGATCAATCGAAATTATTCCTCATCTTTCAAAGCAAATTCCGAGCTGAAAAATAACGTTTGTTACATGTGGACAACGCTGCTCGAGTATATGATGTCGATATATGGATAGACAAGGGTTTCATCCTAATGGCGTCACTTCAGCATTGTAACATTAACAATGGAGTAATATTGTCAAAATCAAAAGTGATTGATCAACGGATAATCATTCATTTTCGTTATTTACGAGGACACAAATGGAAAGGCTTCCACAATGCATTTTACACGCCTCCAGGGAATGTCACCGCTCATTTCAGCGACCATGGTTGTACGAATTTGAGTACAAAAGCCATTTATAAGCTTAAACAAGATTTAAAGTATTTTCATATTATATATCGATAACAGAGATATCTAGGCCAAAGTAAAGAGTGATTTATAAGTGATTAGCGAAATTATCATTCATTTAAATGCTATTTTAATTCGGGTACTTTATCATATCTAGAAAATTAGATTAAATATGGATCGATACGATCGATCAGAAATATAAATACTTCCAAACACTCAAATTCGTCCAGCGTCATATTTCGATTTTTTTCGAAAAAAATCGGAATACGACGCTGGACTAATCAATCTTGGTAGTTGAAGGGTTGAGATATGTAATGAATATGTGAAGTGTAGAGTACATTTTCATTTTTTTTAGGCTGTCTACTGATATGTGTAGTAATAATAAAGTAGATGATTGATGACCAATGCCCAGATTGAGAAACTCATGCTGAGATCCAGCAAGTCAAAGGAAGGCAGCTTGAGTTGAGCTACTGAAAGCAAACAAGACTTCCTATAAATTAATTAAACTCATGATACAATTTCCATTTGAAAGCTGATTAATGTATGGGATAAATAATTGACAGCTTGCAAAAGAAAAAATATATTTATCATGATTTTTATTTACATCCATAAATACTCACTTACCATTTTAATTTATTTTAATAAATATACATTGTATTTAAAGAATACTAAAATTATATTTCGTAAGGCCTGTATATATAACAGGGTAAGATAATGTCTTAATAATAAAATTGCATGGCTTATCTTCCATCAATTATCTGCATTAGATGTGACGTGATTATTTTTTATAAAAAAGTTTTACTGATTTGATGAAAATCAAATTAAGTAGAATTTGAAGATACAGAGAAATTAAAAGATTAAAACATTGATGAGTATCATTAAATTCATATTAAACAAGATTGTGCGATTGAAAGTATCGATATTTCCAATCGATCTTTTTGTATCAGGTTAATGCATCATTTTTAATGTTTAAAAAAAGTGATTCCTGCTTAATCTTTTCGTTAGTGAGCAAATTTAAAATCGATGAAGCCGTTGGTGTCATAATCGCTTTACACCGATTACTTTCTGTCAGCTCCTGTCAGCGTAAGACAATCTTCAATTCGAGGCAGAGTCAATTGTAAATAAACATCTGATAGCATACAAGATCACGATTTCTTTATATAAACAATGCACAAAATATCGATTCATTTTCTCCTCCTTTAGGCCCAATCCACACTATGGTGCCGGTAACGGTTCGATCTCGCTCTCGGTCTCAGTCCGGTCAAATATTCTCATACAAGAAACGGGATTAGAACGATCCGATAGTGTGAATACTCTGATTGTTTCTTATGCAAGAATATTTGATCGGACCGGACGGATCGGACGGAGGAATACACAAATTCTGAACCCCGTATCTATTATATTTTTTATCGATATTCCCATTATTAGAGTCGAGGTGTAGTAAATACATCACCGTTAGGGAAAAGTTAATATAACAATTTGAAAATCATATATGTACTCTATATATGTATACATATATTAGGCAGTTGCTGCCTCTTGGTGTCGTCCAAGCTCGCTAAATAGTAGTTACGTCAATGTTTCCAAGCGTCCAGATTTTGGCGAGAATGTCTCGATTTAGTAGCTTTCAACGCGCTGCTGAGGTGTACGATTTCTATTAGATAAATTTTCAATCCCGATTTTTTTCGGGATTACGTTTACTATTAGATTGGATTCCATAGTCACGTAAGACTTCCTATGAGACAATGATTTAAAATAATTATTAAAATATTAATTTGAAAGAAGATAATTTTGCTCTCCTTCTTAGATTATTTCATGTCTAAAATTTATATTCAAGTATTACTATCATCATTTGACCATGAGTCAATTATAAATCACCATTTTGGTTCTATAAATACCATTTGCACATATATGTGCGTCTTATCACTTCAACTTTATACACAAACAAAAATCATGTCAGCATGTTTTTTCCATAGGGAAGTTTGAGTTTTTGTGGCGGTATTCTCAATATTTTCCACAAGTGGTTAAATTATTTGTATACATAAAATAACAAGAAGACCTTTTCCTATTTTATTATATATGACACAAATACAGCTAAATCTTTTAACTAGCAATTTCCTTTAATAAATTGAAAAAGCAATGTATAAAATTAACTTTTCCTAGGAGCTAAGAAGTTTCACTCCTACCGCGTGAGAGTCTAATTTATATATTTTTTACAATCCGACTCACGATATCAAAAAACTGACTATTAGATTGGCATTACTTGATGTTTTAAGAGTAGACGGTGATCTAATAACTAGTCATAAATGGTTCGTGATATTGTTGGGTTTGCCTAGCAATTTTGAAGAGTGAAAGTATGCAAATTTTGACAGTTATAGTAGTTTAAATGTAATCGGTTCTGAAGGCAGAATAAAAAGGCAAATATGTTGAAGCAGACATCACGTCTTCTGCGTGTGATGGATTGCCGATTCGACTCTTCACGAGAGGTATAATTTAGTCGGTGAGAATTGGCTTCGGCATCAGAACAATGGACGACATGGCCAATGGCCGCCTGTAATTCCTTCATCACGCCGAGTGTGATTAAGCAATTTGCCGAAAGGGACGGCTCTCGTGATCTCAAGATTGACTTCGGGGTGTTCATCTATCATACACCATGGATCTGAAATACACTGTGTATATTTTATTTTTTGACGGGAAGTTTGCTCGGGTTTGCGCTCCGTGACGTAGCAAGTGACGTTTCGGATGTGATGCTTTTTACATTACCACGGTAGCACAGCCTCACGCCGGGATCTGAATTATTATTTGCTCGGAAGTCAAGTGACCACAATTAGACTATAATACACCATAATGTCATACGTCTTAAAAATGAGTTTTGAACGAGTGTTGACTTTAGCATTAAATTAGTTGTCGGATAAGTTCAGTCCACCAAATTGATTGAAATAAAATGCACGCAAGTAATTCCGTATTAACACACTATTTTTATTCTTTTAAAAAGCTTGCTCATAAATTGAAAATAATGCGCGATTAAAATACGCAATAAAAAGGAAATACCTTCAGAAGTAATTCTATCTAATAAGTATAAATTGAAATGTTTATATTTAGCACAAATTAAGTGAAACTTATATAGGCGCAGTAAAGTAAATTGGCTCGAACGTCGCGAAAAGTGAAACTTCAGGCGGAAGTTGGTCAGTAGTTTGTAGTATTTACGTTTCCGTCGCATATACGAGGCATGTTCAGAAAGTAAGTGTACTATGACCATAACGGGCTGTGTTTTTTTGTCTCTTGGGGGTTGGCAACATTGAGTGGCAGAAGAAGATCTGCTGACAGATTAAGCATCGCAGGAATACGGCAGTACGTAAACTCACGTTGTAGTGTCTAGTTGCGTGAAAGATATCCGTAAAAAATCTCGCCAAGTGCGAGCTGATCAATAGCGCCTGCGAGTTTCTTAAGTGACTCGAATTCGAACCACCCTCTAAATTCTCTTGATTTGGTGCCTTTTGGTTGTCATATTTGCACCTCCTTAAAGGCAACATGGGTGGAATTTAATTTTTAACCTATGAACAGGCGCAAAAAGAGTTTTTAAAGTGAGGGAAGGAGCGGGCGGGAGAGTTCTTCGAGGAGGACATAAAGAAACTTATGCCATGGCTCATCAAATGCATTGAACGGATTGGCAATTATGTAAAAAAATAGTCAATAAACGTATCAACTGTATATAATGTTGAAATATACTTTTTCTAAAAAAATATAAAACAACTGGTACACTTACTTTCTGAACATGCCTCGTAGTATGGGAGGCAACGATCGAAATTTTGCAACCATTTCTATAAAGATAATTTTTATTTCAGTTATACCGCCTCTATTGTGTGTGTATATAGCATAAAGTAACTATTACAGCAGTAGCGCGCCTATTTTATTATATATTACACAAACCAGTTTAGTTTTTAATTTATTTTTTCGTCACGAATTTGTCTTCATCTTTAATTTTGTACTATCATACATGCATAAATATTTGAGTTTCTACTAATGTTAATCCGTGTTATAGAAGGTTTATACCTAATCATGATGTGCGTTAATTTTTTTGAATTAAATATATCAATATACAAATACATATGTTATAAAATATTTTAACAATATTGATTATTAATCATAATTGGCATTTATAATTCTACTTTTGCTTATAATGCTTATATTTGAAGTCTACTATAATGATGAGTTTTCTTAATATATTTTACTAAAATTGGACCATTCGTTCAGATTCACACATCGGTACTTAATATTTTTTTCTAAAATCGTGTAAAAACAAAACCGTGCTATATGAGAATCGAATGTACTGATTTTTTTTCCATAGCATAAACAAAGAAGTGTCGGTCATCATGGAATCTCTGCTTGAAAATTTGATAAATGCACAGGATTTAACAAGTTTTTCGAGTTAGCTCACTATGGGGTAAATCTCCTAATGGGATATCCATGTAACCGAGGGGTAAATGGAGAAAAAGGGATAAAAATGTGGAAGAGGCAAACATAAAAATGTTCATCAAATACCCTTCTCCCGCTTTTTTAAATATGCCGTACTATTATGGTATAAATTATTCACAACGATCATACATCGAGTATTTTTTCACAAATGATACGTTGCAGTGATGGCGCATAAAGCTCGGGATGATGTCTGCATTGACGTTAATGGAAATCGACTGTAATTGAGTCATTGTCACGTCATGTCATGGTAGACCGCTCCCATTTTATTTTCGTGTTTTTGTTAACAACTTCATTAATTTTGTAATAAATTCGTTGAAACAATGGCTCCCTTTTCGTTTGTTAACAAACACGCGAACAAGCAGTCTACTGCTGTAATTCCCTGAATTTAGAATGATAATATCTGCATTTAACTACTTTTTAATTATATGCTGAACGTGCATTAAAATGTATCATAATTTTCGTGGTGTTTCATGTGAATGATCCCATCATGTACTTAAAATCAAAATATACAGTGAATAAGGACATATGAATAAGTGGAAAACTCGCAAGCACGCGATTTAAATTTAACATTTGTTGTAAAATTTAGAACAAGTGCTGGTATAGTGGATTAGTTTTTAGAGCTCAAAATGACTAAATGATATCTTTTATACTAAGAAATATTTTTGCACGTTAATTGCGGGAAGCATAATTTCATGAAATACACTAATTGATATCCGACATGTCTGGAAATTGAGACTCTGTATTTCTATCCTTTATATATTCTTTCAATCCTTTTCTTATTCTGATCAACTTATGAGTTTCTCTCATTACTGCAGGATCTTACTTATCCTTAACACATTAATTATGGAAAGCATAAAAATATGTCCCACGTTAACAAATAGTTAATTACGCTATTTATATATATATATATTCCAATCTCAAAGCTTTGCACTGATTTTCTGACTGAAACAATGCACCAAGTTGCACCAGACTTCAGCAAGACCTTTGATCGGATACGATATGACATCCTTCTCAGTAAACATTAAAACATTGGAATCAATGGTGGTTTGTTGAGATGGTTTTTATCCTATATTGATAATCGAACTCAAGGTGTTGTCGTCAATAATTACATCTCGGGGTGGGTTCCTGTACCTAGTGGTGTTCTCCAGGGTTCCTTGATTGGTCCTCTGTTTTTTGTAATATTCTTATACGATCTTTAAAACATCCAGAAAAAGTTACTACGATTTATACGCTACTGTACGCATGACAAATACGAATCTAGATCCTCCCGGTTTCCCCAGGTTGAGATTTGCCTATCTCGGTAGGATTTTTTCCATTCACCAAGTAATCCAAAATTGCCAGTTTCTTATCAAGAGACTGGCAATTTTGCCCTATACACACTCACACTTTAACGGTTATAATTAATTATATTTTTTATGCGCATTCGCATTCCATTATTTTTCAAAACCGCATAACTTCAAAATCGCATAAAAAAGATCCGCATAAAAACATCCAAATATACTCGAAAAAGATATTTTCGTCGAATTATTTACAGAAAACATTGTAAAAAGATCTATTTTGACCAAGAAATGTTATTATGAAATTAAGCCACAAAAATTGGAATGGGTTCAAAAAAAATATTCACGAGGGGGTCCGCGAAAAAAAAATTGTTCATGAGGGGGTCCGCGAAAGAAATTTTGCTCAAGAGGGGGTCCACGGACTACATAAGTTTAACCCCTTATGTGGATATGACGTATATATCCGTCAAGACCAAAGTCCATGCAAAGTGGGTATGACGTATATATACGCACTGTGAAAGTTAAGCAAACCTTAGTAGAAAATGACGGATCGAAAAGGTCGAAAAGATGAAAAGATCGCGTCACTACATTTGACACTTTTAACAGTGAATCAAAACATCGAAGGGGTTAAGAAGCCCTGGTCTGAATAATAGAAAACATTATTTCCCCATTAATGTCGCAAAGGGGTTTTAAGTTTCCTATTTTTCCCCCTAAATATACAAAAATTAAATTAACTCTTTTATGTAAAATTTATTGATTAATTAAAATTTATATTTGTAATTAAGATAAGGATAGTAATCTAAGACTTAAATTGTTAACCATTTTTTCATGTAATTGTGTATACTGATACACCATTTTACCTGTAATATTATACTTTCTGTGAATAAAGGTTTATAAATAAAAATAAAAATTCACTGTATTGTGTGTTTTCTTAGGTATGTGATTCATTGGATCTAAATAAAGGATCTAACGTGATGATCGCAAATATTAATACGTTCCGCGTTAGGTAAAAGGCAATGTTATGCGTAACCCGACGGGAATGTGTTAATACTATCATTTCAGTCCAAAATATTGCTACGTACGGAAATATTTAATATTGGCAGATATATATTTTTAATAGATATTATGTATAATAATAACACTGGCGAGCTTTTAATGCGTATGATACAAGGTAATACATAAGTTCTAGTGCAAAAAGTAAATATCTTTGAACTATAGATGAATCCTAATCTAGACATATGGAGATAATTGCTTATACCACATTCCTATGAGTATAACAAAGCTCCTCTTAAGCCAAATACAAAATCCATTACATCAGTGTCGCATTGTAATTAGATCCAGTACTTTAGGAGATAGGCATGCCACTTATTAAATGTATGACAGGTATGTGGAAGCTTCTAAAAGCACTTCGATGCAGATAGATACCTTTGATCAATTAAGTGCTGTAGGAATATGTGGAAATTAAGACTATTTCTGATAATTGATTCCGCCTTTGACATATTCGTGTTCCAGTGAAACGTGATAAATTAAAGGATTTTCTGGAATTTCAATCCGATTTCAGCCAATAAATTTAGTACAACCAACCAGGATTGTGATGATTTGAATTTGAGAGCAGTTTTTATTTTTCACTAAACAAACTTTTTAGTTTTCTTCAGTTGAACAAAAATAGGGATGGATTTTCTCTGAATTTTTAGCGCCAAATTAAACCAAAATATAGATCGAAAAGTACTTTTTAAAAGTTATTTTAAAATGTACTTTTTGAACAATGTTATAAAGAGATTCAGTTTAATGTTACAGTCACATTGTTTCTTTCAGCATCCCTCAGCGACAATTCAACCTTCGTTTTTCTGTTACCTTATTACATTACACATTTGAATGTGTAATGTAATAAGAAGATGTCTTCTGGCTAACAACCCCGGGAAGAAATGATCAAGTGCAATAACATTCTATTAGGGATACTAATAAAAAGGCAGTAAATTTCCTCGTACTTCTTTATGAGCATGTGTTAAACCACATTGCTAAAATCAATTTGTTTTAGTGGCACGGAAAGGCTCTGCAGAACCTTCTCTAGTTCTTGTAATACCTACTCTGTTTACTGCCAGTCGTTTACTTCTCCTTTGTCATACAAATGTAAGTGCCTCTCTGGTCTAGTGGGAATAAAATTCAAATGCGATACTTAGGTATGGCGTAAAACCCGAGAATTGTGTAAAAGTTTGTTCGTAACTTTTATCCTCCCACAATATGTGTAATCTGTCCATAGGTTGCTGCGAATGTGCTTATTCCATAAATCGAAATCATCATAAGAATAATCTGAATTTACACCGTAAGAGCATGATCATAAATCTAAAGTTTATATACAAAAATCTCAAAAACATGTTTTTTTTAAATAATGTTCCAACTTCATTAGTAGATTAAAGAGGGTTGAAAGCTTGATGAAATTATTCTTACCAGACACATATGCCGCTCGCTCATAATTTACCGAAGAATTACGTGCGTTTACATGAACGAAAAAAATAGCTGTCATAAGAATCCGAAAGTATGTGGTAACATAAACACAATAAAATATAACAATAGGGGTTGTTATAAAAGGAGCCGCCCTTAAAGGTGCCGAAATGGATTATGCGGCGGTGTTTTGTCCTTGTGAAAGTGAACTTCAAAAGGAACCGCCGGAAAAAAAGGATACTGATATCTATACATCACACGTTTTATTTGAGACGTATATCTTGGTATTGCAACAATGATTTAACATCCAAATAAAATAGGAATCGTTCACTTAACTATGTCATATTTTGCCGCAATACATTGGTTATAAACATAGATGTCGTGTTGTTCTTGAACTTAAGGCGTCTTCTCACTTTAGGCGCCTCAAAAATAGGCTATTTTCACGATTTTTTTTCGATGATTTTCGCTAAAAATTATGAGATAAAATGGATCTTATGTAATAAACACATCTTTCAAGTAAATGAAAAATTTTATTATTTATTTTTTTGAACAATTATTATAATAAAACAGTAGCATCGAAAAACCCGTGTAGAAATGTTATGTTCGTGGCTTGTTGATGGTATCTCCAAGATAGGTCATTTGAAACAAAAAAATAAAACAGTTTTAGATTCAGTATATCAGTAGCTATAGCGCATATCATCAGATTTTTGATATTTGCGAAAATAACAAAATGGCGCACCTTTTACGAAAAAGTAAAAAAAAACGCTTTTTTTTTTGCAGTTTTTTATAAAAATTTTTTACTTAAAATCAAAATTTCAAAAATCTGATGATATGCGCTATAGCCATAAATATGAAAAATATGTCATTCAAATTTCATGACAATCGGCCAGATAGTTTCCGAAATTTCATCAACAAGCCACCGAAAAACCTTGTTTTGAGATAAACGCGTTTAAAGTTTTGGTTGCAGAAAAATTTCCCAGACACAGCTGTTGAAACACTCGTTGTTATTTTGGGTATTTCTTCTGAAGATCTTCATAAATTGGTTTCAAAACCTCGTAAACATCTTCAGCTAGAGCAGAAGGATGTTTAAAAGTTTCTATCTGATTGTTTTTGACCAATTCCTATACTTGCACCATGAGTCTGAACAATACGTATGCAGCCGGGTGCTCTCAAGTAGTCACCTAACGGTCGCCCAAAAATGTAGTTAGACTCGTCCGATCTTTATGAAATTTCGATATAACATTTTTGAAGATATGTACTTTCAAAATTTAAAATAAAATAAAATTCGATTTTTTTAAATTTGTAAAGTGAGAAGACGCCTTAACACATTTTAGTCATGAAATCCGGTTTGTTTCCAAATGTAAGTAGTTGATATCAAAATTATCACATCGAGCGTCGTTATTGGAATAAAATATAAGCCTTTAAGAAGTATTTGTGTGTGGCTTATAAATTGCCCAAATTTCAACGTGTTTTTTGTAAAATTTCACTTCGTAAAAGGAAATGCTTTAAATATTTTTATTTAAAAATTAAGTATTGGATTAATATAATCATTCCTCAGTTGCTTTATAAGAGCAATGACGAACAATAAACGTTGTGTTTATTTTAAAAGTAGTGAAGATTTATTATCTTCTTGTCAATCTAGCGATGCAGATGCATGCGCGTGTCAGCACCCGACTAAATTGTGTTAACATAAATATACAATCCTCGGATAACGCGGTATTCTTATAATACGATTTCATTCTATGATACAACGTTATCAAAGTCGTGAAGACTCGATAATCCGACATTTAGAATTTTATAGTGAGAGTTGTCGAGCTCCTCAAATAGTCATCAACCGCCGATTTCACCAATTTATTGTCAAATGTTTGACCACTAATCTTTGATTCCATGCGAATGCCAAATCTGATGGATCTGTTCTGTGTTCTGTGGATATGTCGAGGTATGGAGTCCGATCGCGAGGCGCTCATTCGAAGAGGCAGCGGTCTGAAATACGGACCGGTTGGACACACAAACCTTGTGGCTACTCCATCATCTTTTAGGGCATTTAGAGTTTTAGGGCATCTTTTAGGACATATAAAACTTGATAAAAGTAAAAATCAAAAATATGATAGAAAATGTATCAATATTCAATAAATAAATATATTGAGTGTAGTCGATTGTTAGCAATTGATGCTAATGCAGTTTATTTTCTGGCGCATCCGTCATCGGCAGCTACGAATTAATTGTTCAAATATTTTCAAATGCCGACTAAAACTCGATCGATCTTCAAGAAAGGACTGCCCGTGTTAACAGAAGTCATAGGTGATTCATCATGCAGAAAAGCGGTTAAGGATAATGGATGACGAAGCGTGACTGAATAATTCGGTTGCAGCTGTAATGCCGCATTCTTATTGTGTTCTGGTCATTCATCCATCCTAAAGGACATGGTGATAAAAAAAACACACAATGACATTTCGTTTCTTATACAGGTAGGTCCTGGAAAGGTGATGTCTCCATCGGCAAACACTTCTTTCTTTCATGTCGATTCTTCGGAAGGTGTCAATAGAAGCGTCAATCAAACGAAGAATACCACCGATACGCTCTATACGTAAAATGCTTATTCGAATTGAGTTTATTGAGAGACTGAATGGCGCAAAAACAAAAAAAATCAGGACTGTTGATAAGCTTTGTAAAATATTCAAATGTACCAAGTACGAAGATTTCTTCAGTGCAGTGTAGATGCTTACAGTTACACATGCTTCTGGAGTAATAAAAAGATAATTGTTCAAAGTTCTGCACGCTTTGAATTATGACGCAAGTTATAAGAGCTTAAAATAATATTATAAAAATACTCAATGAATGCAAACGAAATGATGGTGAAGGGTTTCTTGAATGTATTTTTAAACCATGGCTCTGCCAAGATAATCGATCCATTCCGATTGACGACATGATTAATCCCACTGTGGAACGGAAATCATGTAAATGTAGCAGCTACCGGGACCAAATTGGTTGTAGTCAGTAGGTATAAAATTTGTGATGCAGGAAAACGTGTCAACGATAAATGATTGATGATGTCGATAGAAATGGAAGTCCATTAGATCTGTAGAAAGTATAAGCTGGAGTCGTTGACGTGCTCATGTTAATTGTATACTTACAATCGATATTAGCAATGAGAATTGTACTTCATAAACGGTGAAGTATTTGTGTATTAATTTTTACGTTCCTTATACGACCCAACTAGATCTTTGCTTCTTCGTGGTTACTTGCTGCTCCAAAATATTGCTAAAAAATTCCTTTGGTTTCTTATCAGCGAGACAGTTGCGAGACTTCAACGACGAACCACTGCCTCAAGCATTGACAAAGATAGCTTAAGAAGAGCTCAATCTCAGGCTCATTATATTGTATCCGAAGAAATCCCGACTCTTATATAAGATATCTACCATCTAAATAAAAAAAATCTGTATGTGCTGCCTTTAATTTAAAGACTAAAGTATTCTGTTAATCATTATGTTTTAAATAGTATAAAATAAGTTGAACATTAAACGCTCTCAAATATTTTTTCGCTGGATACTCTGGAATTATAAGATGACTTCGCTAAGTGCTTCCCCAGGTTGTCTCGTTTTTTGTCTTGAAATTCCCGAGGCGCGATTCCCATCCGACTCAAAATTCTGGAGCACGTGTAATGAATGTTTTTGGGTCGTAAATTTAACAAATCTTCGTTTGTATGAAAAAAAGATTGCAGGAAAAATATTTGGACGCGATCATTCAAACCGCAGCCGGGAAGTGAAACGACATTTCTTTCGAATTCCGGAAGATTGCGCGTAAACATCAACATCTGTGAAGTGTCCACATATGGTACATCATGTGATTCTCAAATGTCACAAAATACACCTTTAATGTGGAGCCAAGCTTTTAAGTGATTTTTTGAGAATATAAACGATGTGAAAAATATTGAAATAATTAAAAATATTAAATATTAATATAAAAATATTTAAAAAAATATAATAAAAATATATGCCATTGTATGAGGCATATCCTGAAAGTAAGTGTACTGTGACAATAACGGGCTGTGTTTTTTGAGAGTTGGCAACACTGAGTGATAGAGAAAGTATATTCCGACAGAATAAGCATCGCAGGATCGCGATAGTACGTAAATTTGCCTTGTAGTGTCCTATTGCGTGAGAGATGTCGATAAGAAATCCCACCAAGTACGAGCCACGTGTTGTGATCCGTTTCGCGGAAGGAATAGCACCTATTGAATTTTTTTCGCGAATCAAAACGATGGTGTTAAATGGCGCAGGGAGTTAAGTAGACGCAGAACAAATGCTCACGACTGATGAGTTTGTGCAAAAAATAGAGGAAATTGTTTGTGAAGACCACCGATTGACAGTGGTAGAAATTTCTGCGATGCTTCCACACCTTTCCAGAACTCCCTAACATAAGACTCACTGATACGTTGGGATACCAAAAACTGTGTGCAAGATGGGTTAATAGCACCCGCGAGTTTCTTAAGCGAATTAGAAGGTGAGGGTGTTCTGAGCTCTATTGTGACTGGAAATGAAACGTGGACAATTCATTACACAAACTCGCCATCTGCGAAAAAAATCAAAAGCCACAATTTCGCAAGGCATTATTTTCCTCACACACACAGTATTTGCCACTAAGGTGCTCTTGAACATATTTGGTTGGGATGTTTTGAATCATCCCTTATGTTCCCCTGACTTTAGATTATTGTCTTTTTCCTTCCCTGAAAGAACATATGGGTGGAATTAAATTTTCAACCGACAAGCAGGTGCAAAAAGAGGTTCTGCAGTGGGGGAAAGAGCTGTTGGGAGAGTTGTGCCACGACTCACCAGATGCATTGAACGGGATGGCAATTATATTGAAAAATATTTATCAACAATATCCTGTATTTGTTTTTCAAATACACTTTTTCTAAAAGAATATAAAAATTTAGTACACTTACTTTCGGGATATGCCTCGTATCGTAAATATTCTTGAACGACAAATTAATGACGCTAAAAAAATGGCCGAGTTCCATGTCATCCAATATTATAAGCATGTTTTTTAATTGCTCATATTTTAATTGAATATACTCAATACCGTATGACTGATGATACAGCATGTGTACCATGGTCTTACCAATGGCCCCTGGTAAGATTTACCAGTGCAACCGTTCGGCCATTATGATCTTAAATAAACATTGATTTAATTAATAATGCTCAGGTGTTTTTATAGTAATTTAGTATGCAGGCATATAGTGTTTGGCTCCATTTTTTACTTTATTATATGATTAGTTAGGAATTGAACCATTAACTATCACCTTGTACATATATTCGCAGAACTACGCGATGTTTTTTTTCTTAATTTTATTTTTGTCATTAAAATAATATATTATTTCATACATAATGAACATTATCTAGATAAGTCTTATAGATTATCTGAGATCTATACGACTCCGTGGCGCAACGGTAGCGCGTCTGACTCCAGATCAGAAGGTTGCGTGTTCAAATCACGTCGGGGTCAAATGATGATTTATTTTTTATAAATATTTTATCATTATTATAATTCGAAAAATGCAATTTAATCATAGTTATCGCCAAATATTTTGTTTCATTAAAAAAATTTAAGATTTGTACATAAATTTAATTAACTAAAATTATATTTGACGAAAATAATTGACAGTTGGTGATATTTAAATTATGTACATAAATACATAGAATACCTTGAATATTCCCTAATAGATGATAATTAAGAGGAGGAAGATCCTTTTGCTAAAGGATCACTTTACGTCACCACATGCCTTAGAGGGCAGGTGGTTTTTTTTTTGCCCGAAATGAACCCATTTGTTAATGCAAATATGAACATCGTTTAGGGGGAGTTGATCACTCTTTTTTTCATATTAAAGACACAAAATCGTTAGGACAAATCCAATTCATTCGACCGATATAATTATAATTAAAATATATGAATTATTGGTACTTTGACAACAAAATTGTCGAATGCCGTCTTCGACGATGAATGATCATCATTCTTAACACCCACAAGAGTTTGTAGCTTTTGAGGCGGAGCCATAAAGTCATTGTTTAGTTTCTTGATTTACGGCTGTTTATTTCCATGATTAATGGCACAGAAGAAATAATAAGCATTTCTGAATGTACCCTCACTTTATATAAACAATAGACTTAAAACGTATTGGAATAAATGTTCGTATATTTTGCAAACAAATATATATACTTTTGGTATATCACCAATAGACAGTTTAATCTGGCGATCATAGATGTCACTGAGTGACAAAATACAAATATGTCTGCAAGTCGCGTTATAGAATTGTAAATATATTCAAAATGTAAATTTCATTCAAAGATCTCTTATTAAGTGTTTGATATAATGGTACAAATATGGGAATCGAAAATATTGATCCAGATTTGCTGATTTGATGATGCCAATCAGTGGCTGAATTTGTCAAAATAATTAAAATATTAGGGCGTTACACGTAAACCTTCGGAATTCATAGGCGAGAACTAAAATGACAAAACATAATACATTCAATCAAAATAATCTCCATTAGCTTCAATAGCCTTTTGCTGGCGAGAAACTAAATTACTTCATCCATTTTTATGAAAGTCCGCACTTTTAGAACCAATAAATTATTCGAACCCTTGAATTGCTTCGTCCCGGTTTCGGAACTTCTTATTCCTCAAAAAGTACTCCATGTAGCGAAAAAGGCGAAAATATATTGGAGGGAGATCCTGAGAATAAAGTGAATGTGGTAAAATCTCGTTATTTAAAGTGATTAATTTAGAATTATCTAACTCAAATCCACTATTGCTTTTAAATCTTCATCACTAATGATGGTTTTGGGTCTTCTTCGAGGCTCACTTTACTGAAAGATTTTGTACAATATTTGAATTGTTCTCTTACAAATCGATCTTTCTCCGAATGTCCTGTTATTTCCGTCTGATTTCGTTACGTTGTACCAAATTTCTGGATCTTTTGATTTGATAGTTGACACTGTAAAATCCAATTATTTATTATTTTAATTTTAAACATCACCAGGAAAATACGCTTTGGATCAAAATAATCACTATGAAAAGACGACATTTGTTATGAAATTACCTAACATATTTTTGGACAATCATGCAAAATATTATTTGATATTGTCGGATAATGGATCCAAGGATGTTGAGTGTTGCATTCATCGCAATGCTTTCTAGGAAGGATTAAGGTCTTCTATTGTAATATTTAGTGTCGCGCCTGATTTCGACGTATTTATTGCCGTTTAATGTTGTTTCAGGCATAATTGATGCATTTTAGGGGTAATTGCCATTGCAGGGACCACCCTGTAGGGAGGGACATCTGTCCTCTGATGGGAGACCCTGTCGCCTTGTGTGTGGTCCTTGGAGCATTCAATTACTGACTTGTTAGATGCTCCCTCGAAGGATATGTGTATAATAAAACGCCGAACCTGCATCTTTTTCTAGACTTAATGCATTTAACCTCGACATAAATTTACGAATTCAACTAATCGATTGCGTCAAAAATGAAATAATTACGAAAAAAGTCATTGATATTAGACTCTATTGTTATTCTTTGTGTGACATACTACCCCAATATTATATTGATTAACGTCTTTTTCAACTTTAAAATAATTTTTAGTTTCTGTTTCAATTACATACAGCTTTCTATTTAAAGGTTTCATTAGAATTAGAATGCCAAAGCTCGACCTAAAACCATAAAGTCTTCTCTCAATTTTACTACTAAAGTTTCGACGTATCGCATCTCTTTAGTTCTCATTGATCCATTCTAGTCACCGCCAAATCCACGGAGATCCTGCGAATGACGCGCGAGGACGCGCTGAGGAAGGCCAAGAAGTGATTGACAGGAGCTAGTCCGGAGCTCGCTGACCAAAAAACGGAGGCCCTCTTTTTCACAAGATGCAGGAAACTTGCGTCCCCACCCCTGAGAATCGGAGGTTGTGAGATTAAATACTCAAGATCAATTCAGTATTTGGGCGTGGATATTGATGACAAGTTTCGATTCTTCACCCATATTGAGAAGGCGGCCAGCATCGTGGAGAATCTGGCCAGGTTGATGCTCAACATTGATGGTCCAAAACAAGCAGGAGGTGACTCTACAACGAGATAGTGTACTCGGTACTATTGTACGGCGCGCCGATATGGGAAAAGGGCCAGGCTTAACATAGCCAGAGCCCAGAGAAGGAGCACGATTAGAGTGGCTGCTTCATGTTGCACAGTGTCGGAAGACGCCATCCTGGCATTGACTGCCATGCCGCCAATCGACCTACTCGCCTACGAGAGACAGGCAATACAGAAAGGTGAAGTCAGTAAAAACGCTAAGCGAAGGACGGGACAACTTCGCTAAAAGTCGGTGGATGCATGAGCTAATACCGAACCTGAGAACCTGGGTAGACAGAAAGCACGGTCAACTGTGCTACTACTTGACCCAGGTTCTCACCGGGCACGGCTGTTTTGGTAGCTATCTACACAAAATAGGCAAAGAGACAAGCCCGGAGTGCCAACACTGCGAAGCGAAGTACGACGATGCTGCACATACGACATTTGTCTGCCCAGCACGGAGCACTGAAAGGGACATCCTACGGGAGGAGCTGAGAATCAGCTCGCTCTCCTCTGGCAACATGGTACCTTCAATGTTTACGGATACTAGGGCATGGAATGCATGGTGCAAATATACGATGTGTGCTATGCGGCAGAAGGAGGATGTTGAACGTACAAGAGCTATTCGATAGTTTCTCACTTCATGTGCATACTCACAGAACGGAAAGCAGTGCACGCGTAAGAATAGATATGTGTCCGCAGGAAGACAGAAGATATCACTGTTAATGTATCTAATATTGCGTCCGAAGGGAGACAGAAAGATATTGCTGTTAATCTGGCGATTACATCTGCACAGATCAAAAATTATTTAAATATGATTTAAAAGTTGAATTGTACTGTTGCGTTTAAGCCCCTTGCCGTCTTCGGGGGCCCGCAATCTTCGTCGCAGCTGCCTCAAACAGCCCACCACGAGGGGCGTCTCGAATCGCGGGGGGCTCCGCCCTCAGGGGTGAAGGAGCCCCGCGGCACCGAGACAAACTCGAAGCATCCGCGACGGAAAAATACGTACACCTCCGCCGAGGGGGCGATTCTTTATCCTCGACCGCTCATATGACGACACCAAAAAGGAGGAAACCTCAAAACGAGAGGGAAACAATTAAAACTCAGTGAACTTCAATTAATAATGTTTATTTACCACATTGATACGGCAGACGATCACGACGCAGAGGCTTGATGATGGGAACGTAGCGCGAAATTGGCGGCAAATGAGCCGCCAATAATCAACACGACTGGTCCCCAAAGCGTCCAGAACGGAATAGAAAAATTCGCTCGGCCACAACCCTTAGGAACGGTTGAGGTCCGAACGTAATTAAAAACGGCCCGATTTGACGACCAAAAATCGATATTAAATGACGAAACAATTTAATTAGTTATAAAATTAAATAGAAATAATCTCAAATTATTCCCACGCTACAGTACAAATTGACAAAAGCTGAAAAAAAACCCATATTTTTCTTAAATGGTTAAATGATCGCTTATCGTACGGTTGGGTATATGTGAAATACTGGCACGGTTAATGTTAACAAAGAAAGAGAGTTTGAAACCAAAAAACAAGTAAAATTCGAATCTATCAAATGAGCGATAAAATTTAATTTTGAACTCAAAATTTTTTCTGTGACTATATATAATATATATATATACGATGCATTGTGTGCTTAAAAAATAGTTGAAGAGTGTGAATAAAGAGGAAGTTCTTGTGAATTTTAATGAAGCCTTCCCTTTTATCGGATATTTGCCTCTGAAAGAAAATACTGCTTCAAAGAGTTCGAATGAGTTTCTTTTCATCTCGGAACGTCACTTTGTAGTAGATCCCATAAGCTCTCCTCCGAGATGTTGCATGCAAAAGAGCAATATTCGTAGATATTCATATCGAAGTCACATCCATATATGCAAGCGCCTACAATTGCTTCGCCCAAGCCACCCTCGAATCGTCATATTTTTAATTCAATATAAAGCCCGTAATATAATAACAGTGTATTGTCGTCACATGCACGTAGTTCGCAGAAAATGGCTCTTTGAAAGCGCGGCCGTATGCAAACAAACGACCAAATTAAAGGGTGGGCACGCACCTAGAATACAAAGGACCCAATGATTTCGCTGTAATAACACTAACAATCAAAAAGAGACCAATATTCGAAAGCTACATGCTGCAGGAAAACTTTCAGACCCTCTTCTGTGATACAATCTGCTTTTTGCCGACGTGCATATACCGTGTGGATAGTCGGGAGAGTAGTAAATAGGTCTTCCCTTCCCTTTAATCACTACCGATATATTAAAACTCAACAAGAGATTTCTAAATCACACATTTCCTGCATGGTATGTATTTGAAACAAATTTAAATTAGTAAGCATTTCCTTTATAATTAACACTATTTCTATCGCGGAATCCCTATTTGGATCTTGAGATGAACTAAGAAGAAGGGAAGTTCTACTCTGCATGACTATTTCTCTTAATGTTTATATTAGCATAGTGGAATAAAATATATCTAGATATTCCAGAGACATATTGCCCAAATTGAAATATATAATATATTTTTGAATTTTTGCATTGCAACAAACAAATTAAATTGATGGAATTTATAATTACCGCTTCTTGATTGTGTAGGGTGTTCGATTATTTTTCACGGGGTAATCGCAGGTAGGAACAAAAGATTCAAATTTTGTATAGGTCAAAACGCGCGAAAGAATACTTCCAATCAATATTGAGGTGATCAGCGGCGTGTCCGAAGTAATCAATTACAATTTTATGCAATTTCGGGAACAATGGCGTGTATCCGTGGTAAGGCCGGTTTTAGATCGTGTTCAACGGTTTCTGTCGATTTCGTTGACTGGGTTTCTGTGATGAAAAATAAAAGAGGTGGTCCTGTGAGCAAACACAATGGGGTGTTCACGCTTTAAGGCACAGCTAGGGAATTAATGAGGGGTCTGCGCTGTTGAACAACAATGAACCCTCATGCAACAGTAGCTGGCCACCTATCCCAGCCTACGATTCCAGAATCGTAATTCAACCAGGAACACCGATTTTTAAATACATGAAGCATTCGAGAATCTACCCCATCAATGGATGCGTGCAACGTGTATTTATATATTTATTTATCAAGAAAAGCAGATAATCTATAAACTTTCCCTGTTATGATAAATAATATTAATATTCGGAATTGAAGCAGATGCACCAGCAGCTTCGAGAATGCAAGTGCTCAAAATTCTGCAATTAGTTCGAATGAGTTGCAAACACAAACGTGGTTTAATCTGGAATACTTGTTCACATCTCGGTGGTTTAGTGATTGTTCGAGTTAATTCAATCACATACCTTGGCTTTCCCAGCTCCATTGCTTTTATATAGTCAACTAGCTTCAAAGTTGTTTTAAACAGACGTCTGACTTTCATCCGACTAATCTTTTTAAGAAACGTAAAAATAGCAATTGCGCTCTCGCAAAGGAAAGTGCACGCTTTATTATCTAAGTGAAGCGAGCACTTTCCTTTATTCCAGAAAAGAGCTCAAAACTAAAAAAAAGATTAAACATCTCTCCGGAACATAGCTTAGTTTTTCAATTAAAAACGTATACATTGTTTATAAAAGTTTATAAATTTACGTACTTCTTCGAGACCAAATCTTTGAGACTCAATTGATGAGATTGAACTAAGAGGTCCTAGATAAGTATGGCAAAGTGTCGATCATCAGTTTCCTCGAGCTTTCTTAAGTTCGTACATTAATAGACTTCATAATACGTTTTTAGCCATTTTTGAGCGTAAAATTTGATACAACGTTCATTAAGAAATGCTTAAAAATTTACTGAATAATACACAGAAATAATTGGTATTTTTGAATAAATATACTTATGCGAAATAAATTCATGAACAACGAATGAAAGTTTAAGAACATTGACAATAAAGATGTTTATTACAAATTGTAGCTGTTATCTTTACTTATCTATAATCGGTTCCTATTTAGTAGTAATTCAATTTATATAACATTTTTTAGGTTTGGATCTTCTTTGTATTAAATCTTTAAAACCATCCCGTCTCGCGACATGATATGAAAATTTAAAATTTGTCTTGCCCTGTATAAGTTATCTAACTTTGCATTTAGCTATGACATTTTTTTTTGTATTTTAAACGTTCCTGCAAATACTATTTACTTAATTAATGTACGCATCATATTGCCAAATTTCTGATTTATTTAAAATAATCTACCCCAATGGTGGGGAATTAATGTTTTTTTGTAGATTTGCACGAGACGTGGTTTTATTTTTTGCGTTAGTCAGCCTTTAGCTGTCGTTAATCGCCTAGCAGGTATCGGGGAATAAAAGTGGAGGTGTATCCCGCATATGGGGAGAGGAGTTGGGTGTTGACACCGGGATGTAGAATGAAAAGAGAGTAGAGTACGAGGGTTGCACGGATAAATCTCATTACATTCCCCCTGCGTGCGACAACAAAGCCCCGGTAATTCGCGGGTCTGCACGTGCCCCCTTCTCCACGTGTTTACCACTGCCCGCTCCAAACCACTTGCATCCTTAAACACACACCCCACACCTACCACCCCATACACACTCTTACCTTGGCTTACAACAATCCCTAAATGCTTCGAATTGAATTTTTATCTTTGGCATAGCCTAATCGAGATGATGCAATTTGTGCTATTCACTAAATGCATTCATGCACAATTGAATGTGATAATTATTAACAATGCATTTTGAATGTAATGCACTCTGCATTTATATCTTAATACTAGGCCAAAAAATAAATAAATAACAAACGCTAATTAGTTTGGAACCGAGCTTGTAAATATCTCAGTGTAAACCAAGCAAAATAAAATTTCCACAAGCTAAGTGGTTGATTTTATTGGAAAAGCACAAATTTAACTCCTTTTCTTACTATCTTTTTTGTCTAAGGAACGATAGGTCACTTTTAGGTTTCTTTGAAGATTTAAGATTGTGATTGGATTCAAAATCTATCTAGCGTAATGATTAATTTACGGAATTCAAAAATACTCAGAAATAGCTCTTGGCAACGTAGAGGATAAAAATGCAAGAGATCTTGCGAAAATAGAAGTTGCCTTGCCTTGCAAGCCTGTCTTACAACTTGGTTACCAAAACAAACCTGTTCTCAAAACAACACGGACAATAAGGCTTTGTGAAAGTGAGACACATGTGCCAGGCCATGATTAGCAATAACATTCCAGGAAGTGATAAGAGTGATATTGGAACGAACGTGAAGCATCGAGAATAATCTGGAAAACATTAAGATAGGTCGGGTATAAAAGAAGGGCCATAGAGAACCAGTTTTAATTTGAGTAAGTTTCAGCTTTCGTTTAGTCAGAGCTAGTTAAGTCTTGTTGGGGTTCGACCAGTTGTATTGGATACCTTGTAACTGTGGTCCTTATTTTAATGTGTCGTATTTTGATTACCCCTGTCTCCTCTCTATTCCGAGTGGGTGTTAGACTCTACGATGCCCACCCATAAAACCCCAGATGGGGATAATCCTACGTCCGTGGGCAATGGTCGAACCTCCTCGAAAAGTAGCCTCCTCGGTCGAAAGTAGCCTCGACAGTTTGCTCATGAAACGTTGCTGGGATGGCCCAGCTAACATGAGTTGGGTACGTAGCACAGGGTAAGTGGAATATAGACCTGCTGATTACAGAAGTAGGTGGAATCTGTGCAAAAGGTGTCACCACTATCCTCAACAGCCTAGTGTATACAAGGGAGAACGGTTTTAGGCTGCTCAGGCTCCGTTTTTCTTTTCTCTACATCCGCATTCCGAGCTCGCGCATTATATCTTTAGATAATCCCCCCGAGTGGGTGTTAGTCTCCACGTTGTCCACCACAATGATGTGGAGTAGAGGTGTGCGAAAGTAGCATCGTCGGTTTACTCATCAACGCAGCTGGAGTAGCCCAGCTGACATGAGTTGGGTATGCAGGTCACCCTGTGCTGTGTACCCATAAAGGGGTATGCGGAACAGCCGATTATAGTAGTTGGCGGAGACTGTGTCAAAGTTTCACCACTATCCTCAACAACCTAGGCACATAGGAAAGAACGATTTTAGGTTGTTCTAACGGCGATTCGTCTCCGTGGCTAAGTACTACTAATGACCGAATCGATACGAGTACCATGGGGAGGGTGTAGCCCTTGGATTCCGTTATCTGCGGCAGTCCTCTTCAAACTGAGGTTGGACTCGTAGTGGTTGTGAGCCTGCGGTAGTATTCCCTTGAAATTTAGCTTAACTTTTGTCCTTCCTCCTCCATCGAACCTTCGGATGCACTTAGTCTGAAGCTTTTTTTTGCGAAGGGGCGAATCTTCAAAAGACACCACTATTCTGGTGGTAGTGTGGGATTTTTACCCACTAAAACCCCGTGGCGGCAGTGATCTTGCGTAGTAGTTCTTTTGAATTCTAGCATAATCTTTGGCTTTCCTCCTCCAACGCGTTTATGGGTGCATTTGGTCTGTAGCCGATCTTCACGCGAGAACATCGCCTCCTTTGGATGGTGGAGTAAAAGGGGTCGGCACTTGGACGCTCTCCGCATAGCTTTTCTCGTGAGATTAAAAGAGCGGTGGATGACAATGTCTATGTAACTAGTCCGGAGAAACCCTGAACAGATCGCAATTGGATATGGCAGTCAGTATCGGAAGAGCGTCTTCTGACACTGTGCGCAGCCACTCTGATCGCGTTTCTGCGCTGTACCTCGGCCCTTTCAACTTTTAGTGCATGTATTTTGTATTGTGAAGCAGAGTTTGTCATCGATTTCCATCTTTCCAGTGGAGGTGCAAGTTTCCTGGGTCTTCTGAAGAATAGAGTTTCGGTCTTCTGAACAGCGAGCTTCAGTCCAGCTTCTTTGAGCCACTGACACATATTTGGCGGTGTCTAGAAAAGTCATGTTGTCAGCAAAGGCGATCGTTTTGATGCCTTCCATAAGTGGTGTTCTCAACAGGCTGTCGTACATTACGTTCCACAGAGCAGGCCCGAGTACGGACCCTTATGGAACGTCTGCCATGAACGTCTGTTTTACCATTTCCACGACTTGGTTGATGGCCTCGATGTTGGAATGGGTCGGGAGAAATCTCGGAATGCATAGCGGTCTGTATGCTGACGGACTAAGAGGTGCCTTACTCCCTATGATGAACACAAGCTTTTGCTCTCACAGTCTGCCAGGAACGACACACTGAGATTTCGGGACTGCTCGTGACGCTCCCATTCCCCCACGTTGTAATATCATGTATATTTGAGCTTAGTTTTATAAATAGAACCGTTGTAAATGCTAAGAATGATCAATAATCATGATTGATATTTTTTTCTTCAAATATAATAATTAAAGAGGGATTTATGACTTCGATGATTTTGGTTCAAAATTAGATGCAAATTAGATTGTTGCATCAAAAATATATTTTTGCACAAAAGCATTGAAGTTCTGCATTGAAAAGCTATGTGGAGTATTGTTTCTTTTTCGAGGTAGTATTCTTAATATTAGAATAATGCGGTTATAACTCGGGCGAATGTTCACGAGACCTTATTATTGTTCACCCGTAAATTTTAAGCGAAAAAAGACCCGCTTTTAGAGTTCCCCTCTGGCAATTTTATTACAATTTTAAAAGTGTATAAAGTTAAGATGATATATATTTTCATTATTTTTTCATGGTGTCGTTTCGTCCTTTTAATATGAAAAAGGCAGTAAAATTGCCAAATAGGCCGATGATATTTTAATGCGATAGACGAAAAGAAATCTGATTTTCCACACATTCGCCCCGACAGAAATTGAATTAGCTCGTCTGACATTCGGAGATCAAATTCAATATTTGATATGTGCTAATAAGAAAAGTTGTAAAACGTTTTGAAGGCGAAATTGCTTGGAGAATATTTAATTTGGTAGCACATAGCTGACATACAGTTTTCTCATTATCACAGTTTTCAGAGGGTGCGCTTAGGACATTTCATGAGCATTAATAATTTAATCGCGTGCCATCTACACACTAATTGTCTTGTTAGGCCAGGGTCAGTCAGCTAGTTTAGGTCTGGCAATACTGAAATGTTTGAAGGTGAAACGTGAAATGTTTAATAAGGACAATATAGCTGGACACATGTCAACCCCGAGGATAGTTTCGCTGTGACGGAATTTCAACCCTTATATTGCTTAGCCGTTGTAAAACGCCAAATCAAATAAATCCGATTACAAACAATTTTTTAGCACTAATTTAGATAAAAAACAGTGGTGTGACTATCAAAATCCCGTTAATCCCGCGTATTTTGAAATAGTATTTGAAAGCTATAAAATCCATTAAAAAAACGTGTAATATAAATCCATGCTATACAAGGTTCGAAGTTCAGAAAAATGAAGTGTGCCTTCCAAAAATATATCTTCTTATATTTATAAAAAAATATATTTTTTGTTTGTTCGTATGCAATGCGCTGCTATACCGTTCATCAAATTGCAATAAAACTTCGTCCACTTATTGCTAAAGATTGCGCAAGTAACATAGGTATAGTCTTTTTTATTCATACCTAATATTTGTATTTAAACTAAATAATTGATAAATATAATTAATTTAACCCTTTAGAAAGTATTATAAATTCGTTATTGAGTGCTAAAGCTCTTGTTTTGAAAGACTTTTGGTCAAATTAATATTTTACTCGATTAGAATCTTCAATAGTAATTTTAAGATAATACTATGACTTATTGATTTTTAGAATTTAATTTGAGAGCTTTGGCCCTAAAATTTCAATATTTTTCACACTATTTTTGTATGTGATAGTCGATTTTCAATTTATTTCGATGTATTTTAGCCAAGGGAGGGTTGAACGTATCGCACCGATGTTAGGAGCATTTCATGTCAATTTACCTGACTCCTGCGACTTTAGGGGCCACATTAGTCCTTCTAACCCTATCATTTTACATAGGTTAAGTCGGTCCCTGTGGTCACATAGCGTTTGTTCTATTCCGTTAGGAACAGAAAGCCACCAACTATATTAAAACTGCGCCCGTTTACTTGCCCGAAGGGTATCCCACTCTTGGAGAAAAATGACTGCGAACGAGAAGAGACCGACAATGTAGTTGTGAATTAAAAATGGATTTAAGCTCATATACATAATTTTGAAATAGCTTACTAAAATAATTCATCAAATGTAAAATTATATTTACGAGGAGAGTTCAAAAATGTATCCTAACACACTATAGTCGGGCGCTGTTCTTCGCGATTTTGTCGATATTGCGGGCGAAATTGCGCATCACGTGTGACAAAATACCATAATGTAAAATTTCCTTTAGCTTTAGCACAATTACTAAATCTAAATAGATTTTTTGCAATACCGTATTTTTTTAATTCTTAGTAAAATATGCACAACATTCGTTAAGTTTTTGAAAATTGGCGTGCCAATTTTCATCGGAGCTACAGTTTGAATTGAAAAATTTCAAGAAGAAGACGTTATGTCCCATTGATTCCGACTGATATGCTATTCGAATCGAAACGTGTGCAGTTTCCGGTACGAGCATCAACAAAGAACAGAAACACACAGGGTATGCGTGCATGCTTCTCACATGGACAGTTGTATGTGGGCTGCTCACGTCCAAATAATTTATTACCAGACGATACGTATCATATGGAAAAGTATTGTGAATATAAAAGCACTTCAATAGCACGGTAAAAGCATAATCTTTGGGACGAATATAAACACAACATGGGAACTTTCTCTGACCCAAGCTGTGTGATTGATTAAGCTAGGTAAAGATTTTAATTTTACTTTGAGATACTTAGGCTAGGATAAATATATAGATGAAAACTGCTTAAAAATTAAATAGATTAAAATATGTAATTATATAAATATATGTTTTGATATAGGGAAGCGTTTTGAGTCTCACTTGCAGTCCCGAACAAAAAGTTTGCGAACCCACTAATCGTTACCGGTCGCAAGGAAAGTCCTCTAGAACCCAATGAAGATTTTAGAAAGCCCCGGGGATGCATTTTCCTCCACAATTTTTACAAAAGGCCCTAAATGTCCTAAAATTAGAGGAAGTGGCCACAAGGTTTCCGTGTCCAACCGGACTGAATTTCGGATCACTGACACAGTGAAGGAACGCCTCGCGATCGGACATGTGTCCACAGAACATGGTATGCTTTCATGAACGAATCTCCGTATGGATACTCCAAAGTTGTTGAAAGCCCAAATCTAATCAACGAGGCCCTAAATCGCCTGTGTCATGTGAAAAGCTGAGATGTCCAGGGATCCGGGACGACCCGGCGACATCTCAGGTGGTGCCTAACCGAGAGGAAGAAAGTGAGAGAACTTTCTCTCTGTCTCTGTCTGTCTCCGACCTTCAATGTACAAGAGTGCTCTTTCTGAATAGTGGAGTGGAAAACGGAGGGTCTCCGATAGTACTCTCGTAGGAGTTAATTGAGAAGAAACACAGCACTAAATTAGTCCCGATTAAAGTGTATTTAAACTTTACTGACTGCCCGAATGCAAAATAAACTCGCATCATTTTTCACAAAAAATGATATATTTGAACGACTTTGTTAAGAATCTTATTATTGTTGATCCATATTGTTGTTTAGGTAAAATATACTACTTACAGTGATGTATCTGTTCATATTAATCATTCAGGCTATCGAATACATTTTATTAAATTATTAGAAAACACAGTTTCACAGTCGTGGGTACAGACGGCAACTCTTGGCTGAAAGGGACGCCTATATGACGTCCGCGGTCAATGTAGTGTTAATATTAATATATTACACACGCAGTCTTATTAACATACAATTGCTACTATCAGAGAAGCAACGAGCCATGTAAATTTATAGATTTTAAACAATATGAACATTCATTTTACCAGTTGAAATTACGTATGAAGTGCTTTAGTTGGGGATCAGATGAGTCAAAATAAGGTTATTTCTTTTAGAAGCTTAGTTTGAAGTCAAGTAATCATAGTTTCGTTTAAAACTCAAAACATCAACAAAAATTATATTTATTATGATCGATAATATCTTACTTAGGTAGATTTGGAAGTTCTACATATTGTAGATTTTAATAAGCACGCCATTGTTGATATTTAGCCGTTTATTATTTAATATTACTATAGTGGTCTGCTATTTTTGAGAATTTTGCTTACAAACGAGCTAACGTTCCGAAATAATTCGTGAGAAGGCGTCGCAGTTAAGCTTAAATATTGCACACATTCCCTCTCGCCGGTCATATAAGTTTGGTCCTGCAATATGTCCTGTGTTGGTCATTTTGGGACCTTAAATTGCGACACCGCATTCGAGGATAAATATCTTAGACCAGCCGCTGCAATACACAAAAGGTGTAAATAAATTTAGCCAACAACGACACATGAAAAATTCTCAGGAGATACTTCGTTTAATAAACAACCTTGGTATATTTAAAGTTCTTTAAGAGTAATAGTGCATTTATTACATTGAGAAAAATATAACTTCTTCTTCAGGTATTATATATATTATCAGAAAGAAGCGATCTCTACGTGGGACATTAAATCAGGAGAAGATTCGTTAAATAGTAAGTGCGTTTTTTAAAGTTATTTTTACTGAAATGAGCTTTATGGAGTACGCCGAATCTAGTCTTTATTTTTCATATGACGTAGATTTCTAAATAAACGCCATTAAAACTATAAAAACTTCCATATAATCCCAATAATAATAGTTTCTTATGGCGGAACTGAGACAATCCTCTGAAGCTGGAGGCTACTAGGAGGTAGATACTTAATGATGATAGTTAAGCCCTAATGCAATATGCAAATTAAGACGAGGTTTCTTAAATGTGGCACTACGTCCGCATAAGAGCAGAAACGATTAGCAGAGTCTGCGACACATTACAGAAAGTGTAACAATTTTCCGCAGGTTGCATCTGCGCGTGCAGCTAATGCCACATTTTCCGCCATCTGAGAAAATTATTATTCTCATCTGCATACGGGAATACATAGGGGAGGGATACTTAAAGTTTGTAGTCGGCAGTTGGGAAACTTTTAGACAATTGCCAAGTTTATGACGATTTATTGTTTCGTTGTTGCCAGCAAAACGTCATATTTTAATGCCGAAAAACTGCGCCCGCCGCAAAACATGACGCCGCCTCGCGTGCTCGTCTTGAGATGAATCTCAGAAAAAGAAACGAAGATCCAGCTTTGATTGCTCTCTTTTTGGCGGGACTGTTTCTTTCAGTGTTTATCAGTGAGTGAAATATGTTGTCTGTGGTTTTCCTCCTTAGTTCGCATCGGCCGAGACTAGAGAAAATAGCTGTCACAACATAAGAAATCTCCAAATATATCGGCATGATTTATAATTCATCTCTGAATTTTTATTGCTATCTTAATTTAGAAAAATATCTAATCTAATCAAATTGAAACGAAAAAAGCGACTTGCCTGGCCTCATATAAAGTTGCATAAAAATATGTATTGACTTTTAATCACTCAAGGGATGTCTCTACTAGGGCTTGTCGGTTTTCAAAAACCGATTTTGAAAACACAGTTTTTAG
The DNA here is from genome assembly GCA_008973525.1 of Stenopsyche tienmushanensis. Taxonomy (NCBI): domain Eukaryota; kingdom Metazoa; phylum Arthropoda; class Insecta; order Trichoptera; family Stenopsychidae; genus Stenopsyche; species Stenopsyche tienmushanensis. The sequence continues at coordinate 250,996 of WACJ01000009.1, read as the reverse complement.
GAAAAAAAATGTGACATTCGAAAACTGGTTTTTTAGTACTGAAAATCCGGTTTTGTATATATAAATTCAATATTCAATATCTAAGAATTTTGGTTAAAAAATATTGAATCGTTCACTTGACACGATAGATAATTTAGATGAAGATAATTTTGATCTTTACAACAGGCTGCAAAATCCAAAAAAAAAAAATAGAAAAAATATTATGTTTGCATTTGCTTAATAAAATGGAATTATTAAAATTAACCACTTAAAAAGATAAGACACAGAGTTGTATCTGAATTCTAGTGATTCAGAAGACGGAGCGAGATGGAGAATGTCTTGCAGGTCGGAGATTGTGAGTGAGAGACAAAGACGGAGAGAGTATTTTGCGTACAACGTACGATTGTATAGATTGTTAACCCAAATTTATCGACTAATAATGGTGTTAGAATAATATAATGAATCGATTTCAAGTTTTTTGTTTTTGTTTACTTGAAGAAACGACCGAATATTGTGTGCTATCGATAGTGTTTATTTATTTATATACAAGCTTCATATACGTTGCAACGGTCCTGAGAGATAAGTGGATTTGCACGCATGATAATTGGCGAATATACACATATAAGATCAGTGTTTGCTTTAATATTCAATATTGAATAAATTTAATATATCTGTTATTTTAATTTTATATTTCTTAAATCCGAAAACCGGTTTCGTTTGAAAATGAAAACCGAAAACCGGTTTTGAAGAATGTCGGTTTTCGTATAAGCCCTAGTCTCTACCTTGTTGGGACTAAAAATTATCGATTTTTTAACATTTTTTATTATACACGTGGATTTCTGAAAACTTTGATAAAATTGAATAAAATCAATCTCAAATGTATACTTGTTCTTGCTCGTTAGATTATATAAAATAGTTTTATAAGAAAACGAAATTGATCAATCCATGGACAAGCATCTCTTTCGCCAAAAAATAATTGCACCGGAAAAGGGTTACATTATTTGTATTCTTTCTTTAAAGTCCTCATGACTTCCATCAAAGCACGAATCTTTGATGTGTCATATCCGATGTCGGATATAGGGGATCTCCATAGGAGATCTTACTTGGGAATGATTTAATGTGGTGGTTTCCCGTTGCCTTCCACACGAGTAGCGAAATTATCATTATATGTAAATGGTAATTTAATTATATTATATTATTTGTATGATAGTGGGATATAAAGATCATAGTTTATTATGAAGTAATAAAATCAAATAAAGCAATAAGCGCTGATAAATATAGTGAATAACCGTGAGCTGATTAAAAAGCAATCTTATTTAGTGACCAGGATATAATTCGTCACACAGAAAAAATAATTTACTTAAAATGGGGAAAAACCCGTTATATTCTCTTGGTGTAGTGATCAACATCTTTTCCAATGTTTGCAAAATTTTCTGAATGATAAAAAAATGAATTCTTTGAAAGAAGAATTAAAATATACTTTGGTGAGCTTTTTTTCTAAAACTTTTTCCATCCCACCAAAAAAAAAATTCTTTTGTGTGGGGTGTGATTGATAAGTTAATAAATAGATGGAAAACAGTTCTAATTAAAAATAAAATTTTGCAATAAATTACATATGTATTTTATTTGCAATTTCGTTCTAAACCAATATTAATTTAATTTAATTTATTTATTCATTTCACCATTGGATTTATCAAGATCATGATATGAAAAATTACGTTTTCCAGAAAGTATCCTTGGATAAATTACGGTCTACGTACGTTATGCTGATTTACGCCATTAGATAGCTTAAGTGTGAAGCGCGAAGGGTTATGAGGAAGCCCTCCTTGCACTCATAAGGAGAGTCGTTCAAAAAAAAAAAAAAATAGCGATACAAGTAAGTTTTATTCCAAGTTTTTTTCGCCCAGCATATTTATGAGTGCACACTTTTCAACTTGTAACTTACGAGACACATATTATATATCAAACGAGCCACCACTGCGCGAAATAAACTTTTTCCAACCCCTAGCAAATATTAAAACATACACATACAGGAAAATATATAAACGGGTGGAAGTTTTACGGCTTCGGACTTGAAACGAGACTATAATTATATTAAATATTGGCGTTCTGTTTATCTATAAATCGAGAGAAATTCATCGTACTAACGTACAAATTGAATGTTTGTTCCGTTCTAAATAGAGCATATGAGCATATTTACATTTCAAGCAACCAATTAGAGCCCCGTAACGAAGAGGTTCATGGAGTAATAAAGTAACACTACATAACAATATTTACAAAAAATATGCAAATTTACTACTAAATTACCTTTTAACGCTTTGACGCACAGTCAGATTCTGATTGTCTCGTCTCGTAAATCCGATTGCGACCATATTCAAAGAATCACAAAACCATCGCTAGAACACCCATTGAGCGGTCGGTTATTCTCTCGTATTTTGTATTAGGGCAATGGGAGTCGAAAGCAATTGTTCTCAACATTTTTATTTTTGCCGAGGATTGTATTCTATTTTATTGTATTATATTCAATTTGTGTATGTGCGATAATTACACAAAAAGTATACATTTACAAAATAACTCAAAAAAGGGTTTACAAAGTTACCAAAAAATAATAATACAGGTCATAAGATTGCAAAATAATTTTATATGCTTACAAAAAATTACAAAAGAAAAATTCACAGAAAATAACAAAACAAATTATTCATTATGATTATGATAACCTAAAAAACAATTTCCACAACATAGAGGTGGATTATTTGGACACGTTTGAAACTCCACGACTTCTTGAAAATTGAAAAATTAGTAAATGTATTATTTTGCCGACAAAGAATCATATTTATAGTTAAGAGTATCATATATATATTTGCAAAATTTTTAGAAGTGATCTTCGGCGAAACTAGGATGGATCATAAAATGTTTGATAAAAGGATTACAACAAAAAGCACCCGTCCTATTGTTCATAAGAGGGATTACATACAGTCGACCTTCCTATAATGGCGGGATAGAGACAGATTATAAGATGACTAAGAAGGCGCGCTGATAAAACGCTGATAAAAATATTGTTTACAAGCGTAAAATAATTTGATTTCTTTTAATCAGATGTCTATCCAGGGGTACATTTTTTGACGACAATCTTCAATTCATATTATTAAACGGTTTTCTGTTCTAGCTAATAAATTATTTTTTACACGAGCAATTTGATTTATACTGACTGATGATTCAATGTGAAGATGTGCACATAATTAAATAGTAATTAAACACTTTTACTAGTGGGCGATGTTTATGATAGGTATGTACTCTATGTTGGTGCATCGCAAAAATCGAATTATTTACCAAAATTAATTTATTTTACTCAGAAAAGTTTGAGAGTCTTTGAGCAATATAAATGGTTTGTTTTTTTGTCCCTTTTTTTTGTCCCTTTTTTTGTCCCTCGAAGGCGGTATACAATAGACTAATCCAGCGCGAGAGGTTTAGCCGAGCAAGTTTTATCTGCAGATGCCGTCACAGATGTGCTCCGGCTAAGACGGGATACGCCGGGATCGTACGGCAAACGGTTAAATATATTTCTGGACTAAATTCACCGAAAGACTATGTCGTATATTTACAGTCTATATATATAAGAAAATTGTTTCCTAGTTTTAAAAATATTAACTAATAATATTGTTCAAATGCATTAAAGAAGTATACAAGACAAGAGCACTGTCTTTCTAGATGATATGATAAGACATAAATTAAAAGAAGAAACGCCTGACGATAATTTGGAGGAGGAATGAGTGACCGTGAAAATATTGGAACGTACTCTGGTCCTAATTTTGAGTTAGAAAGTTCAAATGAATAGATATTGATAGATTAACCGAGTGTGAATACGGTTATTTAAAGAAGAGGAATTTGAATCTTACAATCAGATAATTTTATGTAAATTGTAACGTAACTGTAAATGTAACTTAACCCAAGACAGTGTATTTGCTCCAGTTTTGTATCCCCTACAAGAAGTCAGCAGAAACTACAACAACTGCTACTATTGTCAGAGATATGGCTCTATAATCTGAGTTAAGCTTCTGAATAACTTACAAATATAGCCCAAAAAGTAGCGTATAAAGGCATTTTATGTCACTTTGTTCTTCATCCAAGAATATTGTATTGATTAACTGGTCGAATATCAGAATTTTCCCTGGGGAATCAAATATTGCTAGGCAAAGCCATTCTTAAAATACTCTGAACGCACAGGATGATTTGACAGACATTTTGAATTCTTCAACGCTTTCAATCTAAAGTGCAAATCGTGGTAAATCTCAATAAGAGTGTAAAGTATCGACTAAATGTTTTTCAAAGGACAGTTCGCCAAGGCGATAAGAGTTAAAAATAAGAGTGTGTTATACGTAGACGTGCTTAAAAGGTGCATTGGTGTGACCAATGTCGGTGATAACGCGGTCAAAATAATATTTTCTACCCTCTTTCAAAGATTGGATAGAATATCACGCTTCGCGTGGTGCGAAAAGAATAATGTATGATTCAAAATTGAATTTGCCGCTAGAAGAGCTCTGGCGAGGGTGGCGAGATTAAACTCGAAAAGTAGATATCTTTCGCGCCTCCGGGGGAAGCTTAATAGCTCCAGTTCCAAGAAACAGATTGCGGCCTCCTACATTATTTTCTACTTTTGCAGATTTGCGCATAAAAGCAATATGAACGACTGCATTATGATTCTGTATACGCGTTCTTATTCAGAATGCCGAATAAATCGTTGCGCTTTATTCCCCAGCCTTTATTTGCTTGGATATGTGCGTGGCTTTCTGGGACATGCATTTTTGATGGGGATCGAAGGGAGCACTTAAAATCATATTGAATATATAAAATGGCGCTTTTCTTTCTTCCATTATGAAAAAGTCAATACGTTCTGGCTTTTGAAAGCTGCAATACACGTAGGAAAATTTCATTCAGTTCCACTTTAGCAAATCCATTGAGCAGCGAAAAGAGTTTAGATACCTGTTTCAGATTGGAGTGGACCATAAATCATTCAGGTATGCTGGAGTACTTTACGTGCGACCTAAGAGTATGTGCTTTGTGTATGGAATGTTATTTCACTTGTTGCTTTTTCATCCATTTTTTGATATTAAAAAATAAAATGCTCTTTGAAAATGAAAAAATATATAATACTTTAACTACTAGAGCGCCAGCGTCTCGCCAGTGAGTCATTTTGTTTGAAAAATAATTTTAATACCTAAAATTGAATCCAAAAATGTCTTCAAATTTTAGTGGATCTAAGTGTTCCCATTTTATTTTTAAAATAAATTCATAAGAGATCATCAGAGCTGTCTATTGAATGATCTTTGCTAAGTAACTCAATCTATTTTGGGAAGTATTAATCAGAATCCCTTGTAAAAAAACTGTCTAAGGCAGCGATTCCTAACCTTTTCAGTTTTGTTAAAACTTCAAATGATAGATGGAATGCTAAAGATAACGTAGATATACCACATGAAGAATGACATGGAGCTACAATTTCTACAGAAGAACCATAGTCTTCTACTATTCGTCACAAATACGAATAGTAGAAGAGGCGAATAAAAGCATTCATTTTCCGCCTAAACATCACATGAAATTTTACTTTCAATAAGGAATGATTTTAACCCCCCAACCTCCTATCCTGGCTCCTATAATCCATGTTTTGTCATTTTCCATCGCCATGCATACTTGGGTGACAAAAGTTTTCGCCGACATTAGCGCTACACGGCCATAAATTCATGGGACCGACATCAGCTGCAGCATCACAAGAACATGTGCGCGAAGTACTCGTTCAAATAAAAGTTTGTATTACAAGCCCAAGATATGAAATAATCCGCGTGTAAGTCCCCCGGAAGGCGGTCCTGGGGGAATCGGGACCCATCTCGCATCAAGCCGAATGCGGAGTAAAAACGCAACACTTCCACCTACAGGCTCATGTGGAAATGTCGATATTCTTGCACATTATTCGACTGAATTAAATTTTAAATATAAAACCGTACTATAATGTGTTAAGTATAAATTACATTGCTATGTTTCATATATGGCAAATTGAAGTTAACTCATTCCTGCCCGCTTACTTGAATTTTAGTAGGGTCGTTCGTGTTTTATAGTTTGAGCTTTTGAGGCAAATAGTGTGTATAATATAATATATAGCATATGCATGCATTAAAAAATGTATCCATATTCTTCACATATTTATATTTTATATAGATTTTCATCGTAAATTTGCCAAAATACAAGAGATGGAAGTTTTAGTGGGTTGGGGAGTCAAAAATGTATCCAGATTTTTAATATAAAAGTTCAGATTCAAGTCTAGATTGTGAGAAAGAAAAATCACTATACTAAGAATTTTTTTGAATACGAAGAGACAAATACAGAGGAAATTGATGAAGGCGTCCAGGGTTTTAACTTAACTAACTTTAACACAAATAGAAGGCAAAGTGGAAACATCACATGAAAAATTCTTAGAAAAGTCTCTGAAATTACTTTCGCCGCATAGCGTTAATTGATTTTCATCCTTTCTGGCGATAAACTAGATTTCTTTAAGCTTTTAAATTGATCAAAAATTTAGCAGTTTCTTTATGAAAATGGTTGAAAATAGGAGGTATATTCAAAGGAAATGATGTATGAAATTGTAAAAAATAAAAATAAAACGCAGGCATACATTCGCACATTGTTTTTAGCTGAATACAAACACAATTTCAATATGCCTCTCGCTTTGAATGGAATGAACACGAATTACTATAGGCCCAAGGCGAGTGGCGTATTTTCTTGCTTTATTAGCTGAAATACATTCCAAACATTTTGATCCCTCGTGTTGGCGAGGCGTGACGAGTAATGGCGGAGGACTGGTCCGACCATTTGTAACAGCTGACTCTGTGTGACTTGAAGAGGGAGACAACGACCCTCCGAAGCTCTAAACCCACCCCCCGGCCTCCCGCCATACAACCTTCCCATTCAAAGCAACATGTTACAAATAACTCCTCTTACATTAAACGTCAATTTGACGCACTGTTGGACGCCAGGAAACCGCATATACACGACAATTTGTAATGCATAAGTGCACTTAGGTCCTGAATCGTCCTTGCTGAAAATTCTCTTCGCACTAGATATTTTAACTTAATTTATACAAAGTATGTAGTTGCAATAGTATGGCTTTGAAAATACTAATACAATGAATAATTTAATGATCTGTGAATAGATATTTTTACGTTGTATTATCATCGTTGCAACGATTTATTTTACTACAACCATAAAGTGCTGATTTATTTTATTTTTTTAAAAACAAAATGGCGGAGTTATAAGTTATTCTATTGGGCGCTTTTTCTCATGATATCAAGCGCATCCCCACTTGTCGAAGGTTTCCTGTTGAATTGAAATCGAAAATGGAAATATTTTATGATCTTTGATATGTGTAGGCAGTCAACTTAGGCTTTTTAGTTAAACTTTCATATTTTTGTACCATTTTCTTGATAATTTTTACCCCAAAAAAATCATTTATTTACGCGAAAACCTTAAAACTTTAGCTTAGTTGACTAGATAATATTATAGTGAGAAACATCTCAAAATTTCAATCAGATCGATCAACAACTTTTTAAGCTATAACTGGCGAACTATTTGAAAATGCAGTTTCGAGATAATCTCATTTAAAGTTTCAATGCGATAAAACTATCAATTTTAGTGATTTAACGATCAACCAATAATTCCAAGTGCATATAATAGATCTTCAGCTTTCTCAAAAATGTTAATTATCTTCGACTAACTGTTGTTTTCGGGCTATACGAGCAACTTTTGCATCAAAAAGACTTTTACGATTCTATCTCGCTACCCGCGCTTCATCGATATTTTCAGCAAAGACTTTACAGTAGATGCCAATAGTTATATTAAATCATCTGCAAAATGAAGCTGTAGTCGTTATTAAATATCTCAGCAGCAATGTATGTTAATATTTTAATGATTTTTACACCAGAATGCAGGTGCTTTAGAGCCAGTCGCCAAACCGTTGAGCTAAAACATTCATTAGCATTTTTGGTATGGCCACCAAAACATCTTTGAAGTAATTAATCCCTGAACAAATCTTTATGAATTGGTGAGAGATGCTGTTTTATCTCTTGGCCAAGAAATGGAGTAAGGTCTTTAAGCTTTGGATATTTTTAAAGCAATGGTTTTCTGTCATTTGCATCAGCTTTTGACTCCAGTCGGGTTCCCATGATAATGTCTTTTTTTTAAATTCTTCGAACTTCTCTACCTTTTGTTCCTTTATTAAGATATTTCGACATTTTTGTTTCGAAAATTCAACCACACACGACAAACTATCGAGCTAAACTTGACTTCGAGCTGATTTCGAGCAATTTTAATTTCGCATACCTACAGTTAGAGATGTTATACTTTCAAAATAGGTAATTAAAAAAAAACGATTTTTTTGAACGTTCTAAAGAGTTTGTTCCCCTTAAATAATTCCACAAACACGAACAGCAAAAGATTTTCGGAAGTCATGGAACATGTTTTTTCTTTTTTATGGAGATTTTTTAATTTTCTCCAGAAATGGCTAAAACACAAATATCATCGATACTTTAAAAATCATTTTCGTGATTAACGTGATCGTCAACAAATTCTCTCAAACACCCTTTTAATAGACAACTGGATAACATTCCACGTTTCGTTGATGTTCCGCATGAATCCGCATTCATCGGGATCGTAATAAACGGAGGTTCTCCGTAAAGTGTTTTATCTTACCAAGGATTAGGATGATAATTTGCATCTTTCAACGCGTTCAAGTTACTAATTTTCTCGGCTGATCAAAAGAAAACGTGTTCTATCAAGAGTGATATTCGATTAATTTGTTGCAAATTTATACACAAAATGAAATCCTAACTCCATTACATGTTTTCATATTTTTCTAAGAATTCGTGTTTATAATAAATGTCTATAATGTACATATATCTGACGTTATTTCCGGGCGTGTAGAGGAAGGGCGGATGCTCTTCCTCCATTGGAACTGGTCTTCTTCGGTGCGGATTTATTTTTCCTCAGTCGGCTCCATATATACTATCTTTTGCAAAGGCGTACAGAACGCTCTTATATTTTATATCTGCCATCAGTTTTTGATAGTCTTAATCCTTATATAATAATTTTATCAACAAATTTAGGCTAATTTATACGGATCAATTTTATTCTTTTTTTAAAAGATAAGTGCCGAATATGCCTGTAAAAAATTATTACATTTTTTTTCAGATCACATTAGAAAATGTACTTTGCTGCAAATGGCAGTGATAAATGTATGTAAGGTAATAGTTTTTTTTTACAGGGACTCTTAACACATTTCTCGAACCACGAACTATCCCTGATGCCCCAAGAGTCGGCGCTGATGTTATACATAAATATTCTTTTCCCATTTCCCTGCCAGTCAGTGTATTTATGAGCGCGGTGCCAATGATTAATGATCTATGGTCGAGATGACTTTGCGGGCACTGAGACCTTCTATTATTATTAGAAAGGTAGATCTTCTTTCAGGTACGTTACTTTAGGAATCGCCTTTTAGGACATCCGAATTGTAAAATTTTGATATCAAATGGCGAAAAGTGACATTAATTTCAATAATAATTATTTTTATTATGGAGATTTCAGTCGTTCTATATCGGAAACAAAATCTGTATCTGTGATTCTGTGTCTGTAGATTTGTGATTCTCATTACCTCAACTATAATATATACACACAAAAACATAAGTTAAACTTTATATTTACTAAAACATATTTATTTACATGTTGTATAAAGGTATCAACAATATCATATTTAATTAAAATATTATTAAAACAGAAATTATTCTCCCCATTATCAATTAACCAATGGCAAATGGAATTTCTTAAAATAGAGAAATATGCATAAAAAATAGATTTAAATATTAATATATAAGCACATGTTCAGCTTTAAAAATACATAGAACCAGGACCGTAACAAGAGGGTGGCAAGGGGGTGGCTGGGCTTGGGGCGCAAAACGCATAATACCGACCCAGTCGAGAGTTGCACATACTTTTTATTTTACATGACCATTCTACTTTGCATGAATTAACACTGATTGACTCGTTCCGTTTTTATGACATATACTAATCCCTCTTTTCTTCGTTATCGCTTAACCAATGAGTCGACACGAAAATAAAAACAATAATATTTTCGACCGATTGTAAAACCCACCCGATCAATTTTTGTTTTCGAGTTCGTAGTCGTTTTATAGACATGTTCTGGTATCCGATCGCGAACCGCTCATACATTGTGTCAGCAGTCCTAAAAGCGGACCGGTTGGACACACAGACCTTGTGGCCACTCCGTCCTCTTTTGGGGCTTCTTGCAGCATTTTCGGGGAAACATGTGTACCCGGGGCTTGTTCTTACGGACATGTATATTAAATTCAGGCTTGTACTTTGCTGTATACTTTTGTTGAGCGGGTTGGCACGGTCTAATAAACAGCTCAGGTATTCACGTTGTTTTGTCTCAAATGTGAAGTAATGGACCCATGTTTCAAAAACTCAAACGCCAAATATTCGATTGAAACATCACGAAGACATTGTTTTTCTTCCATCGTGAGCAAACGCGGCACACATCTTGCGCACAGCTTTCTCATGTTCAAATTTTCTGTCAATATGCGATGTACAGCATTTTTTGAAGGGCCATATTGTGTCTGTTAGCTTGCACCCTTACAGTTGACGGTCATCCAATACCGTTTTGCGGATTTTCTTGCGTGAATAGTGTTTATTTTTTTGGGTATAATACATTTTATGACATTGATCCATTGATTCAAACAATTTCAAGATTCCAATATTTACTTTTGGTATTCAAATCCACTGTAATAGTCTGTGGGTCAACGTTGCCAAAGTCCAAAATTTGCATGCATATCTACAATGAACTTTAATTGCAAAATGTCTGTATCCGTACTTGATTCGCGATAAACTATGTTTTAGTAATTCTCGGTATTTTTTCCTAATAATGCCATTTTTGGCATTATTGGCACTTAGCATTCAGAGGGTTAAGTATTTTCGAAATATTTTTAGCTTTTTTCATAAATAGGGTTTCGATCCGATGATTGAAAAGACCATTCAAATAGTCTTAAATTTCATTATTTAATCTAAGCGCTTTCGAGATTTACGATACGTATTTGGAGAAATCTTAATCGGATTTCTTGGGAAATTTAAGATAATTTAAAATGATCAATTATGGATATGCTTATTTTCAAAATATGACTTTCATATCTGTATAATGTAAATAATCGGACGTCAGATTAGTGTTTGGTTATCGTTGGTACTTTTCCTACTTAATTCGTTGCTGATTGTTATCTTCTATGAAACATGATATATAAGCGATTAAATTAAAATTTGTTTGATTTCTATATCATCATTAAGTACATATAATTACGCAAAAGTAGCAAAAATTATCAAATTTACTTTTTAGTCTTATAATCTGATTAAAGATATTGAAAACCAATATTGTAGACCTTCGCGAAATGAGATTAATGTATTTAGATAGATGCTATCTTATAAGGTTATAAATATTAAAACTGTCTCAGGTAATTATCATTGAATTTATTTAAGATCGGAATTGAAATAAGATCCGATATCATCTTACAACTCTGTATAATGCTTGTTTTCAACATTATATATCAGCTTTACTTAGCTTCAAAAAATACCAATAGATCGTAAAAGTCGATCTTTTAGTAGGTTTTGGGTCATGAACGTAAAAAGTTAAAAGCTTCTGCTATAAGATATGTTATTTTAATGCAGAATTTCTTCATAGAGTGGCATATCAGTTAACGTAGGTCATCTTAAAGCGAGACTTTTCTAAGCAAAGCATGAGATGATTTTCGATTGCCTTCCAAACATGATTATTCTAAGAAAACATTTTGTATTACTGATTTTTAGCCGGGATACATTAGCGTGTTAGTAAATGAAATCAGGTGATTGTGATCTAAGGGAGTCAAATATTTGCTAAGCTCTGTCGATGATATTTTAAAGGAAATTAGCCATAGTGCTTAATGTATTGATACAATCCATGGACGGTCACAATTGCCATTAACAACGGCTGATTAATGCATAACTACATCGAATTTCCCCGAAGACACATTGCATTGCAGCTATATACCATAGCCAGACGATGCATTAATTATAATACAATTGTTCACTATCGACTGCGTATGTTTGCCGTAAAATTACACAATTAACTTGTCGGTTATATGCATATGACTCGATATTTATGCATTCAATTTTGGTTGCATGAATTTGTGATTGGCTATGCTGTTTGTAGGTATTTACGATTTATCAGTATTAACGAAGTTATAAATGTTTACATTCAAACAACCTTCTTCAATTGGCCGATCAAATGGAATTTAGGCTTTAGGAAAAAAGATAAATGATACTAAGTTACGTTTTAAATAATACGTTTTAGATTTAATTGTTATATAATAATAAGATAAAAATGAAATGAAGTAGAAATAACATGACTATGTTGAAGATATGTTTTTGAATAGATGAATCCCAATGCAATTTTCCCTTTGATATCATAAATTACCCATAATATTTTAACTGGAGTTCAAGTCTCTTAGTTTTATGTTATTCTCAGAAAATATTTATAAAAATTTTGATGAAATGGATTATCCTCGACATACGATCATTTAGCCTTTTTCAATCAATTTTAATAAGAATCTATACCAAATATATTCTGATATTTTTATCGTAACACATTCCAGTCCGATGTGTTTCGCATAAAGTGTCGCCTGAATTTCACCAGTGGACACACTGATACAACCTTTTTTAATTGTCTTCACAAAAACTTACTGTTTAGATATTTATAAATATAACAGTGGTTTTTAGCTTATGGTACACGCACCAGCTTGATAAAATACAAAAGTGATAAATTCAATATTATAAAAACAGAAATAATATTAATATTCTTGAACTTGTACTTACTTACTTTCGGTGGCGCCTATAGCCCTATCAGAGAGCCCCGGCCACCGACAACGCTTGCCGCCATTTTCGTCTGTCCTGGGCCTCCTCCCTCCAATTGCCCAGGCCCAGACGAGCGGCGTCTTTTTTTACCTGATCCGCCCAGCGAATTCGAGGTCTTCCGACGGGTCTACTGCCACTCGGCTGAAAATCTAAGACGGCTCGGGGAACTCGGTGTATCGGCATCCGCGCCACATGACCTGCCCAATGGAGACGGCGGGTTGGACGAAGCTAGTTATTGACGCCTCGCCGTACATGACCATGACCTCGCGATTGGACCTCATGGTTTCGAAACCCGAAGTCGCATCCCGGAGAGGTCCGAAAATTTTTCTCAAAACTTTTCTCTCGAACCTCTCGAGGCGCATCGCATCCCGCGCGGTCATGGTCCATGCTTCACCCCCGTAAACCACTACCGGCCTAATCAATGTTTTATATATTTTAATTTTAGTTTTAGCCGATAGTGATTTGTTTCCTAAAATTTTCTTCAGGCCATGGTAGCACCGATTTCCGTATTGAATCCTGGAGGTTATTTCGTTGCACATCAAGTTCTTCTCCGTGAGGATGGATCCTAGATACTTGAAATCCTGGACCCTTTCAATATTATTGTTGTTGACACTCACGGAGGTACAACCTCCAGTATTCACTCTCGAAACCGTCATTAGCTTAGTCTTTTCATAATTTATAGTCATACCGAAGGTAGCAGCAGCCCCGTCGACAGACGTAAGCGCCGCCAAAGCTTCCGATCTCGATTTCGCCACAACGTCGATGTCGTCCGCAAAGGCAAGATACATTAAATCTTCGTTCCATGGATGTGCGTGTCCCAATCTGCCAGCCTCCCTCATGATTGCTTCCAACGCAATATTAAAGAGGATCGGGGAGAGGGCATCCCCCTGTCTAACTCCCGTCGTCACCTCGAAGGGCTCCGACAGGGCACCGTTGGCACGTACCACACTGACCGATCCGGTCACGCACATCCTCGACAGCCTCACCAGCTTACTCGGGATTCCCATCTCCAACATGGTCCTCCAAAGCTTTTCCCGATTGATGCTGTCGTAAGCCCTGCAGAAATCTACAAAAACGTGGTGGAGATCGACACCGTATTCCCACATTTTTTGTGAGAATAATTTAACCGAAAATAATTGGTCCACAGTAGACCTGCCGGGTCTGAAGCCACACTGGTATTCTCCGAGAAGTTCCTCCACGATGGGAGACAGCCGCCCGATGAGAGCTCTTGTAAATAATTTATATGCTATGTTTAAAAGGGATATGCCCCTGTAGTTGGAGCACAGCAGCACATTCCCTTTCTTATGTATTGGGCATATTACGGCCGTCCTCCACTCAGAAGGCATGACCTCGGTCTGCCATATTGTCAGAACGAGGCCATATAACCTCATAAGCAGAGGGCGTCCACCCCATTTCAAGAACTCCGCCGGGATACCGTCCACCCCCGCGGCCCTCCCTCCCCGAAGACCCCGTAAACAGGCCTCAAACTCGCCCAATGTCGGAGGGGTTATCTCAATATTATTTATGTTGACCTCAGGTGATTCTCCCAGATCCACCGACCCGCCGCCGAGAAGATTTTTAAAATATCTTCTCCAGCACCCGAGAACTTCCTGCACCCCGACCAACAAAACTCCGCTCTCATCCCTTACCACGTTCGATCTAGTCGAGTCATCACGACATAATTTTTTAATATTTTTATAGAATTTTTTACTGTCGTTTATTCGTGACTCGTCTAGCTCTCCCATTTGGCAGAGAAGAAAACGTCGCTTCGCCGATCGTATGATCCGCCTGACCTCCCCCCTCGCACGGATGTAAGCATCCCTGCCCACACCCGTGGGGGACCGAAGCCATGCCATTCTCAGGCGCTTTCTCTCCCCAACAGCGCGTCTGCAGTCCCCGTCAAACCAACCCTCGGTCTTTCTCCCCTCCGAGATTCCAACGCAAGTCTCTGCGGCCTCGCGCACTACGGTCTCGATCTCCTTCCACATCCTTTCGACATCGACCTCGCCGCTGCTTGGTCTGCTCTCACCCGAAACCCCCGTCTCGAAAGCCTCCGACACGCGCTTTTCAAAATCCACACGGACTCCACGATCCCTCAGAGCATCAACGTTCCAAATTTTTTTAGGGCGTTTTAAATTACTATAATTTGCTCTGAAGGCATATTTTATTTTCACGAGACAATGGTCGGAGTCGCAGTCCGCCCCACGCATCGTTCTGACGTCCGCCACACCACTTCTATGCCTTTTATCAATCAACACGTGGTCAATCTGATTTCGGGTGACCCCGTCGGCAGACAACCACGTGTATTTATGTATTTTTTTATGTTCAAAAGTGGTGCTGCTGACAATCAATCCGACGGATGTGGCAAAACTGACGAGTCTCTCTCCATTGTCGTTACAAACATCGTGGAGACTATGGGCTCCGATCGTGGGTCTGTAAAAGATTTCCCTGCCAACTTTCGCGTTCAAATCACCCAATAATATTTTAGCGTCATAAGAGGGCAGAGAGCTGTAAGTCTTCTGAACTTCTTCATAGAAGGCGTCCTTGATGCTGTCATCTGTCTCCTCTGTGGGAGCATACACACACACCAAGGATAAGTTGTGCCCTTTGCCTCTTATACGTAGCGTACATATTCTGTCGCTAATAGGGTTAAAATTTAAAACGGACGACAGGGTCCTCTTATCCAGCACGAACCCCACGCCCGATCTCCGAGCCGCCCCGTCACCACTGTACAAGATGGCCGCATCCCCGAGGAGCATCGATCCACAACCGATGAGTCGATGCTCCTGGATCGCCGCCATGTTGACCCGGAAGCGGGACAGCTCGCGTAACGTCGCGTCGAAACCTTCCGGTCCGTTCCAAGTTCGAACGTTCCAAGAACCGATAATCAAAAACTGGCGACACCTACCTGGGCGCTCCCGAGATAGTGGTCTAAAAGCGCGTCGGTCTTCACGGCTCTCTGTACGGGTGCAGGCGCCAACCACACTTCGGGGTAGATCACCCATCACGCGATCAGTCCGTCCATTGTATTGTTTTGTGACAATACACTTTTGGTATTGTTAATTACTTAATTATAGGACGACCGCTCGATCGCGCTAATGAGCGATTACTGCTACTAACTTGAACTTGTGTGAATCATAAAATAATTGTTTCGAGGTCAGTAAAAATCAGAGCTTATATGTGTCATGAGAATAAAATCATAAAGCGCATATATCAAAATCGTTGAATTTTATAATGATTAACACTTTGCACTCGAGAGGTGACTCTCACTCACCATTTGGTTTGAAGTGGAAGCTCGATGCGTGCAATGATCGTTTAGTTTTAGTTCTTTTGAAGTGGGTCCCTACGCTCTTCTGTATAATCTTATGTTATGAGTTATAATATTTTCTTATCTGAAATTATTCCATAACCACAAACCTCTAGTATGCCTCAACGTACTGTTTTTTTTTTTAGAAAATCGCTGCAATGGTGGCGTAAACTGTTTTTTATGGGGTTTAGAAATTTCCTCAATAAATCCGTATATGCTATATAAAATGACTAAACAACAGAGAAGAGAACAGCCGCTTAATCGCTTGCGGTATGTGAAAACTTTAGTCCACCAACTGACTGGAGATTGTGGCCAGTCACGTGATCGAGCCTCGACTTCAACCTCAGATTTCGAAGATATCCGCTTGAATAGAAAGCTGTATAATATTCCAACAGGATTTAGGAAGGATTGCAAAGTATCTTCTCAAAGAAACAAAGCCGGAAAAGACATCAAACCATATATTATTGTAATACTTTCTCCGACAAGCCGGGCACGCATCATAGCAATTATTTTATAAAATATTACACATAGTTAAATTAGAGAGACTAATATTTAAAAAAAATTGTATTCATAAAGGCGTAAATATGTATAAAATATTAAAGTATACAAGTTTGATACATTAATTTATGTGTGTAATTATTTTAAGTTAGTGATTGATCGCCAAAAATACTGCGAAACGTCTCGAGTTGCTGCGCGAAAAATGATCTCGAGTGCAAAGGGCTAATTTTTTTAATAATTTAAATAATTTAGCAAAATTATAAATATGTATCACACCATTTTCGATGCATTTTCGTACGAAAGCCGAAAACACGAAAATAATGGCGCCGCGCAACAATTCTTTTCAAGTGAGCGGATCGGAATGTTTTAATATTATACAACAAACACTGTAAAAATATGTTTGCTTTAGAAAAAAAAATCCGACTGAAGGCGGAATTTTAATATTATTGTTAATGATTCTCGATTTTCTACATGTTCGATCAGAAGCATTATAATTCTGTGAACTTTAAGGATATTGCAACCTTAATATTAAAAGTTTGACTTTTGGCAAAAGTGGACACAGGAGTCGGTTAAATTAAATTCCTCGTATAAGCGAATGTCAGGACGCCGGTATTAACCCGAAACTCCCCCGAGTTTGTCAAATGAACCCGAGGACACACATGAGCCGTGTTAAATGGTAATTTTCTGCACATTTATTTTTATTCCTTATTTATAGAAAACCGGGCGATAGGTTGAATGTATGTAATCATAGAGCATCCAACTCGTGAAATTGAATTTCATTTAAGAGACGTATACTCCTTACCGATCATTGTGGACTCATCGGTCTATCCTGAGATCCGTTCTTATTTGATATCATCGTGTTTAAATTGTATTAAATTAATTTCCCCTGAGCATAATGTTTTGTCAGAATATGGAATATTTCGGGAAACCCAACAGGTAAATTTTACGAATGGCCCCACCAGTCGTATCAATTTTTATGCATATCCTTAAAATAAATTGTCTGTTCCGTATGCAAAATTCGAGATTTTTGTACAACTGACGCTGAGAATATACAGAAATAATGATTTTGATTCTTTGATCTGATTATGAATGTATGAAGAGTTCTTATTATTCGGTTGAGATATATATTAAATTATATTAGGTTATCAGCAGTGGATTTATTATTAATATTTAAAAAGGAACTTGTTTAAAGTTTGATTAAATAAAAACCTTAATTTTGTAATGAACACAAAATCAATATAAATAATTGAATTGGAAAATTTAATCTCAAAAAATATCCTCCCATTCTCAAAACAACATCGAAATACATTATTGAGAATGTGGGAGTGATTCTGAGATAAGCGTCATGAAATGTCATGCAAACCTTTACAAGAAAGTAAGGAGTGTACTCTTTGAATTCCAGAAGGTCCTTTCAAGTAAAATCAATATGGCTATATCTAGTTTTCACTATCTTCCAAGGAGCTCAGCCTTAAACACTACCCAAATTACGTATAGAAAGTTATATCTTTAAATATTAGACGACAAATGCACCCAGCTGAAAGTTAGCACCCTCCATGACAACTCAGTTTATTTCCGTTAGCATTTTTGGCATCTAAAAAATAGTAGATACCACTTCTGACACCAAATTTGCGTAAACCCCTTGCTGATTTTCCAGCTTTCAAATGATGAGTCCAGTTATTCAAAGGTGTGGAAGATAACTATGTTTTGATAGCACTCGAAATTGAAAAAGCTGTAGAATATTAATGTTGGAGGACAATTAGACAAAGATTAAAGCTCGGTAGAGGGCAAATAACATTTGCAATTTAGCTTTTTCTAAGAAAAAACTAGTACATAAAAAACGCAAAAAACCCTAACAAATTATAAACGATACGATGACTCTATGATATTAAGAAATACCTGAAAGCATATAAATGTTACTTTGGCCGAAATTTAGCTTGGGACAATGCAACAAATATTAAAAAATGACGTGTGGAAACGATAATTTATACATATAATATATTCAAAACCGGGTTTTCAGGATAAATAAACCGGTTTTCGAATTTCACAATTTTTGTCTAAAAACCGGGTTTTCAAAACCTCCTGTAGGATTCGAACCCAAAATGATTGATTTACGAATCCAATCGCTTAACTGCGGGACTACCTACATCTACAGGTACGTCAGGAATATAACATACATGATATGTTACAGATGTTCTCTATAATAATGCTTAACCCTTTGTGTAGTGAGTTAATTTTAAATCATCAAAATCTTAGATGCTATATTTGCTTGTTCGTCACCTATTGTCGTACAAATCCTCTTATTTATAAGGAGCGTGTGTGAATTTTGTATATAAATAAATACATACATCATTATTAATCGATACATTTGGGTTAACGATCTATACAATCGTACCATGTACGCAAGATACTCTGTCTCCCATTCACAATCGTCGACCTGCAAGATAATCTCTCTGTCTCTGTTTCTCTCCAAAATCAACGTGCAAGACACTCTCCGTCTCTGTCCGTCTCCGAGCTCAACTTGTAAGAATGCTTTTTGTATTCATAATTAAAATCCGTTGTTATTTAAGAAAATCAAATTTTATAATTGACACCCCATAAAATATTTTTTAAATCAACTGGGTTAAAAATTGTGCATTTACAAAATTATTACGAGAACTACCAGTATACCTCCAACGTCAATCTTCATTACAGAAATAAACGCAACCCTCATTCGGAAAGTATTTTTCCTTATTTTTATGAATACCCGAAATTCACGAAATGAGATTGACACTCTCGTTTGAAATTCGTAAATTCGAAGTTCAATTGAGTGTGTAAACCTGATGTCAATACGTCAGAAATGTGTAAACATTATTTATATTTTTTCTTTCCTTGTTTGATTCTAGTGTGATAAGATCGTTGTTTGTAGTCCTCGTTAGTTTCACAATCGACGATATATCGTCGCTTAGCATCCAGAGGTTAAACTTTTAATAGTTGGAAAAATACATAGAAAAACATAACATGGTGAATCTATGACAAGTTTTATTGCACAGGCTGAATATTTTATTAATCAGGCGTGAATATTTGGGCGAAAAAGTAAAACAATTTATTACGCGAACATAAAATTTTATTTTTTAAAAACACACCAGTTAATATAACACATTTTTCAATCCTCTTCTCCTCAAAAAAGATATTGAAATCAAAATTTTTCCCAAATTTGGATTTGAATCCAACTTTCATAATAAGAGTTTTGAAAATAACCTACAATTTCAACACTAACATATTTTATTCATACTTGAAATTTATTAAAAAAAGGATAAAACTACATGCATAAAAATTATTATTTTGTAACAACTTACCCATTAATATTAATCTTTTGAAGACAAATAATTTTACTATATATATAAAAAGAAATTAGAAATAAACATTGATCATTTCTCACTTTGATCCTTTTTTGGCCCTATATATAAATGTTTGGTTAAATTGTGTGTTACAACGGGAATTTGTTTCTTCAATATACGTGATACATCTTGTTTTATAAAAATAAATTCATCCAGAATTAAGTTTTCTTCCTTCATTGTATCGAGTCTTTTGCAGAGAACTTGAATAAAGTGAGTGCCTAAGCCAAGGTCACGCTCTGCGGCTTCATTTTGATAGGTACTATTAAAAATTATAGTATCCTTGATTTCTGGAATACTTGTTAAAGTGAACAATTGTTCTTTCCCGTCATCTCTACATGCCTGAAAAATAAAAAATGATTATACACATCTACTTTGCATTCGAAACATTACAACTACTATGTATTGTTTTATGGATTAATACTTGACTAAACAGGAAACATCCGATTAGTAAGAATAATTAATTTTGCAAAACATACGCATTAAACAAATGCTTAATATTGGGTTGATACAAAAGTCTCTACGTTTGTTTGTTTAAAAATAACTAAAACTAAATTATTCTTTTGTGTAAAGGATGCCGTGTACTTGTATTTTACTCAGTTTTAGCTTGTGTCATGAACAACATCATTTTTTTTTAAATATCTTTGAATAAAATACATTAAAATAAATGTTTTTTATGAACTTTATAAGAGCAATAACGGGACTGTGGCAAGCAAAAACAATACTACAAAAAATTTTAAACAAAAAAAAAAAACTTCAATTTCGAAAGTCAAAACATCTGGATTTGATTTTTGTAACCAATTCTCGAGATTTTTATGCTAATAGAATAAATAAGTTTATAGAAAGATGTGAAGCTGTGTAGCTAACAATGGAGATTATATAATTGATTCATATAATAAAATTTTTGAAACAAATTAAAAAACTTTAGTATCAATCTAATATTTGCTATTAATTTACCGTTCGGACTAAATTGAAAACTTTAACAAACTAAAAAATCAAATTCTACGGTAGATCAGTCTGCAATATTTTTAAGTGAATTATTAAAAAAAATAAACCAATGCATTTAACAATGAATTGAAGTTTTAAATTTTATTGTGTTTAAATACCTGGATAATGAAGAGTTTTGGTCTATTTTCAAATTTATCATTAACCCTTTTCAATAATTTAGCTATTGAATAAGCAGTGTCAGAAGCCGAGATTTCGTTTTGTTTTCCATGAGAACAAATACATACGGCAATAAAGTCGTGCTTTACAGGGACTGGAAGGTGTGAAATGCAATTGATTGAAATATTTTTTAATGTAAGCATTACATATAATACACAATTACCCTTTAAATACCTTCATCAAGGGTATTGAATATATCATCCTTCCTTTGGTTTATTATCTTTTTTTCATCATCATTGTAAATTTTAAAACCAAGGCGCTTAAATGTGTCTTTTAGAGGTTTTGTATCTTTATCAGCACCTACTCGATATTTTTCCCCGCCCTCTGAATAATTTTGATATTGAATGAAAAATAATAAAGTTAAATTGCATAAGAGTGGAGTTTTTGAGATTTAAAAGTCATATTTGAATGTTTATATGCTATGCAAACAAATTAATAAACGCATTAACATTAACGTAGAGGTTAGGGATTACAATTATTCGTCATTATCAGCTATTCGAATATCGAATAGTAAAAAATTACCCTATTCAGATATATTCGGATATCCGAATAGTTTTTGAAGTATGAAAATAACAAAACATTACCATTGAAAACGAGCCTATTTTTGTCATTTATTAAAACTTAAAAATTCATATTTTAAATGTAACCGAGCATTGAATGTTTGTTCTTCATTTAGTTTTAGTTTGAAAATTTTTCAGGTTATCAGTACTGTCATAATTCTTTATTTTCGCGAGAAACAATATTAAATTTTGCATTCCATGATGCAATTTGGAAATTGAAAGCGAAAACGATGTAATTTCCACACCAGATAAGATATTCATAGCACCTGAGATCGGGGAAGGCAAAAAAAACAATATCCCTAAGTAATGGTTTCACTCAGGTAGTGAATACCCCAGTATTCGTGTGATTTTTTGTCGATTTCGTAAAATAATCTATTAACACTTTGACGTACACAGCCGTCAAATCCCGTCATGCATCAGCAGATAACACTTACTTTTTGCGCCAAATAAGTCTATGCATACCGTCTTCGTGGACATTTCAAGTCTTATCTCACATCGACGAAACTCATCAAAACGAAAACAACCTTAAGCGGCTGAAAAACTTTCAAACTTCTCTGAGAATAGAAATGAGGCAAATAACGCTACTGTCAACAATCAATGTCATTGATTCAAAACAATAATAATTGTGTGTTTTAGCTATGGTTTAACTCCAATTTTACATTTATAAATTGCGAAATTCGTTATTCCAGACGTGTGCGTCAACCGGTTAAAAAGTGTTACGAATACTGTTTGGATATTTCCCCAAATATTCGAACATGAAATAGGTGGAAAATGGGCGAATATATCCGGATATCGGATATCCAAATATCCGGATTGAAATTCCTAGTAGAGGTCGAGTATTTACATAATTTCGGACAAGTAGGCCAGTTAATGGTCACGGAATATATAACGCTACTTCTACGTTTATACTTTTTTCTCTACAAAAACGTTAACGCAGTTGCAAGCCCGTTTTTATAATAAAAAAATATATTTGTCTTAATTATTATTTACCAAATTTAATGTTATTGAAAATTACTGCGACTGGGTCTTTACAATTGTATGTTTCATTTGCATCTTTAACGGCAGGTTCAACATACTCGGCTTCGTAGTTCTCTAAACTAAATCACGCATAATATTTATTGAATAAATTTCATATGTTCAAGTTTACATTCAAAATGATTTAACTAACCTGTTATCCGACATCTTTTACAAATATTTATAATCCTGAAAAGAATAAAACGAACTATGTAATTAAATTAAACACAAAGTGGATAGTAGAAAATAATCGTTTAGTGAATATCGTCTTAACCCATTGGCGCACAGTTACCGTCGAATAACGTCACGCGTCAGCACGTCAGCAGATAATACTTGCTTATTGCTTCAGATAAGTCTATACATACCATCTTCGTGGACACTTCAAATTTTAACTCACATCAACGAAACTCATTAAAACGAAAACAAACGTATGTGGCTCAAAAACTCTCAAGCTTCTCTAAATAAGATAAATTAGTTTTGGTAAATAATTCGATTTTTGCGATACACCGACTTGAAGTACATACATATTAAACTTTTCGTTAGTGAGCAAATTTAAAATCGATGAAGTCGTTGATGTCATAATCGCTTTACGCCTATTACTTTCTGTCAGCTCCTAATCAGCGTAAGACAATCTTCAATTCGAGGCAGAGTCAATTGTAAATAAACATTTGATAACATACAAGATCGCGTCATTTCTTTACATAAACAATGCACAAAAAATCGATTCATTTGCTCCTCCTTTAGAAGGAAATGATAATTGAACAAAGACTCATTCAACACGCAGCGAAGAACAACAAGCAGTTAAATAAACAAACACTCTCGATAACACACAATATTCGGTCGTTTCTTTGCGTAAACAAATAACACACTTGAAATCGAAATCATTATAAGTGGATACATTTGGGCTTAACGATCTATACAATCATGGGATGCATGCAAGAAAGCTCTTCGTCTCAGTCTCCTGAACTGCGCTAAGTTCTCTCTGTCTCTGTCCGCCTCGGAGCATCAATGCACAAGAGTGCCCTTTCTGAATAGTGAAGGTCAAAACGGATATTTCCGTGAGTACTCATGAAACGGTTAAAAATATCAAATACTAAAATGGTAAAAAAACCCCTATAAATCAGTGTTTCCCAACCGATGGTCCGCGGCCCGTGCCGCAGAAACTTAGACAGAAGCCCAGGCCGCAAACAGTAGGCTAAATTTCAAGAAATTCACCATGCAAACATATAAAGCCATAACATCTCCTTCTTCGTGCAGAAGTGAGTTGGCTATCAAGAGAAAAGTTTATTTCACGTCTCTTTGAATCAAGGGACGAAACAAAACATTTTATGAGAGCGAGCCCTACTAGAGCACGTTTTGGACGAGGAAAGGATGAATAAACTCGCATATATGCGATAGCAGGTTTTGCATTAATTTGTTAAAAAAATACATTGTTTTTGTTAAATTTTAATGCATCAGACTGTTATATCTATATTAAAATATATTACATAAATAACCATTTTTATTTCAGTATTAGTGGTCCGCAGGTGTAAATAGGTTGGGAAACACTGCTCCAAATGGATACATCGACAACTTAGACATCTATATAGGATGATTATTTGTTAATGAATCTAGGGGAACCAAAATCGATGACGGTGTAGTAAGATTGATTAATCCATTTCTCTACAAACTTTTTTTTTCGATAATTTTGTAAATGTGCACTTTTTTGTAAATTGTGACTAAATAATTGTTTAATTTTTGCAAATTTGTAAACCTCGGAATCACCCCACATACACAAGTTGAATATAATACAATAAAAATTGAATAGGATCCTTTATAACAATAAAAAGGTTGAGAACAAGTACTATTCACTTTCATTACTCTGAAAATTGACATGAAGCAGATATCGCTACTGACAGACAATCAATGACATTGATTCAAAACAATATGAAGGAATAATAATTGTGTGTTTTAGCGATAGTTTAATTTCACTTTTATATTCATAAATTGAGAAAATCGTGCTCCAGACATGTGCTTCAAACATTTAAAGGGAATTCAAAAAATCGCTTATAACTAGACACCTTAACGAGTATTTTTCTACACCGGAGATTGGCAAAAGTTACAGAGAGGGTGTTTGGATTCCTCACCAATTGTCCGACACAAACAGGGATCAACGACGAAGTTGCTGCACATCGCTTATAACTAGATACCTTAACAGTGACCACCAGTACCTCACCTACCGGTTGACTGGCCGTAGGACGGGCAGGAGAGCTCCACCGCCCAAGGGATGGTCGACCCGAAGACTGTGCAAAGATACGTTCCTCTCGGTGCTCCGGGCTGGAGCAGAGGAACTTGCACTAACAGAATCAGGGACCGAAGATGCTGAAGAGCGGATCGCAAAAGTGCAGGCGCTGATCGAGCGAAGCTGCGACGCGGCCATGCCACGCCGGACCGCCAAACAAGGCAGACCAGCCGCCTACTGGTGGACAGAGGAAATAGCCGAACAACGGAGACTCTGTCTATCCAGTGGACGGCGGCTGACAAGAACCAGAGGGGACCATGACGCCAGAGAGCAGTGGCGGGAAACCCATAAAGTAGACCGACGGAACCTGCGAAAAATGATCCAGGCATCGAAGGCACTTTGTTGGGAAGAGCTCTGCCGCACACTCAACTCCAACCCGTGGGGACTCCCGTACAAGATTGTGCGAGGGAAACTGCGGGGAGGAGGAGAGGTCGAGCCCGAGAAGGAAGCAACTGCGGCACATATCAAGCAACTCTTCCCGGAAAAACCTGCGAACACTGTAAACATAGTAGCGACTTACAGGAAGACCACAGAGAAGAGGGATGATAACGATGCAACCCCCATGTTCACATTGGAAGAGCTCGAGGCAGCAGGAAAGCAAATAAATACAAAGAAAGCGCCAGGCCCGGACGGTGTGCCCAGTGAGATCATAAAACTTGTGATTGCAGAATGTCCAGATATGGTGCTGGGCGCTTTAAATGCCTGCCTGGCCGAGAGAAAATTTGTTAAAAGGTGGAAAACGGCCAGGCTGGCACTGATACCCAAACCGGGCAAGGCCACCATGCGACCGCTGTGCATGCTGGACGGGCTGGCCAAAATAATGGAGAAACTCCTGCTTAAAAGAATACGACCGGCGGTGGAGGAAGGACTGTCGCCAAAACAACATGGTTTCAGACCGGGTCGCTCTACGCTTGGAGCGATACAAACCGTGATAGACAAAATCCGCAAGGCGTGGAGCGGCACAGTCAGGAGGAGCCGGGATGTCGTGTTGATCACATTAGATATTAAAAACGCATTCAACACGGCATCCTGGGAACTCATCAAGAGAGCTGCCAGCGAAAACTTTAAACTGCCCGAGTACGCTGAGGCACTCATATCAGATTACCTTAGCGAGCGGACAGTGCGCCACGAAGGCACGGGAATAATCAGGAGAATGGAAATGGGCGTTCCGCAGGGATCCGTCATAGGACCTACCCTGTGGAACGTCCTATATAACAGCCTGCTGGAAATAGCACTCCCGGAAGGAGCCGAGGTCGTAGCCTTCGCGGACGACGTCGCACTGTTGGTGACAGCCAAGCACCAGTTCGAGATGGAAGCGATGGGCAATGAAGCCCTCGCCAGAATAAGCGACTGGATGCGGGAAAATCACCTTCAGCTAGCGGCGGAAAAAACGGAGGCCGTGATCTTCAGCAGAAGGAGAAGACCGAGGGTCAGCAGGCTCGTCGTGGGCGGCCACGAGGTGAGATATAGCAAAACGTTGAGATATCTCGGGATCGTTCTCGACAGCAAGCTGACCTTCCGACATCACATAGAGGAAGCTGCGCAGAAGGCGCAGAAAGCGGCCAATGAGATAGGACGACTCATTGCCCAATATCGGAGGGCCAAAGCCGTGCAGAAGGAGAATCATCAACGAAGTCATAAACTCCATCCTTCTGTACGGCACGAGGCGCTCCAAAAAGAAAGTTATAGAAAGAAAATGGCTAGGGTTCAGCGGCAGGGCGCGCTCCGAGTAACCGATCGGAAGGAACCGACCGCTTCTTCCGATACAGAACGGTATCGGAAGAAGCGGTACTCGTGATCGCGGGAACCTCCCCACTGGACCTCATTGCAAGAAAGAGGGCCTTGGACCACGAAGATCCCAAAAAGCGCGGAGAAAACGACCAGAAACTGAGGGAAGCCTGGCAGCGCAGATGGGACGAGTCCACAAAAGGAAGATGGACCCATCGGCTTATACCGGTCGTAAGTCGGTGGAGGGCCAGAAAATACGGCGAAACCACGTACCGCCTAACCCAGGTGCTCACCGGGCACGGATGCTTCGGTGCGTATCTGAGGCGGATTGGCAAGGAAGAAACTCCAAAATGCCACCACTGCGAGGCGGTAGTGGACAACGCGGAACACACCATCACAGACTGTGAAGCTTGGGCACCCCAGAGAGAACTGCTGAAACAAGCACTCGGGGTGGCCGAGCTAAATATCGACAACATGGTCCACAGCATGATGGAAAGTAAGAAGAACTGGGACCTTTGGCGCGACTACGTAGAAGACATCATGAGCGCCAAAGAAGACAGTGAAAGAGAGAGGCTCAGGGCGCCTCTTCAACAATAGAATAGGGCCACCAAACGGCTAGACTACCTGTCACCCTTGAAGCAATGTGATAAACAATACCAGGGGGACAGAGGAGACCAAAGAGGGCGGTTTAGTGAGTAGGCACGGCTGGCCAACATCCCTTATGGAAGTTGTATAAATACCAGCGTGAATCTCACACTCAGTCTTCGGAAGATTCCGCCCCCACAGGAAAAAAAAAGATACCTTAACGAGCATTTTTCTACAACGGATTATAACTTGTGTTATAATCTGGTATAACAACAATGTTAAAAGAACTTAGCAATGGCTTTCAACTAATCAACCGGCTGTACCAGATTTTAAACCTTCTTTGACTATAAAAAGGTCCTCTTGAGCATATGGTGGGATTGTGGTGGGATAATACATTTTGTGTTTTCTAA
This sequence comes from Stenopsyche tienmushanensis, assembly GCA_008973525.1. Taxonomy (NCBI): domain Eukaryota; kingdom Metazoa; phylum Arthropoda; class Insecta; order Trichoptera; family Stenopsychidae; genus Stenopsyche; species Stenopsyche tienmushanensis. The sequence continues at coordinate 223,106 of WACJ01000009.1, read as the reverse complement.
AACTAGGAAAAATTATCAATGTACAAACTTATTGCCCACAATTAGACAGAGTAAATGCAAAGTTATTAGAAAAACATACAAATTTCGTCAATCGAAAAGGCGTGAAAAAATCCATTGTATATTCTAATTATAATTTATTCAATCTAAATACAAAATTAAAATTGTTATACATATATTTAAAAAAATAACTCTTTCCCGGAACATGTAGGCAAAAAATACCTCACTAATCGAAGCGTCAAAAATAGCTATAATGCATTATTACCTTTAACACCTAGTCTTCTGAATGCAAAAGCAATGTTAAATGTTGACACTTGAAAATACTCAACTACTATATTCAGAAACTAAGTTTGCATTTCAGAAGGCAACAATTACTGCCAGACTACAACTTCAATTATGGCTATTGGGATGCCATTAAATATTCTTTTTTTATCAAATATTATTGATAAATATTTAAAAATAGCACTTTATTATCGCTTATGCAAACAACTTATGAAATTATCGATATCTTATGAAAACTTGATATGCTCGAATTACATTGATACAGATTAAACATTCTGAGGTGGCTTTTAGCGATCCCTTTTCTAAATTAGGATCTATAATTTTTTTTTATAAAAATTATACTATAAAAGACTTGGATCGTTTATTAACTCTACTAAAACTGTAGATTTAAAAAAAAATGTAAATAAGATTTGTCCAATCATTGACAATAAGTCGTAGATGCCAATGGAAGTTATTTAGATTGAATATAATAAGTAATGTGAAAAATTAGCGCTTTTCATTTTTTATTCAACGCCCGTTTCATAGTTTCCAACCCAATATTTGAACCATTTACAAACCATACAAAATTTTAAAGCGAAGTTTTAATTTTGCCGTTAAATATTGATTTCGGTCGTTAAAGCGGGTCGATTTTAATGTTCGTGCTTTGCACCAGCTGGATGTCGTACGCGAACAGTGTGAATCCTGAGGGTTGCAGTACGAACGCACTTTCTATTCTCTCCGGAGAGCCTTGCAGACCGGTAATGATGATTATTGGCGTACAAACTTCATTTAGATTTTTTTTTCATTTTTTATGCCTGGTGCACTAAAGAACAGTTTTCAAGCTAGCTAGCTATCTTATGCACGGGGCATTAACCCCTTAAAGAGGTAAGACACAGAGTTGTGTCCGAATTTCAGTGATTTAGAAAGAGCATTCTTACACGATGAGCTCAGAGACAGACAGAGACGGAGAATGTCTTGCACGTTGAGTTTGGAGAGAAACAGAGACGGAGAGAGTATCTTGCGTACATCGTACGATTGTATAGATCGTTAACCCAAATTTATTGATTAATAATGATAACCCAAATGAATCGATTTCAATTGTATATCAAGTGTACTGTTTACTAGGAAGAAATGACCGAATATTGTGTGCTATCGACAGTGTTTATGTACAAGCTTCATACACGCTGCGACCAATACTGACGAATAAGTGGATTTGTACAGACGATAAGTGGCCGACATACAAATATAGCATCTAAGTTTATGATGATTTAAAATTAGCTCACTACTCAAAGGGTTAATCATGCCATTTTTATTATAACCCTTAACAATTTGAACGCAGATCACTACTGAAACAATACATCATCATCAAAGTATGGACACACGCAGTTTATTGCAGAACTAGGACTTTTCAATATCCGTTTATGGAAATGGTGCAATTGTAGGCATTAGCAATGATAAGGACAATAGTCGACTCTTATCCGCAGTTTGTCCCGCTAATTTGTTTAAAATTATATTCACTATTAGCATTTGGTTTAGCCAACAAATCGCTACCTTAATATTCGCGAAATTCATACCGCGTGTATGTGACACTCTATTTGAGCCGGAAACTAGGCACATGAGTTCAAATTAAGTATAAGTAAATGTTTATCGATGCAAAGCTCACGTATAATTATTTCAACACATCTATAAGCTTGCTGAAACAAATATACGCGTATTCCAAGTTGATATAATTTCATTTCGTCTTTCATTCATCCACTTACGTAAACACATTTACGGGAAAATACCACCAGGTTAAGCCTTATGGAATTCCTATTTAATATCCTCGTCTGCTTGGAATTCTACAAGAAAATAAGTTAACGAGTGCACATCCTTGCTACCAATTCATATGCTTGCTGATTATTGACTGTAAAACTCTTGTACAGCCTTTTTGAATGCAAACAATACCCGTTAAAAATGAGTATGTTTCAGAATTAACTTTTTACGGTCTGTACCCACATCATTAACTTCCAAGGAACACTGGAGAAGATATTACGGAAGCATTCATCTTCATCGCAAAAAGCTCGTTTATCTACGCACGCGTACCAAAGATAGGGCGGAACATTTGGTATTTGGTAAAATAATTTCTAAATTATCATTGATTGAGGTAAATTTGGTGGAATTGGCTTCCTTGGTTATTATTTACCGCGGCTTAGATTGTCACTACCTAGAAAAGCACAGTTAAGTTAAACAGGAGGGTAAATATATAAGATGCTGGCGATAACGTGCTCGTCTTAATCACATTTTTTATTTAGCTCGAAAAGTGGTCGCAGTTACGAAATTAGTAGGGAGCCAGCGGGAAGAACACATCTTTCTGCGGCCAAAACTACCAGTCGACTCTCCGTTTTTCTTTTCTCTACGTCCGCATTCCAAGCTCGCGCATTATATCTTTAGGTAGTCCCCCCGAGTGGGTGTTAGTCTCCACGTTGTCCACCCATAAAAACCCAGGGGTGGAGGAGCCAACCCTACGCCCGTGGTCAACGGTTGAACCTCTGGGGTAAGGATGTGGAGTAGAGGTGCGCAAAAGTAGCCTCATTGGTTTGCTCATCAAACGCAGCTGGAGTAGCCCAGCTGACATGAGTTGGGTATGTAGGTCACCCTGTGCTGTGTACCCATAAAAGGGTGTGTGGAATAGCCGATTACTGTAGTTGCCGGAGACTGTGTCAAAGTTTCACCACTATCCTCAACAACCTAGGCACACAGGGAAGAACGGTTTTAGGCTGTTCGAACGGCGATTCGTCTCCGTGGCTAGGCACTACAAATGACCGAATGTGGGGCCAAAAAATCAGTGGAAGATACTCTCTGTGTGGCTAGTCCGGGGTAACCCGGAACAGATCATGTAGCAGCGCAGGAAATGGGATCGATATTAAAATATCCCCCAATCCAGTCAGTCGTTGTTTGTCGTCTGTCATGTAAGTAGTCTTGCGGCTAAGCGGTCGGGCTCGTAATGTAATCATCTTGGGTTAAAATCCTACAGGAATGTGGCTGGCAACCACATTTTTAAAAACGTATTTACGCCATAAAAACCATGTCAAAATGTTTGGCAATGGTTCCATAAAAAGAGATTGCTAAAAGTCACCTTAAAAGTCAATTATTTGTTAAAAGATTCCATAGAAATGCAAAGTTTTTTAATAAGGTGAGATTGTAAAGGTCTCAATTTGATGTTTTATTGATAACATGATCTAGTATATGTTTTAATGTCTTTCATAATTGTGTATTTATTTTATTTTCTAGATTATATTTCGGGCCAAGCGAAATATTTTCTGAAAATGTTTAACAATGGATCATTGACGATTATAATGACGTCCATTATAGGACTTGCACACTTATGTTCAATTAAGCCGTTTATTGTTTTATTATCCTTAGGGAAGCCATCGTAATGCGATTTACATAATTACCATTAATTATAACATCCAGTCTTCATACGGTACATAGAATCTATTTAAATCATCTAGATCAAACACTGATGATATGCTAATTTTCTCAAAATCACATCTCACATATATCTCGATTCGAAATGTAATTACACTGCCATCAGATCTTATAATCTAAATTTACATGTAATTGTAATTAACGATTCACCGACGTAAACAACCGTATCGAATAGCAATATTATTTTATTATTTGAAATCTATTCATTTTATAATTACAATATATTTTTTAAATATGATAGTTATGATAGTTATCAAAAATTGTATTGTATTAATTCCATTTCTTATAATTCATCTTATTCCGTTGGAGACGTATTTTGATTATGCAAATTGATAGACGATTCGTCTGCACCCATTTAATAAATTATATTCAGAGCGAGTCTACAAATGGATATGCTAATAAGAGCATAGTAAATTATTGATAGCCATCCTTAAATGGTAGATAACCCTTCTATAATATTACAAATTCTCGCCACTAAATTCAGCGGAGACATCCCTAAAATGGAAATCTGTAAAATTAATAATTTCAGTGCCATCGCTTTTAAATTTAAAAACACCTATATGGTATAATCATCGATCTTTTCTTGCTCAAGTATCGTTCGGTTGAAGATGACCCTAAATTGGGCTTTCTGTATAATTTGCTTTTGAAAAAATGTGCTGGAAATTAGTATACAACCATCCCAAATGAAAAACTGGGATGTAAAACATTTTCAGAACAATACATAAAAAAAGTGCGTAGTACGTAGTACAGTGGAATACATATTGTGAGATTGGAACTATCCAAAATCTCGATCCAGGCTTTATGCTTGATTTCTTACATCTGAAAACATAAATAGGATCGCCTATGAGTAACTAATTCACTACTATAATAAAGTTAAAAAATAATATTAACCTTTTCGTTAGTGAGCAAATTTAAAATCGATGAAGTCGTTGATGTCATAATCGCTTTACACCGATTACTCTTGTCAGCTCCTAATCAGCGTAAGACAATCTTCAATTCGAGGCAGAGTCAATTGTAAATGAACACTTGATAGTGCATACAAGACCACTTTATTTCTTTACATAAACAATGCACAAAAAATCGATTCAAGTGCTCCTCCTTTAGAAGGAAATGATAATTGGACAAAGACTAATTCAACACGCAGCGAAGAACAGCAAGCAGTTAAATAAACAAACACTCTCGATAACACACAATATTCGGTCGTTTCTTTGCGTAAACAAATAACACACTTGAAATCGAAATCATTATAAGTGGATACATTTGGGCTTAACGATCTATACAATCATGAGATGCATGCGAGAAAGCTCTTCGTCTCAGTCTCCTGAACTGCGCTAAGTTCTCTCTGTCTCTGTCCGCCTCGGAGCTTCAATGCACAAGAGTGATCTTTCTGAATAGTGAAGGTCAAAACGGATATTTCCGTAAGTACTCACGAAAAGGTTAATTCTGTAATTCTGCAATAAATTATCCTTAACCTAAAAAATCATATTCAAATAATCTTATCCTAACTTAAAATATTGGGAAAGCATTGTTTTCCAATCACTTAATGAGATAACCCTTTGAAAACCAAAGATGATGCTCTAAAAATAGTGTGTTTTACAGCATCTTTTCTACATTCTAAACTTCTTAGCACCAAGACAAAAGCTGTTCAGACTAGGGCTTGTCGGTTTTCAAAAACCGGTTTTGAAAGCACGGTTTTTGGGAAAAAATGTGACCTTCAAAAACCGGTTTTTTAGTACTGAAAATCCGGTTTTGTATATAAAAATTCAATATTCAATAACTAAGAATTTTGGATAAAAAATATTGAATCGTTCACTTGACACCACTTTAGCTAAGAAAAGTTTCTTCTCGGAAGATAATTTTGATCTTTACGACAGGCTGCAAAATCAAAAAAAATATATAGAAAAAATAGTATGTTTGCATTTGCTTAATAAAATGGAATTATTAAAATTAACCACTTAAAAAGATAAGACACAGTTGTATCCGAATTCAAGTGATTCAGAAGACGGAGAGAGATGGAGAATGTCTTGCAGGTCGGAGATTGTGAGTGAGAGACAGAGACGAGGAGAGTATCTTGCGTACAACGTACGATTGTATAGATTTTTAACCCAAATTAATCGACTAATAATGGTGTTAGAATAATATAATGAATCGATTTCAAGTTTTTTGTTTATGTTTACTTGAAGAAACGACCGAATATTGTGTGCTTTCGAAATTGTTTATTTATTTATATACAAGCTTCATATACGTTGCAACGGTCCTGAGAGATAAGTGGATTTGCACGCATGATGATTGGCGAATATACAAATATAAGATCAGTGTTTGCTTTAATATTGAATAAATTCAATATATCTGTTATTTTAATTTTATATTTCTTAAATCCGAAAACCGGTGGAAACCGGTTTCGTTTGAAAATGAAAACCGGTTTTGAAGAATGTCGGTTTTCGTATAAGCCCTAGTTCAGACATTATTGCCGCAGATGTTGGTCGCCTAGTTAAACAACCGAAGACGCCACAATATCCACATTGCAAGTAAATTTATAGGATGTTCTAATATAAATGCATATAAGTATTTTTTTCTAATTCACTAAGAGCGAGCAAATTATTGAAATTTAATTTTTCAATATGTCCAAGTCCGTCAGCGATAGTCACATATTTTCGTTTCGGGGAAATACGCTGCGCTGTTGTTATTCTTTGTGAAATATCTTGTTACCTCTTAAATTGAACTTGAGGTAATAAAGGTAGAATGGAAGGTTCTTGTCTGACCTTATACTTACAAGATTGTAAGGTCAGCGTTCATCGGAAGCCCGGGGTCGTATCAAACCGGGCCCCAAGGGCCACTTAGGATCCAGTGCACATCATAATTTATCTGTCTGCAGCAGCCCAGTCTCATTGACTCACACCCCTTCAGGTTCCCGGAGGATTAGGACAATAACTTCTTAAGCCGCTGGATTAAATTCTCATAATATTTGCCCTGAAAAAAACTCTCACAGAAAAATTACATAGCCATAAATAATTCCGTACTTATATTTTGATTCTGTCGATTTATACCCTTTTGAAAATGTTTAGTTGAGGCAAATTTATTTGTGAACGCATTTTAATTATAATGAGTAAACGCTGAAATTTTTAGTTTAGTATTCTTGAAAGATATGATTCGTTATTCCACTTTGTTGTGATTACTTTGAGAGTAAACTACCCTCATCCCCATTTCGCCGAAGCCTTTGTCTGATATGAAAAGAGATTGCACAAAACGGGTGGATTGGTCTTAAGCCCTCTTACGGCAAATGTTTTAGACGTTTTCATGATATTTAGAGGCTGTATTGTGTAGCTTGTACGAACGCCCACTTTTTTTACCGTTTGTATTTTAATAAAAATACTGTCACTCTTTTTGCACCCCTTTGTTAATTAATTTTGTTGTTTTGAAATGTTGAATTGAATAAAAATATTATCGTAATTATTTTAACTTATCAAAAAAAAAAATTTGCAATTCATAATTGCATATAAACCAAGACAAGTGGTAATAAGACCACAGAATAAATAAAAGTAATGAGTAGTGAGTAAGATATGAACAGTGAATAGATAGTTGATGCGAATAATGGCAGTAATTGCAGACAATTATGCTACTTTTTGTCACACACTGATCTAATTCAACTTAAATAGAAATCAATTTTTAAATTATTATATTCCTTCAATTAACAACGCAGTTCTTAGAATAAGCATCTTGTTCTGCAATGGAAAAAGTTATGCTTATTCCTAAGAACAGAAAAGACATAAACGATTTTAAATATTGCTTTGAAGAGTTTGAAGGTCTTCAAAAAGTTATTGTTACTCAATCATCAATTAATCCGATCGTCGATAGATTTTGAAGGAAACAGGAACACAGGATTTGTGATAAGTGAATCTCCAAAATTAGTAGATAACTAAATGGATTTACAATTGCTTCTAATTGGTTATCAGTACGAAGATACTGATTTAACAGGTAATCTTTTTCAAATTTTTGTCCAGTATCATTAGTTCTACTGTATTCATAAACTAAAAAGCGAGAAGTTATTTTCATGAAATTAAAAAAAACTTTAACTTATTATCAGTTCTCATTAAAATTCCGTTTCCGAACACTACTGTGCTAAAACATCGCTCAATAAGTTCGTGGGATTTTTTCACTTTACACGGTTTTTTCTTCATCGATAAATAAAATACCGTAACGTATAGTGATAAATTAATGAATCTATTGTCACACATCCAGAGCCGTAACGAGGGTATGGAGCGCCCATGGCAAGTATCTAGCTTTCACTAAATATGGACAAAATTGGTTGTCGTAAAGTGATAGAATACTTTTATTTGAAAGGTCTCAGTCCAACTAATATCAAATACGAGCAGATTCTACCCTCATTTACAATAGTAAGATTTTGGATGGCAGAGTTTAAACGAGGCCGTACGAGCTGCCAAGACGAACAGCGCAGTGGTCGACCAAATGAGGTAACCACGCCAGAAATGATGAAGAAAATCCACAAAATGTTATTGGATGATTGTCGACCGCAAGTGAGCGAGCTGGAAGATATGGCATGCCTTTCAAAAAATGTTGTACATCGCATATTGACTAAAATTTTGATAATGAGAATCCTGTGCGCAAGATGGATCTCGCGTACATATTTCAATCGAGTGTTTGACGATATTTCACAGCAATAAGGTAGAGTTTTTGCATTAATTCATGATGAAACATGAGTCCACACCTGAGATAAAGAAACGTGGGGACTCTCAGCTGACACGGAAGGAACAAGGAACACACTCATTCTAAACTTCGAGTGGCCACTTGCACTCTGAGCGAGGGTTAAAAACGAATCAGATTTTATAACTTAAAACTAAAAGGTTTCTGTGATCGTAAAGATCATGGAAGATCCCAAGTACGTTTTTTTCCCGAAAATGCCGCAAAAAGCCCTAAAGGAGAACGGAGTGGCCACAAAATCTGTGTATCCAATCGGTCCGCTTTTCGGACCGCTGACATGACGAATGAACGCCTCGCGATCAGACACCATACCTGAACATATCTACAGAATAATTATGAACTCTCATTATAAAACAAGTTGTCCGAAGAAGACTGATCGGGTGTTTAAATTTTACAATTGGTCAAAAATATTGTTTTCTTTATTTTATTGCGGGCTTATGCCGGGTGAGTCGGTCCAATGTTTAAGCGATAACGAAGAAAAGAGGGATTAGACAACTTTGTATATATTATACAAAAGGATTAAGTCAATTAGTGTTGGTTAATGTAAAGTAGAATGGCCAAGTAAAATAAAAACCATGTGCAACTTTCGACTGGGTCGGTATTCTACGTTTTGCGCCCCAAGCCCAATTGTTCCCATGGCGAGTGCCTGCTATGCCACCCTATAGTAACACAACAAGACAGTGTTGTATCGCTAAGAATTATTTATCGGCAGCCCTTTTTTATAAAAATAAATATTTTAATAACATGATATGGACATTTTAATACACTGTACGGTGCAATTATTCAGTTTATCCTGATTCGTTAAGAGCACTTAATTCTAACTCGCTTTAAAAGAGGATCCAATATTTAGCTTTACAATAACAGTAATTATAAGATTAAGTAATTTATTAAAGTATTCGCTGTAACCTTTCGGAGGATGCTCTGTCGTGAGATTAAATCTCATGGTTATTACCTGCTTCTTTGTTTTTTAGAGTAATTAATTTTTAATGTAAAGAGGACAGCCTGTATAGCTCTGGGTAGATTTAACACTAAGTAATGCCTAAGTAAGCGAGCTGAGGATGCTCACAAACCTACGTTTACGTCTCGAGCATATATACTCGTATCTGTTAACGACTCTAAGTTATTCGCGGCTTAATGAAATGCAAATTAAGGCCAAGTAACAAAAGTTTAAACGGGATGGTGGGGATCCAAGGGTTCTAAAGGGGGCCAATCTGGGACTGTCAAGGAGCACCGAGAAGCAACAACGCTGCAAATGCAGGTGATAACTCTTTGTTTAGATTTATTAACTACAATATTTTGGATTTATTCTTGCGTGAGGTTCAAGCGCTGTGAGGTAAGATTATAGATCTTCATGTTTATAGCCAATACAGTAAAAATAAAAAAAACATGACAAAATTGAACAATGAGATAAATCGGGCCAATCAGTGATTAACATGTGAATCATTTGTGTGTTTGAGCATGGGGTACTTCCCATCCACTTGGAAGTCGGCGAAAGTCGTTCCATTGCCCAAACCAGGTAAAGACGCAAGCAACCCGATAAATTATCCCCCGATTAGTTTATTTTCTGCACTAAGCAAAATATTTGAAAAACTTATTCTAAATAGACTGGATGAACATAATATAAATGTTATTAATAATGAGCAATTCGGTTTTCGTAAGAATCACTCTACGGCTCATCAGTTGACCAGACTGACTGAACACATTACTAGAAACTTTAACATGAAGAGAAGTACCGCTATGGTACTACTCGACATCGAAAAAGCATTCGATATAGTCTGGCACCGCGGTCTGATCCATAAAATGATATTCCTTAATTTTCTTATTTATCTTATTAAAATGATCCAATCCTATTTGTGCAAAATATCATTTTCAATAATCTTAAACAGAGCAACGTCAACTCCCCAGTCTGTTTCAGCGGGAGTTCCTCAGGGCAGTATTTTAGGGCGTCGTCTGTTCAACATCTACCTACATGATCTACCAACACCATCCCCATCAAACGTAGCACTCTACGCCGACGACACGTCATATTATACCAGCTCTCGAGTAACAAGCTAATAGTCGGAAATCTCCAACGATCGCTAAAAACTGCATTCAAACATTTCGATCGTTGGAAACTCAAACTAAACAAAGAGAAAACCGAAGCTATCTTGTTCTCCGTGAAACGAAAAATCTTCAAATTGATCCAATAGTTGTCGGATCCAGCTCCATCGAATGAAAACCCCAAGTAAAATACTTGAGAGTGACTTTGGACAGAGGACTGAGGTGGGGAGCACAGGTGTCGGTGACTCGAGCCCACGGATTAGCAGCAACCGGGGCGCTGCATTCCATTTTTTGTCGACGCAGTGCTCTTTCTATCTGACCTACACTCACATACGCCACTCCCATCTGGAGCAATATATGCAACACCAACTACTATAAACTCCAAATCGTACAAAACAAAGCCATAAAAATTGTTTTTAACACATTTCCATATACTAGACGTAAACGTTTTCATAATAAAATTAAGCTTTCTTTATAAAGGAATATTTTCATCAGCTAACACACAGTTTTTACACAAAAAACTCAGCGATTACACCAAACAAAACAATAATTTCAGATACGTACACAAAATGCCAAAACATATTTTTCTATAGTATATAGTCATGAGTGCGCGATGTATGATCAATTGATTGAATTATTTATTTTTAAGTTTGTAAGATACTTTTAAAGGAATGTTGCAAAGGGATTTTAAGTTTTCTATTTTCCTCCTATATACAAAATTAAATTAACTCTTATTATGTAAAATTTATTAATAACTAAAATTTATATTTGTAACTAAGATAAGGATAATAATCTAAGACTTAAATTGTTAAACCATTTTTTTAATGTAATTGTGTATATTGATACACCATTTTACTGTGTAATATTTTATTTTTCTGAATAAAGGTTTATAAATAACGTAATAAATTGAAAAACATAGATTAACACATTCTATGCTACTGTCAGAACCGTTAGAAATTGGTTGAAAGAAATGTTTGTTTATGAAAAGTTTATGGCTAGGATGAACGAAAAAGATCAATGTTTTACATTTAGAATAGGCTCAGAAACAATAAAGTGGTCTTATTTTGCCCTCCTGCAAAGTTAGAAGTGGACACGTAAGAAAGAAGAGAGAGTCAACCGATAGCCTTGGGCGCGGAAAGATATTTTCTTCCCGCCAGCTCTCTCTCAGTTTCGTATTGCTTAATAACTATTAAGCTATATTTATATCTATTAATAAGAATAGTTTCATAATTTTTACTCAATTAATTGTATTTATACCACATGTTGAGTGATGAATAGAAAATAAATATGAATTGAGAAAATATTCATATAAAGTTATGGGATTGTCTCCCAGCTGAATTCTATGAATAAAAAATTCTTTATCTCAAATAATATTAAAAACATTTATTCTTACCCCTGCTTTTATTAGATGTGATCTTGAGACTTTACCTGCTAATGCGATTGCGGATGCAATTAAGCATCACTGAGTAAACGTTTTAAATAAAGCTTTAAGCGCAGCTTTGATAAGTCTCTTGGGGCTCTGCGTCGAGTTTAATTATTCAAGATTTTTTAAGATTTATATACTTGTATACGTCACTATTTAAATACAATTTGAATATTTAGCCTGATAGAAAATTTCATCTCGATAATGCCATAAGCTGCATCCTCAATAACTAAGTCTAAGGCGATAACAAAATCTGCTCAGTCTATTAAAATGTATTCACTCCATTGATTATAAAAGAATGTGCCATCCGAGCTTGCTTCATTGCATTCTTGAAAAATACCTTTCACCTGTCCGAAGCAAATTTATTTCTACATAAATTATCATATTCTTCGTCCAGTTTGCAAGGGAGAACTTTGTTTTTCCATTTGAAAACCCAGGACTCTTTTTATTGCAAATTCCGCCCTCGTTTCTTTAAGAATGCACAATACTAGAACCAATCACTTTCGCTGAAAAACGGTATTCAAAATCCGTATCGTTAGATTTGAATTTAGTTCCGCTGCCATTTAGCCAAGTAAAATAGTATCAAAAGAGTATTTTTAAAGCAAAAAACATATTCATACGAAAGTTGTATAAGAATTTTCATACCGCACAAATATACATAGTGATTATTTGATAAGACGAATTGTAGAAAACCAAACATACTGCAGGATTTAATTTAATCAAAATCATGTTCATGGATATCAGTTTCGTAAATCAATATTGATTTATTCAAAATTCTAAGAACTGATTACGTTAATCTAGAAGATGTATTAATATGACATTGAGTAAAGTCCATTATACAATTTTTACTGATAAAAATATTCAAAAACACGATTTTTTAACGCAAGACGATGCAATTAAACCCAATTGATCTCTTGATAAATTTAATCTTATTTAGTTTTTGAATACGTTTTATTATCAGTATTTTCAAATCAATGATTTTATCGAATCTTGTGTCAAAAACAAATTTAAATGAATATTGAGCTCTTTAAACCAATGAACTTGAGTTTTTTCACAATATTTTCTTTAAATGTATTAATATTCTATACATATATTTAAATCAATGTCTCTTGCGGAGCGTGCATCACGCGGTCATTGTGGCGTCCGATCCGCTTTGCTAAGGTAAACGAAGCATTTTGTCAACTATGCCGAGAGGCGGTAATGGCATGACCGGTTTTGCTAAGGTAAAGAAGCATTTAGTCAAGCTTATTCTAGTGAAGGGAAGCGCGGCCGAGGGGCGGTGATGGGAGGAAGACAGTCGCTTTTCGAGGTGAGGGAGAGCGCACGCATGCTAACTTTTCAGCCTCACAGCAATATATCGCGTAGCTCTACTACTGCCTTTCTTTCTAAGCGCGTATGGCTAAGCAACCACATTCTTTATATGCGTCTTAATGTATCTTGAAGAGGATTCTTTCTATTTAATAATATTTCGATTTAAATGACCTTTGGTTTAAAGAAACTTCATAATTTGTTTTTCAAATAATGAATGGTATGTAGAAAGGTAGCATGATATTCAAACTTCCTAAAGGTACCTATCGAACGTTCAACTGATTGACTGTTACAAAATAGCATGACGCCAGAATATATTTTTTGAGTCCCCAAAGAGACCTTTTGGGAGAAAAATAGCTAAAAATATGTACACAGACATACATCCACGTGGAAACACGTCGGTCTTTCAGGCGGCAATGGCGTGTATATTTTTTTCTGCCGACACAATGTACGAGGAAAATGTACACGTCAAGGAAATTGAAAACATAAATCTGAATTTATTACCAAAACCTGCGCAACATCGTTATGTAAAACCACCCTTCTGACACGCTAGCGGACACGGTAGTTTTCTTCGGGGTTTCAATTTTACGGGATGATTGCCTTCTCCTGACAAACTCGCGCCAGCAACCTTCGACATAATACTCAAACTCCCAAAAGCTACACTTATTATCCTTAAAGCTTCGACGAAATGTCGGCTTCGCCAGTCTATTTCGTACATTATTGGGTCAAACTTTATAATGTAAAAGAACGTATTGAAATAAATCGGGATTGAGTAGGTTAAATAAGTTATTTCACCGGGAAAAATATTTACAAGGAACCTTCATCAAGACATCAACTGCCGACGTCGGTGGTGGAAACTAATTAGGAAAGTGCTCAGAAAAATTCCGAAACCCTTTTCATTGAGAAACCTTTCACGCTTGGACGGTCATTTTCTCCCCTTCTCACCTGTCTGCTATTTTTTTTCGACGACCAGTTTTCTTGCTTCATACATAATAAATATTGCGTTTCCGCAAAGTTTTCTCATTTGGATTATCTTTGTTTTTTTTTGTTCAGGCAAAAAGGCAATAATATTTAATTTCTTTGTTATGAAACCTTTTCAACAATATTTATTGTTTAAGCGTTATGATGAATAAGTTTAAAAATATCTATTAGAATGTAAATTATTTATTATTTTAGGAGCAAGATATGAGAAAAAGGTGTTTTTATTAATTGATAATTTTGCAGTATCATCGTCTTTTTTGTTTGTGTTTGCCATTTTTTACATCTTCGATTTCTTAAATAAGCTTAACATCAAAATTTAAAAAAAAACATTTGAATATTTTTTGAACTGAATTCATATGAGAATTATGTGGGCGGAGCCCCAAGAGAGCAGAGCCTCCAGGGTTGCATCCTCATCTCTGCTAATGTTTTAAGATAATAGATCCGTTCACTGACGGTTCATGTACAGATACACGAGAAAATATTATTGCTGCAAGAACCCGGCGGAAAGAACGCGTCTTCTCATAGCCAAGGTTGATGGATGATTCTCGTCTTCCATGGGGTTTTGCACCGTCCTTCTTACATAGGCTGAAAAGAGGAAAAAGAAAGTATATGTTTTGAAAAATATGACCAACAAGTCCGAAACTGATCAAATAGGAATCGATTAGGTTAGAGATGCTCTCAATACTGTTTAATTATATACAAAAACATGCAGTTGTAGACGAGAAAGAAGTATTCTAGTATTTGATTGTTAGTATGAACATATTTTTAATTCAAGATCTTCACAGTTATTTGCATAAAGGGTCAGAATAAACCTTTTGGAAAAAATAGGTTAACATAAGACCAAGGTTGAACATTTTGAAAATCATGAAGTATTGCATAGCGAATAAAAAAATCCATAAGCTTAAAATTACTTAAGCAACATTGAAGATCATCTCTTATGTGGAGGCTCTTTTGCCCGACAGGGGTGTAGTGTAGATTGTAGCCATCAGCTATTTGAGTATGAAAGGTCGCCAGGGGAACAGCGGGTGGTGGACGTGATCAGATTTTTGTATTCACTCTTAGATAGTTGCAACCCTCTTCCAAAATATTATATCTAAGTCGTAAAATTGTACGCCGGTAAATTCTGTAAATATAAGTGGAGTATCATGGGACAAGTATCTTTTTAAAACTACTTGTTCATAATATTAAAAAAAAAACTGCACAGATCATGCGATTACATCGATAAATATTGTTAAAGGCCGTTATATTCATTAAAGTTTTTGAGCATGATTTAACCAAAACGGTATTGATGAGGAATGCGAGATGTTTTACTTCTGTGGGTGTCTTAGATTCGAAATTGAGTGGTAGCAAAGCCGCTGGAAGAACTTGTCTATACTGGAATAATCAGGTAGACAAAGACACTGCATGTCTAAGTTTGATTGGGATTCAAAATAGACGGAAACGGCGAACCGTCTGAGCCAAATAAGTAATATTTGTGGAATATGTAAATGGTTATATATATATATATTTATTGTAAGCACCGACGTATAGTGAGAATGCTTGAATTTTGGTTATGAATAGCTGATGAAAATAGATATTATATTTATGGCAGCATGATATATATATTGTACTCTATTAGCCATACATTCATGGTTCACATGTCGTATCATAAGTTTTCATTTAGGTGATGAAACTTGTAAATGCGTTAAATGCTTGTGTGCCGTCCAATCGTGGCTTTGTAGATATGTGTCAAATTTGGGATTGTACGTATTGATATTCTTATGAGAGTCCATGGTAATTACTTCGGGATAAATATTTTTCAGCTAAGTATTCATGAATATTATATAATTTACTAGGCTGCTCGGAGAATACTTAATTCTTAAATTTGTAAGATATTCATAAATTTTAGTCACTCATCAAGAATATTTACAAGAAATTACCAAAGGTTTTTTATCGAAAATAGATGAATTTTTTGACGGATAAACATATTTACTTATATTCTAGGAGGTCATACAAAATTGCTCTTTTTTAGTTGAACTACCTATATATTATATACAAAGGATTACGTAATAGATATTGAAATTTATCGCATACATTTATTTTCATTTTCAATAAAAATTTGATATTAAATGTACATTTTTTGATATGCTGGCCCTATTCTTACTCTTAAATCACGAGAACGTCTCCATCAATTTTATTCAGCATCCGGGCGGGGTGGAGCATGATTTATAGTCTCTAATTCAATTTACCGGAAATTTACATGGTCCTAAAAATTTTTGGTATTAAGTGAAAAACATTTTCATTAGGCATTTGGTAAAAAAGAAATATATTGTAACTCGGAACCTTTAAAAATAGCTTGTTATTCCAAATAAATTTATTCAAAAGCATCGAAATTTTTTAATTAATTTAAATTTCCTTGAGGAGAGAATTTTTCAGGTATAAACAAGGTGTCAGATACTTTTTTTAAATGTATTTTGGGCTTACATCAATCGTTATCGAATAAATTATATTTTGTGACTTATTTATTCATCACCAAAATCTTGAAGTAAAGTTCAAGATCTCTTCATTTTCTTCTACAAATTGGGTTGGGTATTTCACTTTATGATGCTTAACTATAAAATCTTGGAAGAGTGGGCCTATCCTATGCCCGTGGATAACAGTCGAACTCCTCGACGGTTGCCCGTCGAGCCCAGATAGCATGAATTTGATGCACAAAGTATTCTAAGCTGTGCACCAGTAAAATTGTACATGGAGGAGAAGGAATAATCTGTGCAAAAGGCGATATCACTATATTCAACAGCAGGGAGAACAGTTGTTGTGCAAACTGTGACTCGTCTCCGTGGCGTATTACAAATGCGTCGAATCAATACGAGCAAGCATGAGAAATGAGTAGTCCCTGCAGTTATTCATCTGTACAGAGCCCTTCAAGCTCTCTTACCTTCGCTCCTTCTTTATATCCTCACCTTCGGGTGCACTTTGACCCGAAACCAACCTCCGCGTGACTCCTTAGACTACTCTGGAAGGTTCAATGTAAAAGAGATGAGCTCCTGGAAACACTTCATGAGGATGGATCCCGCGGATCAAAAGTTGGTGGAACGCATCTGTATGGTCTCTATCTTTAATTTGACCTATTTATCGACTTTTAAGGCATCTTCTCACTTAACAAATTTAAAAAAAATAATTTTTATTTTTTTTAAATTTTGAAAGTACATATCTTCAAAAATGTTATATCGAAATTTCATAAAGATCGGACGAGTTTAACTACATTTTTGGACGACCGTTAGGTGACTACCTGAGAGCACCCGGCTGTATACGTATTGTTCAGACTCATGGTGCAAGTACAAGAAAGTGGTGAAAAACAATCAGATAGAAACTTTTAAACATCCTTCTGCTCTAGCTGAGGATGTTCACGAGGTTTTGAAACCAATTTATGAAGATCTTCTGAGGAAATACCCAAAATAACAACGAGTGTTTCAACAGCTGTGTCTGGGCAATTTTTCTGCAACCAAAACTCAACGCGTTTATCTCTAAACAAGGTTTTTCGGTGGCTTGTTGATGAAATTTCGGAAACTATCCGGCCGATTGTCATGAAATTTGAATGACATATTTTTCATAGCTATGGCTATAGTGCATATCATCAGATTTTTGAAATTTTAATTTAAAGTAATTTTTTTTTACAAAAAACTGCAAAAAAACGCGTTTTTTTTACTTTTTCGTAAAACGTGCGCCATTTTGTTATTTTCGCGAATATCAAAAATCTGATGATATACGCTATAGCCACTGATATACTAAATCTAAAACTGTTTTATTTTTTTGTTTCAAATGACCCATCTCGGAGATACTATCAACAAGCCACGAACATAACATTTCTACACGGGTTTTTCAATGCTACTGTTTTATTATAATAATTGTTCAAAATAATAAAAATATATTTTTTTCATTTACTTGAAAGATGTATTTATTACATAAGATCCATTTTATCTCATAATTTTAAGCGAAAATCCTCGAAAAAAATCGTGAAAATAGCCTATTTTTGAGGCGCCTAAAGTGAGAAGACGCCTTAAGCAACTATAATTCTACTCGTATCTTAGGAGGCGTGTAAAAGAAAATGGATGAAATTAGATTTCAATATAGTAAATGGTTAAAAATCTCAGATTAATATCATCAGCATTTTTTGACACATTAAGGCTTAGAACATATGATGGTTAGGACGAAATTCATATCAATTGACTGACAAATGTAATGAATGATATCATAACTTTGAGTCTAATAGTAGAAGACAATTATCACAAATGATGTGCTAAACTGAAGCTTGATAGATACATTTCTAAAGAACGATGTTTATTTTTTTTAAATCTTTTTGAAGCCACTTTCTGCGTATATTCGCATCTACGCACACCTATTTTTCAACCAAATCTAGACCTCGTATCAAGACTTCATCGTCTCTTATTCCACCAGTAGCATATATATCATTTAAGTCTTCTTCTTCTGTAGAATAGCATATTCTAAAATTACATCCACAGTTGACCAAGTTG
This sequence comes from Stenopsyche tienmushanensis, assembly GCA_008973525.1. Taxonomy (NCBI): domain Eukaryota; kingdom Metazoa; phylum Arthropoda; class Insecta; order Trichoptera; family Stenopsychidae; genus Stenopsyche; species Stenopsyche tienmushanensis. The sequence continues at coordinate 204,395 of WACJ01000009.1, read as the reverse complement.
TTTCATTGTTGGATACATTTATGACATTATGACAAGAAAAATTGGCCAATATTAAAAAAATTTAACACACTTGAACAAATTAACTTTTAACAGACTTAAAAATCAATTTTAAAACTATTTTGCAAATTTCTTCCAGTGATAACATAAAATTTACTCTTGCAGAGACAAGAAAAAAAAAATCATCCGATTAGCATTGAGAATTGTGCTTTAAAAGCTCCCCTTTGTAAGTACCGTGGGAAGGACTGAAGATGTTCGATCTGAATTATTTCGGTTCTCTCTTAAATCGCTGATTTCTCAAAACAAAAACTCGAGAAGTTAGGCAAATGCGAGCAAGTTTCGCGACATCTTTTAGAATTGTTTTGTTAAAATTCGTCCTTATTTTATATAAAGGCAAATATAATATTTTAGCAAACATAAACGGAACAAATCCAAGGCTTGAGTTATGTTAACCTATTCTATGCGAGACATATTTTATGAACACCTAATATCGGATTGTAACTGACTGTAAGATTTTATTTGTATTGTTAACGTGGTGTGAAAAGCATCCAGATGCAAAACCTCTGTTAACCTTCGAAGGCGCAATTCGCGAGATTAATAGCGGCCTGTTTTCGCCCTTCTGGGCAAGGTTAAAATGCAAATGCGTAGAAAAAAAGAAGAAAGAGTCAAACGATAACCTTAGCCGCGGGAAGACGTGCTCTTCCTACCAGTTTCCTAGCCATCTCGCAGCTGAGGTAACCTCCTTCGAGTGAAATAAATATCTTGGCTAAAAATGTCGATATTTCATCACTATCTGATGATCTTCTTCCTGCTTTCGATATAATTTGTTTTATATAAGTTATCGAAAGTAGATGAGATATTAAAATCAAGAAATGTAACAATAACTTTAGATATTAAAGCTATCTAATGGTTAATATTTAGCAAAAACATTAAATCGATATGTAACATTTCATACAGCCCTAGAAGAAAACTCCAGCTATTGAAAACGCATTTCTCCATTTTCGACTGTTTTGAGTCTTCTTCCTCCAATTATTTTGCTGTAGAACTGTTTTTAATCCAGATTCCAGATTTCACGTTCGCTATCGTATCGCCGCAAGAAACCACAGAGTAGGAAAAAGAAAGACATAAAAAATAATTCTTGATTCAGATCTTCATGCGCCAAAAAGCTGACTGGAAGAATACGTCTTCTCGCTGTTAAAACTATCAGACAACGGCTCTAAGATTTGAACTACATTTCTTCTTCTCCTGGCTTCTTTTATACCCGACACGGGGTGCTTTAAGACTCTGACCGTCTCTAGGAATAATCCCATAACCTATCCCAATAAATATTAGAAAACATGTTTGAAAAAGATTGTACACAGCATAAAAAGCATAACGTCTTTTATCAAAGCGCAGTGAATTTTATAATAAATAGTTAAATGCAGAATCTTCTCCTTTGATTGCTTGTCTTGAATTATATAGTATATAGAAAAAAGGAGCGTATTTTAACCTCTGCTAAAAGCGCTCTTGATGTTTAATATTTGTTTATGTTTATAAAGCTGAAAGTATATAAAGCTTACGCCTAAGCCTCCTTGATTAATTATTCAATCACGAATTTACCTCCACTCTAATTAACCAATCAAACAAGGATGGTTGAGTGTAAACTTACCATTTATAACTTTGTTAATACCGGTAAAACATAAACATCAATAAAGTAGTATAAACACAAGTAATTGCCGACGATTTGCCAACACGAAGAGCCTATGTGCTTCTGTGTACTGCGACAAATTTAATCACTGTTCTTCTTTTATAATTGAATAACACTATTATAAGCATTGTAACACTAAAAACGTATTATACTTAAAGTCGTTTTTTTATTTCTTTTTGAAGCTTCGCCAGATGTAATGTGAGGTTTAATGAATTTTTTAAAATGTCGAGTAATATTTTGCTTAGATGAATTGACTTAAATATTTGCATACAAGCAAAAATCTCGAAAATATTAGGTTGGGGAATAAGTTCGTAGCGTTTCTATGAAAAACTTTTATTTTAATAAAAATCAATAGTTTTAACAAAAAATTAATTAATCATGTATTCGCTGTTGTTGTTTACTACCTCCTTCCACCTCTCGATCAATTTGTCGATGAAGTTCTGCCAAAAATCGCCCGGTCTGGTATCGAAAAATTTGTCGAGCCAATTTTTAAGATCGTCTTCATTGTTGAAGATAACGCCTCTCATATGGTTCGACAGGGAGCGGAAAATTGGTAATCTGTCGGTACAAGATTTGTAGAATACGGCAGATGCTGAAGGACCTCCCGTTCGAACTCTTGGAGTGCGACTTTGACGACTTGTGCGACATGGGGTCTGGCGTTGTCGTGAAGGAGTATGGTTTGACCTTGTCGATGGGATCTTTTCAGTTAAATAGCCTCTTTCACGCGGTGTAGTTGAGCTATGTAGAGCTCCTTGTTGACCGTGGCATTCTTTTCGAGCATTTCCAAATGCACCATGGCCTTCCAGTTCCACCAAACGCAGATCATGGTCTTCTTTGGATGGAGGTCCGGCTTGACTCTCGGCTTTGGCGTATCTCCTGGAGCCACCCATTCCTTTCTTTGCTTCATGTTTATGTATAGGCAACATTTCTCATCTCCCGTGACGATTCGGTACAAAAAGCGCTGTTTATGACCACGTGTTGCTCGACGGCGAGCGAGATGTTGAGAAACAATTTGAAGGCGATTTTCATTGTTGTTTTCGTTAAGCTCGTGAGGCACCCAGGCTCCCAATTTTTCCGCAAATTCCATTAAATGAAGATGATTGAGAATCGTTTTATGATCTCAATTCATTTTTTAGGCCAATTCACGACTTGTTTGGTGACTGTTCTTCTTCAAAAATGCTTTAAGATGCTCTTCGTCGAATTCAGAAGGTCTTCCACTATGGGGCGTATTGTCAACATCAAAATCGCTATTTTTGAACTTTACATACCATTTTCGTGCTGTAGACTCACCTATGACACCTTCTTATACGTAGCAAATATCTCGGGCTGCTTCAGTAGCTTTTTGACCTCGATGAAAAGCGAAGAAAAGTAGTTGTCGAAAATGTTGCTTTTTACCTCCTGGATTTTCCATTTTTAAGACTCAAAGGTAATAAAAAAATGTATTATTCAAAAAGGTTAGTAATACAGATTTATAGAACAAAAAGAGCTCTATAGAATGAATACTATACACTTTGCTAAAAAGTAAAAACATGTTGTAAAAATAATAATATAAAAACGCTACGAACTTATTTCCCAACCCAATATAATCATTAATTTTTTTTATCGTAATCCTGTTGATTTAAGCTCCCCTAATCAGACCCTAACCAGTTTCTTCACGAAAAGTCTAAACACATATCCAGAGTAATTCTCATTATAAGCTCCTCAAATGAAAAGTGGGAAGTAATTTTTATGGATTTTGTAATTGTAGCTGGATTCAGGCTTCCTGACTGGAACTACGAGATTATTTCATTCCTTTACCTTAAAATTAAATTCCCCTCAAACAATGAAAGAGCTGCTTTTGATCGATACAATGTATCTAAAGAAACCTTAACCTGTATGGTAAATTCCAGTGATTCAGAAATAGCACTCTTGCACGTTGAGCTCGGAGAGAGACAGATATGGATAAAACATAGCGCAGCTCGGTAACTGTGCACGGGAGACAGAGACGGAGAGCTTCCTACGTACATCGTACGATTGTATAGATCGTTAACCCAAATTTATCGACTAATGTGTGAATGGTATAATGAATCGATTTCAAGTGTATTGTTTATGTTTACTTGAAGAAATGACCGAATTCTGTGTTCTATCGACAGTATGTATTTATTTAACTCGTTCGTCGCTGCGTCCACCAGATATACGCGAAGGGCGTACCTCCGTGGAGGTCCATATTTCTTTATACCTCTAATTAATGCTTATCATCGATTGATAATACATATTGACAAATACGTGTGCGATTTATTTTGCTAAAATATCATGCCCCAACATAGTTAATTTTCGGCTTCAACTGAATAGCTTTAAATCAACTATTGCGCATTTACTTTGGATTGCTTCTTTCGTCGTCTTGGAATTATACTAGTGGTAAATTTAGCAGGCTTGTAGAAGATATTAAGTTAGAGCAGAAGTGGCCAACCTTTGGCGCTGAAACTCATATTATTGCATTTAAATGGCGATAATTTGGCACGAGACCGAGTAATAACCGAGCCGTGTCGCTTTCGTAGTATTATGAAGTTGGTGGTTGAATAAATTTCACAAGTATGTAGCAAAGGGCTTATAGTAACAATAAAACCTTAAATATATTCCAGCATGTGCAAGTTTGTACAAAATTAGCATTTTAATAATGTTGCTTGAATGTTGAACTATAAAAAATATTATTAACTGACAATTGCGCTTTACTAATTTTTTGGGTAACAGATTTATTTTTATTGTTAAGGGCAAAATATCCAGATGCGAAATAAACCAAGTCCACATTCGCCATTGTATGCTGCTATTTAGATTTGGGTTGGAATACCACAAAAGTCAGTAAAATACTCAAAGATGTTTATAATGAAGTGGCAATAGTCCACAAATGCTAATATTGGTTCCAAAAAATTAAATCTGGCAATAGAACCATACAGAATTAAATGAGAACGGATCTTTGAATTTTGATAACGATGCATTCAAATTCCTAATCGAAACAGATCCACGCCAAACAATAGAGGAGTTATCACATAGTTTTTTAAAATTATTTTTATTGATGGAAGTTGTGACTTTAGGGCCAAAGCCTTCCTGATTATACAAGCTTGATCATTGATGATCTTAATTGATTTTTATTTTTAGCATTTATTTGAGCATTTTAACTGAGGATGAAAAACAGGTCATTGTGATGAAAAAATCAATGGCTTTCTTGAAAAGAATCCCCAAATCCAACACTAAGCCGAATTGATTATAAAAAGGTTCTTGTGTGCATATGGAAGGATATGCGAAGAGTAATTCATTGCGAATAAATGAAACTGGCAGGAAATATAGGTGCATGTGTTTATTTTCAACAATTGAAGAAAATGTCGAGATTATATAAAAAAAACGCCTATTTGAAAATGAAATATTTTCTGTATGCAAACAATTCGGCTTAGAACGTAAATCGAATTTAACCAAGGTACGCCCGTAGTTAAACAGTATAGCTATTTCTCCCCATTTAGGTATTCTCGAGTAAGTATAACGTTTTATTATGAAATAATACGGAATACAAGATTTATTGTTCGTTGAAATTCAAGAAGCGGAGATAGCATTTCATCTCAAGATGCTGCCACATTTAATCGAGAAGAAAAATACTTTGACTCGGTGAAAATACGATACGGAAGCTCTGGACAGTACAATTCTTCCATTTCAATAAGCATCCGGCGAATGAAACGTCTCAAACAAGTGTTGCTTCAGGAAGAGCAATTTTTCATACGAATCGATGAATGATGACCGCGTACACTCTTCGTGTCGCACAGAAAAATTACCATTATTTAATTTGGGCAAATCCCCAACAATGAGGGGCAATGAATCACCATTATTAAAGCGAAACGGTTCGAAGTTTCATTTTAGGTTGACTGTAAAATGGAAATGATTCATACTGCAATAAATCAAGCAAGAATAAAATTTATTAGCACCCTTGTCGTCCTGCCACGGAACTAATACAAAAACAAAGCACCCTTTAAAGCTTCATCTTCCTCCCTCCCTGCAAATACACATTTATATATCCCATATATATTCTTGATATTTATGCCGAATCGAAACCCTTCCTTTATTTACAGTCTTGTATTACAATAATTTAATGCAAGAAAATCACCCTTTAAAAAAATTTAAACATGAAAGAACTACTCTATTACAACCAGAGCTAATCACCAGAAAAATTCAAGAGAATTGAATAGGAAGCTATTACTGTATGCAAACATACACTTTTATCAATTAATTCAGTAATTAAAAATGGGAAAAGATTAAGCCGAATTGGTCATATTATAACAAGATAATCATGTTTAAAGTAATTTTAGATCTACTGATTTCTGATCGGATGGTTTCATGGAGAATAATTGTAATCCATGTGGTGTTCATATATAATATTTATGATGATAAGTCATAAATTCAAAGTTCTGCCCGACATAGTTCCATGCGATTTCTTTTACACGCCAAAGAAGAAAATCAATGATTATAATGAAGATCAAAAGCTTGAAGAAACAATATTACATATGTGAGTGTAGATAGAATCAGCGTTTTGTATAATAAAAATTTTTTGGAGACCGAAAGAGCACTGCGTCGATGAAAAATGGAGTGCAGCGCTCCGATAGCTGCTAATCCGCGAGCTCAAGCCACCGATACCTATGCTCCCTCCCTCAGCCCTCTGTCCAAAATCACCCCCAAGTATTTCACTTGGGGTTTCCATTCGATGGAGCTGGACCCGACAACTATTGGATCAATTTGAAGATTTTTCCGTTTCACGGAGAACAAGATAGCTTTTAGCGATCGTTGGAGATTTCCGACTATTAGCTTGTTACTCGAGAGCTGGTATAATAAGCCGGGTCGTTGGTGTAGGGTGCTACGTTTGATGGGGATGGTGTCAGTATATCATGTATGTAGATATTGAACAGGTGAGGCCCTAAAATACTGCCCTAAGGAACTCTCGCTGAAACAGACTAGGGAGTTGACGTAGCTCTGTTTAAGATTACCGAAAAAGATCTTTTGCACAGATAAGACAGAACTACTTTGTACCAAATAGCCTCATATTTGGTTGGGGAACTGGGAACATTTCAACTTTGTAAATATATCAAGAGTGTGATTATTTTTTTACGTCGGCGTTCGTTCATTCTTAAAATTATAAACTCCCTCGGCCGTTATTAATGTTGCAGAATTATTAGTTAGTTAATTAATAGCGACTTCTATTGAAGTCAGAACACCAAGAATTTCAGAAACAATATCCATATTCATATCCGTCAATGTTTTATTAACAGAAACAAACACTACCCCTGAGTAATGGTTTTGCCCAGGTTGTAAAGAAGACAGTATGATTTGGGTTTTAAAAAATCGTGGTATTCCTGATATAACAATTTATATATTTGGTGTTAAATAAACATATTTTTAATATCCTCTATTGCTCTTAAGGTTAAAATTCTCGAATTGTGTTAATACAAAAATACATTATAATAATTTCGTGCTATACGAGGGTTGACTGTCAAATAATATGCTTTTTTTTTACACATAAATATATTTAATTTTACAATTTAATGCAGATTTCCATTATATTTAAATACATCTTGTTTCTTTAAATGGTTTTATACATTGACATACAAATCAAACTCCTTGCAAGCTTCAGAATTTGGGTTCGGAAAGTCATATATTTCATCGGATTCATCTTTCAACGTCGTATATTTTTCGGAATCTGGTTTAATTATGAGATTTGCTTCGACATTTGTTGGATTGATATTTTCATACAATGTGTCGACTGGTGGTACGTCATATACATCATCTATTTCTTGTACATTCTCTGTAATTATTTTATCCTTTGGTTGATACAATTTCGATGATATGACTGCCGCATCATTTTTTTTGGATGGCAGGGGTATATTTTCAGCGGTAATTAGGTCGCTATCTTGTGCTTTTTCTGACATTGAATATGAACAATAATGATATATTAATAATCGTTTATATATATGCATATTAAAAATGTGTTATAAATTTTTACCTGTGTTTCGGGAGTTTAAAATATATTTTTTTCTCATCAGGCAAATGAAAATAAATAATATGACAACAAAAAATAAAATCCACCCGATGATTGCTAATATCATAATCCAGTTGCATTTTAAATGTGCGAGGATTCTGTAAATTAATTTCCGTTAGTTCCGTTAAGTACAGTAAAATGTTAATTATTTTTTGTTGACATTCTCTCATCAAGATGAATGCGTTGAAGCTAGTTTTTGCTGTTGTTTTCATTCAACATGACGGATGACTATAGAGAAACATCAACTATTTAACTAGTAGCATCTTCATATTATAGTAGAACCTCGATTATCCAGACTAATTGGCGATGAAAGTAGTCCGGATTAAAAAAATCCGAATAATCGAAAATAATAATTTCTATTCGTCTAGATTTACATACACATTAACATATAATAAATTATTTTTTAATTAAAAAAATCGATGATCGATTTTGCCTTTAAGCAAGCGAATACTCGAATAAGATATGTAAGTTGTCCTGAATTACACTCTTCTTGGTTCTCAAGCCATTTTATGGTAACATCTATGATGTATTGCTGTGGGGCTGAGAGGTTAGGATGCGTGCGCTCTCCCTCACTTCGTATAGCGACTGGCGAGCCGCCGAGCACCACGACGCGCCAGCCACCGAGCGCGGCCTTGGCTGACGCAGCCGAGCGCTTGGACAGACACGCATTAAATTGATAGCATTATCGCCTCTCGGCATAGTTGATAAAAGACTTTGTTGTTGGAAAAATGTTGAACAGACACACATTGATTTTTATATATAAGATATATTTTATATAGAGTTTTTTAGATTTACGCGAATCATATTTAAGATATTAATTCAGAAAAAACCGGGCATTCGATCGCGTTTAAGTTATTTTTTATTCCAATATTTATTATATATATCCCAGGATGGTCTAATGCAATCCCGGGATCGAAATTTTGGCTCGGGATTGGATTTCCTAGTGCTGAGGCATTTAAAGGATTGCTAAAGCGAATAGATGCATGTATGGGTGCCGCACGAACTATAGCCACGTGAACGTTTTTTGACGAAAACTAAAGATATTATAAGTCGTAAATGATTACCTTCAACAAACAATTGAGGATGGAGGGGGGGGGGGTTAGAAATAGTTGGTTGGTTGAAATAAAATTATTAAGACCGAATGAATGTTGAAAAATGAATTAATTCTAGATATCGTTAATATAAAACTTACTCAGGGCTTCTGATCGTATTGGTGGTCCTAGAAAAAAAAATCATTAATATTTGGTAGATGCTTTAATTTTTTCTATTTTGAATGTAATTTCTTTTAAAATCATTCATATAGAACTTACTCAGTGCTTCCGATCGTATTGGTGGTCCTAGAAAAAAAAAATATTAATATTTGGTAGATGCTTTAATTTTTTCTATTTTGAATGTAATTTCTTTTAAAATCATTCATATAGAACTTACTCAGTGCTTCCGATCGTATTGGTGGTCCTAGAAAAAAAAAAATATTAATATTTGGTAGATGCTTTAATTTTTTCTATTTTGAATGTAATTTCTTTTAAAATCATTCATATAGAACTTACTCAGTGCTTCCGATCGTTTTGGTGGTCCTAGAAAAAAAAATCCCAAATATTTGGTGGATGCTTTAATTTTTTCTATTTTGAATGTAATTTCTTTTAAAATAATTCATATAAAACTTACTCAGTGCTTCCGATCGTTTTGGTAGTCCTAGAAAAAAAATCACAAATATTTGGTGAATGCTTATCTATCTAAAAACGCTCTGTTTCAATAATCTTATCTTATGAATATTAATGTACGATATTTTGAATTTCTAAGAGAATCAGTCAAAGCAATCATCCGAAATATTTTACAAAAGTGTATTAAACGTGATTTCATACTTACTCAAAACTAGATTGAGTTTTATTTTTTATTGTGGTAACTGTAACTCTGGCTGTCGTACTTGTGGTCCTGAAAATATTTGTAACTAGTTAGTAAATATTCCTAAAATATAATTTTAGTAAGGATTTATACTCACGCAATGGGTGTTGTCAAATTTCTTGCGTGGATAGCTTGCATAGTTGGTAAAATCATGCGAACCCTGTGAACGATGAACTATTGTAAAATGAAGATAATTTAAAAAATAAAATACTCACTTGTGATTGCATTGAAATATTTCCCGGGAATAATTTTATATGGATAACTCTTGTATAATTCTATGTATAATATTATAATGCAATTGTTGGCAAAATCTATATATATATTGCGCCTAAAACGTTAACATACTAACCAGTTGTTTCTTTTTGGCTTAATGCTTGTTGTGGACCTTCAAAATTAATTTCATAGCTTAATCAAAATTAAAAATGTATTACCACAATTCATCATTAATATAGTTTCTTACTCGTTGGCTACTTGTCCGATTGAAAATTGGAGTATTAGCACAAAAATATATGTTGAAAAGTCCAAATACGTAAATAACATCATGAAGCGTCTTTAGTTCACTGTTTCCAACATAAAAAAAACATCAATTGTCATACAAGATATCTTGGAGAGTGACAAGATATCTTAATATAAACCTTCACCCTTTTAGCACTGCGTGCAAACATATGCTTTTATTTTACAGAATATTTTTTTACTTTGAAACTTATATGTGATACTAATAAACCATCTAATATAAGGCTAACATTGTCGACACAACTATATATACATGTTTTTGACATCGTTTTTTCAAGCGCGGCTGACAATAACGATTGATTTGATTCCAAACTATAGAGATTGAGAAGAAAAGTTCATGAGTCTTATTTGGGATTTTTTTAACGGCAGTATGTACGATTACTCAATCTGAATAATCTGAGGAGCTCACCTATCACCTGAACCAGATGCTGACGGGACATGGGTGCTTCGGTGCTAACCTATTTAAAATTGGCAAAGAGGACTCAAAGTGTCACCACTGCGGCGAGGATCGCGATGACGCAGAGCACACCGTCTTCAAACGTGAGGCGTGGGGAGATGATAGGCGAGAATTAACGAAAAAAATTGAAGAAACCCCAACTATATCCAACATGGTCACCACTAGGGATCCCGGACAGTTTTTGGTGCTCATGAATCCCGGGATTAGTAAACGTAATCCCGAAAAATTCGGGATTTAAATTTTTATCTAACAGAAATCGTACACCTCACCAGCATATTGAAGGCTATTAAATTGAGACATTCTCGCCTAAATCTGGACGCTCCGAAACAGTGGCGTAGCTACTAATTGGCAAGCTTAGGCGATGCCTAGGGGCAGTAACTGTCTAATCTATATATACATATATTCAGTACATATATGCTTTTCAAATTGTTATATTAATCTTTCCCTACCGGTGATGTATTTACTACACCTCGAGTCTAACAATGGGAATATCAACATGAAATATAATAGCTACGGGGTCCAGAATTTTTGTATTCCTTCGTAATATAATTACGAATCATATCAAAGTATTATAGTATATAAGTATTCATCTGCAGCGATGGAAATAAATAATTTGTCGGAAAATCGGGAATTTTGTGATTTTTAGTCCGTTTCTCGGCAGAAAAGAATTTTATCAGTCACATTGATGGTGTTATACGAAAATGGGGACTCACGTGGTTAAAAACTCTAGCATTTAAATATCTGATGACGATACCTCCAACGATTGTGGAAGCTGAGCGTACATTTTCAGCAGCAGGTTGCCTGGCTTCCAAATTCAAATCCAGACTAAATGACGACACACTCGATGTTTAATGTTACTTGAGGCATATTTTCAAAATAATATTTGAATTTTTTAGTGTTATATTTATTTATTTTTATCTTTTCTTAAATAAATAAAATTCTTTCGCCTTCAAATTATTTTTTATATTAAACAAATGAACTTATTAGTAATTTTAGTTCAATCTTTTCAATGTAATTTCTTAAACTATTCAATATCCCGATCCCGGGATCCCGGGACTGGTCCCGGGATCGTCCCGAAATCCCGGGATTGAAATTTTGGCTCGGGATTGGATTCCCTAGTCACCACAATGACCCGGTATGAATGGTAAAAATCCCACACTACCATGATTTTTAATCATGGTGTCTTGCTGAAGATTTCCCCCTCCCAAGAGAAAAAAAAGTTAATTTATACTATGTATGGACTGAAACAAAAATTAGCTTTGTAGAAATGCGTGCAAAATTTCGATTGCTGCCTCCCATGCTACGAAGCATGTTCAGAAAGTAAGTGTACCAGTTTTTCATATTTTTAGAAAAAGGTGTATTTCAACAAAAAAAAAAAGGCATGGCTAAAGTTGTAGCGTGGGAGTTTGATTGAATTATTGCAACTTTCAAAGTATTGCAATATTAAGTACATATAATATTTATTTACAAGCTACAAAAAAATTGATAAATATTGACAACAATATCATTGCGGTAGACTACCGTTTTATTCACTTACAAAACAAAAAAATGAGAAGGAATTAGCTTTTGCAGGAGTCATTACACAAATAACGTTGCTGCCTCACGTACTATTCTATTAGATTTCTTAATTTTACATTTACATATTCTTCTATGTAGGCTACTATTTAATTTTCTAATAATTTAGGCAAGTATTCTATTAATTTAAGTTATATACATTCATCTGAAGAAAAGGATAAGTTCTTTTATTTTCTTAATTAATTGAATATTTATTGATTACCAAGTTATTTTTAAGTACCTTTTGTAATTGTTGAAAGGGGATATAGTTGATCTTTTATCAACACGTGCTAATTTCTATGATTTCTTGTTGGAATATTTTTTTTAAATTGATTAATGTTATAAAGGAGATTTGATCATACATTTTTCCATCAATGTACAAATCAGGATCTTCATTCAAATGAACTTACTATATTATTCAGAGTAAAATTAAAAACTACAATTTAATGTATCATTCAAGGCGTTAATATGTTTTAAAATTGGCTGTAATCGCATAACATTTAAAATATAAATTCATATTTTAAGTGATAAGGACTTGATCTGAAATATCCATCTACGTCATAGAATATGAAACCACATCCGCATTTGAAATATCAAATTTTTGTTCGATCCAATTTACCACATTTTCCTTGTGTAATCTGAAATAATATCGAGCATGGTCTAGGAAGATAATATAATGATTATATCGTAATATTGGCATCATAAGTATGCATTAAACGCTAAAAATGATGTGAATATTTATCCCACAAATTTTATATCCAAGAAAAATATACTTTTCAAAAAATGTTGATCAAGAGTATTATTAAGCGAAAACATCTTTTTAAAGATCAAACATTCATTTTAAAAGGTTTTTTATACTCTATTTCTTGCAAAAAATCTACTATTTTTATTCGTTTGCTATTTGAATGAAAGATCTTTAAAAATAATTGTAAAGGAGCTAAACGTTTATGAAGTTGTTATTGACATTTTGCACTTTTTGTAAAATAAAAGGGTCTTTATTATAAACAAATTTACTCGGCCAAGTTCAGGTTTTAGATACAATTTTATATTTATTTATAAATGGTACCTTATAAAAATAACAGATGGTCTCGATGGTATCAAAAGTTGCCATTTTGTCCTCCCCCTTACCAATAGAAAGCACAACTATACCTTCGTTGCATTAGATAAATAAAAAATGAAATGCCACAGCTTGGCAGAGGGGTTTTATTTAGGGGATGTCCGATATAGTAGTCTTTGTAATAAATTTGAAGATATACAATAAGTTTACCATGTGTTTTAAATAACTAAAGAATTAGTAGAAAAATCGGTCTAAAAATGAAATTAATTTCTATTTAATTTCTCAAATATATGTCGATAGTTTATTATAAAAATATGAAGCATATACAAACGCTTACAAAACATTTTTCATATGCAAAATATTTTGCATTAGTGATAAGATTTGTATCATTGTGATGCATACAATTCATAAATGTATGTTATAAATAATTTGGAATTATTTACCTCATCATAATAACGCACGTTAACTCTATATGTGTTACATCTTTCACCCTTAGTTTCCCCAATGACACTAGAAACAACCTGGAGCATTCTCAGACAAAATGTGATAAATTTGCAACGGCTTCTCGATATGACTCTGCTGACATTATCCATAATGGTCCCGAGTAAATTAATGGTTTTGTCTTATCAACGTGTCGGTTTTGTTCGATCCATAAAGCTCGAGTCCATATATCATATCTCCCATATTTAGCAAGGTGTGTTTTGGCAGCAAGCATTCGCGAAGTGCGGTAGGAGATAATCTCGTTAAGGGAGCCTATTATTTATGTCCTTTATTTTGAATTTCCTCCCCGTGTTAAACCAAGCACTAAAGTGCATTACCTATCTCTTCCCCCTCGACTCGGATATAATGAACTTTGATTGCGTTTGACGCACACGCTCCGGTGGTGAGTGGAAATGCACCCCTCATTTACCTTGGAGGGTTGAATCCCATATTTCAAACCAGCCAATGCAATCACTCTCTTTTGCTGACAACAGTTTTTATAGTTTGATCTTCACAAAGCAACGCGGTCGTCGTGTGGGGACTGTTGGAAGGTCATCAAATAAAAAGCACACCATCAGCTTCGCAGTATCAATATACAAAATTATGCTTTAAAGCTGTGTTTTATAATGCAGATTTTATAATAATTAAATATGTCATTTTTATCAACACTAGGGATGCTTGGAAAATACTCATGCTTAAAATTTTATGATTGCATTCTGATTTTAATTTGAGGCAATTTAGCCAAGTTTCGGAAAAAATGCACTATTAAAAGTACGTTCTGGTGAAATTTCTTGATCAATCACAATCTACAAAACTCAATCTCCGGATCAGGATTGTAACATAGCTTATTGGAAGATGTGTTCAATCTAGAACTCTCACAAGCTCCAAATTGTTCTTGTACACTTGTAATGTGTGTATGTATGTTTTTTTTTATCAAGGAGAATTTAAATAACCGTCCTCTAGAAAGCAGCAAACGATATAATTAAGGAACTCTCTAAATGGAGCCCATTAAATATTTTTTTATATGGTTTTTCATGGCGTATATATGTTTTTAATGATGTGGTCGCCAGCTACATCTCCTGCAGGATTCGAACCCAAAATGATTGAGTCAAAGACCATCCTATTAATATGAAACTACCTACAGGTACACGAGTCACTTGGCAAATATAAAGAGATGAAGTTGGTATGTTCTGGAAAATATACACAAAATACAGATTGGGACTAACATTTTATCAATTTAATGCTTTTCTAAATTCTCTAGCTTAACATGTTTATTAGTTAAGTCGTAGTTTTTATGAAAATATTGATGCAATTTTCTCCTGTCTCCTAATCCGTCTTTTTAAGCGTTTAAACATTTGGTGTATAAGCCTGCTTTGTGCTTAATTCCTAGGTAGTTCCTTGAAGTTCCCCACTTGAAAGGGTTCTGTGCGATGGTAAATCTTTTCGGTTCATAAATTGCCATAACGCTTCTTCTCCAAATTAGGAAAGTTTACGCAGCACGCTGTAAAGATATTTACTTCTATGATCATGATTGCAAGCCGGAGGTAAAGGGTGCAAGCATACATAAATAACGACAAGGGTACTATATCCGGATTAAAAAATTTAAATATTAATTGAAATTAATGTCAAAATTTTTTAAGAAGCACTGTAAAAAGCTCCCATGAAATAAAAACGTCCTTTCCTGAAAGGCGAGTGGAGATTGCAGCGTAACTGAAGAAGTGAAAGTCTTTTTTATAAGCGATATCCTCTTTTAATCTCAAGCAATTTGTTTATCAAGAGGGATGACAACTGAAATATTAAATGGCTTAGACTCCCCTTACACTCATTGTAGGCTCAAAACATAAAAACGTGCAATCTTTTAATGTAAAAAGCCTTTTATTCCAAAGAAGACTTCATGCTGATTTTTATGATTTATTCAAGAGAAAAAAATCGCAAAACGGTTTTAATATGAAAACCTCAACAGTAAACGATAAATAATTTTCGCATATGGATCGACAACATTTTTTGTGGGTTAATAGGGTCATTAATACGTTTTACAAATATGTTTTACAAATATAGTGTTAGGGATGTCAAACTAGATTTTGTTTCAATATTTTGAAAAAATATCCAAAATTTCACCTTTAAATCCAAAGTCATATAAAATGTGCAAACGAATGAGAAATGTCATCTTCTAAATCCTTAAACTTCGCACGGTTTCCAGATCTGACACCGCTGGATTTTTTGTCTAGGGACGTGCAAAATAATTAATTTACACGACAGCAGTGCCCACAAAATAAATCGTAATTGAAGGAATAACCAAACAATTGCAAAAATGAAAAAGGAAATGCTACTTCAAACGACTACAGTTGAAATAAGGAAAAGGTGTCATACGAGTATACGAAGCATAGGTGGCCAATTTGAACAAATTTTGTAAATTAGTTTAATAAAAACATCTTAAACATTAAAAGTATTTTTTTTAGCCCTGACTCTGGCAAACTTTAAACAAGTCTAAAGATTTATTGAATGATTAGTATGATATGTAGAATATGGTTAGAAAGGGTATAATCTAGAAAACTTTTTTTAAACTAAACTAAGTTTAAAATATTAGGGGGACCCATAAATAATCAACTATTTTGAGAGGGTATCGTTACATGTCAATCATCGCTGACGTATTGACTAGAGAGGTTGGGCATTTAGTTGTATCTTATTGAGTAGACTCTAAACCTCATTTATTCACCAACAGATAAATGTAAACTCTCGTAAAGACTCGGGGCTAGTTGGTCAACAGTGCAAAGACACTTCCACGCGATTGGCAAAAGTTACAGAGAGGGTGTTTGGATTCCTCACCAATTGTCCGACACAAACAGGGATCAACGAAGAAGTTGCTGCACATCGCTTATAACTAGATACCTTAACGAGCATTTTTCTAGACCGGATTATAACTTGTGTTATAATCCGGTATAACAACAATGTTAAAAGAACTTAGCAAAGGCTTTCAACTAATCAACCGGCTGTACCAGCTTTTAAACCTTCTTTGGCTATAAAAAGGTTCTCTTGAGCATATGGTGGGATTGTGGTGGGATGATACACTTTGTGTTTCTAAAACTAGGAAAAATTATCAATGCACAAACTTATTGCCCACAATTAGATAGAGTAAATGCAAAGTTATTAGAAAAACATACAAATTTCGTCAACCGAAAAGGCGTGATATTGCATCATGATAATGTCAGACCCCAGCTAAAGTAACCCAGGAAAAAATTAGGGAACTCAATTAGGAATTGCGCCGTTTTATTATTTTTTATTCAAAGTACTAGGCACTCCATTGAAAATAAGACGTTTTGAAATATAAATGAAGTTAAAATTCACTTAAATAACTATTTTTCGTAAAAGTCAGTCTCTTTTTATAAAAGAGATATTGAAAATTTGTCTGAAAGATGGCAAAGATTTGTAAATAATAATGGAAATTATATAATTGATTAAATAATTAAAATAAAGCAATAACAATATTTTTTCGTTTTTATTCGAAATAATTGATTACTTATGGGTCCCCCCTAATAGTTGTTAGTTTTTTGCTTATAGAATTTAGAAGTTGACATATATCATTCGTTTGCACATTTTATGTGCTTTTGGAAGCTCATAAGTAATTTTCTTTAAACCGATTGCATAAAAAATGATTTATTTAGATAAAGAATAGATAGAAAAAGATCCAAAATATATTGCAAAATATAAAAATAGTTTAAAGGTGAAATTTTGGGTACTTTTTCAAAATGTTGAGAAAAATAAACCTATTTCGACAACCATGACTCTTAGGATGAAATGACTATATGTGAAACGTAGCAAATGACCCCTTTAACCTCCCAAAAAAATCGTCGGTCCATGTGCCGAATAATTTGTATATATAAGATAAATTGATAAAGTTATAATGTTTTTTAATTAGTAATACTTGTTTTCGTAAATTTTGTACATTAATTCATCGATGATCATATGTTAAAATAAATATTTTCAAAATTGAACAGTTCATTATATAATCATTCTGATTGTAAAGAGTATGATAGTGCTGAAATAACTGAGATATCAATGCTGCAATTGAAGCTATGTACTAAATTGAATGATGCTGTTGCGCAATGATGAATAATTGAATACCGGTGCAATCCTGCAGGGTCCGTTGATCAAAGCTGTATTGCATTTGTGTTGACCTCAATAATTCCTTTGAATGCGATTTTGAATGGAAGCTCAAAAACTAATTAAATATGGAAGCAGACACCCTCGTTAGGAAGACGGGCCTGGACTAAAGCCTCCATAATTAACCTTCGCCGCGTTATCAATTCAACTCGGTCGTTACTTATGCATAGAGGAATAAAGAAGTGCAAGGAGGTCCTTGCTCTACCACATCAATTATTCATATCAATCAAAACCGTCTCAGATTATGGGATCCTTTGTATAAATGATGTAGTGGGTCAACAGGTGTAGCAGGATGTTAATCCTGTCGTGTACGCTTATTCATAGCGTCAAGTCTTTTGAAATATGATATGTTCATAGCGACACAACAATACCATAACTCCATTATTTGAGGACAATCTTACTTCCCATTTCACAATAAATTACTTTTAGTTTAGATCAAGTTTTGTGGTGAAACTATACTAAAGTAAAAATGGTTAAACAATCTTACTGTTTGAATACATTAATAAAATTTAAAACTAAACAAAATTTGTGCAATATATGTCATTGATTTAAAAAAATAATTAAAAAAAAGTGTTCAGGGATCACAATATATAAAGTAATAATCAACAAGGTGAATATGTGCCATTATATGCAAATGAAAAGAATATCCCCAAGGAAAAAGCAGAATTAGATTCACGGCAGTCAAAAAATCAAATCTAACATTCAAAAAGAATCAATCTATCGAAGTCATGAAATCATGGAAATTATTTAGATTTTTTTAAAATGGCTTTGAGCAATCCCTCTTTATGGGATCATTTTAACATAATTATTATGGCGTATATATGTTTTTAAAAATGTGGTCGCCAGCCACACTTCCTGTATATTTGAACCCATGATGATTGAGTTACGATTTCAACTTGTAGATTACCCACAGGTATACACTTTTGTATATGCATTTCGCGGAAAATCACACAAAAAGAAATCGCACAAAAAAATATATGACTTGCATAGAAAAAGTGAAGATGCGTTCCATGGATTTTAAAAACCGCATAACTTTGAAACAGCTATATAAAATATATCTGAAATCGCATAAAAAAAACAGGAAAACAATAATGCAATTAAAAAATAACATTTTTGATAACATTTAAAGGACGTCTTGCATCATTGGTAAAGTTTTAATGATGTCTGATATCTGGCATCTCAGTTTTTTTAAATTTTTTTAGATCGGCCAAGTTGCCGTGTCACTAAAATAGCTATAACTTCGTAAGTGGTTATACATTTTGGAATTCCCTTGGAGAATGAACTTTTAAAAGTTGAAGCATTGGAAAAATGCAAAAAAAAAACGAAAATATTTTTTTTAAAAATCTAAATCAGAATAAAGGGTGTGGTCGTAATTCAGTGATAGCAGATGCAATATGATTTACACAGTTTCAAATTATATTTTTTTCCAAATTTCGATTCATGTTGATGATTTATTTCCTATTTTATCCAAAATATCCCAATACGTACTCTTTATGAAAATTTAAAAAAGTGCCCTAAAAACGCATAACTTCGAAATCGCACAAAAAGAGGTTTGAGTGTATTAGATTTTTGAGTCTAAATATCAAAAATGTATTCACCAATGAAATAAGTTCGTCATCAGTGCATGTAATTTTAGAATATTCTAGTCTACAGGAGAAGAAGACTTTGATGATATAAATATATGCTGATGTTTAAGAATTGTCCCTGAAATAACCATATTACCCTAACATGCGTAATAAAAGACCTAGACTTGGCCAAAAAATAGATCGGGATTAATTTAAGAATAGAAAGCTTTCCTTTTGATTGATAATGCTCCAAGCATTAAAACAAAAACAATGAAAGTTTGAACTATTCTCTGTTCTATTTCACTTATCCCTATTATTTACATGCTAAATCCTTTATTATAACTCTGTTTATTCCGTAGATTCGTTTGAAAGGAATAACACAAAATTTGATTTTTAAATGCATAAAAATTACACATTCCGAGTCCATTAGATTTTCAATTAAATCAACAAATGCTTAACAAATCTGTCGTGCAAATACATAATAGATGCAAAGTCATAAAGCTCCAGAGGCATGTATCTGTTGATTAAGTGGGGTCCACCTAATAAAGTTTACCCTTTACGGATATTCCGCTCCCTTTACCGAAACGTTCCTGCAGGGGTGAACATCGACTCCATTCTCCAAATGCAAATATTGGAACGACAATGTTATGATATATGGACATTTTTGAAACGGATTTTGTTTACCCTTGTTCCTGACTAGATGCCATCCTGTGTTTGCAAACAAACATCAAAGAAGCTCATCGAGGCAATCAATGGTAGCATTTTTTTAATAAGAATTTAGAACTGTAATTTGAAATGAGTAGCTTGTATGATAATATTCCGTATGTATCCAAAACCTTAAAATAATTAGTTCAGGCAAATATTTATAGACCGTACGGAAGTAGAAGTACATAAAAGATTTGCTTGAATTTTAAAGACTATGAATATAAATATGTACGTTTGTTCGTTTTCTAAGCAATTTTATATCTTTTAGCCGATCTAAACCCAGAACGAAATATTAGCAGCCTCTCCTCTTAGCTGTTCCACCCATCAGTCAATGTAAAAACATTCAAAATAACATTCATTCAATGCAAGAAGCATTTAAAATAATCTATTTTTTTGTCACTTACCACATCTCCTGTAAATTTGAACCCGAAATGCTTAAGCCATGGGCTCAACTGCTAAACCACTGGACTGCATATAGGTATAATATATTATAATTATAGTATAAAATTATTTAATCATACCTACAAATGCTTGTGGATTGACTTTCCAAGACGGCCAAGTATAAAGTATGTTTCAAATATAGAAGCACATGTAAATTTGTTTCGTTTTGCTCCACGTCACATTACCACTTACTTGTTTTCTTCTAGTGTTCCACTTCCCAGTGGAACAGAAAAGTTATCCCTTGGCTTTACTTCGAAAAGGTTTCAACTTTCAATATTGAATGCGCGTGGTGTAGCCGACACTATTTCTTTATTTTCTTAATCCGAGTTTGCTGTAGTATCTTAAATCATTTCATTTCAATGCAACTGTTTTTTTTTTGGATTTAATAAATAATTAATGTTAATATTTGGATTCCAATGTACATCCCTTGAGCATTTCATAGAAGGGGCTGGACGCATTGCTATTATTCATCTAGTGTTATTGCAAACGAAGGTGCCCTAGCAGAGTAACGAGAAGGATCAAAACAGCCCTCTTGGGATATAAATCTCACAACTACTTGATGAAAATGTCAAAAAATATTACTATTTTCATATAAACTACAAATTTGGCAGTATAATAGCAAAGCTCATCTAGCATACGTGATGTAAATACGTACATTGAAAGTTGGCATTTCCTATATTGGAAAGTAATACCAATTCCTTCAAGAAACTTCCTAACCGATCCGATTCCTATTTTTTATAATGAAGGGAACTATGTAGAAACGAAAGATAAGGTAGAGAGATTCATATTAAATAATCAAGATAATTGTATATCAATCAATAAGACCTATGAAAATATTAGGTATCATGTAGTCATAATTATTTATCATTATACATATTTAGAAAAATAAAATAAATACTGTAGTTATATTAAGAAAGAAAAAGTTTAGTGTGTCAATGTATCTATTTTATATGTTTCAGTGGTGGATTTCGTGCTTTAATCATACAAAATTCTACCAAAAATGACAGCATCAATTATAAGTCGCTTCAATGTATTTAATTATGAAATTTTATTAAGTTAACTGTCTATATTTACCGTAAGATTGAAATCTGAAAGTCTAAAACTTTTCGTTCGTCAAATATACCCAAAGACAACAATCTATTAATTTATCATGTTAAAACACAAACTTAGTAGACGAGTTCGCCAAAAATTTCTTATCAATAAAGACTCGGCGAATTTCTATAGACATATAGCAAATAAACACAAATTTGATTATGTATGGTAAACTGCGAGGGGGGATGCTAACGCAAAATGAAGAAATTTAATTAAAAGTTTAAACGTCAAACGCTCTTCTGCGCTAAAATTATGCCAATGGGAAGCCGCTGTACATGTAGAATTTGAGAGTTAAATTAGTGGTAGAAATTTAGACTGTATTAAGAAATTAAATCTTGATGAAACTTAAACAATGGGACCTTTCGTCTCTTTGATTAACCTGGATAAAAAACGTAGAATTAGTCCTGGGGGCTTTATCGGGCGCGATCTAACCCAGATCCAATCTCTGACGCATTTCTCTCAAAAGGAAGCTTATGTTCTATCTCTAAAGTAATTTAATCTTAGCAAATTTATTAATGATCACTTTGAAGAAGTTATAGCAACCGAAAAAAATTAGATCAAAAAATAGGAATTGGAAAGATACAAAGGGATCAAAAACTAGTTGAATCAGGTTCACGCTAAACTATTGCAGAATAAAAAATATGTAGTAATTTAGAGCTTCATGGATATGGTCAAAAGAACAGATTGGTATAAAACTAAATATTGGCACTACTGATAGTATTCTTAATATAGGGGTTTGGATTTAAATCCAGATTGTGGAAAAAATCACCGAACCTCCAAATTTAGTACTATGAAATAAGACTTTCTCAATCCAAATGTCAATTGAAAAGTTAAGTGGATAAACTGATGGTGATTAAATGCGAATGTCTACTACTATTTTCATTCATGATTTTCGAAGTTAATTAATTTTGCATACAGATTTTGTTGATAATATAATGAAGATTGTTCAATTTTTTGTATGGAAATTTGATTCTATTGGACTTTCTTAAACTGCTCCAATAAATCCGTACATCAAACATTTCTTGCATGCTTCATCAGTGCATATATCAGATAGTAATTTCTATTTAAGTCCAAAGCTTCCAAAAACTATCTGGATCACTTAAAATATGATAATTTGTACTTTACCCAGTCAAGGAGTCCATTCAAAAAATTCCACCTCATAAATACGTTTTAAGATGGATGACCTCACGCGGGTCTGTTTTTTATACTAAGCGTAAGGTCCTTAAAAGTAATGATATAAAAACAAGGTTCTTGGGTATGCCTTTAATTTTCTTGAAGAGAAACCTCGGCTGTGAGACCGCGGGGAAGTCGTCGAGAAGAACACATCTTCTAGCGGCCAAGACTCTTGGTTGACTACTTTCTTGTCTCCTTGAATATCACGCATGCGCAGGAAGTCAGACAAAGTGAGCTGTTAATTCCGCAAAATGCGTTTATGAGGATTTCGCGGCGGGTGTTTATACCGCACGCTTAAATATGGTAAAATCTTGTTCGCTGAATGACTTTAAGGAGTTTTGTTGTCTTTATTTATCTTCGCAGATAATTGAATTGTGTTGTTTCCGAAATTGAAGGGCCGTAAATATACAATAGTAGTCACACTTTTCCATGAGCTTGTTGCTTGAAATGTCGAAAAGAGGTATATTTTATCTCTAAATTAAAACTAATTGGATAGTGATTGTTTTCCGAGGAAAACTGTACTTTCTAGTGTACTGTACCTCTATTCTAAGAATTTACAAATAAGAACGACCGTAGACATCCTCCCCTTATTTCATTTCTTTTTTCTTCCCGTAATACAGGGATATAGAGCTAGGTAGTGAACAAGTGTCTACTGTGCGGCTACTCCGTACTATGTGTTGCGTGCTCCAGCTCCGATTTGCGTTCCCTATAGTGCTCATAACATCGGAAAAAATCAGAATTTTGTTATGAAACTTTGAAAATATATTCTTGAATAGTTTTACTAATAATTTATAAAATAAAAAATAATTTTTTTTCGAACCGTCTAAGCTGAAATCTTTTCCTCCTCTACCTTTTGCAGTCACTATGTATTCTAAGAACAGCATTTTGGCAGCAAACTTTGTCCGCTAAAAGATGTCTTTAGTTTCTTCCTCGAGGGAAGCTTCACAAATGCGTATGAGTGTCATCTTATTCTCTTCGTTTAATAAGTGCAGTACCCATACGCCATGTTTTCACACTTTGCTGGTATTTTGCAAACCTTTTTGAATGCTGAAACATGAATATCCGTTCTTCTTCTTTCTTTTTTCGTTATTTCTTGAATACAAAACTTTGGTTGCAAAAAATTTCTTGGTTTGTCTACTGACGAAAAATTGTGCGATTTAAAATTGCTAAACCATTTTTGGCATTATCAAATCGACAGATATTCACCATAAATGGCACAGATGATTTTAGTTGCCGCTTTTTAATGAAATTTGTACTGCATACAACATCGAAAAAATTGTTTGCTCAGAACAAAGCCTTCCATTGTTCATAGGAGTTATTTTTGTATTTTTTTGCTTAAACGCTTCAGCTGTTGGCAAAACACTGACAAAAGAAAGGTGTGCAATCTGATCGATAGATGAAACACGATTGATCATCTAAGTTACTGATTAAAAAACGCCCTTTTGTCTGGATATCCGTAATACTTTGATATGGTATTATCATTCGACAATATTAAAAAACGTATTTCGTACGAAATTTTATCCGCAAAAAGCAATAGGATATGCTTTGAATAAATTCAATTCTCATCGTTTAAGAGCATCTTCCAAACAATTTAGTTACTTGTTGATGTCGAGCATTCTGCTGTGGGAAAATCGGTTAAGGCCATGACATTTAGGCCTCGTTTTTATACCCGCGATATATTCATCACGTGTTCAGAGTAAGTATTCAGGTCAAATGGATACCACACAGGGCTCTGGGACGCCATTCTTAGCACCCGTCGACAATAACAAATCGTCGTTTTTGGTCCCTTAATTATTCAGTGTCTCTGAGGCGCAGGAAAAAAGTTGTGAGCCCTACGAGCTGCAAAACGACACCATAAATTGAATGTATGAGCCGGTGAACATCTTGAGAGCAGACGCCCCAGACAGATTTCGGCACTAGATAATTTCAACTCCATGCGTGGAAAAAAGTTTTCTTCCTCGTTAATCAAAGATGTTGTAATGACACTGGATGTGTTGAAAAAATGCAGTCGAGGCCTGCAGCGTATGCAAGACTGCCACACTCCTAACAAATTAGTATTTAAGAAGCCATTTACAACAATTAAGAAAACTATTGAACTGAAGAGAGTTCCTCTGCGGTAATTTATAGGTGTTTCGCTA
This sequence comes from Stenopsyche tienmushanensis, assembly GCA_008973525.1. Lineage (NCBI taxonomy): Eukaryota > Metazoa > Arthropoda > Insecta > Trichoptera > Stenopsychidae > Stenopsyche > Stenopsyche tienmushanensis. Next base: position 179,421 of record WACJ01000009.1, on the reverse strand, counting down.
TCGAAGCGAAGATATATTATGGCCTGAGAATATTTTTAACGTCTCATAAAACACTATTAATCACTCAGCTTAAATATTTATACATAAATAACCTTTAGCGCCAACGTAGAAAAATATTTTAACCCATGGGTATACTAAGAGATATTATTTGAACAATAAAAAAAAATCTTCAAATGTTATTTACGGATAGGGGAAGATATACAAAAAAGACTTCAGAAAGTATAGAAAAGAAAATTTTCTCCTTACCTTATTTTTCGTTTTTCTCCCACCTTATGCAATCCGATAGTAAACGTACCCGCGTAAAGCCATCCATCGACAAGCATACGTGTGGGTCGGGGTGCAACCAGGGACGTATAGTCCAAGGACTTTAGTACCCATGTTATAATGTGAGTTAGACATTTCATTAGTACTCATACACCGAAATAGAGATTTCATTTTGCGATCATAATTCAATAACTTCTAGCTACTGTAAAAGGCATCTTATTTCATGTAAGCTAAGACGACTCCGTGAACAGCAATAGTGGTAAGCAATACTTCGGCAAAATAGACGTGATTTAATATGATGAGGGGCGTCGTGCCCTCCGCTGCAAACATCGGAAGTACCTTAAAGCAAACAGAGCATATAAAAGAACACACGAGAGCAAAATCAATTTCAAAGCTTGATCAACACATTAAAATGAGGGAAATGGATATCCGGCTCTGTTGACAATAGCCGCGGGCGCAGCCGAACGCATGGGCGCACAATTTCGCTCACGCTAAATGTGTTGACTGGAAAACGCCTCCTATAAACCCATTTTTTTATACTTCAATTAAAAACTTTGCACGACTCCAATGTAAATATAAACCGAAATAAATACATACAATACATACAATTTAATTAAATTTCGGTCCTCGACAGTTCGCTTTCTATTCGGTTCATTGTTGCTAGAAAATATACTGAAAATTCAATTTGTTTTTTGCTGCCGTTCTAACTTGTTTAGAATATAATGCCCGAGCAATTTGTTCAGACGTGAATAATTCTTCAGATTTCGGATATTTTTTTTGCTTTGTTTGCAAATCGATTTTTTTTAATCCCCATGGAAAATTGAAAAAAAATCTCATTTCAACAACCTTTTGTGCCAGTATGGAATAAAGTATTTTCATTCGAAATAATAGCAAAATTCATTTGTGACATTTCGCAAAACAAAAAATAAAGTGTTAAACGACGGATGTTAACACATTTCATTCGGGGGCTGACGCGCGTGAATTTGCCCTTGTTGTGAGCAAAGCGTGTTAAGATTCACGTATGGTATTCACTCGATCATCTGGATCTAGGCATGACTCAATATTTTGCTACTGAAATGTCTCTAAGAAAAGATTACTATCCTTATCTTCATTACAAATATAAATTTTAGTTATTGATAAATTCTACATAATATGAACTAATTTAATTTTGTATATGGGGGGAAAATAGGAAACCTAAAACCCCTTTGCGACATTCCTTAAAAACTATTTTTCAAACTAAAAAATAAATAATTCAATCAATCATATATCATTCATACATCGCGCACTCATGACTATATACTATAGAAAAATATGTTTTGGCATTTTGTGTACGTATCTGAAATTATTGTTTTGTTTGGTGTAATCGCTGAGTATTTTGTGTAAAAACTGTGTGTTAGCTGATGAAAATATTCTTTTATAAAGAAAGCTTAATTTTATTATGAAAACGTTTACGTTTAGTATATGGAAATGTGTTAAAAACAATTTTTATGGCTTTATTTTGTACGATTTGGAGTTTATAGTAGTTGGTGTTGCATATGTTGCTCCAGACGGGAGTGGCGTATGTGAGTGTAGGTCAGATAGAAAGAGCACTGCGTCGACAAAAAATGGAATGCAGCGCCCCGGTAGCTGCTAATCCGTGGGCTCGAGTCACCGACACCTGTGCTCCCCACCTCAGTCCTCTGTCCAAAGTCACCCCCAAGTTTTTTACTTGGGGTTTCCATTCGATGGAGCCGACAACTATTGGATCAATTTGAAAATTTTTCGTTTCACGGAGAACAAGATAGCTTCGGTTTTCTCTTTGTTTAGTTTGAGTATCCAACGATCGAAATATTTGAATGCAGCTTTTAGCGATCGTTGGAGATTTCCGACTATTCGCTTGTTGCTCCGATATCTGATATAATATGCCGTGTCGTCGACGCAGAGTGCTACTTTGATGGGGATGGTGTTGGGAGATCATGTATATATTATGTGGTAGATGTTGAACAGACGACGCCCTAAAATACTGCTCTGAACTCCCGCTGAAACAGACTAGGGAGTTTACGTTGCTCAGTTTAAAATGACCGAAAATGATCTTTTGCACAGATAGGATTGGATCATTTTAATTAGATAAATAGGAAAATTAAGGCAAATCATTTTATGGATCAGACAGCGATGCCAGACTATGTCGAATGCCTTTTCGATGTCGAGTAGTACCATACCGGTACTTCTCTTCATGTTAAAGTTTCTAGTAATGTGTTCAGTCAGTCTGGTCAATTGATGAGCCGTAGAGTGATTCTTACGAAAACCGAATTGCTCATTATTAATAACATTTATACTATGTTCATCCAGTCTATTTAGAATAAGTTTTTCAAATATTTTCTTAGTGTAAAAAGTAAACTAAACGGGCGATAATTTATCGGGTTGTTGGCGTCTTTACCAGGTTTGGATAATGGAATGGTTTTGGGCAATTGCTTGTCATATCAGAACAATGTAATACAAGCAAATAAGCACCGGTGGGGTTGAAGTCAACCAGTATATATTATGACCTTAGCAAGTCTTTGTTCTCGTATACTCATCATTTAAATTTATTGATGAACTTATTTAACTTCAGAACATAGTTGTTTATGTAATTGTCCTTTCATCCAGTAAGTGTGGATCATTATTCAATTTGTATACACTTGATTATAGATTGAGTTTTTGGAAAGCCTTTCATAGATTTTTCCCCAATAAAGTTGTGTTAATTAATATTTTTGAAAACCATCCAAATACATCATAATTTTTTTAACATTAATATAGAATTATGCTTATTTAATATTTGAAACCACAAATAAACGAGCAATACAGTTAAGTTCATAAGCTCTTTAGGTATAATTCGAATATTCATTGCTTTCCTCAATTTTAGTGTATGCTTGTACGCTAACCACGTGCCAATTTTAATTATTGTTGTTTGTTGAAGTATCTAAAACCGTCAATTTCAAAAGTTCATTTCAATGTATTTTATATAGCTTTGCGATTCGGTGAAAACCGGTTGCCAAAGGGTTGAATCACCCCATAGTCCCCCACGAATCTTTTATGGAATTATCATTGTAATATGACAAGATAGAAACGCCACAATCGAAATGCGACATCCATTGTTACGTGTATTCATATTTTAAAAGCTCGTCAAGGTGATTTGTGAACATTTCCAAATCCGGCCCTGTACAGCCACCCTCCTGGCGGCAGACTGCACTTGCTCCCCCTCGCGAGGGTGACAGCTGGATTATTTTTCTATGGTGCGGTTTATTACGTGGTGCCAATATTGCGCTGGGGGTGAAATAAAATTTAAACTTTCGACGAGTTTTTTCGAAAGTTCCAAAATAAGTTGATAGCTAAAACGCGGGGGTAGTATTCTTACCACAATTATCCACCACGATTAATTTAAAATTTAGCTTTAATTTTAAAGTATGTGAGAAAAAATATTTTGATTGGGAAGGTTTTCTTATCATATTATAAATATTTTAGATTCTGAGATGATCACTTTTTCTCAAGCAGTATCTTTATGTGTTTCTAGAAAACCCAAGAATTCTAGACTCTTAGTGGATAAATATAGAAATTGAAGCGTAACCTTTAAATCATCGTCTATTTACATCGCACCTTCGAAACATACGTATTAATGATTAAAAATGGTAGTATGTTCCTACATAAAAAAAAAACATTTTCATGGTTAAACTAGGTTTGGTCATCAGAACAGGCAAAGCTTTTCGAGAATAAATCTTCTTTTTATGTTTAAAGTTTTCACAAATTATTCACTTCATGCCATCAGTTAAAATTTGATACATAGGATTTTTTGGATAGGAATTTTGTGTAGGGAAACATCCATGAATCAACTTTTAGCGGTTGTATTAATTTTACAGTTTCAATAAACCAAAGTAAACCGGAATCAAACCATGTTGGTATGGTGAAATTTTTTTCAACAATCTGGTTTTCAATCAGAGCCTTTACAACAAGAATCTAGGATTTTAATCATTATACTAAACTCTCACGATTTTACACCATTCAATTAATATTTGCCAAATCCATAAAGCTTTAAGTATTTGAAATAATTCTGCAATGATTTAGCGTGATTGAACTGATAAGATATTTTGATTTAAGCTTTTAAAAGCAGCTTTGAGGTTGGAGGAAATTGGGTTTTAAAACATCTTCATAATGATTATTAATAAATTAGGTTGCTTTAGTCACCCTTTTGCCAATGTCAACGCAAAGGATTATGAATATCTAATATTAAAATCATCGTTAATACTTGTTAAAAGAATTAAATACGCAAAACAACTTCCTTGCTTCATTGCATCGTTTTATGGGACAGCTCCTCCGAACATTCCACACTTCGGGGGGAGTCAAACGCGAGGTGTCTAAGATTTCCACCCCTCCAGATGTTGCATCCCCTGCTAACCCCCCTGGGAATCAACCAGTCTGACAGTTCAATTTAATTGCACGTGCTCCATTTTTATATCGAATAAAGTCGGACGTTTGATACGGCGGCCGCTGGGATACGAATTACGAATCAGTCATACGTAAAAATCTAGCCCCGAAGCGAAAAGAGAACAAAATAGAGATTTTGGGAGCTACCAAAATTCAGCCGACTTAAAAATTTCGAAACGATAATCTGTAAGGGTTGTCGTACAATATATATCTCATTTTGCCAACTAACAAGTCCATCGTCTATTCTCGCTTCTTAGACGCTGTCAAGGGAATTTATAAATCTAATGCTTTATAGACAATAAAAAAACGAAGGGAACCAAAAGATGACTTGTAAATTCTTTAATTTATTTATTAAAGAATTTATAGAGAATTTAATGCTATAAACAGAACATCTACTATCCATTTTTTTTTCATTTTTTGAATAATTACACATACCGACATTAAATTAAAATCTACTTTGCTACCAATTACTTTTTTTGTCTGTAAGTAGACAAAACAACTAGATTGCCGTTTGGTTTATTTACTAAATCAAAATAACAAAATGAGAAAAAATCAGCTTTGTAGAAAAAATTACTCAAATAAAGTCGTACTATTTGTCCAATATGAACCGTCCCAAATATTGTAACGAGATAAATATTTGAACATTATTTAAAAGCTAATGCGATTATAATTACACTTTCATGTCATACATCCATATTTTAACTCATAAGTCTGTATGTATAAATATGTGTGTCTGTCTGTTCTATATATTGGATAGTCAATAAATCCGATAAAGAAATAGTAGAATGTCTTCTCAGTTATTTTTTTGAACGATCACCCAGTAAGTCCAATTGGATCAACGTATCGAGTCCCCTATCCAGGAGACACGCTTGTAGCATTTTATTATATTTCGTGTATTATACATAATCTTACAAAAAATATTTCATGTTCGAGTAAACAATTAATTTTAATTTTATGCAATATTCAAATTCACAACTTTTTTTACATTAATACAATCGTTGATCCATTCTTTGGCCATAAAAACAAAAAATTATCATATGCATATATTTTGCCCCTTTTCTCCCCCAAATCTCATATTTCTGTTTTGCCCCGCCGCTGGAATACCAAATCAGAACGCCTCCAGGGAAATGGGAATAGTAAAAAAATAAATAAATGCAAATATTATTTTACGAGTGAACTCTTTTAATCCGCTCTTTGTTCGATACAAATGAATGGATGTATGAAATTCGAACGAAACCCGTCCCATAAATTTCACCCGGATATCATTTCAATAGGCTCTATATGCACTGTCGAAATTTATAAACACACTATTAATTTTTTTTTGTATTCATATGAAGTGTCGAGGAACAGATGCAACGAAAATGATCCATGTTGAAGAGCGCAATCGGACGAGAATGGCTCGGGGCCTACCGTGCCCGGAGGGCTAACATTATTTTAGTTGATAAGTATCAGACCATTCTTTTAGGGTGTGAAAATGCCCCACTCACGCTCGCATCCAGTTTTTATCATGCGAGGGCTTGACGAAGTACTTCCAGATGAATTTATGGAAGTGTGTTTATTGGATGGAGTGCATTTGGCAAATATGGGTTCGGAGAACGGTATTCTAAGGGTGTGAAGTGTGAAAACGTTTGGCGGTGACGGAAGTAGATTTTAATCAGCTTATATGTTATTGCAATCGGTGAATACATTAAAATGCTAAGTATTCAATACATTCAGATTCGATACGGGGTGATTTGTAGAGCACCACAAAGGATATGAATATTGGTTGTGGAAATATGATAAATAAGAATACATTTAGAATTTTTGCCAAGTTTAATAATTGAAACAATACTAACAAATACCTAAAAATTTTATGTGCTGACATAGAAGGCAAAAGTTTTGTAAATTGAGCGTTAATCACAGTAAAATCAGCTTCAGGCATAAAATTATTACTCCAGTAATAAATATAAGCCTAATCAAAAATGCATACTGAATAAAAATCATACATCTTTAGGTCTCATTTAATATCCGAAATGTCTTTAATTTTAAATGAAGTGTAATGTGTCGGACTTATCAAAGAATCGGGAAGTCCGATTGATCGGATGGCACTTCAAAAATCTAAGAGGAATTGACATTACGACGGCATGCGGGAGGATGTCCATCCTCTCCAATGTATTGTGTATCAGTTGCGATACCATTGCGTTGACCAGATCCGTAGTATGAAAACAAAAGGTATCAGATGGATAATGGTGTTTACATTCCGAATTGAATGACAGGATGATTTGCAGTATTCTTTTTTAATTTTTTTTTTGCGAAGGGGGGAATCTTAAAAAGACACTACCATTCTGGTGGTAGTGTGGGATTTTTACCCATTTCACCCCCCTCTTCTTTGGCTTCCATCCGGCTACTAATTAAGTATTACACAAGAGTGGCAGCGATGTGTCTTTCATGGGCTCTCCATTTGATAGGGAGCACGGTAAACTATGCTACCACTTGACCCAGGTCATCACCGGGCACGGCTGTTTTGGTAGCTACATACACAAAATAGGCAAAGAGACCGGCCCAGAGTGCCACCACTGGAAAGCAGAGTACGATGATGCTGCACACACGACATTTGTCTGCCCAGCATGGAGCACCGAAAGGGACATCCTATCAAATGGAGAGCCCATGAAAGATACATCGCTGCCACTCTTGTGCAATACTTAATTAGTAGCCGGGTGGCAGTCTAAGAAGAGGGAAGTTTAGTGGGTAAAAATCCCACACTACCATCAGAATGGTGGTGTCTTTTAAAGATTCCCCCTTCGCAAACAAAACAAAAAAAGAATACTGCAAATCATCTTGTACTACGTATCTGGTCAACGCAATGGTATCGCAATTGATACACAATACATTGGAGAGGATGTACGTCTAGCGCAACCATTATCGTGTGTCTACTGGCTTTTACGCTGCCACACCACGCCTGTTACTCGGTGTCTACAACTTGAGTGATGGCGTTGATTGTGGAGCGGCCTACACGGAAGCCGTACTGCTGTGGGGAGAGTTCTGTTTCAATGAGTCATTGGAGAAAAAGTCTCTCCAGCAGCTTCCCCAACCCATCCAGCATACACAGCGGTCTGTACGCCGACGAACCCTGAGGAGCTTTCCTTTTGGGGATGAGAACCAGCTTATGCCTTTTCCATGGTGCTGGAAGATCCCTTCCGCTAGGCAGTTGTTGTATACTGTCAACAGGAGGTTCGAAGGAGGGTCGGCGACCAGGCCAATGACTACGTTGGGGACACCATCCAGTCCCGGAGCTTTATTGTGCGCGAGCTCTCCCGTAGTAAATACTATTAATGTACCAAACAATAGTAGCGGCGGCTATGAGTTACATCAAATTTAAGACAGCCTTACTACTACTGACTCTTGTGATCGGCGTGACTTGCCCATAGTAAAAATTAATCAACTATATTTGGGAAGTTTTTAAACATGGAAGGTAGATTTATTCTTTGCTTCAGCTTCACCTTACAATATATTGCTTGCATGGACTTCTAATTTTATTTCTGAATGCTCACTCAGAGAATCCTCCTGATCCATCTCGCTGAGAAATTCGGGTGTTTTACAACATCTCAACTAATTTTCTTTGAAGTAATATTTTTTAGGTAAATATACCATCATTCAGGTGTAAGCGAAAATTTGGTGTCGAATTTTTCTGACAAAACTTATCTTATAAACCTTTTTTTAAGTGCATCGCACTGTGTATTTTTCACCCTCATAAGCAACTCATGTCTATATTTTGATCTTAAATAATGTATTTTCTAATATTTTTATCAGTCCTAACTATCCAATCAATACCTTATCATACAAAAATTAGAGAATCTATAATCCAGGTTTATCCTGAATTAAAAATTATATATATTGAGACCATTGATAAATTCTAGTAGAGCCGCATTATAAGTAAATTACCATTTAAAAAAGAAGATATAATTTTGCTAATCATTTATTGATCCTTTTCTATCTGAAATTTTCATTTCATAAAAAAGTACATTATTGATATTGCAGTGATTTGTTAAAGGAGATGGCCCTTTTAAAAGGAAACAATATTAATAGGCATATGGCTTATCATTTAATACTACAAAATATTCTAAAAATTGTAAAAATTCTGTCAAACGTTTAGATATGTACTTTACACCAAGTCTAGATGTATAATAATATGAATCAATAAAGCCCTTAAAGTATTAAAGAACGAAATATAACTAGTTGATATTTTAATAATATTGTACTTGAATGAATCATTACATTGTTTTGGAGCAGCTTTACATTAATATTATAGCTGTAAGCTATAATTAGAAAAGTCTTTCACCACAAAGGCTTTGATTTAAGGTTTTTAACACATTACAACCAGTAAGCACAAAGTAGCCATCAAGCAGATCGTTAAAAACCGACTCTTTTAGATTCAAAGGTCATATGTTAGTGTCAGGTTGAAAATATTTCGGCCATTTTTTATCCCCTGTGACTATTTCCGCTCGCGCCCATTTTACCGGAATGCCCTACGGATACGAGTCCCGGCGATCCATTATCCGGAGATAATATCGGCTTATCTCGTTAAACCGTGAACGGTGTCACTAAACTATGTGACGGCAGATTAAAAAGCACAACAGTTAATATGCTACCCTATCTATTTTGATATCACGCATTCGAAAATGACGTTTAATCTCTGTCACTGGCGACACGCTTATCCGCCTCCAATGAAAGCATCTAATTGTCAGTTATGGATTACTTTTTTTACAACTGAATATGGTTATTAAAGGATAGGTGTGGTGATTAACGAGCACGGGTGAATTCAGGAAATAACACTGGAATTTATGTATAGTTTGCTAATGGAGGCACTTCCTTTCTGATGGATATAAAAGTCGACTTGGCACGTTTTTAAAGCACATAATGTATTATTTTTACATTATCCATATGAAACAATGGGTCGGTATAAAACTAAATTTCTAGCATCAATGTGATCGAACTGGGAGGTCATGGACATGTTGACCATTAGCATATTTGCTGAGCAATCTATATAGCACGAATACAGAGCCATTTTAAGCTCAGTTGGAGAAATACATTATCTCTCACGTTAGTATTTTCATGGTCATGTTTTAAACATTTTTATCGAGTGTAATAAAGAATAACACGAGACAAGGTGCTAATATTTTGCACATTTATGTAATCAAAATCGATAGACATATACACTTAAACCTTTTTTGTGCGGTAGATGTGTTCCGCGGAAAATCGCACAAAAAAAAGTTAATAAAAAAAAACAAGAAAACAACAAGGCAATTAAAAAATAACATTTTTGGTAACATTTAAAAATTTAAATGTTACCAAAAATAAAAATTAAATTTGTCTGACATCTGGCATCTCAAATGTCAGATACCCACTAAAGAAATACTAATTATTTTAATTACAAACTATCATCGCTGTATGATAATTTTCATTTTAAGACTTAAAATCACTCTCTTTTTCGGAAGAAATAGTATACCCAGTGTCAATGTCATCATTGTTCTGTGTAGATTTTCTCTTTCCAACAATATAATTCACAATTAGTAAAGATGTCACAATAGTCCCTAACTCAAAAAAATCACAAAATGGCAATTGTTTAAAAAAAATTAATTCAAGTCCTTTTTTGGCATTATTTTGTCACAGTTTAATTTGTTTTTAAATAGTAAAAAAAATGCAATAACTCTGTAAGTAGTTGAAATTTTGGAAATTACTTTGAATTTGAAGAATGTATTTTTAAAAGTCGAAACATTGGAAAAATGCAAAAAACGAAATATTTTTTTTCAAAAATCTAAACCAGAATAAAGTCGTAATTCAGCGACAGCAGATGCAATATGATTTACACAGTCACAAATGTGTTGATGGTTTTATTCCTATTTTATTCAAAATACCTCGATACTTCTTACTCTTTACGAAAAAAAAAATTGCTTTAAAAAAACCGCATAACTTCAAAATCGCACAAAAAAAAGTTACACAAAAAGTGGTTTGAATTAGGCTTGTTAAGATATTCAATCTTTATTTTTCGAAACGATTGCAACAAAATATTATTATATGCTTAGTAATCACATTGATTGATCTATTTTAGAATTGATGTGTTCGTCTTTATTGAATTTTTACATTTGGCATTCGGCTAAGACATTTTTTCTATCGAGTGGCTTTTGATATTCACAGGAATTTGGAAAATAAGGGGATTACAAAAAAAAGCGCTCGGCGTATCTCATTGTGAATTCTATGAAAAGGTTTTTTTCGTACCTTCACTCACTTTTCTACATTTACATATTGTCGAGTAAGAAAAAATGCTGAAGTTCTATTTTACATCCATTTTTATTATTACTTTCCGTTATAAAGTTATTTATATAAACAGATTTCACAATGGGAACAATTCTTTTTCAGCTGAAAAACTCCTGTTTTCATCCTCTTCGCGAGTATAATGCAAGAAAAAGCTTTAAGGTCGAACATTTTGACGCAATTTTATTCAGGCCTTATAGCCCTCCCCCCCTGTTGATACCCTTCGAGTGTTCGTATGGAATATTCGATTTAAATTAGGGATGGAATTTATAAAACACTCCATACACTCAATATGTGGGTTGTGAAATATGTCCCAAAAAATTTGTAGGTAATAAAAGCCGTCATTCCGGGCTTAAAAGTAAAAAATCTATCCCAGGCTGACGCGTTGACAGCTGCTCCACATCAATCAGTGTGAACCTTCTGTCTGCTAAAAAGGAACAAGATTCTCGCCGATAAAACAATTACGATGTTGAGCGATGTTTCCAACATGTCATCCTTTTTTTGTCCATCACAAAAATGATCTGACTGATTTAAAATAGATGCAATCTGCTTAAAAGTCATCCCAAATTTTGCTCAAACTCATATTAAAAAAATAAACTACCCTAAAAAAATAACATCAACTGACTCACATTTTCTTTTGGAAATATTTAATTTTGAAATATGTAAAATATTGAAGTCGTAATATCAATTTTTAAAAGTAAATCGATAGAAAATCAAAATTATAAAAAAACAATTTTAAACGAGAGCAATAAACAGCTCAAAATTGAGACCTTACTATAAATTCTAGATTTATAGATAGTAACAAATAGATACGTTGTTGGATGAAACGAATTTATTTGCTGCCAAATCGTTGAGCAGAAATTGTCGTTCGACTAAATGTCGCTATAGTGATTTAGATCCTGAACTCTTGTTAAAAGGTTTGGGCTCAAATCCATATTATGGAAAAAAGTTTTCAAAGCATCGAAAGATTGGGATCGATCGTCTCGATCCAGGCCTATCCTGAATTCCTGGATTTGAAAGAGTAAATACTGGGGCAATTAACAATGTCATGATAAATTTGCAATAGTAATTAATGTTAGAATAAATGGTATAGATCCAACTAAATCTTCAAATTTTGATACATGTTTAGCTAATCTGATATGTTGTGACTTTAAATTCAAGATTGAAATTAGTGAAAGTTTGAATCATTTGTACTGTTTAAGTGGTGTTTTGAAGCATTAAAAATTCTTGTAATAATCAAGATCAATCTCTCAAATAATTACTGCTGTATAAGTCTTGATTTTAAATGTCGTGTGATAAACATTTCGAAAGCAGACCGTGAAAAATAAAAAAAGGTCAATGCTGAAACTCTCTAAAAGCCTCTCGAGAGCCGGAAAACACTTTCAGCATAGCCTTAAGAGCAATTATTAACATCGTAAAGCTTAAAAAAGATCCCAGGGTTTTCACACTTTTTTCGGAAGACAATGGTGATTTTTTGTCCGGAGCAATTACACATCAGCTAAATTTAAATTTCTTGGCAAAGGCACACTGAAGCAAGTTCTTAAGAGCAAAATTGGGTGTATGAAATAATTAACGACACGCCCTGTCATTGATTCGTTACCTACCCTTTCCGGACAAAAGAGGGTAGACAGCAGCGTCGGCACGATAAATGAATGTATAATTTCCGTTAACAAACACAACTATACCAATTAACAGCGCTCTCGTAATGTCAGGGTTACTTAACCGCAACACAAACCAAACTATCAGCATAATTGATATCTGTGACATCGCCTGACATCGACAGGTACCCTCTTCAGACCTGAAGATCGCTTGTCACTAATTTCATCTCGTTGAAGTCACTGTAGATAATCAGGGATTCATCAAAATCGGTCCTGTTGCTAAGGGATCGCAAACATCTCAAGTTCAAAACAAAGCAAGGGATATCACTCAAAGCACGTCTACATCCAGCATTATCTTGTATCACAGTAGGAAATTGCTTTATCAGCTTTTGAACCCATTACAATTATTTTTATCTTCAATGACAAACCTCACCATCCCCATCCATTCATTATATTAATAGAAACTAAAATAAAATTTTATCGAATTGACTAAACCAAATGCTACCATTTAAATCACGACAAATTATCGATATTTTATTCGATAAAACACCGATGGTATAGTGGTTTATATCTTGGAATTTAGTTATGAAGGTCGTGTTGTTCAAATCCAATTTAGGGACCGCATCAAAAAAATGGGGGATCGGGAAGACATTTCCTATCGATGGATCCAGGTATGTGATAAATTCGCTACTCAATCGTAGATGCTCTCTTGTCTTAAATTCTTATTGAAATAACTCAATCTAAATCTTTTAAAATTTGATCCCGTGGTACTGTATGTATATACAGGTTGCGTTCGAAAAGTAATGCGTTCAAATTCATAAAAAATCACATATTGAACATGAAAACCAGCGCCTGTAGGTAGTCCCGCGTTAAGCGGCATTTGGCTGGCAACCACATTTTTAAAAACATATATGTGCCATGAAAAACCTTGTCGAAATTGTTGGTAATGGTCCCATAAAACCCAATGTTTCCCTTTCAAGACTTCTTTTAAGCAGAGAAACAAAAAAAGTCTGAGGGAGCCAGGTAGGGCTGTAGAGAGTCTGGGGAACTAATGGGATCCTGGTCAGGAAATCTTTGACAATGAAGGCCCTATGACTTGGTGCGTTATCGCGATTAACCCTTTAGGCTCCAAGATTTTTTTATAAAAGTTCCCACCAACTCCAAGCCATTTTTTGCGTATTTCTTAAAAAAAAATGTCTATTTGGAATAAAATGAAAAAATTGGGGGTTTATGAATTAAAAAACAGTATTTTATTATGCAGGACGTTTATTAAGTATAAGAGCATTTTATTTGATGTATTATTTTTTGTAATCATGTAATATATTATATTTTTTGAAGCAATCTTCAGAATGAAGCGCTGGTTTCCTTTTGTAAGTGTCGCAAAAATATTGTGTTCGCTTTCATCCTTTTTCAGTTTCACGATCAGAACACACCATACAGTCTCTATAATTCCTTCCTAATCTACTATAAATAAAATGAGGATTTCTTTTGACTATATTTTTCATCGTTTTATGACCTTTTACTATACAATAGTGAAAATACCCGCATGAGACCGTTTTGCCGAGACCGCAATTTGGTTAATAACAAATAAAATCGTAAAATTTAATTTGATGTGTTAATTTAAACTAAATCCCAGAATTACATAAAAAATTACCCTGTGATGTGTTATTCCTCCATGTGCTAATATTATACATCAAGGTTGAAATTATTTTAGTAAGCTTGAATATTCCAACCAACATTAACGACCCCATTGATGTTCGAAGCAGAATGTATGCACACGTCTAGTCGCCAAGTTCATCGTGTGACTAAGGTGGAACTTCATTCAGACGTTTCGCTATTATATGAGTCACCCTTGTCAAGCTGAGTGCTTTCAGTTAACCAATAATGCAGTTATGAAGATTTCACTCTTCATCCTTTGATGAATTAATGATGGCGCAGTCGACGCATTGCTAAAGCGTTGCACTAGCCTAGTTTGCATAAATTCGTTATCGCCGAAGAGAAAAGTGGCGTACATGCATTCGTTTCCGAATTTGTTTCGCCCAAAAATTTGCTCGGAAAGTAGACATTCAGTATTCATAAGGCTATTTCGGACTGAACGAAATTGCTTCAGCTGAAAAGGTCTAATTTTGAACGAAACGCGAGACCACAGGGTAATATGAAATAATATTGAAGCGTTTATAAGCCAGCACATTTGTTTTGAATACCTGAACTTCAGTTTAAGCTTTATAACTGTACGAGATTAGTGACTTTGTTCAAAACAATATTGTATAGCATTTTACTCAACAATAAACTAGCTCTATAATAAGTATACAAGGCTTTTCATATCATTATAAATAAAATATTGTCATTTATAATTTGGCATTTAATTTAATATTATTTAATTTATAAATGGATTTCACAAATATCGCCTTCAAAAATATTCCCTAAAAACGTTTCCATTCATTAATTCTGACATATTTTCAGTTTTTAAATCTTTAAAGCTATCTCCGCCTATATTATTAAACACATTAATAAATTATATACGAGAGTTCAAATCATCATGTCGCACAGACAGATTATCTCCTTATAAAATGTTAATATACGAGGCATATCCCGAAAGTAAGTGTACTAAATTTTTATATATTTTTTTAGAAAAAGTATATTTGAAAAAAAAATACAGGATATTGTAAATATGTCATCCAGCTTAATGCAACAAGTGAGCCGTGGCACAAGCTTCTTTATGTCCTCCTCGAAGAACTCTCCTGCTAACACCTTCCCCCACGTCTGAATCTCTTTCTATACCTGCTTGTCGGTTGAAAATTTAATTCCACCTTGTGTTCTTTCAAGAAGAGGAAAAGATGATAATCTAAAGACTTCAGTCAGGGAATATGGGGGTGGGGGGTGTTTCAAAATATCCCAACCAAATAAATCCAAGAGCACCTTGGTGGCTAAGGCTGTGTGAGGACGGGCGTTGTCGTGCAACAAGCACACTCTTCTCATCAGCATACCCCTCCTTTTGTTTGGATGCTTCTTTTGAGTTTTTCAGGGTCTCAAAATATCGTTGTGCATCGATGGTCTCTCCTTGCAGCAAAAATTCGACCAAAATTATGCCTTTTCGGTCCCAAAATACTTAGGTCACGATTTTTTCCCCCGAAATTGTGGTTTTGATTACTACTAATCAGTATAGCCAATACTTAAAAACAAAAAAAATCACAGTCCATTATTGACACAGTACACTTACTTTCTGGATATTCCTCATACTTTATTATTGTTTTAGGCGATCTCCACATGAATCTTATATATGGAAAGGATTTTTCATCTGGTAATTTTCTCTTCCGTATGTAGTTAAGCTAGAATATGATTATGTGAATAGGAAGTTATATTAGGAGAGGATCTATGAATAGTGAAAATATCATTATTTTAATTCGCATTAGTATTTATATTCCCATCCAGTAAATCAGGTTAAACTTATATCGACACGATCTAAATTTTGCTTTTTAGAAAATAAATAAATCTGTGAGATGATTACAAGGAAAGTTCCAAAATTTTTGTAATAATGTTAAAGAAAAATGACGGTGCAGATGTAGTAACGAACAGAATAATCCGTCATTTGACGAGGGTAGTGATGAACACACCCCCAAAACAAGTATTTAAGAGCATGTCTCTATGGATAAATGAACTGTCAGCGTTCAAATATTCAGGAATCGATCAGGAGTTGATTTTTCGTCCCCAGCTATTTTAATGAATATGTCTTTTAAAATACCACCTCGAGCGAAGTTTCCTGTCAAAGACGAAATAAGCATTGCTGTCATCAACTCCAAAATTCCCAGCTCGTTCGTCAAATTAAAACGACTTTTTCTGCCGAATTCTTTCGGTTGGAAGCTCCCTCCGTGGTCTCAATTGAAGATATGCAGAGTTGTCGCACGATTCCCGGGTCCACGGACGGGTTCTGGGGTATTGAACCAAATAATTTGGTAGTCGGATTCGTTACAAGTTGCCGAACGCTGATTTTTACATACATACATATGCGACGAATGTCGGTAATCAAATTTTAAAATCGGCATAATCAAAATGCAGCCTCCCAACAAAGGAGACGACTGCTGCAGATTTTGCATTATGCATCAACCGACTGGACGAAGGGGAGAGGAAGAAGACAAAAGAACCGAGGGGAACAGGACCAGTGTGCATGTATGGACCTATAAACAGGTTCATATAAAATTTATATGGTGTAAAAAAGAGGAAACGTAATATGAACGAAGAAAAGAATATATTGTTCGTAAAGGCTGGGGTCACGAAAGGAACCGCCTCGAAGTTATTATCCCTAGGATTTTCACCTATCTTTTCGGGTCGTTTTATTTACCATTTGCCGTTCGTATGATTCCTCCAGCGACAAAAGATTATTTTAATAATTCCATAGCAAATATGTAATGTTAGGTGCATATTATTAGTTTAGTAATGATCACATTAATTTGAATTGAGAACCACCAATCACTTCGCTTTGACGTGTAACGTGCACCTAATAATTGAGTTACACATTATCAAAGCCATCATGAAATTGATGGCTTCGCCCCAAATATGTAATGGAATATCAAGCATTCACATCATACCAACTAGAATTTATGGGAAATTTCGAGAGAGATGTCTTATTGAAATGTCTAATGTTTTAAAGCATAATTCAACTTCCATTTACATTGATTCAGATATTAAATAACGTTGATAAGAATTACTCGCAATCTATATTAATAGTATCGAATTTTAATACTCAATCTATCACGGAATCTATGAACTAAAGTTCATGTTAGAAATATTTCCACATCATGTAATATTTTAAATTTGTGAAACTTTACTTCGTTTTGACTTCTTGGCAAACTATTTCTAAATGAAACAGTTCTTTTATTTCGAAACCAGTTCGATTAGGGATAGTTTCTAACCACAGAAGTTTGTTTCTATCCAGCCAATACATACCTATTATTTTGCATTTTAAAATTAATGGTTGAAGGCGATATTTAGGACTACCAAATATGTATTCGAAATATTCAATTTTGTGGCCATTCACGATATCCATACATGCAGGGTGTTTTGCACATGGAACGACAGAATTTTTTTGGGTGTTGAGGAGGTCTTTTGCTATGTTTCACACAGAAGAGATGTCCACAAAATAAATCCTAATTGATGGAATAAGCAATTTTGCAAAAATGAAAGAGGAAGTGCTACTTCAAACAACTACAGTTGAAATAAGAACAAGGTGACCAATTTGATGATTCATTGAATGATTTGTATGACATGTAGCACATTGTCGTAAAGGATATAATCTAGAAAACTTAACTAAGCTCAAAATAATTGTTATTTCTTTGTTTACAGAACATAGAAGTTGACATTTCTCATTCGTTTGCACATTTTTTTAAGACCTTAGAAGCTCAGAAGTAATTTTCTTCATATGGATTGAATAAAATAATGTTTTTTTAATATCAAAAATATATTGAAAAATATAAAAATAGTTATTCAGTGTTGTTACGATCACGTTATAACAAAAGAAAAGAAAAAACTCTATTTTGACAACCCTGACACTAAGGAGATAGGGTCTATGTGTGAAAGGTAGCAAAAGACGTCCCTAAATCCTTAAAAAATTATGTCCTTCCATGTGCAAAACACTCTGAATATTTCAATTATGGGCAATATATCTTGTAAATATATATGTTTCGGGTATTTTGTCTTGCAATTGTCTCTTGGAAATTGTACTTAGACATGACCGGGCAGTTGAAGGTATAGTTTTTAAACAAAGGTACTTCCAGTGAAAATAATCTTAGTTTTTTACCTGCCGTGAAGAAAAAATGCCACGTGGCGGCGCCCCGATATAAATGTGTTAACACATCTTCTGTGGGAAATTTGGATTTCAGTTCTTGGCGCACCACTCGTCGTATGCGATCACGGGTATTTTTTAATATATTCGTATTGTTGGGTGACATTTATAAATTGAGCATTGGAAGACACATCTGATACATTTGGAAAAACACAATGGGTTCAAATTCCGACAAGTTCACAACAATCAACATCAACGCAAAGGCAATATCGACAACAGAACACGAATTATAAAAAAAATGTAACAAGTTCCCCTGTAAAATGTAACATTCGAAAATTTCATGTCGGGCGAAAAAAACGCGGAGATGTCCACCACAAGTAATCTTAATTAAAATGACTCCATATAATATGTGTTGATACTAAAAAATAATAAATTTTATACGATTAAATGTATTCTGGTGGTCAATAATCTCAATGATTGTATCGATAGAACCATTCGCTATATATGCAAAACCCCAAGGGTTAAGTGTCCGAGTTTCACTTTGAGCCACCATTTATGCGATATGTATAATTTAACTGCGCGCGTGTATAGCGATATGATTTTATCGAATACAAAAATATCGTGTTGTAATACATACAAAAACGTGTTTCGCATTATGCATATATGAATAAAAGGCAAAATTGAGCGGTGTTATCTTTTGTCCGGCGTCCAATCTATTTCTTTAGGGATGCTCTTATGTTCCTTATTTAAAGAAGTGTTTAAGAGAAGGTCTTCTTTTCTGTCCCGCGGGATTCCACGCTCATCCGATTAGAGTATGAAATGTTGATTCGTCCGGAGATGATGGAGGCTGTGTGTCGCGTCCGCTCGCATTTGCATATTATTGCGAGCGTCCCGGCGAGCTACGTTCCCGTAAACGACGTGCATAAAAAGGGGATCCCTTCTTTGAGGGCCGGCTGGCCATACGATACGGCCAGTTTCGACCGAATAATACTCATATATTCGAGATAAAACCATTGCAACAGACGTTAAGTGCTCCCCGGACCCTCAGACGGACACACAAAAATGACCTCAAGTAATAAGGGCCTTCCGTCTCTATATCGCATGAAAGACACCGCCCTCTTTTTAAAGCATATATTCTGCCGGTGTTTTTTGGTAACAGGGCTGCTCGCGACATCTCGAAATTAAAACGACTTCATTAAATTAAAATAATTGCGTCGATTTCATAAAGGTAAGATGCGTCCTTACCATGCATGAAGAATGCAAAATAATTAATAGGAATGGCTATGCTTTGAGTCAATTAAATACAGTTAAATAATAAAATTTATTAACACTACTTTTAGGACATGCATAATGCATAATTCTTATTTGCTAATAGATATAATTATTACCAATATAGTATTCAATTCATTTTATTTTACAAAACAATTTAAAGTGTGGCAGTATCGAAGGTGGATGCTGGAGATTCAATCTTCGATAATTTCAATGGTAGCAATATTTTAGCAACTGGATGAACTGTAGAGACAAAAAAATAAATTGAATTTAAGACGCCAGCATGCAATTTCCACTGCAATATTCATATTAAAAGTATTGGGAAACAAACTACTTTCGATCAAATATCAAGCGCCAGAGCCATGAAATCTAATTGGGAGGTCATGGACACGTACGGCAAAGCGTTAGTATCGTTTTCTTTGGGCAGATTATGTTACATTATATACATGATCATCACACAGTGCCTCGATCTGCCTTAGACTCGGATCTAAATGGCAAAAAGCTCGTCGAAAGATTTCATATTTGATTGGCAAAATCTGATTGACAAATATATCCTAAACCTAGGGCTGAATAATTATAAAGGGCAGACATACAAATCCAGTATGTTTTTTTTATGATTTTAACTCTTTAAGTGCTGCGCCAAACTTCGTAAGCTTTTACATCATTTCTGTTTGTAATTTGACGTCTATGTATTGCCACACTGCACTTTTAGTGAAATTTTTAAACATAAATATGTGTAACGTTGCTTTACACACAATCGCATAAAATAAGCCTGGTTTCTAGAAATAAAATTAAAATTGACTCTTGTGATAAATCATAAATGTTCATACTTACTATTCAGCAAAAAATCGTATTCTAAATAATTTTTTAACCGTCATAAAATTGAGGTATAATTAACTGAAATTCGTTCGATTCGAGACGAATTTCGTTCGTGTTGTCTTGAGACCAGGCGTTTGTTTTGATAATTAAGATACTCGCATCATTCATATCGTTGACCAATTTTGTTATTCTCTCTTGACTGTTTTGGAGTGGCGTTATTAGCCGAGTATCCCCACTCCTTTGCAAAATCTATTCATTTAAAAGTAAACTGGCAGGTTTGCACGGTAACTCTATCCTTTTGTTTTTGAAACACTTTAATAGGTAAAAATAGCTGAATAACAGAAAGCAAATACAGTGTGTCAAATAAAATGATGTAGAATATTGGGGCTACGAGTCAATAGTAATCCACTATGGGAAGTTGTTACCAATAATGATGGTTATGGTTCAAATAAACATTTTTCTGTTGACAAAAATTAATGGGACGTCAAATACAACAAAAGTGAAGTTCGCTGAAAATGTTGATTTTTAAAAATATTTCTGTATACGATATAAGTTGATATACATTTGGGTCTGTTTTTATGCGATAGATACGGTCCACGGGGAGTTGCATAAAAATCTTGAACTAAACAAAAAACTATGGGATAGGTTCCATTATTTTTAAAAACCGCATAACTTCAAGTCACTGTGATAGAACATACCAAAAATCGCATAAAAAAGTTTATACAAAATCATATTTAAATAAAAACACTACATATCTTAGAATTGCTTTATTAAAGTCTTAAAAAAGGACGATTTAATGATTCATTTTTTACGCAGATCGTCATATGATGATGTGCAATTCTTAAGCTTTTGAGAAGAGTTGCCAGATTTAAAAGCAGTTATTTTCGCCCATTCACACTCACATTATAACGGCTGTAACCCGTACTAGTGTTTATTTTAGGTTTTTTTTATGCGCATTCGCATAACTTTTGAAAACCGCATAACTTCAAAATCGCACAAAAAAGATCCGCATAAAAACAGACCCAAGTGTAGTCGAAATGTCATTTAAAAATATGATAGTTTTGTACGTCAAAATATTTCGGAATTGTCTTGAAGGCATCACATCTTTCGATAAACTTTTTTAAAAACATACAATATTCATATGTGTGATATCATACATATTCAGATTTTCTAAGATGGTTGGTATGCGTTAAAAACTATGATATGTGAAATTAAAAAAAAGTATATTAGTAGATTTCAAGCTAAATTTTGTTTGAATTTGATGCTTATTTCATAAAGGATGAATCCGTTAATAAGCAAATGTTGAGTGACTTTTTATGGTCACAATTCACTCATATTGATGTGTCTGATGTCACATTTGGATGATCTTTTACTGTCATTTTGGAGTTAAATTCATAATTTTTGGTAAGCATGCTAAGTTAGCATCCAAAGGGATGTTAGATTATCATCCGCAGTCGGTAAAGTGTTAATGATGGCGTCAAACGACTGGGGTTAGACAACATACATTGTACGTTCAAAAATTTCATTAAAATGATTAAATAGTAAATTTGATCGGTAAATACATCGTTGTTGCAGCCCTTCTTTTAATGATGCTAGTGTGCGATCTTTTCGTTTGGGACATTTCACATGTGAGACACCATTATTTATATTCCCCACAAAGAAGTCCGTGTTTCCGTTAGGGCCGGCTAGTCTGCGCTGGAGTTTGTCATGTTTTGACAGGTATGTCAACCTCCGGCTATGGCTCAAGACTGAATGCCTGTGGAATAAAACATGACAACAGCCCTTTTTTCTATCAACATTCAGAAGAAAAACGCTATTTGCATTCATGTATACTCAGCGAATAATAAGATGTCTCTCGCATAGGTTGTCAACCGGCGCACCAAACTTCAGTCTAACCACTAAATTACCATTGCGATAGTCCATGTAACATAATTGATAGATATCATAAAACCGTCGCAAAAAGAATTATAATACACCATGCAAATATAACATAATATTCGTTGGGAATAAACAAAAATCATCATAGTTGCCCGATAATGATGAATCGCCCCATGGGAGATGTGTTAACCCAAAAGCTCAATGTGTAAACTAGGATCATACCAAATTCGAAATGACAGATAAAAATCAGCAGTAGTTATGAAAATAAATAGAAATACATTTGGTTTTATATAATAATGTTTAAAATAAAAATATTTAACATATGATTAAAGCATCGTCGATTGCTAAAAGTTTGGATTGGCAAAATATATTTATCATATACGCCCGTAATAAAAAAAAAACGGAAAAAGTTCTTATTTTCTAGATAGAACCCGTAAAACACTACCGACCTAATCAAAAAAATAATTTTAGCCGATTGCGATTTGTGAGTGTGTGTGACATATAATAAAATGTGCACGCGTCTAGTGGTCGCTTTAGACACTGCGTATAGACAGAGTAGCGCATGCGCGTGTCATGTTTATGACGCATATGACGGTGAGAATACAATCGATTCTCCCTCTCTTCTTTGCCAATTGTCGAGTGGAGTTTCACTTTTCGTGACGTTTAAGCCAATTTGTCCTATCATGCCTATAGAAGCACTAAAACATATGAAGATCTTAAAAGTATCGATTGCTAATGATATTATAGACATTTTAAATAGTGATGAAAACCTACATGCGATCTTAAAAAATAATTTAATAAAATAGATTATAAGTGATAATGATGGTGAATGATCGATCTTATTAAAGTATTTTATATGAATTTTGAACCTCGTATAACACCAATCTACATTGTAAGATGTTTTCGTGGAACCATATAGCCAATAGCCAACCATATATATTTACAATTTATCCTTTTCCAGATATATCATCATCATCATCATCATCATAGTGCAGCCACTACACATTTATTATGTGGATTCTTAGCGCACATTTTTAAAATGATTCAGTAATTTTCACAAAAATAGCACTAAATAGGAGAGCACTAGGAACTGCGACTATATCTAAACTAGTAGATATAGTATACGATAGCTAAGGGATTACGCAATGATAAGATTATAATCTTCCGTTGTCTACTATATTATATATATACGATGTCAGATGTCGATATTGTTTGTAAAAAAAAAACGAAAAATTGGGCTCCATATACTTACAGAAAACTGTAATAAAATCAACATTTTCATCTTGAATAAACGTCTAAGAAAAACTGCTCAATTTTTATAATCAACCAAATTCCCTATCGAGACGGTTGCTCTTCGATACGATCATCTCGGGGATTCACTAAGGAAACGTTCGCAAGCAAAGATACAAAAGTCATGCTTCTTTGAAGACCACGCATTCGAGGAGCCAAATGTATAATACAGATAATATCAATATGATATGATCATGTAGTTAATATATTAGTAAGATAATAGCTAAATATTTGTAGCATTATTAACTCCTACGGGAGTACTGACGGAGACCCTGCGTCCTCCCTTCCACTATTCAGAAAGAGCACTCTTGTACATTGAAGCTCGGAGACAGAAAGCGACAGAGATAACTTAGCTCAGTTCGGGAGACTGAGATGGAGAGCTTCTCCGCATGCATCGCACGATTATATGGACCGTTAGCCCAAATGTATCGACTAATAATGATTTCGATTTCAAGTGCGCTATTTGTTTACGCAAAGAAATTACCGAATATTGTGTGCTATCGACAATGTTTGTTTTTGTAACTGCTTGCCGTTCTTCGCTACGTGTTGAATGATTAACTGTCCAATTATCATTTCCTTCTAAAGGAGGAGTAAATGAATCGATTTTTTGTGCATTGTTTATGTAATGAAATGACGCGATCTTGTATGCTATCAAATGCTTATTTACAATTGACCCTGCCTCGAATTGAAGATTGTCTTACGCTTATAGGAGCTGACAGAAAGTAATCGGTGTAAAGCGATTATGACATCAACGACTTCATCGATTTTAAATTTGCTCACTAACGAAAAGGCTAAGTAAATGCAATGCTAAAAATATTGTTAGGTCATGTGACAAGACCATCGAACGAATAATTGATTAAACACGTCTTTTAATGTTACTGTAGCATTATTTATGTTAATTATTATTGAGAACATCAATAAAAGCATATAGTTTTGTAGAATCTGAGGCTTCGCAGTTGGAAGGATACTTTTAAGGGTTGACGGCTTATGAAGGAACCCGCGACTAAGGAAATGCGATTTGTCTCGCGAAAGTCCTGACTTGACAGGAAGGAAGGAAGTTCGCACCAAAACGTGACAAACCAATGACAGTTTTTCCCTACGTGATTTGGTTAAATTTTATTCTATTTCCACCCCCATAATTAAATAAAAATCGGCGCCAAACCAACCCCGAGCAACGTCAATAAAATAATATTTACCTCCGAAGCACAGTAGGACTGAGGTTTATATTCTGGTGAATTTTTCATTAATACTCCAAAATTCCATTAAATACGCGCGACATTGTCTTCAGGGATGAAATTATTCTACATTTATGTGAAATGCTATAACATCATTTTTTCACATTAATTTTGCTCCAATTTTAAACTGTCATCCATTTTTTCTGCAAAATTTTTCGTAATTTTAGTTTGTAGTTATTCAAACATATTTTTTATATATATAGAAAATATACATATATGTTGACTATGCTTATTTCTTCTTATAAATTAAGAAGCCTCTAAATTGGTTAATGTTGAGAAACCAAGATATAAGAAAATTTCAAGTGCCCTTGCGGAGAGAACTTTCCAAGCGAAACTCTCCAAGAGTTATATCGGAAAATTTGGTTTTAAATATACAAACTGTCGAAAACGTTATTAAATTTTCTATTTTCTGTAACAAATATCCGTAGCTCAATAAATCAGTTTTTATGTTAACCTTCCCTTACTGTGATAAAAGCAGCCACGAGCAGCGATGGTGACAAATTTTTGTTGTATATGAAAGTGATTTAAAAACCGAAAAAAGTGAACATTTATAACTATATTGCTTTTATTGATATAGTTGGGGTTGAAATGTAACAATTTTTGTAATGTTAACTCTGAAAAGTGTCTGAAAACGAGAAAAAACATCGTAAATAGCCGACAGGCCCATCGCAGAGAACGACTTGCGTGCTACTGAATGCGAGCTGGGAGTACTAAAAAAAAAAAAATAAACGGCACGTGTAGATTAGATCGGTGCTTTCCAATCTTTTCATCATATTTTTCATTGAATAAAAAGACAATTGGAATGAATATCACAAATATGTAAAAATACAATGTAACTGACATTGCCCATATTTATTTCTTTATTTTATAAGCAGCTTTTCCATAGTACGTAGTAATATAAAAATAAAATACACACACAAAAAGAAGTAATAAAATACACAATAAAAAATTAAATTAACTTTAAAAAATATAAATTAAACGAAATATCTGTTTTGCGTTCATTCTCTCACAATCAGAACAAAGTGTTTTTCTGTGTGTCGTGCAAACTGGTTTTTTACAAATACTGCAAACTAGCGTGCTCCTTTTTTTGTTGGATAAGAGAAAAAATTGCAAGCTCTTGCAAACGTTCAGGATGCTGTTGATGTTGATGCACCGTCCTGAGAATTGCTTGTAATATTTATTATAGCCGTGTCAGGTGATATTTTTTGGTAATGGGACATTGCCATGTCAAAAGCGGCTTGTTGTGGTTTATGAAGTTTAAACGCATTATTTTTTCTTTTCATAATATTAGGTTTGACCAAATCCAAACTGAGCTCTCTGATAAAGCATTTTCGGCGATCTCTATCACTTTTCTTCCACTCAGGATACTTTAGAGTCCATAGTAAGTATGCATTTAGTGCTGCAATGTCTATAATCTCCATGAAGATGCGAATAGGCCATCTTCTCGTTGATCTTACGCACGAATACTCTGCCGTCATATTGTCCCATGTGTCTACCGCACCTTTGGTTTTATTATAGTGCAAAATAATTTTCGTATTCCGTATTTAAATATGAAAAAATATTTTGAAACAGCTTGTGGCATTTAAATAAAAATACACCCCTATTTGGATATATTTCCATCCATTGCAACGAGATGTTTCAAATTAGAAATGGTAAATAAAGCAATCAAAGATGTATCAGGCTACGTCATAGATTACGATAATTGAGTCGTTTCTCCCGGCATAATTATAGCCATCCTGTTTGTCGCTATTTTAGGGAAGGCAGGACGAATCGGCTGTAGAGATCCAGGGCCGCTTAGCGCCGTGTTGTGTTTGATGTAGCCAGATAAATAATTGGAATAGAGGGAAGTTGGGCAATAAAGCTCCACGCACGCACCCCTATCAGTAAAGCAAGTTTTCCGATAGAGCTCGCACACGTATAGCGACACACTGTGCCGATAATGAATTTATCGTCTCGGGGGAAATAAAATTATTCGCATATTTCATTCGTGAAACGGAATTAGGAAATTAAGCAAATGCCTAGAAATTATACGAGCTTTTAAGCAAATAATCCCCCCGGCGGCGAGATGTTTTACCGCCGGTAATTATTCGATGGTTTCCGATGCTAAAATGTCGGAAAAGCGAGATTCCTGGTGCATACATTATTATATCGAGTTAGACTTACCCTCGCCTATTACGCTACGATGAGTGCTCAGAAAGCAAGAAGCATCAAAAACTTAAATTCAAAATCATCGTTTTATTTTTTGCGGTCCAATGCCACGACGTCCATGACAGAAGTTTGTTGTTTTGTATTAGTTGCGGCAAATTTCTCAATATATTTGACTTGATCAACATGTGGCAGTTGATAGATTTCTAGACATCATTGATTAAATGTAAGCCCAAAACAATGTATAATTGTTCTCTTCGAAGTGGAGTAGACTTTCGATTATCCAGTTTAATGCTGGGGAGGATGGACACGGATAACTGGAAAACATGGATAATCAAAATCATCAAATTTCTACTTGGTTTCGTATATAATATCATATTTACAATACAAATTTTTGTTTAGTAGTTTGGATTAAGACAGGAAGATTTTTTATTGGAGTTCCCTTAAAATATTGTGATTTATTTGCTTCACCAATCACCAAAAATTTCATTTTATGAGTTCCTGATGCGTTTTCAGTCTCTTATCACTCCGGGTCCATTTTCACAATCTTACACTCGTTGTGATATCTGCCTCATGTAACAAGCTTTCTTAAACTTCACTGACCAATTGTTTTGAGAACTAATTTTTGATTATTTCAAGGGATCAAAAGCAAATAAATAGATGAATGCTTATTTAATATAAAAATAAAATAAATCTGCTTGACAAATGCTCCCCCATGTCAGTGTCCCTCCTTAGATATTAAAACAAAGCCTTTTAATAATAAATCACTTAGATTCAATATCCCGTATTTTTCGATTTCATCTCATAATCTGTGTTAATAAAACGTATTTAATCGCGTATTTCATTGTTTATGAACGCAAAGAGATTTTAGCAAAGCAGTACGCATGGATGTAATGTAAATTTACGTACATTCAATAATTCAGGACTTTCGCATAAATTTTATAGCGCACCGCCAAAATGCTTTATCGGTAGGATCATAAATTAATATTTTATTCAGCAAGGAGACTTTGGGCCCGAATCTAAACCCTTAATTTACTATACAATCGATATTTGCGCGTGGGGGATGAAAAATAAAATTCGGGCGAGCCGAGCTCGCATCAAAGACGAATACATTAAAATTTATTTCTGTTTGAAAACAGCATTCCCTTTATTATTTAAAATAGTTTATTTTCGAAAGCAATTCAAGGGATTGTTTAAAAAAAGCAAAACGAACATCTCACTTTGCGAGTCCTTCTTTTGGGGTGCTAATATAATTGGCTCGATTTTAATATTAAAGGGACTGAAAAGCCGTATAAATTTTGAGAAACCCTTAAATAGAGTAAAATTATTGATTATTTCCATTGATATTATCAATATTTGTATTTTATGTCATGATGCTCCTTGCAATCCCAAGAAATTCTTGAAGAACATCCCAAAAAAACAACATTTTTTTTGACATAATTTTATTTTAAATTATGTTTAATAATGTATTTAATGCAATGGTTGGTGCTGGTGAGTTTTTGTTAACGCCAACCTCATGTCTTTCTTAACATTAAATTTATTTTTTTCTTTTGATTTTAAACAAAAAAGGGTTGAAAATCTAGTCTCGCGGAGATATGTACACACAAATGAAACTAAAAATCTAAAGGCATGCATAGTCACGTTTGGGTATGAATGATACATACCACGCCAGGATTGTGTGAGTAATTTTTCATTAAACAAGTTACGTACCGAGGTATCATTCCGCAAATCCAAGAACTCATCTTGTAATTAGTCGGGAATGCTGACTAAATTAAGGGAGGTAGAAAATGGATTTCGTGTCAATATAGTTTCTTCCTCTTTCAGCTCAGGGAAGTAACGCTGAAGTTCGTTTTTAAGGGATTCGAGTTGCCCAATAATCTCTTCCTTCAAATTTTCATTAATTTCACCTTCAGATTCATCTACCACACTGCAGAGTTTATCAAACATTGCAATGCTTCCAAAATTTATTTTCCTTCGGCAGTTTTGCAGCTTGGATAAAAACGCCCCGAGATTATCGTTAAATGTGATAAAATTCGTTTTCTTTCCTTGAGGTTTCAGGTTAAGCCTATTTTATTGTTCTGATATATCTGCTAGATATGCTACTTTTTTCAACCAAGCTTTGTCATTAAAGTATACTAAAAGGTCATGTTTCTCTTGCACTTCTAAGAACAACTCAATTTTATCTTTTAATTCGACACGATTCACATTCTTTTCAACAAACAGCGTACTGCATTGTAGAAAAGAAGAACCTCATGGTCAGAGTTTATGTGCTTTGCACAGCTATTTAAACAGATGGGTGTTAAGAGCTTCAGATTTGATGTA
Organism: Stenopsyche tienmushanensis; assembly: GCA_008973525.1. Classification (NCBI taxonomy): domain Eukaryota; kingdom Metazoa; phylum Arthropoda; class Insecta; order Trichoptera; family Stenopsychidae; genus Stenopsyche; species Stenopsyche tienmushanensis. The sequence continues at coordinate 150,094 of WACJ01000009.1, read as the reverse complement.
ATTCACGATTTTTATGTTGACAGTTCTGTGTCTGTGGACAGTTCTGATATACGTCGCTGAATAGTATTATATTATTAGACAGAGATATTCGTTGCGTCTTTAGTTTATTAGAATCCCCAAGAACTAATTCCACCATCTTCAACATGAAGCTTTTCTCTAATTGTTTGTTTTTTGCTTGGCAGTTTCTAATGCGACGTAATATGATGCTTGCACTAATGCTGTGTTTGCTTCCTGAAAATTTCCAGTTCAATCAAGTCTCTGATGTTTGTAACTAGTTGGATGTCGACGAAATAATTCCAAATCCTTTTTAGTGTGTTCTGAATGCTTTGTCTTTAAGTTACGTTTGAGTTTTAAAAATTTCATAGACTCATGACTGAGAATAACTATGCACAAAACACATTATGGCTTCCCCAATCTCTTGCTAGACAAGTTGGTAAACCGTATTTCAGATATTCTTCTGTATATTTACATTTTTTTCCATTGCTGGGGAAAGAATGAAGTAAATTTCTGAATAATTTGTGTTGTGTTTACTGTTGTGTTTGTTTTGTTATCGCTCGTGTTTTCAAGTTTCGTAGAATTTTTATCATGAAGAATGAGAATGTCAGTTGGTGATTATTATCGATGAAGGATCTGAAATGCTTGCAGTCGGCCTGCTCATATGCCAACCTGATTCTCGACACTCTCGGTGTAGACCACAAAAAGAGGGCTTCGTAGACTGTCATCCAAGACACGAATGGCACGTTTCTGATCAGCGTCAAATCCAGGACGAACGGATGACTGGTAATGGAGAGATATTGCGTGAAACTCTGAGAAAAATGAATTTGGACGTTGTTTCGCAAGGAGAAGGATGGCAAGAACATACCTTGCCGATTTTCCCGGAGGCATTTCCAATGGGGGTGTTAGACATTGAGGTCACCTGATACTTTTGGTTGAAAGCAATTAAGATTTAAAAAAATAATATAAATCAATGATGTCCCAAGCTTTCTTGTGATCAGTCGATTATATTGGGAATGCATTCTTATGTTATCAATTGACTTAAAAATATAGTAAAGTTATGGTTACTTTGAGAATTTTTGGTAAGAGAATTATTGGTAAGATCTCTCAAATTTGTGTTTGTGAAATAACACAATACCAATACTTAGTTAAAAAAATACGCATTGATTGTTAAATTCGCGCAAAACCATTCCTAAAATGATAACTTAAAAATTTATATATTCATTAATATAATCTGAATCAAATTGCAATAGTTAATCTGCGATGTTCCTAGTATCCAGAATCGATATATACATTAAATTATTTAAAGCCGCATAATTTTTTCCATGCATCATTGATATCGGACCCGTGTATGTTTCTAAAATATGAGCATTATAAATGATAAACGATGCGAATATAATATGACGTCAAAGATTTCCATAAAAATGCACTTAACCGTCCATATACATTGTCCATTTTTGCTTATGGAAAATGTATTTTATTGTGTAGGGCTTAAAGTGAAGCCTCATATCTTATCTTCCAGTATTCAAGCTTTGGGTGAATTCAGAGAAAAAAACACTCCCCCATAAATAGTATGAATAATACAACAGGGCAGAGACTTTTCTTCGGTGAATAGAGAGCTATTTCAGGTGCATCTTATCCCAGACAATCCATGATCCAACCCTTTTATTAGGAATATTTAAATTATTTTTCGAAAATAAATAATTTTATTACATCAACTAATTGATTTGCGATTGCAAATTTATATAATTCAACGATCCTGAATAATTGATTTCATATATAAATTGATTGTTTATTTTATTTATTCATATTGCCCAATTTTTTTATAAGTTGATTTCTGTTTTTATATTTTTTTCTTTGGGTTGTTGCCAAAAATAAATTATAATTTTATATATGAAATGGAAATAGTTTATGTTAACAGGAAACCACTAGGAAGATAGGTCTACGACCCACAAGGAGCAACCAGACTGGGATTAGGGATAGAGCCTTTCTCCCCTAGTCAACTTCCCTTGCGTCGACGGCACAGTGTTATAAGTTAAATAAATGAAATTTGTATGAGGCATGTATACGAGTGCCAGTGATACGTTTTTGTAGCATTTTGTTCTTATATTTTGGCAAAGAAACCTCCCGCCTATTTGTATTCCATGCACTCAATATTGCCACCCTTAAACAACTATGCAATGTATACTATACATGTATATTTGGAATAAAAATCTAAATATGTTTTCTATCATTTAATAGATACCTTCATATTATATATGACAATTTTAAGCGCTACTCAAAGAACACTCCGGAATTTAATACTCAAACTTTCCCTTAAGGCTTTAGATGGTGTTCAACACATTTTGTATGGAAATTATACAAGAGGCTTATAGTGTTTCATTCAAATATCTCTTTGTAGTAGTTCTTTCCAAGCAGAAAGCTTTCAGATGTAAGAGTTGAATGGAAAATTCGTTTTCCTGCATTCCTGTTGCTTTATTTGATACAAGCGTCTGGACTATAGCCAAATTCGACATAACGCCTACCCAGTCTATGGCTTCTTAAACCTGTGATTTATGTTTTAATTTATCACCAAGATTTTAAAACGAAGCGGAAACGGAAGTTGCAAAAACAACACGATCTCATTTAATTTCGAATAGGAAATTGGTGTGCTTTTTCTGTTGGCTTAAAAGCGCAGGTAGTTTCCATACGAAATTTTCTATTTCCTGCGTAAAATTGTATCGATTCTGAAGCATCTGGACCAATATCTTGCTTGTGTACAGCCTTTATCCCAAAATTTCTGAATTTCAATATGAGTTTGTAAAAAATATATGCATTGAAATTTGAAAACACTTTTAGGGCGGCGAACATATGGATTTGGGCGACTAAACGCCTAATTGAATGCAAAACCAAAGCAATATTCGTTGAATTTAAAGAGATTTATAATCACAATTATATTTTATAAAATCCAAAATGTCATGAAAAATCAGACGAAATTATGTCTTAATCTGTTCAAAATTATGTTATATGTAATGTATAATACAAAAATTCAGCTTCTTGTGAACAATATATTGATTTATATTGAAAAATAAAATAATATAAGTGTTTCGATATCGTTTAACGAAAATGGAGCAAGTGTGATGGCAGCATGGAGCACATGTTGTGCCATCAGTCGTTAAGGTTTGTCCCGATTAAGATACAACGATTGTGTCATCGGTCATTATGAAATCCTATTGTTTAAAAATTATAAAATCTCCGCATCCCTGAACAAATTTACACAATTGCATATAATTTGGAGATAAATTCAAAATCATATAGATTTCATAAATTAAATATGATAATAATGGAAACATATTCTTATTGAGATGCTTGAATTTTAAAGTATTCCTGGAGCTTTCAGATGACTACACATTTCATCATATTAGGCACTCTTCTGACCCCACTTAAGCTGCTTATACGAGTTGAAGCATCTTAATTTATTATTGATGTACACCCATAAGTCCCTAAATCAATTCCCTTTGAGTCTGTAGAATAAGTAAGAATAAATGAAAGATTATTCGGCTATTTGGATACAAGCATTTGATTACATTAAGTGTCTCTAATCGTATTTTTATTATGAGCGGATGAAAGAAACTTACTTTTTTAAGTGCAAAGTTTGACTACCAATTGCCATCAGAGCAACCAACGAAAGAAAATCGTGCTCCGTCTAGACTTTAGAATAATGTTAAAGCCTCATAGACGCATTAACAAGTAACACTTGTGCCTCCCACTAGATCCCAAGCATTGAGTTCTTGGGGTGAAAACGTTTGTGATATTTTCTCCTCAGGCTCAGAGGATCAGAGTTAAGAATTCTGCATATAAATATAAAAGCAATCTTCTTGGAATCACTTTGAAGTATAAATAAAAACTGCTTTATAAGCAACGAGAGCATTTATAATACATTCGATCCGCGTGGAACCAATGGTATTTAACATTAAACTATTTATTTTATATGTTTATAACAAATTTGAGATGCTTATTAATGTTTATATTAATATACATTCATAAGTTTTGAATACGTTTTTATTACAGAAGACAAATTAAGCATGATGTCTTTGTGTTTACGTAAGAACGAAGAAATTTGATTTTACTTCTTTCATTATCGAGATTATGCATATTACAGCATTCCTGAAATTAAATCCGATTTCAGGAGCTTTGATGTACTTAAATAATATATTTCGAGAACCTTTCTTCCAATAATAATATACAATAAATAGGTCTAAAACATCCAGACCAGACAAAGTACTTAGCTGAACGTCTGAAGCGTGCAAGGTTAAGTCCATGAAGAACCCTCGTGGAAAATTTGTCTGGATTACCAGGGGCTTCCTTAGGATTATGCATCGTTTTGCACGTCCTTTTTTGAGTCCCACTTTCCAGTTAAGTATTTCGTTAAGTCTGGCGATTCCCGTACTGTATAAACATAGAGATTCGTATACTTTCGCACGCTTAAGATCTTCAAATATATTTTAATGTATTTATTGCAAATAATATATATTGTTTGTTTATTTAGAAATACGCATTATGCCAAGTGTAGAAAACTACGTTCGAAATCGTAATGAAGAAAGCTCTAAAAATTATTATATTTCCCCAATTAAAAACGTCCTAACTTAATAGCGATTAGTAATAATGCAATGCTGCATAACAGATTTATTTATCTTGTGTGTGAAATGAAAATATTGTAGTTTTAATATTTGACAATTAATCTAGTTCTGTGTATCGTATATCACGACATTTTTCGCAAACGACCGTGCTATATAAGGGTATGTATTATATTGCGTAGAGATGTTTCAGATTATAAAGCCCTTCAGGAGTGGCAAAAGAAATGGGTTCTTAAATAGTGGTTCATGCTTTAAATTAAAGTCTAAAATTGAAGTGTGTGTCGCGTTTCTCTCCCACTTTCCATCCTCTTGACACTAAATGTGGTACTTCAGCCACGGGAGTAACAATTTTAGCTCTCGTGTAGCATTCTACGTATTTAGCTATTGCACTCTCCATCTAAATTTGTTAAAAAATAATTTCTTAAAATTCTATTGGATAAGAAACATAATTCATAAATTTATATTGAGGGATTTTAAGAGATACCAATAAATTAAATACAATTATTTTCTGGTAATATTTTAGATACAAAAGACATGATTTTGCACACCCTAAGATGTGCAAAATCATATCCAAATTTATCAGCGTCAAAACCGTTTAGTTAATAATATTTTGTTTGAAAATCCAGTTGTTGGAGCATTTTCAAAAAAGGCAGGCAATAAATAAATATATGATGGAGAAAAAATGCTAATTTAATAACATTAAGAAGCTTTAATAATGCAAATTTATTTCAAATTTTCTATTCATAAGTAGTGAGGAGCTTAATTTTTTAAAATATTTTTTATGGGACAAAATTGCACTTAGACAATCAAAGTGATGAAATGAAACCCTGTCGTCAATCAAAGGATTTTTACTAATATTTGGACCATTGAGGAAAATAGATTATTTTTTATAAAATAACATAGGGGTGTTTATATTATATTATAAAATATGAATCGTAACAACATAGGAAAAAGATAAAATAACGTTTTTTTCCAGTGTAAATTATAGTAATTAACATTGTATTCTTTCTAATATTAGAGGAAAAATCTACACATTTTTTTTCATAATTTTTACACTGTCCACTGAACATTACAAGAGCGAGGCAACTCAATGGAACAATTAACGTACTCTCTGGGACTTTCATTTGGAAAGTACAAACACTTTTCTTCTCGTCCAACCCTTGTGTTAAGTCTGGTCGCTACAAAGCGCACAGCTTCTCACACCCCAAACTGCAACCCTCCAGCCTTTAGCTCGTGCATGTCCCCAAATGTTTTCCACGTTTTCCGCACGGACGTGTTTTCCTCGGCTCCAGACGGCCTTCGTACCTGCACACGACAGTGCGTGATACGTTTTCCACGGCTTTCCACATTTTATTTGTCTAGCTTTTATTAAAGGAGCACATCTCAACCGAAAATCTACCGAAGAAATCTTTTCTTTTCGTGCCTCAAGACTGTGTTTTTTTTATTCTTTTGGTATACCACTGGCATCATATGGCGTACACGTTTCGCATTTTAAATTTTGATGTGAAATAATTTACACAATGTCTAATATAATGTCATGTTCAAAGGCGTGATACAACAGATGTTGCTAGTCTGGAATGTCTGAGCTGTGAGCGTTTGATGGCTATTATATTTTTAATATCACGAGTAAACGAATCAGCCCAAAGCAGAAATAATTAAAATGAGAATATCATACAGATTTGTATCTATAGCAACAGTAAATCATAACCAGCTTTTAATTATGCAAAAATATTGCATTTTATCCAGGTTGCATACCTAAACAAGTGAGATGAATCAATTGTTCTTTGATGAAGATGCTCTTAAACTATTAACAATAGTATATCTTCAATCAATTTATGGGGCCTTCCCATTAAGTGTTACATGCATCTATATGCAACAGTATTTACTGGAAATACTTAATAAAAACAATAAGCATTAGTGCAATCGTCATCATCAAATATTGGCAATTATTGTATATAAGTGGCGATAAACAATCATTCAAAACAAAATCAATAATTTTATAACAAAAATACGTATTTTCTGAATCGTGTCTTGATACAAACCACAATCAGTAAAGTCTCAAAATTTTGATTACTTACATTAATCTTAAAATTTTACCAATGATGCAACATATCCTTAATCCTTCTGTCAATGAAATGGTTTAATGTAATCCCGTAAATCTGAATTTTACAAATATATGATTCGAAAACATTTTCTGTAGCACAACCTGTTTTTTTTTTAAAAAAAACAGATTATTCCAAACAAATGATGCAAAAAGGATTTCTTAAGAAACAGGTAATAATGAAGATTAGCGTAAGAAGTATTATAAATTATTTTATGGAGCAAAAGGATTGAAATTTCTTTACAGAAAGTGAAGAAAAGCGTAATATCCTGTATAAATCATTTGAAAAAAAATTGTAGGTCTAGCCAAACCTATTTTGTTAGCTCTAGGTACTTAAATATAAATATAATTTTTCCTCGAAATACAAGGATCCCATTTTTTTTAAATTCTGTAAAACACTTAAAAGGACAAACTCAGGGAAATTTGGTAAGATCTATACATAACTATTATTAAATAAAACTCATTGCAAAATCATAATGAACTGGCCAGACCGTTTCATTGACAAAAGTTGTTATTTTTTAATTGCTTTATTATTTTCCTATTTTTTTTTTGTGCGATTTTGGGTATATTTTATTATATATATTATATAGCTGTTTCAAAGTTATGCGGTTTTTAAAATCCATGTCATAATATGCATAGTTGTAGTCCAGTGCTCTTCTAATGATCTAAGAGTCGTCCGTTGGCCTTGGCTGCGGGAGGTCGTCCCTCCTGCAGCCAGACCTCTCTCTCTCTACCTGTGCTGGGGAATAAATAGTTATCCTTTGAAGAGAGTCTTTCTGTTTAACGCCCTTCGTGTTTCCATCCATTCGTCCAGTACATCACAGCCCGATAGCAGAACGGACCCGTGCGGTAGCGCGGCCATCCCAACGAGCACGTGGAGGCGGGGAGCTGCCCGGGGACTCTGCCCCGAGAGCGCCCCCGCCTCAAACGTTACAATGGTCACAACGAGTCATATATATTAGTATGTAAAATAGGGTTTTTAAAACCGTCTTCATTTTGAAATGATATAATCCGGAATACTATATCAAATTTAATTAAAATTATTTGATAAAGTTAAGGTTAGATGGGCTTAATGATACGTGGCACGTCTTCGGGATATCTAAATATCTTTTATAAAATACTAGCGAATACCCGGCATGCGTTGCAATGCCACACCTATTGATTAAGCTGTTATGTATGAAGATGCATCCGAGGTCGGGCATTGCTTTGCTTGACGGGTACTCGCTGATGAATGATTGATTTGTTTATTTATTGATTTGGAGAGGCATATGTTGGATGTGGTTGCTTAACAACACGCGCTTAGTTTGAAAGGCAGTAGTAGAGCTACGCAATGTATTGTTGTGGGGCTGAGAGGTTAGAATGCATGCGCTCTCCCCTCATTTCGTATAGCGACTGACGAGCCGCCGAGCACGGCCGAACTTGCACCAACAAAGAAACGAACAAATATCCGGACGCGAGACATTGATTTTTATATATATATATATATTATATATAGACTAGCCTCAATTGCGAGACTCCGATGGCGACGAACCTATATATTCATGGAAAAAAGCCAACCTTACATAGATGCACACTTAACTGTATCTTGAAATTGAAAGACTATAAAAATATATAGATAAAAAGGTTATACTATTCAATTTCTCTAATATATTCTAATATTATGTATGATGAAGAAAAATATTTAATTCTCTTATAATCTTTAGGAACAGAACAAGGACAAGGAGAACATCAAAGAAACGGCCTCGAAGAGATACATACGAGGAAATTCACTGTGCAACGTAAACAACATTGTCTTCTGTTGACTTCCATATCGTTTTGTAATCGCCGAACTGAAAGGGGCAACCTGAAATGGTGAAACCACCCAGTCTCGAATTCGCTCGGGTAAGTTGTATGGTGACGGGGAGACACCCTCAGTTGGTGTAGGAGCGAATCCGAGATGCACTTAAGCGTCAAAGCGAGGAAAGGGGGGACTGGACTCCTTGCACTCCAGAAAGCCCTTTCCAGTAGAGCCAAAAAGGTCATCTAGAGTAGTTTTCCACCGTCTCCCTAAGAAAACTACTCTGTCTTTACAAACTTCCCACACTCCCTATCGAGACGGTTGCGGATACCCGTTGGGTGAGCGTTCGAAATAAAACTCGTTAGTAATGCTACCTTCAATATCGAGCAAATGAGAAGGTGAATATATGACACAGACGAGATGGATGTAACCCTTTCCTATGAATGGCTATTGAAGAGGCCTATAGTTGTGCAGTGGACTGTTAGTGACTGCACTATGATGATGATGATGATAAATAAAATAATTATGGATTTTTTTTATTCAAACGCATTATTTTGGGATGATGACTGCCATATCATTTTAAGGGTTGATTTTTTATATCATTTTCATGTATGGATTTGAACGCATTGGTATGAAAACATGGCACGATTGATTTTTAGCGCAGTTTTTGATATTGCCGCACACTATCCAAAAAAAAGCATTTAATAAAAGCCTTCAGGATGAACTTATAAAAGCGTTGGAATAATATGGCGGAGCTTTCTCGTGTATATTAATTAAACAAAAGTATGAGCTTAATCGTTGGTAATGAAACCTGGTGGCCGTCCACGCTATGACCACCCTGTTCCTGCCCCTTACGAATATTACCCCACCATTTTTAATTAAAACCATACTCCTGTTTATATATAACCGAGGGGGAAATTTTTAAATATAAATAACAGACAATTAATTTAAAATAAAATATTAGACTGACGCAGGCGTTTTGTCTTCATTGTGCAGCAAATTGTTTTTTGGACGAAGGGTGTATTCCTATGAATATTTTTATTCGGGTATAGCATATTCTATGGCGCTGTTACTTATTGAATTATGATGCCACCTATAGAGCTCAAAGATATTCTGATGAATCTTAAGGGAGGAAGTTGAAGTAACCTTATTATGCTATACATTAGATTGTCTCAACTTAAGAAAATTACATTTTACCTAAAAGCTATTTTAAAGTGATCTGGATGAAAAGTTTTACTTGATCTTTAAGTGTTTTATTCATATATATATCTTACATGTGGTACCATTCAAAAGATTTTTTAAATTCTGATAGAAATAAATTCAATTTCGATCTTAAAATTACAGAATAGAAAGAAAGCGGGAGAAATATATGCTAACTGGGGAAGTTTTAACCAAAAACTACTAGTATACCGTAGACTTGTCAAAGCATTCCTCAACTTTTAGTCTACATACAACCTTTTCGATAGTAGTATTTATTATAATTTTAATAAAGCAAACAAGAAGCTGATAAGATCTTTGAATAAGCAGAAAAATCAGATAACTATGATAGAGAAAACCATAAATATCACCATTTACTGTTGGCATCCTTAAATCAAAATGATGCCTGTCCATTTTGTAATTTCGCAGCATGCTCATTATGCAAGTCTGATTTAAAACTTTTTTATCGGTTCAATGCATTTTTAGAGCATATTCCTAGTAGAAATCTATATTTCCAAATTGGTAACCCGCTGTTTGCTTAATACACAAGAGCTTTTTGAATAAATATACAGGTTGTTTTGCACATGGACTGATTTTTTTTTTTGAGGATTAGGGAAGTATTTCGCTATGTTTCACACATATACCCTATGTCCTAAGTGTCAGGGTTGTCGAAATAGATTTTTTTCAGCATTTTGGAAAAATACCCAAAATTTCACCTTTAAATCATCATAACTTTTTTATCTTTAGTTATAATAGTACGAAATAATTATTTTTGTATTTTGCAATATATTTTTAATCTACATAAATTTACATTATTTTATGCAATTAGTTTAAAAAAAATTACTTTTGAGCTTCCAAAATCATATAAAATGTGCAAACAAATGAGAACTGTCAACTTCTAAATTCTACAAATAAAAAATCTAAATATTTTGAACTTAGTTTAGTTTTAAAATGTTCTCTAGATTATACCATTATTAACGATTTGCTACATATTATATAAACCATTCAATAAGTCGAGAGAAATAATTTATGAGAAGAAACTTTAACAATAATGAAAAATATGTTTTAAGACTATGCTTCATAAATTAGCTTGTTTATTTCATTTTTGCTTGTATAAAAAACATATTAATCAAAGGATGACTCAATATATATTCTTTAAATGGAGCAAATGCACTGACTTATATATTTTCTTGAAAGAATATTCGTTCGTCGCTGTACAAACATTCTGATGGATAAAAATTAATTTTTTGATGAATGCCATGTTATTAGTTTTGCCGAAATCCCATTTTGACTTCCTCCCAGGTTTAGCAGTCACATCAAAGGCCCTTTCTTCGCAATGAAAGCGATCGAGTTTGTTTTGGAAAAAGCAAACACAAGTTTCTGATGTAATTAATTTCAACCAGTGGATCTTGTGCAAATATATTTCGTAATTCATTAAAATTTTCCTCCTACCTTTTCTTCATGTTACAAATTTAAGGTAAGATTTTAAACAAATGCCCGAGTGAGGTTTTTGTATGAATTGTTAATTATTTTTCCAAGTTTTGCGTGATTCTGATTTTTCGTTCCAACTTTATTAGCGTCGTTATAGCCATTAATTAAATTTAATAATTAACTCTTAATGATTCGGAGAAAATTACATATAAAAGCTACAATACTGCCACAAATTGTATCTTTTCGAAAGGTAAAATTTAGATCGATTTTGAACACAGTACATCAGGATACATTGTAACTTTATCACAGTTTGTTCAAGAAAAAATATTTATATTTAAAAAATTACACTATTGATATAAAATGAGACAAATCCAATGACTACCCTCATTCATTTTTGCAGCAATTATTAATATTTATTAATAGTAATTATTAATAGCAATATTAATCCAAATATTAATAGCCAAATTAGCTATGATTCTTATTATGAAGGATCTAGTTCAGCGGTTCCTAACCTGGGGGTAATTACCCCTCGAGGAGTAAAACGGCTAATATGCGGGGATAATGACGCTATTCATTTTTGGTATGCAGATATAATAATAGGATGACTGTGTTCTAGTTCCTTTCCAGCCATCCTTTTCGCAAGGAGAGGGATGAAGGCACACGGAGACGATTCAGTTTCAATTTTCATTTTTAGCAATGCTTATCGCATTGCTAAAACAGTTATTTGATGAAAAAGGACTGGACTGGTCAAAGCTAGTTGTCGTTTGTACTTGGGGCGCCTTCCATGATGAGAATACGTTCTGGGTTTCAAGCAGTCGTGAAACAATTTGATCCTTAAGTTTTGTCTTATCTTCCTTCAGTTTTACTAAGCGCGTTAGTTGAGGTAGTAAACATTGTGAATCACATTCGTGGCAGAGCTACGAATTCCAGATTATCCAAATTTTAGTGCGATGAAGTTTAATGGTCTTTTGTATCACATAGAGGTACCCTGGCTATCGAGAGGGAGAATTTTAAACAGGGTTTGTGAGCTCCGTGAAGAAATAGGATTGTTTCGCGAAAACCAGAGAACACAAAAAGAAATAATGTTGTACTCAAAAATAAAAGATAAAACATTTATTGAATATCTTGCTGATTTTTTCAATGAAATTAACAGTCTGATGACAAGGAAATATGATGAATATCTTGTCAACACAGGATAAAGTTACAAGCTTTCTGCATAAATTGGAACTTTACCAACGCAGAGTTCAAGTTGGCAATATATCGATGTTTACACAACCGTGTGAGCAATTAGCAAATGTTAATCTGAAAAAATCACGTTTGAAAATTCTGTGATTCACCATTTATCTGCAGTAATAGACTCACTGAAGCAATTTTCCCCGACATGGACAATCGTCAGTTCAATTCTTGGATATTAGAACCAATTTCTACTGATGATGAAATATTTAAAGACGAAGATATGTCAGCCAAAGTAGAATTTTTTGAACTGCCCGAGAATAGCACTTTCAGAGAAGTGGAATTTCAAAACTATGACTTCTGTACGTTTTGGTGAAAAGTAGGTGCTGAATATCCTATTATAGCTGATAGATCTAAGAATGTGCGTTGAGTGAAACTAAACCTAACATAAAAGAATCTGCAAATGCAAAACATTTTCAACTTTCACATTAACTATCATTAATTAATCAAAAAAGTATGTTAAAATAGTAATTTTGTATAGTTTTGTGGAATTTCATGATAAATAAAGGCTATTTGTGTATATATGTTTTTTTCTTTAACAAAATTTAAAAGGAGAGTAAAATCAGTTTCCCTGATAGATGAAAAAGGTTACGAACAGCTGATCTAGTTAGATCGTGGAAAACATTTTACCATAAGATTAAAAATGGTAGATCAGAAGTTTTAATATTTTTTATCGGTCTTAGCAATTTAGATTATGGCGATTTTCGCGGTGATAGTGTGTTAGTTTCAGTATAGTTTTTAATTTGAGTCTCCGTTGAGTTTCAGATTTAGTTGAGTCGTAAATCAATCCTGGGCGAGTCTTAAAATAATCTTGGGATCCGACCGATCGTTTTGGCCGCAGGAAGGCCAGATCTTCCTGTGGCTGGCTACTTCGATCTCGTAGACCCGAAGCCAATAATCGTATTTTTGTTCCTCCTTCTCCTTTTTCTAATAACCGATAGTTAACTAATCCAGGGAGGTCATCCATTTGGAAGCATAAGCACTGAGACAAGATAGGTTGTGGGGCTGAGCTTGACGCCCCCGCCTTCTATGGTTTAATATCATGAAAAATCGTTGGATAATATATTCGATCAACGTTTAAATAAAAATATTAAAATTATGCACTAATACATAAGGATATTAGCGACCATATCTTAATTATTTGTTCTTAATGAAAATAAATTTATAATTATTTTCTAGATCGTAGTTTTACCCACTAGCTTAAAAAATAGCGAGGAGCGATCATCGGTGATCATTGAAACCCAAATTATGATCTGAAATAGTTATTGCAATCTTATAGTCACTCGCTGATTCAAATTATTGAATCTTTAAACATAATAACAAAATCTTAAATCAACTATGTATTCTCTCTAAATATTTTCTTAGATAATTAATAACAGTAAGATAGGATTGAGTTTAGAAACACTTGGTCAAATCTATGTAAAGAATAATATGATAAATATATTTATTTTTGCGATGTTTGAAACTGTGATGTTCATGAATTTGTTAGTTCATATTTAAACTGTAACATATGTTATTGAAGAAAAGTGTACTTTCAATAAAATAAGACGATTGGACCTCCCCTATTTCAATGCATAAATAATATGCTTTTCAAATTGCAGTGCAATTTGGCTGTGCATTACAGACTAAGTGCAACTTTTGTAGGTCCTCGTAGTAACTAAATGCAGAGATTACGACGAGTAACGTACCTGAGCTCCTTAGGGTACACTTTCTGCAAATTACGCAATTTAACTTCCCCGGTGAATTTCTTAATTACGGGTCCGAAATAGCATTGGGTCATACAATATAACTATTAAGACATTGGAACGTATTTAAAGCCATCAATACACATTTATTTTTAATCGAACGGAGTATATTTTAATTCCAAAAGGTCACGAGGTGGCAATTATATGATGGGGTGTTATAAAAGCGTCGAAAGTAAGTTCGATAGTGTTTAAGCAGATAAACGGCTCATTGGGAATCTGCGGTGGATCTTGAAAGCTCGAACATACAAGTTTCATTACCTGAAGCAGATTTCATTACAGTTGGTTGGGTCGGCAACAGAGCAAATGCAGAGCAGCCTATTTGCGGGTTTGTGCCTAAGGTTTTCATTAAGTGATTAATCCTCTCTAATCAGGGCCCAACGTTGACTGCCAATCAATATTTGCTCATTTCTATTGTTTGTCTGTACTGTGTCAGCTTGGGTAGGTAAACAGCCGACAACTCTATTCTACGTGCTTCGAGAGAAAAGCCCTATTGATTTTATGCACAGCCCTCAGACCAAACACGTCGATCAAAGAAATATCTCATATATTCCCAACATGCTTTTGATCGATTGGATTTAATCGGCTTTCGTTTGAAATACATTTCGTGTACCCAAAATAATTATATTCAGATTTGTATCGAATAGTTGGGAGAGTTGTTTTATCTGCTAAATTCCATGAATTATGTCGAATGTTCTCATAATTACATATTTATTCAATAGTCTTAATTTGCGTTAACGTTACATTGGTGAAGAGCTGTAAAAAATCGCATTTAACCGTATGCAAAATAAGAATTATTTTGCATCAATATTTTTTGACAATCAGGATATGGAGATTCAAAGAAAAAGAAGAAGAGTCCAGTCTTAGCGGCGGGAAGCTTTCGTTTTATTTCAATGATTGAAATAAAACGAAAACTTCGTGGTATTATTATGGCAAAATTTCTTTGGGATCCAACTTATAAATAAAATTACTTATAGATAAAATTTATCATATGCATTACATAATCATCAAAAAGTACTATGCACGAAGATAATTCACATAGAAAATTCGTTATCATATATCAAAAAGTTATCAATTTCATAAGATCTCGAAGCTTATATCTGCGACGATTCTTCGCTTTCTTGAGAAATTTAATTATAAAATACGATCATAATCTCATTTTCAGACCCAATATATTTGCACGGTTTATCTTTTACGGTTGATATAACATAACACTTATACGATTTAAATTTAATGCTGCAAAAATATGCTCAGATGAATATTTGTGACAAAATTGGCAAAAGTATTCAAATTTAAGCTAGTTCTTTGGGAAAAGTAGTTAAAACATGAAAATTTAACGCACTTTCCGATTTCCACCTTTAAAAAAATTAGTTGAAAATACTTGTTAAAAATACGCGGGAAAAATTTTAATCTTAGGACTTATTTCCATTATGGACTACAATACTGATAAAATATATATAACAAAACGAAACTCCTTTTTTAATACAAGATATATACATAAAATATAAATTTTTATATTAAAATCCGTTAGAGAACAGACACAAGAACAGCACGAACTAGCTTGATGTTAGGAGTACCCTATTATACTTGCCTTCGCTCAATCCAAATCGGAAATTTCGACGAATTTCGAGGGTTTCGGGGGCATAAAAATGTGTTTTCATAATTAAAACGTACAATAAATTCGGCACATTTTAAATCACAAAGTCATAGATCCCGGAACTTTTTCTTTGAAAGTCCCGTGACTCGAAACAGCGAAAGCCCGAAAGTCCTGGGACATTTCGACACAGAATCCCTGGTACGTACAATACAATATTTCACTGTCGGAAATACAGTTTTGTCAAAGAATCGTTCATGGCACAACGACAAATAATGTCGCAATCACTAAATTCGCATGCATTTAAATTAAATATAATTCGCATAAAATTACCGCACATCCATATCCCGAATGCAATAAATTTACATTTTACAAGCCGCGATTAGATTCTATGGACCCATTTTCAATTCCAATTACAAAAACTGTCAGATATGGATTGGATATTTATCTTAAAATGCAAATAAAGCGTAACAAACTGTATGTTTTCCATTAAATGCATTCGAGTGCAGTCGCAATCAGTTTAGCATTATTGAATACCAGAGCTGCATACATATGAGGTCGATGTAGACTGAAAACAACATTTTATTATTTTTTGGAAATGTTTTCCACGATCTAACTAGATCAGCGGTTTCTAACCTTTTTAGATTCGTTACCCCTATAGCCTAACAGGGAAACTGATTTTACCCCCCTTTAAAATTTCGTTGAAGAAAACAATATTTACATGCAAATAGCTATTATTTATTATGAAGTTGCACAAAAATATACGAAATTACAATTTTAAAGTACTTCCTTGATTAATTTAATGATGGTTAATGTAAAAGTTGAAATTGTTTTGCATCTGCAAGTTTTTTTATGTTAGGTTTAGTTTCATCCAACGCACATTCTTAGATCTATCAGCTATAATAGGATATTAAGCACCTACTTTTCACCAAAACGTACAGAAGTCAAAGTATTGAAATTCCACTTCTCGGAAAGTGCTATTCTCGAGTGGTCCGAGAAATTCTACTTTGGCTGACATATTTTCGTCTTTAAAAATTTCATCATCAGTAGAAAATGGTTCTAATATCCAAGAATTGAACTGACGATTGTCCATGTCCGGGAAATATTGTTTTAATGAGTCTATTACCGCAGATAAATGGTGAAATACAGAATTTTCAAATGTGATTTTTTCAGATTTATCATTTGCCAATTGCTCACACAGTTGTGTAAACATCGATGTATCGCCAACTCGAACTCTGCGTTGTTAAAGTCCCTATTTATGCAGAAAACTCGCAACTTTATCCTGTGCTGTCAAGATATTCATCATATTTCCTTATCATCAGACTGTTAACTCACTAAAGCAAAATCAGCAAGATACGTCAGCATTTTGAGTAATGATTTATCTTTTATTTTTGAGTGCAACTTTATTTCTTTTTGTGTTCTCTGGTTTTCGCGAAACAATCTTATTTCTTCACGGAGATCACAAACCCTGTTTAAAATTCTCTCTCTCGACAGCCAGGGTACCTCTGTTTGGTACAAAAGACCATTAAACTTCATCGCACAAAACTTTGGATAAGCTGGAATTCTTTGTACAAACGACAACTAGCTTAGACCAGTCCAGTCCTTTTTCCTCAAATAACTGATTAAGCATTTTGAATACATCTTCGCCGCGAGTAGTGGTGGGAAAAGACTTGCAGAACATGAATTCCTCTTTTACAAGGTACCAAATTTATTCCAGTAATTGCGAACACGAAGCTACTTCGGTTGTCTTGTCTAATTGTAGCGAAAACATAGAACTTTCTTTAATTTCAGAAATAATGGTTGCCAAAATATCGTTACTCAACTCTAAAATACGACTTTGAATTGTTCTATTGGAGAATGATGTTTGATTAATCTAAGCCAACGAGAGAACACAAATAACGAGAGACTCAAACAAGGTTTGACGAGTTCCTTTCGTACAAAATTATTAATTTCCAAAAATATCTCATTTGAAGGTATCGAACCATAGGTAAAATATCAATGCAATAGCTTATTTGGCCGAGAAATGATGCTAATAGAACTGACAAAATCAAACCATCGATGCAGATTCAACGAAAAATCCATACACGACTCAGTCACCACGAGTGAATGTGAATATCACTAAAAAGGTAGGACATTTCACGGTCGCAATATGCAATTTATTCGGTCTTCCTTTCAGGTTTTACGATCCTCGGACCCTTTTCCCGCGGAGCTCCCCTAGACTCTAATGTCCTGGAAAAAATCTCTATATGCGCCCTCAACTGTGGCCGAATAACGGTCTGGTTTCTTGGCTGTGTTCGGAGCTGAATTCACCCTTTTTTCTTTTTATTATATTTTATACGCCGTTTTAATATTTCGACTACATGTTGATATTTTCCGCTCACCCGACGGATCATATCGTACGCGCGATTAGGCAGACATGCTGTAAAATTGTTCGCGCCGGAAAATCTATCCCCGTAATCTCCTATTTTCGTTTTGTAGTTTCACTTTCCTCGACTTTATGTGGCAATATTTTTATGTTGGATAAACCGGAGTAGATAGCCGTGTACTAAAAATACCATCGAAATCTTAAGCACCCTCCTACGAATCTAATTCCATTTTTTAGTATTGTATATCCAGCGGTTATTTCATTTTGGTGTGGGGACTCGGAAAACTCCATCCGAGATTTCTACCTCAATATGTTTTTAAAAACGCCTTACTATAACATATTCATTGTGATTAAATAAGAATCTACAAAATTCGCATACGTTAATCTTCAATATTATATTAAGACAACTAAATGCAATATGAACAACTTGCAGTGTAATTGAGCAAAATTTGCAATAAATGTCATCCAATACTGTATATAAAAAAAACAAACAGACAGATATTCTCAAATTTAAGCCCAGGCATGGATGCAAATTTTAAATCACTAAATCGCATATTTATTCATCATAAAATATGAGGTTTTTACGAGTTATTTTTGATATAATTAATGTAAAAAATATGTATTAGGGTGTCCCATAAGTTTCTTTCGTTTTCATATTAAGAAAAAAATAAACAATAATTTGTATTACATCAAAATTTATTGAATAATATGTGATCCATTCTATTCTATTACCTTTCTCAATCTCTCCGGAAGCCTCATAATGCCTTCTTGCCAAAATTTCCCAGGTTTGTTGGCAAAATATTGATCAAGGTACATTTTTATATCATTTTTTGAATTAAATTTTTTACCACCTAAAGAATTTTTCAATAAAAGAATTAAATAATAATCTGAAGGGGCAATGTCCGGAGAGTATGGAGGATGAGGTAAAACATCCCAGTCAAATGGTAATAATTTATTTCTGACGAGCAAAGACACACGAGGCCTGATGAAAAACAACGCCTCGTCTGTTCGCTAATTCTGGCCATTTTCTAGCAATTGCATCATTTAGATTGTCTAGTTGGAAACAATATTTTGTTGAATTGATCGTTTCACCCTGCTGAAGTAGCTCATAATAAACTACCCCCTTCCAGTCCCGCCAAATGCATAGCGAAACTTTTTTTGGATGTAGGCCAGGTTTAACTACAGTTAAAGCTTCTGTACCCTTGGTCCAAGACCGTTTACGTTGGATATTCTCATAGAGTATCCAATTTTCATTTCCAGTGACAAGTCTCTTCAAAAAAGATTGGTTATTATGTCGTTGGAGAAGAAGATCGCATGTTGAAATACGCTGAAGTTTGTTTGAGTCAGTCAGTTCATGAGGAAGCCACACATCTGAACGATTGATTTAGCCCAATTTTGTCAGATGATTATGGACGGATGTTCGTGGAATTTCTAACTTGTTAGCTATTTCGCGAACAGTATATCGCGGGTTTTCTTCAACCATGGCTATGATTACATCTGTGGTCATTTGCGAAAGAAACTTATGGGACAACCTAATATAATCTTTCATGAAGACGATTGACTTCATTGACTTAAGCCCATTAGATACGCATGAAGATGGTACGAGGTGAAAGAAGATGATTAGAATAACACCCCAAACCCAGTTTCAAGCCTTCAATTAGCCTTGTTAAAACTAACTTAAGAAGCGACGAATATAAGACTTATTTGCTCAAGCAAAACTCAAGGCTTACTGTGATGTTTTCGATGGTGTCAAAGTTCCTCTCCATGCATTCAATACAGACGAATGTTACCATATGGTCATGTATGGTGTTCGAGTTCCTGATACTTTTAAAGTTCTCCTTATGACGTGAATAGAAACCGTTGAAGATAAATGACAAGTGGTAATTGATACTACGTATTTGTATATAGAATTTTAATCTGAATAAGAAAGCACGCCTAATATACGATCAAAAGCAGGTTCTTTTAAAATATGCAGGCTTAAAAAAATAAATAAACCTGTTGAGAATATGGAGCATGATCGTGGAATATTTATGTTTGCATGCATGCATTCATTTGCATATCGTCTGCTCGGTAGTTCAACGCTAATATGTTGGCTTTGCATGACAAAATTTCAAAGCTTAAATTCCGGTTATGAATAAGTGATTCCCCAAAGCTTTGCTGTGAATATGATTTTAGACAAACTCTCTTACAGTTAGGCTTAATGACGAACTGAAGATAATTCAGTTCGACAAAGTATTATGCGTCATAGTGGTATGGAAGTTTTTTGTATGGCGATAAATACCGTGATGAAGTTAATTTATTTTGAATATTTCATTTGATGGCGAAAAGTGTATTTTATTTTTAGGGGTGTTTCATATCAACAGCCCCCCCAAATGACCCGACAATCTGCCTCGCTCGTGCACCATTAACAAAGCAAACTTTGCATGCAATGGGTCAAATATCATATGTTGATTTTCATACGAAAATTTTTACGCAAACAAAGCGGTGGTACTCAACCATAACCACAAATATTTATCACAGGGGATTACGAAAAATACACCAGTTCAAAATTCAATTAATTGAATTATATCTAGAGCAACTGTTTCCATAGGCACCGCTTTGCTGATGAACTCGTTACTGCAATTATAATCGAAACGATGTCCATTTTCATGATTTAATATTCAATTGAAATATGATTTATTCATTGACAATAAATTTCTATTATTTACACAGCAAATATCCTAAAATCAATTACTGCAAATTATAAAAAGCATATATCATGTAATTGTATAACAAGTCTTTTTGGCATTACAAAATTATTATTTACTGCCAGTTGAATGTGACCAAAATAGGCGGAATATGTTAGCTGAAAACTTTAGGTTAAACCATAAAATTTATTAGAATTTGAATACTACTAAATTAGTGGAAATTAAGGATTCCTACTAGGGGCTTATATAAAAACCGGTTTTCGGTTTTCGTTGTTCGAACGAAACCGGTTTTCGGTTTTAAGATATATAAAAATAAAATAACGGATATATTAAAATTATTCGAATTTTCTTCAAAAATTTCTACCCACTCCTCTTCAACATTTATATCTGCCGCAAGATTAGGATACATCCTTGTTAACCCTTTGAATAATGAGCTAATTTTGTACAAATGCCCACGAATATTTTAATGAAATATAAGAATGCGATATGCGAATATTTCTTTTTAGTTCATAAACTAGTTTTATGTTGATCTTAAGATGTAAAAGTGTATATTTTGAATAAACTAATTGCAATATATTTTTTCTGATATTTGAAGGCTTTATCTCTAAGAATGTGAAAAATATTCCGAAAACAAAATTCCTGTTAATTACCATCAAGGCAGAGCTCCCATCATTTCTTCCATCAAATTGTGATTAGGGATAAATATTGAAGCTTAAAATAAATTCGAACTTACGACGCAATAGCTATCTTAAAAGCATACATCCATTTCTACCCTTAAGTCTGGCTTAGCAAGGAATTATCCACTTTAAATTACTTAAACATAACATCACTACGCAACCACATGCGGTATTCATATTGTTTAAATATTAAAAGCAAGAAAATCTCCCAATTTCAATTCGTGAACGCTTAACTAGTAGGTCACCTGGGTGAACATGACGAATAGTGTTTTCACAGAAATCTCAATAGGGAATATGGGTGTTGTAAAAAAATATTAGAAAGTAAATAAATAGAAAGTATCTAGACGCTACGTCACTTCCGCGATCGTACAAATCATAGAAAATGCCGCATAAAGTTCCAAAAGGGGACAGAGTGGAAATAAGGTTTGTATGCTCAATCGGTCCGTTTTTCGGACAGCTGATTGACCAAGAAAAAGTTGATGTTAAAAAGTGCGCGAGATAGCAGATATGGTAGGCGTTTAAAAAAGTGCTGTAAATAGCATATATAAGATTTGGACATGATAAAGCTTTGCACAAGATGGTTGTCTCGTTTGATCAAAATGAAACAAAAACAACGTGGTGAAGATGTTTTAATCGGGATTTTGGCAAAGTTTCACAGCAATAAAGCCATTTTTTTGAGTCAATTCATAACAATGGATAAAACACGGGTCCATTACTTCACACACGAGACAAAGAAATATGGGGATCCTCCACCGTCCCGAGCTATTTATTGGTCCCGCTACTCAGGATAATGCCAGTCTACTCAACAATAGTGCACAGCAAGACGCTAAAACTCGAATCTAATAACCATGTCCGCGAGGCGGCGCAAGCCATCTATGTAAATTAGCCTCTGGATGGACTTCTGTGATCGTACAAATCATATGGGCTACGCTCAATTGGTCCGCTTTTCGGACCGCTGAATGAACGGCTCACGATCGAATGCCATTCCTGAACATAACGATAACGAAGAAAAGAGGGATTAGACAACTTAGTGTATATTATAAAAACGGACAGAGTCAATCAGTGTTGATTTATGAAAAGTAGAATGATCAAGTAAAATTAAAAAAAAACCATGTGCAACTCTCTCGACCGGGTCGTTATTCTGTGTTTTGCGCCTCAAGCCCAGTTGCGCCCGTGGCGGGCGCCTGCTTTGCCACATCCTTGTTACGGCCGTGATCGTTATCATATGGTTATTAGATATTTAATGGACGCCATTAAAAATCTTTTTGCTATGTACTATAATAAAAAATAACCATTTATGGACTACTTATATGAAATTGAGTTAAAAATAATTCTATATTTATTATGTGTACAAGGACTCAGGCATAGACCGAAGTAGACGCGTAAAAAATATTTACTCGACGAAAAATAATGTAAAAACTCACGCAAGTAGTTGCGAAATAGAATGAATCTTTTTTTTATTTAAACGAATTAAGCAGGACTTGTTTATTCGAGCGGCAGGGGGTTGAGACATTTATAGGGAGGCTTAAACAAAAGTTTTCATAAATCCTCACGAAGGTGACCGCCAATATTTTCGGCCATTCAATCGAAAGCATATGAATTACTTGTTCAAATAAATGCTTTCGCCGAATCGTAATAAACAAGCTTCACGGGGGGAATTGTTAAGCTTGCCTTTCTTCGGGCATTATTGGGTGCACGGAGAGCTTTAATGGTGGAGCTTTTTTTAGGATGATTAAAATTTTCTCTCTGCGGAGAGTGTATAAAACTTGGCGCAACTAACTTCATTAATGGGTTACATAATTCAATACCGTTGAAAAAGGGGGGCGACGGTCATTTTTTTTAGTTTTCCACTAAAAGCTTTTGCTTTAGCCTTACTCTTTAAAAGCTTTCTGTTTCTGCATAGAGCTGGGCGTAAATATTAGACAACCCATGTCTAATCATGGAGCCAGCTTGATCAGCAGATCTCTGAAGTATTTCTGCAAAATTCAACATCAGCAACAAATACGGACGCTCTCGTAATCAACCATGTAGAAGCAATAATTTCAGCTAGTATTCATATATGTATCCGAATGTAATTCTCAAAATTGTGAGCAACCATTGAGCGTAAAGGCTTTCATATCACAGATGGAATAAATTTGATAAGCATTAACTACAAATTTCGTATGAAAATTTATCGACGTCTTGGAATTCTCCACACGTTTAGTTTATTTGGCACGTACCAATTCATCTTTACGACTTAACCTTTACGATATCATGTTTATGAAAGCTGTTAAGTCATGGCTTCTACTCGAAATTCGATTTTGTATTTTGTTTTATAGCCCTGTTTAGCAAATGAAACGAAGATATACGTTCATGAAAATAGCGTATAAGGAAATTCTACTTAAAACCAAGTGTATAGTGCTATAAATCCTATATTGTCTTAATCAGGGTTCGACTTCAAGATAATGGAAGATTTTTACCCCACCAACAAATTTAGGATAAAGTATTAATATATCCAATTGCCTGAACTCTAGTTTATTGTAATTTTCTGTATCTGAACGTGTAAATAAAAAAGGCTATTATCAATGTCTATACTTTCCCATCTAAAATTCTATTGGGAGTGCAAATTAGTTCGGTTCGTTTTTTGCAGTCAAAAATGCATTTTTATCGGAATATCTCTCGGATTCAATTCATGTGTAACTCAATTGTCTTGCTTTTTGAATAATTTTGATGGATTTCAATCGTACATAAACTGCTTGCTGAGTCACTCTTAACGATTCTGCAAGCTTCTCTTGCATTTGACTCGGATCTTCATCGATTCATGCTTCCAATTCCTTGTCTACGAACTTTTTGACATCAGTAAAAAACAGGGTTTATTATAAAACCTCAGTACAAACTTAATATTATTGACAGATATCCAGCTTCTTTGAAACCACTGAAGTTAGCTGTCACTACGAAATATTCATAACAGCCAAAGCTATCTTTTGAAAACGGACCGAACTAATTTGCACTCCTAATAATTTAAATAATACTATCTTAACTTAACTACAAATGGGTGGCATTAGGAAACCGCCACAAAAAAAGCCCTATAATATTTTTTGATCTGAGTCTGATGATTTTGATAATATAGACAGCACCTTAAAGATAACAAATAAGTTTTGTATTGTTATCACATTTTCTTATTTTGACATACGATTTATTTTGACAATATTATAGTTTTTCCTGTGATATTTTAGATTCTTATTATAAAATGAAATTTTAATACTCTTACAACGAAAAATGCTTTGAGCATTATTTCCATCACAATTTGAGTTTTTACTTTAAAAAATAATTAAATTGAAAGTGAGGCGATTCTCCATCATCCACGAGCTTAGTTGTCCGGCGATATATTAAATGAAAAGCATTTCAGTGATAAATAACGTACTTGCTTGGCAGAGGAACGGAATCATCCGGCATTATAAACATTTTTACACTCCTTACTAAAGCAACTTTTTCGCATACATCTCAATTAAAAATATCAGCCAGTCTGGCTGTCATTCTATTAAAACTGCGCGGTGAAAAAGTTTTCCTTTTCCAAATTGAATTTCCACCCGGATGGTGTTTTATAACACGAAGATCGTATTATAGCGTCTATCCATAGACACTTATAACACGATTTTCCTTTTACAATCACCTTGTTTCCCTCGACGAGACAGTGTTGTCAAAGTGACGCAGGATTGAGTGACTGAAAGCACTCTTCACAAAAAATATCGTTTTTAAAGGAGTACGAATGTCCTCCTTCACAAAAGTATCTTGAAGTCTCACAACAATGCGAGCGATATGCTAGTCACATTTCGGTAAAAAAAAAGTCAGTCAAATATCGTTCCAACTTCATATTTAGACATCAAGTATATCCTATATATATTTAAGTGTATTCGAAGCTATGAATAGCACCACTCATAAAAATTATGTACTTTTCCTTAATTTATTTTCGATGTGATGACGATAAAGAATCAAGAGAAAGATAATGAAATGCATCTAGCCTTTGTGGACCCCATCATCATTGTGGTTAAATATACATAGCTGAACTTACTTGCTGCTACATCTTTTTAACTGAAAATTCCCGATTTACCAACAAATTATTTATTTCCGTCGCTGCAGATGAATACTTTTATACTATAATACTTTAATGTAGTTCGTAATTATATTGCGGAGGAATACAAAAATTCTGAATCCCGTATCTATTACATTTCATATCGATATTACCCATATAAGGATCGATGTGTAGTGAATCTATCATCGTTAGAAAAAGGTTAAAATCCAAATGGCAGCAGATCCATTGCAAGATTTTATACGAGACAATTGGAGGGAGGAGATTCAGAACAGACATAAATAGTGTAATACATTTTTGATATGCCCCATGCGAGCTACATGAAGTCTCAAACAACGTCATCTGATATCATTTTGCTTCCGTGAAATCGCTCGGAAATGAATAAGCTAAATGTCCAAATAAAATCATTGCGATTCAGTGAAATAAAACCCTTTTCATTCGGTCTATCAAGAATTTACATTTAAAATGAAATATTTTTAGCTTATGAAAAAATTATAATCCAAATGTGACGTTTGTAAAAATTGTACAACAGACCATATAACCTTGCTATTTATATGTTTTTATGGTGTGTGGTTTTGGTTCATTTTATTTTCTCGTCAGGTTTTCGTTAAAATTGATTGAATTCAATATAAATTTGTCCTTGTCGTTTAATTTGGATTGATTAATGCAAAATGGATGAACCCTCGGAAGGACATATTTCAGCAAGCCCACACAACAACGCTTTTGCTAGTTAAGCTGGGTTTAATTATTATTTTTTAACCATCTACTTCTGGCTTCGAGTACCGGTTTTTTTTCTCTGAAAATTCTGTTTTGAATATAAAAATTAAATGTTCATTATTTAAGAATTTTGGACGAAAAATATTGAATTGTTCACTTGACAGCACGTTCTCGTGCACTTATAAGAAGATAATTTTGAACCTTTCTCGGAATTAATTCTTATCTTTACAAAAGGCTGCAAAATTCAAAAACTTTATTGGAAAAAAAATATGTTTGCACTTGCTTAAAAACATGGAATTTTCAATTAAAGAGGTAAGACAAAGAGTTGTGTCTAAATTCCAGTGATTCAGAATGAGCACTCTTACGCGTTGAGCTTTTGACTGGAGACATAGTTTGGAGAGAAACAGAGACGGAGAGAGTCTTGCAAGTCGGAGATTGTGAATGGGAGACGAAGACGGAGAGAGTATGTTACATACGATTGTATAGATCGTTAACCCAAATTTATCGACTAATAATGATATGTGAATGAAACAATGAATCGATTTCAAGTATATGTTTTATTGTTACTTAAAGAAATAACTGAATATTGTTTGCTATCCACAGTGTTTATAATTTTTATAAGTTTATGATGATTTAAAATTAGCTCACTACTCAAAGGGTTAACAAGGATGTATCCCAATTTCGTGGCAAAAATAAATCTTATAAAGAAAAATCTGTGTAATGCTTTAAATATTGAATAAAATTCGAATCATCTTATTATATCCGTTATTTCAATTTTATTTTTCGTTGGAAACCGGTTTCGTTAGAAAAATGAAAACCAAAAACCGGTTTTGAAGAATTTCGGTTTTTGTATAAGCCCTACATATTATATATTAATATTAATTCGACGTTTTTAATTACATTACAGTTTCTTCCTTAACATAACTTTAAATAGAATAGACTTTAAATAGAATTAGTAATTTTATTAACATGATCGATTGTTGGAGATCCAAAGGAACATTATTATATTTTTGAAATATGATTGATGGCTGTATAGTGACATCGATGAGAAATTGAAATTAATTTTGCTAAATACAAAAAGCGACATTATACAAGAGATGGACCATTTTTATTCATTTCGCGAGTCGAAAATAAAATTCGACGGGAGATTTTCGCGAACAAAAAGAATCTCGCCTTGATTTTTCTCATTTATGTAAGTAACTTCGTCTTAGTGTCACGCTATCGTCGTTAATAATCTACGTTAAAATTTTGAAAAGGCTTTTGTATAAAGCAGATGATGATTCATCTCTTCAGCTGTCAATCATGTTTACATTTTCGAATAAACTTTGTCAAGATTTTCACCCCGGTGAATTTGAAAATTACACAAGGGTTGACGTGAAAGCCTCAAGATGACTAGGCACTTAGCGCGTTTGTCATACCATTGATTTCATTTTGAGGAAATTCTTATTGATCTTTTCCGACCCCTCGTATTTTTGCCCCTAAATTTGCAGAGCAACGTCTGCTTGCAAATGATTAATTTGCGGGCGTAAATGCGCTTGGAAGATTTGAAATGCTCTGCGTTTTGCATTGTTGGCCGATGCAACAACGAAATTATTATATTTTTTTGCATAGTTAGTAAAAATAAATCTGCAAAAAATATTTAAGGAAAAGTTTCAATGGGATGAGGCTACTTTACGATGCTAAGCATTTTTTAAATATATTTACTGTAATTCAAAAAAAGCGCCTTTTTTTGCTTAGCACGACATATTTACTTAGGGCCTTACACGTGTAGTCTTGGGTCAAATATGTTTAATAATTGCTGAGTAAATAATAATTTTCCAGCACAGAACAGCCTTGAACCTTATTGAATGTCGGAAAATTGTTGCCCTCACATTAGATCGTAATTATTAATACTCATCGTTACCTTTGCCTTATTAAGGCAAAAGAGAACGTATGCCAATGAGTGGGATTCGAAAGAGGCGTTCTTAATTACTTAACGAAATTTAATTAAATAATTATTAACAATTAATTATTCCGCTTATTCATATTCTTTAAGCAATTAATTTTAATTATGTTGTACCGAAAGAGTTTTTTGGTACCTATTAATACCATACTAGAGCTTTAATCGTACAAAGTTCTAAAATCATCATGAAAAAAATACAAAAAACCTTCTATTGTAAATGATCATACGCATGCGCTAAATACGCACAATATACATAGTTTTTTTTTAAATACAAAATAATTCTTATAAAATAAAAAATATCTTAAAAATAGTATTTTATATAATACACTGAATGTACAGTAGAATTTCAGGCTTGTAACCAGTATTTTGTATATATTATTACTGTAAAAATACATACATCTTTCACTCCTTTCTCTTGTTTTTCGTCAGGTTAAAATGCTACTTAAATAGATAAATCTTCAAGCAATACATAGATTTAGCCATCCATTTAGCACGGTGAAGATCAGCAAGCTTCCTGAATTAAACTCTTTTTCAGAAATTCCTCCAAAGTAAATGATGGAGAGATTCAGCAGCTCTTTATAGTCATCTCGAGGTTGATATATTTGTAAGTTGTATTCGAGTATAATAAAGTCTGCAACATTTTCTATCATATTTAAGAATGTGGTATCATAGATTAATGTTTTAAAATCACTTTGATCAATTTTATCCCAACTCTTCTTAAACCTTTTAAAAAATTAGATATCAGGAGCACTTGATGGACCAAGCTTTTGACTCACTACAGCTTCTAATATAATTTCCATTATATGATGGTGACAAGCTAGACAAAGCATTTTTTTTCTTCAATTCTCTGCTCCAGAAGAACACAAGCTCCATTTCTCAAGCCGGAATTTCTCATTCTTCGTCGAATTACTCCATTCTCCACAAATAGCTTTAATGTGTCAATGAATGTGTTTGCTGAAGGCATGTCAGCAGAAAGCTGTACGCCATGAATTTCAAGTTTCCTATTACCATGTCATCCTTTGAATTTTTCAAACCAGATCGAACTTGCTTTGAAGGTGAAATCTCCATTTAATTTTGATTTAAAAAAATGCGTTTTCACACAGTAATGGACCAGATATTGGCTATCCAGTTGATCGTCTTTGTGTGAACCTCACAAAAATACATTAATTCTCGTAGCTATAACATTCTTAGTTAAATTATTGGTTTTAATTTTATCTATGTGTCATTATAAAAATGAATTGGGTTTTGTTCGTTCGAAATGCGCTGCCATACCATACATCAGATTGCAATAAAACTTCGTCCATTTATTGCTGAAGATTCCGCAAATAACACAGGCATAGTCTAATATATAAAAAATAATGTTTGTTTGTCTGTATTTAATGCGCTGCCATACCGTTCATTCGATTGCAATAACACTTTGCCAACTTATTGTTTGCACTTTCTAAGATAATAAAAGTATAGTATAATTAATTTACAGTATATCTTATATATAAAAATCAACGTTTGTTTGTTTGTTCATATTTATAATAAAACCAACAAAATAAAATAAATTTCATTATTTCTTTCATTCCTAATTAAACAAGATAACTCTTTCAAATTTCAAACGATATTTTTAGAATTATTACTTCTGTGGCAGCAACGCACCGGGTACCAGCTATTATACTATAAAGAAAAATGTTCGGGGGTTGATGGAGTACTCTTTTTAAAATGGGTCGATGGAGGAAAAATATTTGGAAAACCATATCTTAAAACATTGTTAAACAAAAATCATAATAATCGAAAATTATCGATCAAATGTCTTTTAAGGAACGGTCATACTGCGATTTTTTCGCTATTAGGTTAAATATTTCATAAGGGAATTAAGGAGAAATTGGAAGAAATTAAATATTAAGTAACACACATCATACTTGTATAATGTATGAACTTCATGGAATTATATTATAGCATTTTAAGGATCGATCATATTATTGTATTGCAAAAAAACGTATGCATTGAAATAACTAAAAATGATTACCACGCATATAATTCACATAATTTGTATTGATTTTAATTAAATATTTCATCGTATCATGTTGAGATATTGAGTTTAGCGGCTTTTAATGATTACATCGCCATAAAGCATATTTGTGGAAAACGTG
This sequence comes from Stenopsyche tienmushanensis, assembly GCA_008973525.1. Taxonomy (NCBI): domain Eukaryota; kingdom Metazoa; phylum Arthropoda; class Insecta; order Trichoptera; family Stenopsychidae; genus Stenopsyche; species Stenopsyche tienmushanensis. The sequence continues at coordinate 119,814 of WACJ01000009.1, read as the reverse complement.
TATTTAGGGAATGACGAGGTGTAAACCGCTTGAAAGGGTTTGAATTCTGATAAGGGGATACTTCTAAGGTACACCATGAGGGTGGAAGAAGTATGGAAATGCTCTTCTGACGAAGGGTCGAATGGGCAAAATATTATAATCCTCCGAATATATACATTCACCGCCATAAATACTTTGATGTTTCGCATTAAATTGTATACGACACGTAGATGTAAATAGTTAAGGGGTGTTATTTTGATTGAAATTAGAAAAACGTTAGAAATCGCGATGCCTGAACGGAATCAATTTACAACCCCCGCAAACAAACCATTTATATTCCAAGTGCTCAAAGACCCGAAATTAAAATATTTCACCCCTTAAAATAATTTATGCTCCCCTCGATTTGCAAGCGTTTTTCTTGTTCGGATGTTCGGTTTTTGATTCAAAACACCATTGTGCATTTTAATTGGACTTCGATTAAAACAAATTTGTTTAAGTCATTGGAAAATTTTCGGATGTCCTTCGTTTCGCCAATTATTTTTTCCGGTATTATAGAGTTTTTCGCTGAATACAAACTTATATACTCGCACATCGGACTTGTATGCAGCCTCGGCATTGTTATTCAAGCCCTGCAATTAAGAAAGATGACTATGCAAATTTCGGTCTCGCGAGACCCGCTGCAAAATCGCAGACACGGTTTAGTTGTTTCGAACTAAGGGGTTGTTAATAATTAGGGGAGGGTTCCGAAAATACCTTTGATTTTGCGCGGATATAAATTCGAACACCCCCTGCGGGTGCGGGCGGCGTCGAATGTTGAAAAACTCGGAAATTTTTCATAACATATAAAACTTTTTCATCATTTGAATATTCAGCATTTAAATCTGTTTTTTAAATCGGAACTTTTAAGCGCCGCGAGCTTTTATACATTTTTGCGCTGGGAAGAAAAAGTTTTTATTTAAAACCCAGAGCTTAGGGGCTTAATTAAATTAGTTCATATATGCAAAATCAACAAGGCAGTCATACTTTGAAAAAATAGGGTGTAAAAACCGCACGGAGGAGTTAAACGTCACATTTGGACAGGTAAGCTAGTCTTGAAAAAAATATCTGTTCAATTCCAGACTGAATATTGCTGTTTTAAAATCAAAATTTACAGCATTCATTAAACATCGTTGATCAGAATTTATGATTGTGATTAGCTTATAATTTTCAATTAATGCCCGTTCGAAATTTATAATCATAATTCTCATATCAATTTTCTTTGTTCGTAATTTTAATAATTGAAAAACGTATTTCAAATTGTGATCATACAGTTGAATATTAAAGAACCGTGACTTCATGGTAACGCTCGTCTTTACGTTAGGTACTTTATTTATTTATAAACCTTTATTCAGAAAAATAAAATATTTTTATAAAATATATCCTTTATAAAAGAAAGCTTAATTTTATTATGAAAACGTTTAGTATTAGTATATGGAAATGTGTTAAAAACAATTTTTATGGCTTTATTTTTTACGATTTGGAGTTTATAGTAGTTAGTGTTGCATATGTTGCTCCAGACGGAAGCGGCATATGTGAGTGTAGGTCGAATCAGCGTTTTGTATAATAAAAAATTGTTGGAGGCTGAAAGAGCACTGCGTCGACGAAAAATAGAGTGCAGCGCCCACATAGCTGCTAATCCGCGGGCACGAGTCACCGACACCTGTGTTCCCCACCTCAGTTTTTTGTCCAAAGTCACTCCCAAGTATTTCACTTGGGTTTTTCATTAGATGGAGCTGGACCCGACAACTATTAGATCAATTTGAAGATTTTTCCGTTTCACGAAGACTAAGATAGCTTGGTTTTCTTTTTGTTTAGTTTGAGTTTCCAACGATCAAAATATTTGAATGCAGTTTTTTGCCATCGTTGGAGATTTCCGACTATTAGCTTGTTACTTCGACAGCTGATATAATATGCTGTGTCGTTGTCGCAGAGTGCTACTTTGATGGAGATGGTGTCGGTGGATCATGTAAGAAAATGTTGAACAGGTGAGGTCCTAAAATACTGCCCTGAGGAACTCCCGTTGAAACAGACTGGGGAGTTGACGTTGCTCTGTTTAAGGTTACTGAAAATGATCTTTTGTACAAATAGGATTGGATCATTTTAATAAGATAAATAGAAAAATTAAAGGATATAATTTTATGGATCAGACCGTGATGCCAGACGGTGTCTAATACCTTTTCGATATCGAGTAGTAACATACCGGTACTTGTCTTCGTGTTAAAGTTTCTAGTAATGTGTTCAGTCAGCCTGGTCAACTGATGAGCCGTAGACTGATTCCTACGAAAATAAAATTGCTCATTATTAATAACATTTATGCTAAGTTCATCCAGAATAAGTTTTCATAAATTTTGCTTAGTGCAGAAAGTAAACTAATCGGTGGATAAATTATCAGGTGGCTGGCGTCTTTACCTGGTTTGGGCAATGGAAGGACTTTCACCGACTTCCAAGTGGATGGGAAGTACCCCATGCTCAAACAAGCATTAAATATTTTTGTCAACTGAATAATTATTTTTTAGAGATTTTTGATGACCAGGTCGAAACCAGGAGATTTCTTGCTTTTGAGTTGTCTGATTATTTTTAAAGTTTCAATGGGTGTTATCAGTTTGAATTTATGTGCTTTTGTATTAGGGTTTTCTTGGGAATCCCAAATCCATTTAACTTCTATTTTAATGGTTTTGCTATTACTCATATTCTCTGAAATATTGTGATTTAATTTAAAGGTTTTTGCTAACAAATTGGCCTTATCTCTATCGAACTCGGTACTGATTATTAATTAAACTGGTTTTTTTTAGGTTTATTTTTGAGAGTTTTTACAACTTTCCAAAGGGTATTGTCAGAAGGACTTAGCTTTGAAAGCTCAGTTCTCCATGATTCATTTTTTAATTTGATGATTTGACCTTTAATTTGATAATTGAGGCGAATTTTGATAATTGAACAAAAATAAAAACGATGAACCACTCTTGTGATTGGCTATAAAGAGGTTGATTATACAAATTATAATAATACATTAATAGCGATATATACTGTTAAATTTTATGCTGATAATAAAGAGTCTTATAGCATCCGGACAGTGAGAGGTCATCGGTTAAAAATCCATATAAGGAAACGATTGTTTATACCGTTTAATTTTTGTTCCACTTGTCAATATAATACTATCTGTTTATTCCAGTCAACTATTGACAACGAAAATCATTCTATGTATAATAATAAAATATTATTTTTTATGTTCTGCATAAGAATCACCTTTTTTTAAAAGTGTGCCACGTTTACAATCACGGCTCATTTATCAATTTATAGTGATACTCATTTGTATTCGCTTTTTAAACTCTGTGATTCGACGATCCTTATAAATAGGACACAGGTCAAAAATTTACATTGAGTGTTCAAGTTTTGAGACGACGTGTTAACTTTGTCTGATGAGGACATCAATACCATTGTCGATTATATCAAATAAAATGATCAAATTATTGGTCGTGTTTGCATTGGTGATCGTATCTGCGCGTGGAAATGATGGAAAATTTGAATATGAAGGTTTTAAAGTGTATCGGGTCAAACCGGCTACGAAGGAGCAGAATGATTTCCTCATAAAGTTACAACATGTAAGAAATGATTTTGATTTTTGGGTTGATCCGAATCCTTCGAGGATCCCAGTGGATGTTATGGTCGCACCAAAGAATCAACGGTCTTTTGTCCATCTTATGCAGTCGAACGGAATGAGACCGGAATTGTTTATTAAGGATATTCAAAGGTATATTTAAGCTAGACTTTTTTTCAAAAATTATATAATCTTATAATAAATCTGTTAAATGTTTCAGTAAAATCTTAAACGAAACGGTGAAAGACTATGCCAGATCTGGAATGACATGGAATAGTTACTACAAACTCGAGGACATCAATTCCTGGCTCGAATCCCTCGCCGTTCAATATCCAAATAACGTCAAAATAATATCCGCCGGAAAGTCTTATGAAGGACGCGATATAAAAGGCGTTAAAATAACATTTAATAAAGGCAAAAGGGGTGTTTTTATAGAGGGTGGTATACATGCCCGAGAATGGATATCACCGGCCACCGTCACATACATAATCAATGAATTACTTACGACTAAGAATCTTGCCTTCAAGAAGATAGCCACAAACTACGATTGGTATCTCTTCCCCAGTGTCAATCCCGATGGCTATGTTTACAGCCATACTAAGGTGAATATATAACCATTAAAAACATGTCACAAATAATAACATTAATAGTAATTAAAATATATTTCCAGTATCGACTTTGGCGCAAAACAAGAACGCCATATACGAGATGGTGTGCCGGTGCTGATCCCAATAGAAATTGGGATTTCCATTGGAACGGTACTATAATATATACTGTTTACTAAGTTTGTCCTGATAGAATTCTATGATGATAGACGTTGTCCATTACTTTCAATTTTTCCACCATCATATCAATAAAGCGAAATAAAGAACTGAACATAAATATCGGATGTTCTATATTATATTTGTAACTCTTTACTTATAAGACCAAGCGTCAATTTAATGGATTATAGTAATTAGGGTCAAAATCCAGACTGTCAAAAATATCACTATATCAAACCGGGCTTAAGGGTTGATTTTGCTAGCTGACCCTTCGATAGCCATTGATTTTGACGCCCATAATTAGAGTATAGAAGTCATTTCTCATTTCCAGTTATTAAGTTGCCTAAAAACGGTCGCCCAGGTTCTCTTCGCTTAGCTCGTGCGGCACCCATCTTCTTTGTCTCCACACCTTCCCGATTTTTTTCAGATTTTTTTTGAATTTTCGACCATGAATATCTGGAATTGGCCGTTATTTTATCGATATTTGCTGTTGGATTACAGTACCAGTCACTTACCATGTCAGTGTGGCGGCATTCACCTTACGTAGTCTTTCACTTCCACGGCAATTTTTTAAATCCAAATTTCCAGATCGAAATTTCTGAAACCATATTTGACATTTCCGAACACTTAAAATACCGCCCAGTAATCCAGACAAACTTCAAAATATTCTCTATATTTAAACAATTTTTAAATATTCCTTCTTTGTTAAAAAGTACGAAAAACTTTAAAAATAACAACCTCCTAAACCGGTTGTCCCTTTTAATTTACATCGATTTGTTGCCCAAATAAATGTGCTAATGTTAAAATTTGAATTTTAAAAAACTAGAATTATTCATATTTAGAGAAAGGATCAAGCATCAACACTTGCCATCAGAATTATGCTGGACCACATGCTTTCTCTGAACCGGAAACAGCGTCGCTATCCAAATATATTGAATCGATTGGTAGCACTTTGGACGTCTATTTAGCATTACATTCGTATTCCCAAATGTTATTGATGCCATACGGACACACGTCGGACCATTTGGATAATTATGATGATGTAGTAAGTATTCAAATTAATAATACCGTATTTGATCGATTAAACAGATAATATTTACATAACATAATAAGCACTGCTTAGAATTTAAAGTATTTCTTTAAATATGTGAAGGTAATATTGTAGGCGAAGAGTTGAAATATGACCACATCACGAATGATACAATATTTATTCTTCGTTTGATTAATTCAAAGTGTATTTTATTTTTTTAGTTGAAAATCGGTAAAGCGGCAGCGAAAGCTATATTGCATCGATATGGTACCGAATATAAAGTTGGAAACGTCGCCGAAATACTTTGTGAGTTTAAGAAATATCCAGGAGTAATGTCTTTGCACGAAATAAATATCACATATAGACAAATTAAAAACAATTGTCCAGATTGAATAAGTAGTAATCTCAGGACAACTAAGAAAAACACATAATTGCAAAATCATTACACCAAATAAAACGACATTGCTTCTAAGTTTCTTCAATATATTTATAATCAATAACTATTTTATTTTAACATGTTTGCGATTGTTTTTATTAGACGAAGCCAGTGGTTGGAGCATGGATTGGGTTAAACATAAATTTAAAGTACCTATTGCATTCACCTACGAATTGCGAGACACTGGAAGAGATGGCTTCATACTTCCACCTGAACAAATCATCCCTAACTGCGAAGAAGTCATAGATTCTATAGTGGCAATGTTTAAAGAATCTGCTAGACTTAAATTGGTTTCGATAGACTGAGAATATGTACTGAACTAAAAAAATATAAAAAAAATGCTAAACATAAAATACAGGTTTTTATTTTATTTCAAATTTGGTCACACTTAAGCGATATCGAAATGATTGGATAACGTTGATCAAAATTTCCATTCTATCTCCGAAATAAAAACCTTTGAGTTTTGATGAGTATTCACCCGCGAGCCACTCAGACGTATCCGTCAAAAATGACATATGTGAAATATTTAGATGACAGAGTTAATTACATAATAAGTTAATAGATATATTTCTGTCTTCCTTCTGATGCAATGTATAAAATTAACAATGACTTTTTTTGTCTTCCTGCGGACACATTGCGTCTATATATCTCTTTGCGTGTGCACAGCTTTATAGCATCTTTTTGTGAGGCGCAATAAGTAAGAGTCGTCGGATAACCTTAGTTGCGGGAAGATGTCCTTCCTACGGGCTCATAGCTGTAACCTCTCTCTTCGTAAATAAAAGATAATAGTTGATGAGAGGCTTTCTGTCAGCACCCGATCACCTTCTTCTTACCACTCGCCTTCATCATAACGCATACAACTGCATAAAAACATTAAAATAAAGATAAGGAATTATTGTAAATATTGAACAAGGTCTTTGACAAATCCAATGAATTTGGGAGAATATCAATACATTTTGGATTTAGCGGCATATAAACTATATAACATCATTCAAGTAAGATATAAGATTAATCTAATCGAGCCAATTAAGAACAGAATAGATGTAATGTTAGAATTTGTTAAATCTACAGGAAGTGAAGACCTTAATAATATGAATATTGATGATATTTAAAAATTAGTGATGCAAAAATATATGGTTGAAACAAATTTATTATACATGGTTTTTGTGACAACCCAAAAATCAGAAGACGAGAGTACAGATGAAAACGAGGTCGTTTTAAATTATTATTATCTAACAAGCTGAAGATATTTCCGATTAAAAAAGTACAGAATTTACAAAGTAAGCAAAACAAAAAAAATATAACGATGTTAATCAAATAACGAAGAATATGATAAGCACGCAGAACAATAAGTTGATAAGGGCGGTGGCAGATGTTTGATTTTTTTTCCACAGGAGAACTAATTTGCCAAAAATATATTAATTTTATTAGTATTTCATTTATAATCATGGTTCTTGGCATTTAAACAGTTAATAAATAAAAATGCCGGCTTGAAATTTTGACCTCCTTTTTATGATTCATTAACATGAAGGACTCAATATTATTGTATTGTCGTACATTTTATACACAGTATCAACTTAAATATACCGTTAATCATTTGGCATAACATCTCAATAGTTTTTCCATTAATTGTTTATACCGTTTATTTTTTGTTCCACTTGTCAATATAACACTATCTGTTTATTCCAGTCAACTATTGACAACGAAAATCATTCTATGTATACTAATAAAATATTATTTTTTATGTTCTGCATAAGTATCACCTTTTTAGTGTGCCACTTTTACAACCACGGCTCGTTTATCAATTTCTAGTGATACTCATTTGTATTCGCTTTTTAAACTCTGTCATACGACGATCCATATAAATAGAATGCAGGTCAAAAATTTGCATTGAGTGTTCAAGTTTTGAGACGACGTGTTAGCTTTGTCTGACGAGGACGTCAATACCATTGTCGATTATATCAAATAAAATGATCAAATTATTGGTCGTGTTTGCATTGGTGATCGTATCTGCGCGTGGAAATGATGGAAAATTTGAATATGAAGGTTTTAAAGTGTATCGGGTCAAACCGGCTACGAAGGAGCAGAATGATTTCCTCATAAAGTTACAACATGTAAGAAATGATTTTGATTTTTGGGTTGATCCGAATCCTTCGAGGATCCCAGTGGATGTTATGGTCGCACCAAAGAATCAACGGTCTTTTGTCCATCTTATGCAGTCGAACGGAATGAGACCGGAATTGTTTATTAAGGATATTCAAAGGTATATTTAAGCTAGACTTTTTTTCAAAAATTATATAATCTTATAATAAATCTGTTAAATGTTTCAGTAAAATCTTAAACGAAACGGTGAAAGACTATGCCAGATCTGGAATGACATGGAATAGTTACTACAAACTCGAGGACATCAATTCCTGGCTCGAATCCCTCGCCGTTCAATATCCAAATAACGTCAAAATAATATCCGCCGGAAAGTCTTATGAAGGACGCGATATAAAAGGCGTTAAAATAACATTTAATAAAGGCAAAAGGGGTGTTTTTATAGAGGGTGGTATACATGCCCGAGAATGGATATCACCGGCCACCGTCACATACATAATCAATGAATTACTTACGACTAAGAATCTTGCCTTCAAGAAGATAGCCACAAACTACGATTGGTATCTCTTCCCCAGTGTCAATCCCGATGGCTATGTTTACAGCCATACTAAGGTGAATATATAACCATTAAAAACATGTCACAAATAATAACATTAATAGTAATTAAAATATATTTCCAGTATCGACTTTGGCGCAAAACAAGAACGCCATATACGAGATGGTGTGCCGGTGCTGATCCCAATAGAAATTGGGATTTCCATTGGAACGGTACTATAATATATACTGTTTACTAAGTTTGTCCTGATAGAATTCTATGATGATAGACGTTGTCCATTACTTTCAATTTTTCCACCATCATATCAATAAAGCGAAATAAAGAACTGAACATAAATATCGGATGTTCTATATTATATTTGTAACTCTTTACTTATAAGACCAAGCGTCAATTTAATGGATTATAGTAATTAGGGTCAAAATCCAGACTGTCAAAAATATCACTATATCAAACCGGGCTTAAGGGTTGATTTTGCTAGCTGACCCTTCGATAGCCATTGATTTTGACGCCCATAATTAGAGTATAGAAGTCATTTCTCATTTCCAGTTATTAAGTTGCCTAAAAACGGTCGCCCAGGTTCTCTTCGCTTAGCTCGTGCGGCACCCATCTTCTTTGTCTCCACACCTTCCCGATTTTTTTCAGATTTTTTTTGAATTTTCGACCATGAATATCTGGAATTGGCCGTTATTTTATCGATATTTGCTGTTGGATTACAGTACCAGTCACTTACCATGTCAGTGTGGCGGCATTCACCTTACGTAGTCTTTCACTTCCACGGCAATTTTTTAAATCCAAATTTCCAGATCGAAATTTCTGAAACCATATTTGACATTTCCGAACACTTAAAATACCGCCCAGTAATCCAGACAAACTTCAAAATATTCTCTATATTTAAACAATTTTTAAATATTCCTTCTTTGTTAAAAAGTACGAAAAACTTTAAAAATAACAACCTCCTAAACCGGTTGTCCCTTTTAATTTACATCGATTTGTTGCCCAAATAAATGTGCTAATGTTAAAATTTGAATTTTAAAAAACTAGAATTATTCATATTTAGAGAAAGGATCAAGCATCAACACTTGCCATCAGAATTATGCTGGACCACATGCTTTCTCTGAACCGGAAACAGCGTCGCTATCCAAATATATTGAATCGATTGGTAGCACTTTGGACGTCTATTTAGCATTACATTCGTATTCCCAAATGTTATTGATGCCATACGGACACACGTCGGACCATTTGGATAATTATGATGATGTAGTAAGTATTCAAATTAATAATACCGTATTTGATCGATTAAACAGATAATATTTACATAACATAATAAGCACTGCTTAGAATTTAAAGTATTTCTTTAAATATGTGAAGGTAATATTGTAGGCGAAGAGTTGAAATATGACCACATCACGAATGATACAATATTTATTCTTCGTTTGATTAATTCAAAGTGTATTTTATTTTTTTAGTTGAAAATCGGTAAAGCGGCAGCGAAAGCTATATTGCATCGATATGGTACCGAATATAAAGTTGGAAACGTCGCCGAAATACTTTGTGAGTTTAAGAAATATCCAGGAGTAATGTCTTTGCACGAAATAAATATCACATATAGACAAATTAAAAACAATTGTCCAGATTGAATAAGTAGTAATCTCAGGACAACTAAGAAAAACACATAATTGCAAAATCATTACACCAAATAAAACGACATTGCTTCTAAGTTTCTTCAATATATTTATAATCAATAACTATTTTATTTTAACATGTTTGCGATTGTTTTTATTAGACGAAGCCAGTGGTTGGAGCATGGATTGGGTTAAACATAAATTTAAAGTACCTATTGCATTCACCTACGAATTGCGAGACACTGGAAGAGATGGCTTCATACTTCCACCTGAACAAATCATCCCTAACTGCGAAGAAGTCATAGATTCTATAGTGGCAATGTTTAAAGAATCTGCTAGACTTAAATTGGTTTCGATAGACTGAGAATATGTACTGAACTAAAAAAATATAAAAAAAATGCTAAACATAAAATACAGGTTTTTATTTTATTTCAAATTTGGTCACACTTAAGCGATATCGAAATGATTGGATAACGTTGATCAAAATTTCCATTCTATCTCCGAAATAAAAACCTTTGAGTTTTGATGAGTATTCACCCGCGAGCCACTCAGACGTATCCGTCAAAAATGACATATGTGAAATATTTAGATGACAGAGTTAATTACATAATAAGTTAATAGATATATTTCTGTCTTCCTTCTGATGCAATGTATAAAATTAACAATGACTTTTTTTGTCTTCCTGCGGACACATTGCGTCTATATATCTCTTTGCGTGTGCACAGCTTTATAGCATCTTTTTGTGAGGCGCAATAAGTAAGAGTCGTCGGATAACCTTAGTTGCAGGAAGATGTCCTTCCTACGGGCTCATAGCTGTAACCTCTCTCTTCGTAAATAAAAGATAATAGTTGATGAGAGGCTTTCTGTCAGCACCCGATCACCTTCTTCTTACCACTCGCCTTCATCATAACGCATACAACTGCATAAAAACATTAAAATAAAGATAAGGAATTATTGTAAATATTGAACAAGGTCTTTGACAAATCCAATGAATTTGGGAGAATATCAATACATTTTGGATTTAGCGGCATATAAACTATATAACATCATTCAAGTAAGATATAAGATTAATCTAATCGAGCCAATTAAGAACAGAATGGATGTAATGTTAGAATTTGTTAAATCTACAGGAAGTGAAGACCTTAATAATATGAATATTGATGATATTTAAAAATTAGTGATGCAAAAATATATGGTTGAAACAAATTTATTATACATGGTTTTTGTGACAACCCAAAAATCAGAAGACGAGAGTACAGATGAAAACGAGGTCGTTTTAAATTATTATTATCTAACAAGCTGAAGATATTTCCGATTAAAAAAGTACAGAATTTACAAAGTAAGCAAAACAAAAAAAATATAACGATGTTAATCAAATAACGAAGAATATGATAAGCACGCAGAACAATAAGTTGATAAGGGCGGTGGCAGATGTTTGATTTTTTTTCCACAGGAGAACTAATTTGCCAAAAATATATTAATTTTATTAGTATTTCATTTATAATCATGGTTCTTGGCATTTAAACAGTTAATAAATAAAAATGCCGGCTTGAAATTTTGACCTCCTTTTTATGATTCATTAACATGAAGGACTCAATATTATTGTATTGTCGTACATTTTATACACAGTATCAACTTAAATATACCGTTAATCATTTGGCATAACATCTCAATAGTTTTTCCATTAATTGTTTATACCGTTTATTTTTTGTTCCACTTGTCAATATAACACTATCTGTTTATTCCAGTCAACTATTGACAACGAAAATCATTCTATGTATACTAATAAAATATTATTTTTTATGTTCTGCATAAGTATCACCTTTTTAGTGTGCCACTTTTACAACCACGGCTCGTTTATCAATTTCTAGTGATACTCATTTGTATTCGCTTTTTAAACTCTGTCATACGACGATCCATATAAATAGAATGCAGGTCAAAAATTTGCATTGAGTGTTCAAGTTTTGAGACGACGTGTTAGCTTTGTCTGACGAGGACGTCAATACCATTGTCGATTATATCAAATAAAATGATCAAATTATTGGTCGTGTTTGCATTGGTGATCGTATCTGCGCGTGGAAATGATGGAAAATTTGAATATGAAGGTTTTAAAGTGTATCGGGTCAAACCGGCTACGAAGGAGCAGAATGATTTCCTCATAAAGTTACAACATGTAAGAAATGATTTTGATTTTTGGGTTGATCCGAATCCTTCGAGGATCCCAGTGGATGTTATGGTCGCACCAAAGAATCAACGGTCTTTTGTCCATCTTATGCAGTCGAACGGAATGAGACCGGAATTGTTTATTAAGGATATTCAAAGGTATATTTAAGCTAGACTTTTTTTCAAAAATTATATAATCTTATAATAAATCTGTTAAATGTTTCAGTAAAATCTTAAACGAAACGGTGAAAGACTATGCCAGATCTGGAATGACATGGAATAGTTACTACAAACTCGAGGACATCAATTCCTGGCTCGAATCCCTCGCCGTTCAATATCCAAATAACGTCAAAATAATATCCGCCGGAAAGTCTTATGAAGGACGCAATATAAAAGGCGTTAAAATAACATTTAATAAAGGCAAAAGGGGTGTTTTTATAGAGGGTGGTATACATGCCCGAGAATGGATATCACCGGCCACCGTCACATACATAATCAATGAATTACTTACGACTAAGAATCTTGCCTTCAAGAAGATAGCCACAAACTACGATTGGTATCTCTTCCCCAGTGTCAATCCCGATGGCTATGTTTACAGCCATACTAAGGTGAATATATAACCATTAAAAACATGTCATAAATAATAACATTAATAGTAATTAAAATATATTTCCAGTATCGACTTTGGCGCAAAACAAGAACGCCATATACGAGATGGTGTGCCGGTGCTGATCCCAATAGAAATTGGGATTTCCATTGGAACGGTACTATAATATATACTATTTACTAAGTTTGTCCTAATTCTATGATCATAGACGTTGTCCATTACTTTCAATTTTTCCACTATCATATCAATGAAGCGAACTAAGGAACCGAACATAAATATTGGATGTTCTATATTATATTTGTAGCTCTTTACTTATAAGATCAAGTGAACTCTCGAACTCTCGACCATGACTATCTGAGATTATTTTATCAATAGTTGCTGTTGGATTACAGTAACAGTCACTTACCATGTCAGTGTGGCGGCATCCACCTTACGTAGTCTTTCTCTTCCATGGCATTTTTTTAAATCCAAATTTCCAGATGGAAATTTCTGAAACCATTTTTGACATTTGCGAACACTTAAAATACCGCCCAGTAATCCAGACAAACTTCAAAATATTCTCTATATTTAAACAATTTTTAATTATTCCTTATTTGCTAAAAAAATACGAATAACTTTAAAAAAACAACCTCCTAAACCGGTTGTCCCTTTTAATTTACATCGATTTGTGGCCCAAATAAATGTGCTAATGTTAAAATTTGAATTTTAAAAAACCAAAATGATTAATATTTAGAGAAAGGAGCAAGCATCAACACTTGCCATCAGACTTATGCTGGACCACATGCTTTCTCTGAACCGGAAACAGCGTCGCTATCCAAATACATTGAATCGATTGGCAGCACTTTGGACGTCTATTTAGCATTCCATTCGTATTCCCAAATGTTATTGATGCCATACGGACACACGTCGGACCATTTGGATAATTATGATGATGTAGTAAGTATTCAAATTAATAATACCGTATTTGATCGATTAAACAGATGATATTTACATAAGCACTGCTTAGAATTTAAAGTATATCTTTAAATATGTGAAGGTAATATTGTAGGCGAAGGGTTGAAATATGACCACATCATGAATGATACAATATTTATTCTTCGTTTGATTCATTCAAATTGTATTTTATTTTTTTAGTTGAAAATCGGTAAAGCGGCAGCAAAAGCTATATTGTATCGATATGGCACCGAATATAAAGTTGGAAACATCGCAGAAATAATTTGTGAGTTTAAGAAATATCCAGGAGTAATGTCTTTGCACGAAATTAATATCACATATCGACAAAATAAAAACAATTGTCCAGATTGAATAAATAGTAATCTCAGGACAACTAAGAAAAACACATAATTGCAAAATCATTACACCAAATAAAACGACATTGCTTCTAAGTTTCTTCAATATATTTATAATCAATAACTATTTTATTTTAACATGTTTGCGATTGTTTTTATTAGACGAAGCCAGTGGCGGGAGCATGGATTGGGCTAAACATAAATTTAAAGTACCTATTGCATTCACCTACGAATTGCGAGATACTGGAAGAGATGGCTTCATACTTCCACCTGAACAAATCATCCCTAACTGTGAAGAAGTCATAGATTCTATAGTGGCAATGTTTAAAGAATCTGCTAGACTTAAATTGATTTCGATAGACTGAGAATATGTACTGAACTAAAAAAAATATAAAAAAATGCTAAACATAAAATACAGATTTTTATTTTATTTCAAATTTGGTCACACTTAAGCGATATCGAAATTATTGGATAACGTTGATCAAAATTTCCATTCTATCTCCGAAAAAAAAAACCTTTGAGTTTTGATGAGTATTCACCCGCGAGCCACTCAGACGTATCCGTCAAAAATTGATTGATTGAAGAGCCAATTAAGAACAGAACGGATGTAATGTTAGAATTTGCTAAATCTACAGAGAGTGAAGACCTTAATAATATGAATGTTGATGATATTTAAAAAATACTGATGGAAAATTATATGATTGAAACAAATTTATTAAACATGGTCTTTGTGACAACCCAAAAATCAGAAGATGAAAGTATAGATGAAAACGAAATCGTTTTAAAGAATTGTTATCTAACAAGCTGAAGATATTTCCGATTAAAAAAGTACAGAATTTACAAATTAATCAAAACAAAAAAATATAATGATGTTAATCAAATAGCGAAGAATATGATAAGCAAGCAGAACAATAAGTTGATAAGGGCGGTGGCAGATGTTTGATTGTTTTTTTTTTGCAGAGGAGAACGAATTTATAATCATGGTTCTTGGCATTTAAACAGTTAATATATTATATTAAATACCGGCTTGAACTTTTGACCTCCTTTTTATGATTCATTAATATGAAGGACTCAATGTTATTGTACTGTCGTACATTTTATACGCAGTATTAACTTGTATATCCCGTTAGTCATTTGGCATAACATCTCAATATTTTTTCCATTAATTGTGGAAATTCAGTTAAAATGTTAAGATTTGAAAGAAAACAAAACTTTGGACAAAAAAGTCATTAGCATTCCATAGCATCCATCACCATTCATATGAAAAACGATGACTAAATTGTTCATTGTATTTGCGTTGGTAATAATCATCATCATGATGATGACGAATTTGAATATGAAGAATATAAAGTTTTTCGGGTTAAATCAATAACAAAAAATCAGACTGATTTTCTTATGGCACTTAAAAATGTGAGAAGTCGTCAATCTAAATGGAATGTAGCCAGAAGTCTTGATCAGTGATATTCAAAGGTACCATTTATTTGTTATAGCTATTATTTAAGCAACTATAATTTGTTGATAATTTCAGAAAAATATTGAATTAAACAGTGAGAGAATATGCCAGATCGGGAATCCCTCGCCGTCTGATATTTTAAGAATGTTGAGACAATTTTCGTCGGAAAATCCTGCTAAGGACGAGATATTAAAGGTGTTGAATGGATATCACCAGCCACCGTCACATACATAATCAATGAAGTGCTCACAATGACAAATCCTGCCTTCTGGAAGATAGCCACAAATTAGGATTGGTATCTCTTCCCCAGTGTCAATCCCGATGGTTATGCATATAGTCATATACTAAGGCGAGTAAATGGACATTAACACTATAATAAAATAAATACATAGATCATGATTTAAGTACGAGTATATATATTCAGGATAAACTTTGGTGCAAGACAAGAGTACCATATTCTGAATCATGTGCCGTCTCTAATACCAATAGAAATTGGGACATCCATTGAGGAGGTATTAAAATAAATTCTGAAATCATAAATTAAATATTATTCAATAGCATCTTATGAAATACTATATATCTTAATATTTTTCCAATAATTAGTACTTTTTTTAAATTAATTTACAAACAATTGCTAACATAAGCATTTACTTGATATCCTGAATGCACATTCAAAATTTTATATGTGTTATTAAATTTATACAAAAGAACAAGTTCCAATACTTGCGATTATACATATTCTGGACCATTAGCTTTCTCCGAACCAGAAACGGCTTCGTTATCCAAATACCTTGAATCGATCGCCAGCATTTTGGATGTTTACTTGGCATTTGATTCGTATTCTCAAATTTTGATGTTACCATATGAACACACGCTGGATCATCTGGACAACTATGAAGATGTTGTAAGTATTAAGGGGTCATCTCACTTTATCGCGTCAAAAGAAATCTTGTTTTTTTGTTTCATGTTTCGAAAGGACATATCTCTAAGGAAGTCGTCCATAATTTTGGTGAAGAAATTCGGATTATTTCAATGTTTTACAGCTAATTCGTGTAATGCGTTCGAAACAATCACTCCATCTAGATTGCACTTCAGCCGTTTTGAGACCTGTACATGCTTTTGTTAATTTGAGAACCCCTATGGAAAGTGTGCTTATTTTTGCCATTTACTTATTCTTTCTATTCCAAAATCCAAATCCAAAGTCATTTTGCATTGGAGTTTTTTTTTGTTGTTGGAATATCTGATTATTTTCTATAACAATTCCAAAACCACAATAAGTCTACACGATTAACGATCTATTCAAAATCTATTATTATATACGAGTATTAAAGTTACTTCATCGATATCTGAGCTACAAGAATTCATTTAAAAAATGTAAAATAGTTCATTCGGATATAATAAACCAAGAAACTAAATACAGTGCAATTATTAATAAAAATACAGCAGATCATAGCTATTAATCGTTTCAATAAAATTTGTAATGACGATGACAAACAAAGATTTATGAATTATCCTAATATATTCAACAGATTTACGTCTAAGATTTTTTTAAAAAAAATTTAAAAAGAGAAGTCCACGTACAGAAGATATATGCGAGCAACATTATATGAAAGATGTATCATTTCTCGGAATAGCGATGCTACATTTTCATATTCAAATTTGTATAATTATAATATTAATGAGCTCGCTGTGTATTATTATGATTTAAAACACTCACAAAACGACTTTAATAATCCCATTTTATTATTCCTATTAAAAATTTATATTTTCGACAGTCTCGAGGAAAAATTACAACATCAAAAATATTCTTACACACAAATTTCCTTATCTTTATAACCTTTGGGGTGCCTAAATCATCTTACAAAGCATCTAGAAGCGTATTCTGCCGTTATATCACTGTTTATGCAAAGGTTTCTGCGATAAAACTTTAGCGACGTCCAAATTAATGACCCGCTTTTCACAAAGTATTTGTGCTTAGTCGTGACGTTGGCAAATTTTTCATTTTGCGAAATGACGAGGACTGAATTACCCTCATTCGTTAGCGATGAACCTATTAGTTTTCTCGGTATTGATTTTTGAAGTATTTTATCCTGCTGTCATTCCAGCAAGTCATTGCTCATGAAATAAGCTGTTTGGAAAGTCCCTCCAAAGAACTCTTAAAAAACCCTCAGCTCGAATGTGAAGAAACAAAGAGTTTTAAAAGCAACCACCACGCTTTGCTGTCGGAAGTGTTGTAAACATTACAGACCACAGACTGCATGTATTATACTCTATTCCTATATAATAGACCAAATTTCAAATAATGAAACACTTGATCTAAACAAAACCATCAAAATGAACTAGAATTTTCTTATTGATTGCAGTTATTGTTGAAGTGTCAAGAGATCAAATGGCGACGATTGAATATTCTTGAATAGAGATCTTATGAGATTTTTGAATAAACATACATAATATTTTTGTAATTTTTTCTTTAATATAATTAAGAAATTAAATTGTTTTCAAAAACAATCCCTAGTGACTATGGTGTCAGAACATGAAACCATCAATAAGGGCGCAGGTCATTTATTCCATCGACTGATGATAGCTCTTGCATTCAGAATAGAATTAATGCAGTAAAATGGTTATGACAATTTTTTTGGAATGATTTAGAATAGGAATTTTACTATAAGAATTTATATCAAATTTTACCATAATAATAAATATATCGACATAATAAACTCTTTTAACATCAACAGGTATAAAAACAAAAATACTCCCTAATGACATGCTACTATAAGATGCCAAAACACTTATAGTTGTCAAAAGGGTTCTCAAAAAGTATAATATATGCTTCCACCACAATTTGGAGCATCTCAGTGATATTTGGTGGCAGGAGATAAATCATAGGTTTATTTGGGAGATCCTTGGTATGCAATGAAGTTCATGTAACGCACGATTATTCCTCCTTTCTGTTAATAAATCCAAAATATAAAAAATACCGGAATGGCAAATATTTTCTGGGATAATACAAGAAGTTTGCTTTTAGAAAATTGTACAATTTAATAATATCATTCAAAAAATAATTATATGCATTCATAAGATCAGCATAAAAGTCAGTTAGAGAGGCATGGCTCAGATGTGAGACTTTAAATACGGACCTATTTCGGACAAGGTTACTACCTACTGGAAGAGAAGCTAAAATTCTCCCATATTTATAATAGGTGCTTTCTTTATGCATAATTACAGCCAGAGTCGTAATAAGGGTACGAAGCGCCCATGGCAAGTATTTAACACCCCCCTCGGAAAGCCAATTTATTGTTTAAAGTTAACTAATACTATTATAAATGCATTATTAATATTATTAGGTGTTTTAAAATAATATACAAAGATAGTCCCAAAAGTACCCGACCTAACGTATAGATAGGTTACTGTTCTAAAAAAAATACTACGATAAAAAGTGTCTAGACGCTACGTTGCTTATGTGATCGTACATGTCATAGATAATGCCGCAAAAAGCCTTAAAAGAGGACGGGGTGGCCACAAGGTCTGTATGTCCAATCGGTCCGCTTTTCGGACCACGAATGAGCGCCTCGCGATCGAGTGCCTTACCTGAACATGTCTACAGAGCGATTACGAACTCTCATTACAAAACGAAGTTGTCCGAAGAAGACTGATCGGGTGAATTGTTAAAAGTTTACAATCGGTTGAAAATATTGTTTTCTTTATTTTATTGCGGGATTGTGCCGGTTGGGTTGGTTTAATGTTTGAGCGATAACGAAGTAAAGAGGTATTAGACAATTAAGTATATATTATAAAAACGCACAGAGTCAATCAGTGTTGATTCATGTATGTAAATCAACACTGATTGACAGTTATTGTGAAGTTTCTGAGTATAAATTCAGGATTGAAGATAATTCGGTTAAAATAATCGATTTTCTTCCAGAATTATAAATAATATGTTTTTGATGGCTTAAACATAAAAGTCATAATATTGTCTGATTGAATTGAACGGAGTATAGCAAAGATTGTTATAAGGTGCGCGTTAGCGGAAACCCACCTTGATGCTCTAGGGAAGGTGGAGGGCTTAAACGGAAACTCGGGAAATTCAAGTTGTCAGGCCTTTTTACGGCCCATAAAGACCACTTCCGCTTTCTTCACTTGTTTTATTTACGGTGGCCGGAAATGCTTACAGGCTGTTCTTCGAAGTGACCGTTCACCTCTCTTAAGCCCTAATGGATGGGGACACGTTGCTCCACCTGTCGAGGAAAAGGGACAATTTACAAGGTCACGTATTTCATTCGGCACCGGATTTAATAAAGAAAACCAATTTTTCACGACGAGGACCCATGAATGAGGCTTCAACTTATCCTCGATTTTTTGCACGAAAATAAAAAAAAGCGTGTTAAGAATATTCGCGAAGAGGCATAAATATGCGGAAGCACTAAAGTATTTTTTGTGCCAAAAGAGGCCGCAATGCTTCACACGTTTCATTTCGTAAATGCTTCTGTATATTCATCCATAATTCACGGCCGTCATCGTTTTCTTTTTTCTTCGTTCATAGTTCATAAAGTTTTTCCTCGTAAATTTCCTTTCTTTGCATCGGTGCCGTGAAAGCCTCCTGTGTTTCCACGATTCCTCGTTAATGATGTTCTTATCCTCGGGGATTTGCTCTGATTGGTAGGTCTTGCAAACGGCTCTCATTGTATATACATTTTACTTATTCATTTATACCGGCCTTCTTGCGGAACAAAAAAATATTTCCTCTGCGTCATCGGAAAAGAACTTTTGCAACGGAAGATGAAAACAAATAGAGTGATAATTTGCAGATTTTCCTCTGAAGTATGAAATCCCGATTAATCACGTGATGATTTATTGTGAATAGAAACGAAAACACAGCGTTGCTTTTACTTCTTTCGATTTGTCTTCCATTACCTTGCGTCGTTCTAATTATCGACATTTTTCGTTTGAACGAGCGTTAACAATTTAAAAGCCGAGTGCATTCTCTAAAAATTAATTCCAGTTTTAGATCACTAGTTGAAGATAAAACGCCATTTGATTTTAAATCATTTGAATTTCTATCCAAGCATTGCGTAATTGAAATTTAAGAGTGAACTGAATATCGCAAACTTGCAATTCAACGAAATTCATCAGTTCATTAAAATATAATATTCAAACGGCTTAGCTTTTAAAGTGTAACCTATTCAAAATAATAGGTTTAAATAAAAATATTTTCCAAATTCAAGATCAATTCAAGATCAAGATCAAGTCATTATATTAAGTAATTATTTTTGGTCATCTCTTCCAATTAAATACATTTTGTTATATTTTTTAATAAGCTCCTGAATTATGTGTATTTTCTCATCCAATGAATATAAATGCTGGACCAGTATTTATATTGTAGAATTTTATTTATTAAAGAAAAGATAAAACTACATTTCAAAAATAGATAAATAAAACACTAAAAAATTCAAATATTATTTTGAAAATATACTTGAAGCAACATTAAACATCGAGTATTTCGTCATTTAGTCTGGATCTAATTTTGGTAGCCAGGCAACCTGCTGCCGAAAATGCATGCTCAACCTCCACACTCGTTGTGATAAAATTCCTATCTGCCGAGACACGAACTAAAACTCGCAAAATTCCCGATTTTCCGACAAATTATTTATTTCCGTAGCTACAGATGAATACTTATATACTATAACACTTTGATGTGATCCGTAATTATATTACGGAGGAATACAAAAATTCTGAAACTCGTATCTATTATATTTCATATCAATATTCTCATTATTAGAGTCGAGGTGTAGTAAATACATCACCGGTAGGGAAAGGTTAATATAACAATTTGAAAAACATATATGTACTGTATACCCCTAGGCGTCGCCCAAGCTCGAAAATTAGTAGTTACGTCACTTTTTCCAAGCGTTCAGATTTCTGCGAGAATGTCTCGATTTAGTAGCCTTCAACGTGCTGGTGAGATGTACGATTTCCGTTAGATAAAAATTTCAATCCCGAATTTTTCGGTACTACGCTTATTAATCCAGGGATTGATGAGCACCTAAAACCGTCCAGGATCCCGGGATCCCCGATCTCGGGATTGGACACAATGGATGTGACGCGGTGTATATGACATGCACTTATCCCAACGTTGTATCCATGACTGGAAACATTTTTGGAAGGGTTCTTTCGAAAGTGCGCTCAGCAGCTCTTTCGTGACCATCTCAATGCCAGGAATGATTTCAAAATGTTCGCACTATGCTCTCACTATCAAAAAAAAAATGAGCATGGTCTCGACGTACGACTTTGACTGACGTGCCTTTTTAGGGCAAGGGGAGTTATGAGTTTTCCATTGGCAACCCTGCATTTTCGTCTCAGGGTCATAATCATAGACCCAAAATTCATCTCCAGTTACAATTTTGGCCATGAAGTCCGGATCTGTTTAAAGACGATCCTTCAATACCATGCAAACTGAAACACGCGACAGACGCGATAAACACGATTTTACTCTAGCGGTTATAAAGACTAACTAACTAGTCACAACGTGTACAAACTTAATACAGTATATCTCAGCGGATCAAGTTATCGGACATATGGCATGAAATGGATGTAGCAACTGCCGGTTGAAGTTTCAATTTTCGTGACGTCCAAGCCAATTTGCTCAATCACGCTTATGGAAGTTTCACTTCAAAAATATAGTTTTATTGTCTTGGTAGATGTTATAATACATTGTGAGAGTGTTTGAATTTCAGCAGACTATATCCAACTTATTTGCATGCATAATTATAAGTGGAGTATTTTACGTTGGTCTAAAAACAAGGAGCGTTAAAGCGCCGTTAATTTGTAACGTATCCTGGATGATAGCATTGCAAGGGAGAGTAGTAGAGACGTAAACCTTTCGTTTGCTGGCTTTAAGGGTTAGTTTCCGCCTCGGCGTCAACGTTCACGTTCGCGGAACTATCTATAAAAGCCTCTTTACGGATACAACGTGTAAGTGGCAGTGAAATATTTACGACCCAGAAGTAATTAAATGCGAAAATAATTAGTAAAATGTTACTTCCTTCCGCAGCGCTTCCAGGACTCCTGTGAAAGCACTCGGCGACGGAAATCGATGTATACGATGTTCAGTATTTAACGCTCTTTAATCGCTTTTCAGCTATGTTCAACTTTTCTATTCAGATGAAATTTCTTCTATTTTTTCATACTGGAAAAATCGAAATCTATATAGTAGTTCAGATAAATTATAAGACACTCCTGTAATTTAAAAAAAATCAAAATAGTCATATCGACTTTCGAATTCTTAGTATTTTTTGTTATCTAATATCGATAGACGAACCTGCCAAAATTTTCCTCTTTTTGCTTGATTACTCGTTTAAATTCTAAGAACGTTCCCACAGAAGTATAAGTGACACATAAGGAATGACTGACAAAAGACACTGTTAAGCTTTTATTATTATATGTGATATAATATATGCTTTAAGCCATAATCGAAATATTTTTAATTATGGCTGAGTATCATGTTAAGATGTACTGATTCAGCACAAATATCAGGTGTTGTGACAAAACACATGTATTTTAATATGTATTTACAATACAATCCAGGGATCTTAAAATTCTACGACGTAAATAAAGACGTACAACCTCCCGCTGAAAGGAGCTTCGGGTGATAAAGGCGGGAATAATCTATAAAATTTTATAGATACCCTTATTTATTATTTAAGTATAATAAAGTTTTTATTTTTATTGCGGAGGCATCTGACGCTTCAAACAAAGCTCCTGATGGTATGTATACCTGGGCTGCAGGTGTACTGGAGGCTGATCGATCGTCCATACTCTATACCCTGGACCATCCGGCAACAGAGGAGTACATGGTTTCTTTGCTAATGAATTTTGCGAAATTAAATTGCAGCGCTGCAGTGCTCAGTGTACTTTCAGAATGAAATCCGGTAAGAAATTGAACTTTTAGAGCTCTGAACAAATTCCAGCGTTCAATCTCTATCACCTTATCTGGCGCTGAAGTATAATTATATTGGAAAAATACGTTCAGAATTCCTATAGAAGTGTTCCTGAATATAATCAAATATTTTTTTCATACTTAACTTTCTTGTGGGAGTGCTGGAAAGCACAATATATGGTAATTTAAATAGATAAACTTCTGAAATTAATGAACGACAAGGGAGTCATTTAAAATATTATGAATAAAAATATTTTTCACAAAATTATCTTTTTAATTTTCATTCAAATTAAGCTCGTCCCGGAAAAGGTTAAGATAGATGAAACACACTTAATATATTTTGGATTAGAAAGCCATCCAAAAATTTTGTTGAGAACTACTATATAATAAAAACAATTATATACTATTGTAGAAGAAGATTAAAAATTACTTGATGCAAAGCCATTACAGGGGGCAATCCTTTAGACGCCCGAATATGAGTCGTTTTTCATGTTTTAAAGTTTCAATGCGATAAAACTATCAATTTTAGTCACTTACCGATCAACTAATGATTTCAGATGCATATAATAGATTTTCAGCTTTCTCAAAAAGTTAAATATCTTCGACTAACTGTTGTTTTCGGGCTATACGAGCTGCTTTTGTCTCAGAAAGACTCTTACGGTTCTACCTCGCTATCCGCGCTTCATCGGTATTTTCAGCATAGACTTTAGAATAGGTGCCAATAATTATATTTAATGTATTCATCATCTTCTAAATGAAGCTGTAGTCGTTATTAAATATCCCAGCAGCAATGTATGTTAATATTTCAATGATTTTTACATCAAAATACAGGTGTTTTGGAGCCAGTCGCCAAACCGTCGAGTTAAAACATTCATTATCGTTTTGGGGAATGGCCACCCAAGCAACTTTGAAGTAAATCATCCCTGGACAAATCTTTATAAATTGGTTAATGATGCTGTTTTATCTCTTGGTCAAGAAATGGAATCAAGTCTTCAAGCTGTGAATATTTTTTTAAATGCATAGATTTCTGCCATTTACACCAGCTTTTGACTTCAATCAGGTTCTCATAAAAATGTATTTTTTTAATTCCTCGAACTTGTCTACCTTTTGTTCCTTTATTAAAATAGTAATCCATTGACTAGTTCTTAAAAGCTCAAACATCATCCATACAAATGTTAATGCAATTCTTCCATATAATATCTAAGATTTTCAAAAAATAAGCTATTACTCGGAAAATCTTCTTCTCGATAATTCGCTCTGGAAGCTTTATTTATGGTAATTCAGGACAACTGTATATTATGGTTTAGTAAGAGATATTATTTTATTTAAAAAAAAATCGTAGCTAGCTTCTTATCAAGTTGATACCAATGGACCACATCTTGAACAGATTTATTTTAGAAATGTATCACCATTATTATATAAGTAAAATAAAATCATAAATCATATGAGCTACAATACGTTATATCGCACCAGAATTGATTTCGTTAATTTGTCAATTATACCGCACGTGACATTGACATGTTACATTTCGCATTTAGGTCTGCCCTTTAGAGCAAATAATATTTAATTGTTATACGGCAAATAGTGATTTTCTCCCCCCCCTAAGCAATTTTTGCACATTAACTCATACAAAGCCTCGGAATATAATGGCTCGTAATGGTCTTGGCATGGCGTAAATCATAATGCAATTGGTTCGGTTCACATAAGTGAACCATGGCGTACATACAAAATCAATAACCATCAATTACCTGGATGAAGCTCACAATAGCTTAAGGATTATTTATATTAGATATTTTTAGCACATTTTGTAGGAATCGCCAACAATTTGGCATCGATTTCGAAAGATGTATACTGTTTTTAAAAAATATTTTTTTGCACTAAAAAATCATTTTTAACTAGATGTTTTGAAGTACAGCTTAGATGTTAAAGTACAGAAAAAAAGAGATGCTGTATTTAAATGTGAATTGCAATACAATATATATATTGTAAGCATCAAAACAATCGATCCTTTTTACTGAATTACCGAAATTTTGATGACACTTACTAACACTGAATGACAATTACTAACTGAGATTCAACGTCTATATATCGCTACGCAGCACTTTTGAGGTGCATTTTTTTGCAAAGACACTGCGAATGTTGTTTTTTGAAATCTTTTGAAAACAATCTAAAAAAGTGGTTATGACCAGATTGACAACTTTTATTATATTTTTTCAATAGTTTTTGGCAAATAATTGATCGAAAAAATTACAACTGAAACAAATAACCATGTCATAATAATGATGAAAAATTGAAAACATTTTTTCTTAAAAATGATGCAAATATTTAGGGAAACGCTATTTTATGAAAACAGTGATCATTTTTAAAGATGATTTAACTCATATCAAGCCTTCATATTGCATAGTTGTTAGGTTTGTATTTCATTTTAATGTTATTAAAACATTACAAAACAAAAAATGTTGCCTTCTTAACAAACAATGCGTCCATATTTGATCAAAATGCAAGGCAACCAATCATTTGAAGCAGTGAGTAACCATGATAACGCGAGAACCTGATTTGGTCAGACTTTTGATCGCAGTAAGAATGGAAAATATAATATTTGCGCTTACTTATAAAACGCAAATATAATATACGATTATGTATCATTATAATTTTTTGAAATATCTATTTTAAATATTTTAAAATAATCTATACATTCTAGATGTGCTACAATGTTTAACACAATTATTTAAATTCACCGAAATGAAATAAGCTGTGGGAACTTTAATATTGACCCAATCTATGTGGCATTGTATTCTCAAATTTAATCTAATTAATGATATTAGCTGAACTCAAATGAAACTGGTATTTTACTATAAAACCATTCATATACTCGTAGTTCAAAGTTAACCGACTTCATAGTATTAAGTGGATGCTAATATTATTCTCATAACAGGTTTATTTGGGTCATTATCTTGACTGTTTGCGAAAATTGAATGCTATTCAAAATTAAATCTAATGAAGTATATTTCTATGAAATCTGTACATAAATAAAACAATTAATTAAAATTCCAATTTAAAATATGTTTCGTGAAAACTTTCACTCTTTTTTATATTCGCAAAACAACATCAACGTCATCTCACTTTGATGGACCAAAAACTAGATATTATGACATATTATAACAATTTTTTTCATAATAAATACACCATATAATGAATATGTCATAATAATTAGACAAATATTTTATCAAGTCATTAGTTAGCTGTTCGATTTTTTTAGCACTTCGTACAGAGCTCTTTCTTTTTGTGCTATTCTATCTACTCGCTCATTCGCCTTTTTTAAATCTGTGTTATCATTTTTAGACTTAATTAGCTCCCTCACTTGAATAAAGATAAGAAAGGTCCCTAACAGGAACTTCTGACCTGCAAACAAAAACAGGTAAAGGGGCAAACAGTTGGGACGCAATCTGGACGGAGTGATTGCTTCAAGCACATTTCGCGAATTAGCTGTAAAACATTGAAATAATCCGAATTTCTTCAACAAAATTATATACGACATTCTTAGAGACTTTATTAATATTTAAATTATTACAGGCGAAGTTTAGTACGGAGCACCCCGAATGTAGTGTTTTGAGAATGTCAACATGGCGTCCGCGGACTGTAAAGTGTTAGTATGCTCGGACAGTGTACATTTATTTACAGATGCGTCGAGCATTGAAAGGATTAACATTTCTGAAAAATGTAGATAGGATAAATAATATGAATGCCATAAATATGAACCAATTATTTTTTGGAACGATCAAAAGTTCCATTGAAGATCGGCTTCTGTTTACACAAATGCTCCCCGCACCAGGAGGTTACATCCATTTTTTGCAGCGTATTTTTTATGCAATTATCCAGCTCGCATCCAAAACTAATTCGGCGGAATGGCGCCCAAACGAGCGCAAAATATATTCGCACACAAAACAAACATTTTCCCTGTTCCGTTGCATTTAACGACATAAACACATGTGAGGTTCTGCTGACAAAGTATGCGACACTCGGAAATTATAGACAGGGTGCTCTTTTAGGGGTGTTTGGCCATTTTTAGTGCTTACAACAATACCCCGACACGTCATTTGCGACCCTCGGTAATACCGCAATATTACGGTCCCCGAAGGTCTTTATTGCCTACATATGCTACTCATGCATTAACAAGATTAGGATATGAAAATGCAAGGTGTATTAACGAGAAATTAAAACACTCCTTAACTCGAATTAACTATTTTGGTCCGAGAAATGCCTTTAATAAATTATCCTGCAGGATGTTGGAAGGCTGGGAAATTTAAGCGAGAGTTCGGACAAAGTGCATGTGTAAAAATACATTATCATGGGAACCTGACTGGAGTCAAAAGCTGGTGCAAATGACAGAAAACCATTGCTTTAAAAAATATCCAAAACTTGAAGATTTGACTCCATTTCTTGGCTAAGAAATAAAACAGCATCATTAACCAATTTATAAAGATTTGTCCAGGGATGAATTACTTCAAAAATGCTTGGGTGGCCATATCCAAAATGCTAATGAATATTTTAACTCGACGGTTTGGCGATTGGCTCCAAAACACCTGTATTTTGGTGTAAAAATCATTTAAATATTAACATACATTGCTGCTGGGATATTTAATAAAGACTACAGCTTCATTTTGAAGATGATGAATACATTAAATATAATTATTGGCAACTACTGTAAAGTCTTTGCTGAAAATACCGATGAAGCGCGGGTAGCGAGGTAGGACCGTAAGAGTCTTTCTGAGACAAAAGCAGCTCGGTTAGCCCGAAAACAACAGTTAATCGAAGATAATTAACTTTTTGAGAAAGCTGAAGATCTATTATATGGACCTGGAATTATTGGTAGATCGATAAGTCACTAAAATTGATAGTTTTATCGTATTGAAACTTTAAACGAGATTATCTCGAAACTGCGTTTTCAAAATGTTCGCCAGTTGTAGCTTAAAAAGTGGTTGATCGATCTGACTGAAATTTTGGGATGTTTCTCACTATAATATTATCTAGTCAACGCAAAAGCCTCCTAATCCTACAGACTTAACAAATTCTATTATTGCATCCATTATGTTTTTAGCTGTATTGCTTAGATCAGCGGTTTCTAAGCTTTTTAGTTTCGTTACTCTAATAGCCTATCAGGGAAACTGATTTTATCCCCCTTTGAAATTTTATTGAAGAAAACAACATATACATAAAAACAGCCTATACTTGATACTATGGTTGATAATAATATTATCGTTTGTATAAGAGATGTACAGAACAAAATAAAACTGATATTATCGAACCGGTTCAGTTCCGGTGAACGTTCTATGATAACATAACGGGTTTTCGGTTTAGTTCCGGTTCGAAACCAGATTAAAATCCAATACCATCATTAAACTCGTTTAATATCCATTAAATTAATTATTCATTGTATAACGAAACCGTGTTGTAGGAAAGCCGTATTATACGGGATCTTTCAAATATATATTTGGGTGATTCAAAGACCGATTTTTGCAACATGAATTCAAAAATAATTTACGAAGTAAATGGAATAATTCTATAAGAAGTATATCAAATATCGATTCCCTAAAAATATATAAAGATGAATTTAAATATAATATGGTGGTGTGTAATCAATATATAAGGATCGTAGCCGGTGAAAATTAAGCTAATTAAATAACCCAAATATTATAAGCTGAGGATATTTTCACAACCACAAATATGATGATCTAATTAATTTTGATTTCACCCCTACAATTTCGGCGTAAGGAAATTCTAGCACATTCAATAGCAGTCTTCGTTCAATTTCCATGAAAAACCACGACTGACAGCATAATTAAAACGAAAATGTTTCTCACATTTAATTTTCATCATGGATATTACATTTTATATATGTTTGCGTATTAAAATTAAAAATTTAATGGCGCAACTAAATGGTCCTCCAAAGCCTTCTGGTGCTTGGGTTCAACCAATAAAAGCGAATTCGTGCCTTGCCACTGGCGTTAAGATGATTAAATATGACCTCCGCTAGGTAAATAAGGTATGTAGGTCCCGGTGATATTTGCTATAAAATGTGACACACTCATCTCGTCATTGTTGCCGTGAGGGTGCGGAAGCTGGGGGGTTGTAAATGGCGAAATGTGTTCCCAGTCCCCCGTAAGGACAACCACGCAGCAGCCGCACTTTGTCATTACAATGCTAAGCCCCATTTTGCAATAAAATTTTGCACAACGCTCCGAGTCCAACCCTGCTGGACGTGCCCCACTATGTTTCCCAACATCTAAAAGGGAATAAAATACCTCATTGTCTGGATACCCAACTGGTGTCCTTCGAACTACGTTTGACTTTTTAGTTGACAACCGAGCGTATCGGCTGTATATTTCTATACACAATAAAATAATATTTTATTCTTTAGATGTATTATATAAAACATTGACCGATTGTAATTTAGCTAATGTTAGTTAAAATTAGGCAGAAGATTGCTCAATGATTGCTAAAAATCCTCTCCGCTTGTGTTTTGAATCTGGCTATAATTAATGCTAAAAAGACATAAAATTAACTGTTATGAGACTTTAAATAGACAATAGTGAAGTACATTAAATTTTCATTAATGTTTTCGCTATTTAATTTTAGTCCAAAAATGTCCAAGTAATTGGCGAATTTTTAGATAATAATGTCTCGAATATATGTATTTACTATTTGTAGCCCTGCCTTTGAACAAATAAGGACTTGTAAACAAAATGCTGCTCCCTGTCAATGCCCAATTAGTATTAAGTGCACTTAAAATACCTATCATATTCCCAATTTTAATGTCAGGCATTTCAATATGATTTGGCTCAAAGTTCTAAGTTTCTTCTCTTTAAGGTAGAAATGTAATGTTTTAAAGCTAGTCACTCATAGACATTATTGCATGAATTTATCAGTCGTTTCAGTATTTACTTTTTCAATCATGATAGAAGAAGATAGCAAACGAATTTCCGTTTATCAAAATACACCGAGGCAGAAAAAAGGGTTAATTAAGAATACTAGTGAATATTTACTGCTAACTTCATCATTTTTGACTCGCACATATGTCGGTATATATATATATTCTTCATGAATTCCTTCGTAGCATCTTCTAAAATGCACTCGTTCTGAAAATGTTTCTCACCACTCTTCGAAAAAATTCGCCTCCTAAAATTATTCCTTCGGTTCCAATCCGTTATGACCGTCGCAGAGCCGACTCGAAAAATATGCTGATGAGTTGAGGACTCTTTTTTTACATGTGACTACTGAACCTGAATAACGATGATGGCTCGTCACACGAAAATGTACGTCCCGTATTTGAATATGCGGAAAAAAGGATTTTTTCGACGACAATAAATCGGGCGAAATCAGTTGAAACCAGCGGAATTTATTTAACGTTCGGTTTTTCTTTAAACAAATATTTGTTTCCGAGCTTACTTTGGAGTTCCGTTTGAGAACTTATACATACCATTGACTACTTATCACACTGATCGATTAGCTGATTTTTCATATTTTAATTTCAATATAACCCAATTTTTTGAGGTGTTTAATATGCTTTAAAAATGTTGTTGCCAACCACATCTCCCGCAGGTTTGAACACATGACGATCGAGTTACTAATTCTACCGCTTAATTGCGGGACTACTAAGTCATCCTACGCAAAGGCTACCTAATGTCACGTATAAAGAAAATATCGATAAATCATAATCAGGTGCCACTATAAATTTAAGATATCTGCGAATAGTATGCATTTTTTTATTGTTGCTTTCATAAGATACATCTGTTCCGATCCCTAATTATATCAAATCCTCACCAATCAATAGAAGAATTATCACAGAAACTCTCATTCTTAACAATCCGTTCCGATATTCAAACAAAGATTGACACTTTGGAAGGGTATTTTAATAATTTGGTGGTATGGTGGATCTTTCATATTTGTCAGATTTAGCACCTTTGGATGACTACATATTTCAATCCTTATAACGTTTATTAAAGTATTTTCAGTCAAAACCATATAGTTTCTTTAAAAAATGGGATATAAAAGTTATAGGAGGAGTGTAATTTAGTTTTTAACAATGAAGACGATTATATTTCATTTTAACAAATAGGATAAATTGAAGAATTAATGTTTAAATTGAAACTAAAGAATGGATTTCTTTCAGGATAACCTAATATAATGTAAATAAACTGCAACTTAAACAAAGCTTTTGAGATAATATACTATAGATCAATGTGCTTGTGATGCAGGTCATGGTGGTTTTATATGTTTTTGAATTAAACATACACAGGGTGTTTTGCACATGGACCGATTTTTGTTTTGAGGATTAGAAGAGTCTTTCGTTATGTTTCACACATACACTCTATGTCATAAGTGTCAAGGTTGTCGGAATGGATTTTTTTTAACATTTTGAAAAAATATCAAAATTTTCACTTTTAAATCATCACTGTTTTTGTATTATTTTATGTAATTGATTTAAAGAAAATTACTTCTGAGCTTCCAAAAATGTGCAAACGAATGAGAAAAGTCTTCTAAATTCTTTAAACAAAAAAAAATACAAACGTTTCCACATTTTCGCGACAAAATGTTGTCAATAAGCCGATGGCTAGTAGCTTTTATGATGGCCTTAATCACAAAGGATTTAAGGCGTCTTCTCACTTTGCAAATTCAAAAAAATCGATTTTTATTTTATTTTAAATTTTGAAAGTACATATCTTCAAAAATGTTATATCGAAATTTCATAAAGATCGGACGAGTTTAACTACATTTTTAGGCGATCGTTAGGTGAGAGCACCCGGCTGCATACGTATTGTTCAGACTCATGGTGCAAGTACAAGAAAGTGGTGAAAAACAATCAGATAGAAATTTTTAAACATCCTCCTGCTCTAGCTGAGAATGTTCACGAGGTTTTGAAACCGATTTATGAAGATCTTCGGATGAAATACCCAAAATAACAACGAGTGCTTCAACAGCTGTGTCTGGGCAATTTTTCTGCAACCAAAACTTTAAACGCGTTTATCTCAAAACAAGGTTTTTCGGTGGCTTGTTGATGAAATTTCGGAAACTATCCGGCCGATTGTCATGAAATTTGAATGACATATTCTTCATTATAGCGCGTATAAGATTTTTGAAATTTTGATTTTAAGTAATTTTTTTTTACAAAAAACTGCAAAAAAAACGCGTTTGTTTTTTTTTACTTTTTCGTAAAACGTGCGCCATTTTGTTATTTTTGCAAATATCAAAAATCTGATGATATGAGCTATAGCCACTGATACACTGAATCTAAAACTGTTTTATTTTTTTGTTTCAAATGACCCATCTCGGAGATATCATCAACAAGCCACGAACATAACATTTCTACACGGGTTTTTCGATGCTACTGTTTTATTATAATAATTGTTAAAAAAAATAAAAATATTTTTTTTTCATGTACTCGAAAGATGTGTTTATTACATATGATCCATTTTATCTCATAATTTTTAGCGAAAATCCTCGAAAAAAAATCGCGAAAATAGCCTATTTTTGAGGCGCCTAAAGTGAGAAGACGCCTTAATTTGTCTACTAAAATGTAGATATTGCTATTGTTGGATGAAGAGCTTGTCGCATTTCTTCGAATGCCACTAGTCCTCACGTGAAGTGCCCTCCGAGACATGAAAATATTTTTTATATCACTGCTGACTCGGAAAGATCTACCAGTCAGTATCTCGAGTGTCTCGATCTTGAAGTTGACGAAGAAAAAAACTGGTTTCGGAAGCGGTCGCCGTGACTCGAACTACACAAAAGCCTACATCTGATCCAAGAGATAAGATGATCTCATAAACGCCTCGCATCTCAAGCCATCAGACATCCGACAGAACGTTTAAACGGTGATTACCGATCGGCCATTTGTTAACAGAAATCTGACGATTCCATCTCATCCCGAGGAAGAAAAAAGCAAAACCGACGCCTCAAGAGCAGTCTTTGTTCAACTCGGCGTCTGATACGTCACTCATTACGTATAGTGAAATGCTACTTACTGAGGAGTTGTCAAGTTGAGTACTCCAGCTGTGATGGAGGTCAGGAAAGAAAATTAAAAAGAAATACTCAACATCGAGGAATTCATGCATGCCCGAGTCAGATGTCCACGACACACCGGCATTTCAAATTAAAAGCATATTTTTGCTTACACTTCATTTAACTAATTTAGGTCTGAACCGAGGCCCATTTCGGGAGTAATTAACTAAGGATAATGTACCGTGAAATTGTGCATAGGAAACTCAAGATGGCAGGAAAACCGAAAATAATCCAAATTCCAACATAACAAACTCGTTTTACCAAACAATTTTGCTTTGCGGCTGTTACGCAGCACTTACACATGCGAGTTACTCGTAACGGTGCGTATACATCGACACTCGCCTGTCTCGGGAACATTCAATCTTCCAAACACATCGTGATTAGTTCCTACTTGATAAGATTAAACCATATAATTTATGATATCTCGACGCGTCCTTCTCAATGTCAGACATCTTAAATTAAAGATGACACGCGTTGTCATCAATTTGCGATGTTTTCAAAGGAACAACAAAAATTTGTTACCATCGCGCCTGTAAATAATCGTATGAAATAATCGAGCCTTTGCTGCCAAATTTAATACAAATTAATTATTCAAATATTTAAGACGTCGACGAACGAAATGCTTCTAATTTGAGCCATTAAATATTATTTTGTAAAATATTTTCTATGATCTTTCTCTACAGATCGAGCGATTTTTCAATTCCTATTTTGTTATGCAAATGTGGAACTTTATCAAAACGATGCCCAGGTATATCATCAACCGACGTTAAAAATTGGAATCGAAGACAATATGATGATCTTGTTGCGTTTGCTCTTGCATTGTCATGCTGCAGAATGCATCTTCGGTTATTTAATAAATGCATTCAATATCTCGGCCTTCAATCTTCCCTAATTGGTTACAAGACAACTCTGTTGTAATCGTTTGACTATATTCAAACAATCAATTAAATGTGCTTCCAAGCAATTCCGCCAATCACAAAGAAAAATATTTTTCAGAATCAATGATGATATGATAATGATTGTTTATGAGCTGTCGGTTAAAATTCATGCGGTACCCAAATTCCCGCGCATTTTTAAAATGTCTTTTTACTATTGACCAGAATCGATCGAGGACTTCACTAATCAACCGAAAATGGTTTCACCTATTTACAAAAGTTTTCCTGATTTTCTAAAATTCATGACGTCTTACAAAAAATTGCAAAAGATCTAAACTCAAACATCTTTTTGTGCGACTTTTTTTTGTGCAATTTCGAAGTTATGCGGTTTTTTTAAGCATTTTTTTTTAATATCATAAAGAGTACGTATCGAGATATTTCATCAACACAAATCAAAATTTGGTAAAAAATTAATTTAGGGCTGTAAATCATATTACATCTGCTATCCCTGAATATACGACTATGCACTTTATTAAGATTTTTTTGAAAAAATTGATTTCGTTTTTTTGCATTTTTCCTATGTTCCAAATTTTAATAATACATTCATACCAATTACTTACGGAGTTATAGCTATTTAGGTGATGCGGAAACTTGACTGGTCAGATCATAATAAAATACTTTAAAGCGTTTTTCTCGAAACTGCTTTTTCAACACGGTTGACATCATACTTCAAGTTTTAATTAATGAATTTGCTTCAAACTGGGTACAAATCTTTTCTATATAACCCTCTATTATTCCTACCAGATTTATGTTGAAATTTATTTTTAAACTATTTAAAAAAAATCAAAACTGTGACAAAATAAGGCCAAAAAATGACTTGACTGAATTTTTTTTCAAACAGTCGTTTTTTTTAATTTTTTGAGTTAGGGACTATATTGACATCTTTACTAATTGTGAATTATATTGTTGGAATGAGAAAATCTACAAATAACAGTGGTGACATTGACACTGGCTATACTATTTCTTCCGAAGAAGAGAGCGATTTTGAGTCATATCGAAAATCGCAACAAAAATTATCATACAGCGATTATAGTTTGTAATTAAAATTATTAGTATTTTTCTAGTTGATGTCTGACATTTGAAATGCCAGATGTCAGACATCCTTAAAATTTTACCAATGATGTAAGATGTCCTTTAAATTTTACCAAAAATGCTATTTTTTAATTGCCTTATTGTTTTCTTGTTGTTTTTATTAACTTTTTTGTGCGATTTTGAATATATTTTATTGAAAAAAATATATATAATTGAAATTTTTGTACTTAAATGCTAATAAGATTTATGTAATTTTATTCACATGCAAGAACTTTCTATTATAAACATTTTATTCATACGCATTGATATGTGATCAGTTTTAAATAGTCGAAGCTAAAAACACGCATCGTTCTATGGGGCATTTTATCTGATTCACCATAGAAGTCACGGTGGTTTGCCTCTCACGTCAGCGGCTACATGATACTTCTTTATCACCATGTTCTCCAATAAAATACCTAATTTATCTAAGAGAGCATCATTGAAATATCTCCATTTAAATATCACTTATTCCAGCTATTCCATGTCGCAGCGATGGCCACTGAGCTCAGTCGTTGTTCTTGCGTGGTTACCATTAAGAACAAAACTTATGGCTGCCTGAGGCGAAACAAATCGTCTCTGCCACCTGAATAAAAAATTCAATCGATTTGGGGTAAATTCCTGAAGAGTCGAATATAGAATAAATAACGTGTTCTTTCCTAGGATAAATATTCGAACGCTCCCAGAAATCGTTTCGGAGACTTGACAACATTATTCTTCAGGTTGACGTGCTTCGGGCGAACGGCATTTTTAAAGATCATATCGTATGGTGGATGCTTAAAATATTTAGTTTCCCTACAAAAAAAAAGTATAATTAAAAATATACCCTCCAAAAGCTAGCAATTTAATCTTGTATCAAATTA
Organism: Stenopsyche tienmushanensis; assembly: GCA_008973525.1. Lineage (NCBI taxonomy): Eukaryota > Metazoa > Arthropoda > Insecta > Trichoptera > Stenopsychidae > Stenopsyche > Stenopsyche tienmushanensis. The sequence continues at coordinate 83,326 of WACJ01000009.1, read as the reverse complement.
ACATGTCTATTAAAAAAGTCGACGATATATACTTTGCTGTTGTAGAAAGCCCAAGACATATATTAGAGCAGGGGCGCCCAATCTTGTACACGTGGAAGCAAACGCATCCATAGTAGTGATGAAATAACGAAGAAAATATACTTAATAATTTAAAATTTACGCGAGTCATGTTTATATGTTTTTAAATAATTTAAAACATTTGAAACGGGTGCCCGATCGCGTTTTTTTAGCATTTAAGAGTGAATTTAGATTTAATTTTTATCTTTATTCGATATTTCGAACCTCCTGTGGGGTTCACGTTCACGGATTGACTGGGTTTTTACTTAGATAGTAATGCCAATCTTGATGATTGTTTACGATTGTGATTATTATCTTACAATTATGAGAAATTAGCGAAAAAAATATAAGGCTAAAGATTGTACTAATTTAGCTTCTATGATAAATATATAATATATTGCGATAAATATAGTAAGGGATATATATAAAAAAAAATTTAATCTAATTTGTACCAGTCATTATTTTGCAATGTCAAATGCGCCCGCGCCACAGATAGGTTGGAAACCTCTGTATTAGGCTAAATCATGTTTTATTTACACTATTTAAAATATTCTCAAAAATGCGAAAGAACTTTTGGACTGACCTGATACATGCTACATGTCCTGCCCAAATAAGATAGCATGTGATTGATGCTAATAATTTATGCTTTGTCGCACATGTCCATGTCTTCCCGATTGCATATCATCGATTAACGCATTTATGCAAACCTTTAGCAACATGCTACAAATGCTCTAAGATTTAAAAATAAACCATAGATACATTTTAAATCATAATTTGATTCGTGTATGGCTTTATGTATCTTTTGACAAAGATTGAAGATTTTTTATTAGTTCTTCCTAAGCATAAATTTAGTATGGTAAATCATTAGTATTGTTTACTGACAATCTGTTTGGTGCAAAAATATCGAATGCAAAAACTTCCACAACTCGTTAGAAGATCTTAAATTCGCGTTCCCGAAGAAGTTGGAGGATTTCCATAGAATACATTGGACTTACATTTGCAACACAAAGACGGCGCATAAATTTAAAGTTACCATTTATATTCTAGCAAGTAAGCAGAAGTTCTTCCCCGGCGCATACAGCAGGAAAGACAAAAGGAATTGGCAAGGTTAATAAAATGGCGAGATGGTCCGTTGCCGAGGTATTTCGGTGCAATGCGTAATGAAAATATACGAGCGTCAATACGGAGGACAAAGCTTTGAAGAATGTACCAGCGCGCCTCTGACCGCACTCTAAAAATTCTTCGCCAAGCTCGAATGCACTGTCTTCCCGACTTTTAATATCAATATCTCGGGATGATATGTTCCTTCTAAAATTCCTCAATTTTTATCGAGAAACATCAAACATGTTATGGAGCTCGTAGACCATATAACAATTGATGAACAATCAAAAATTTGTTTCGGATTAGGACAAATTGGCATTCGAACCGAACCATGGCCGAACAACGAAAACACATTTCGTAGGATTGATTGTGCCCTTCCCTTCTTGCGTATGTCCACAAAGACGTATAAAGTGGGTGCGCAAAAATTTAAAAGTAAATTATAATGGATCGCATTCTTTCTTCCTGATGGATGAAAAAGCTTTGCGCTGTGGGGGAGCGACGCGATTTTCGTCGTTGTCCTCAAAATATCCTTGGCTACGTTTGTGGAAGAAGTTTAACTGCAGTCTCGTAGCTGGGATCTCTTTCTGACTAAGAAATTTGTTTTGGACTTTTTGGATCTGATCTTAAAGCAAGGAATATATGCGTGATCAAGAGCATAAAGATTTACAACCATTACTGGTTAAAGTTGATCAAATTTAATATTTTATTATGATAATCTAAAATGTATTAAGTCTCACTTTAGGCGCCTCAAAAATAGGCTATTTTCACGATTTTTTTTCGAGGATTTTCGCTAAAAATTATGAGATAAAATGGATCTTATGTAATAAACACATCTTTCAAGTAAATGAAAAAAAAATATTTTTATTTTTTTGAACAATTATTATAATAAAACAGTAGCATCGAAAAACCCGTGTAGAAATGTTATGTTCGTGGCTTGTTGATGGTATCTCCGAGATGGGTCATTTAAAACAAAAAAATAAAACAGTTTTAGATTCAGTATATCAGTGGCTATAGCGCATATCATCAGATTTTTTATATTTGCGAAAATAATAAAATGGCGCACGTTTTACGAAAAAGTAAAAAAAAACAAACGCGTTTTTTTTGCAGTTTTTTGTAAAAAAAAATTACTTAAAATCAAAATTTCAAAAATCTTATACGCGCTATAGCCATAACTATGAAGAATATGTCATTCAAATTTCATGACAATCGGCTGGATAGTTTCCGAAATTTCATCAACAAGCCACCGAAAAACCTTGTTTTGAGATAAACGCGTTTAAAGTTTTGGTTGCAGAAAAATTGGCCAGACACAGCTGTTGAAACACTCGTTGTTATTTTGGGTATTTCCTCCGAAGATCTTCATAAATCGATTTCAAAACCTCGTGAACATCCTCAGCTAGAGCAGAAGGATGTTTAAAAGTTTCTATCTGATTATTTTTCACCACTTTCTTGTACTTGCATCATGAGTCTGAACAATACGTATGCAGCCGGGTGCTCTCAGGTAGTCACCTAACGGTCGCCCAAAAATTTAGTTAAACTCGTCCGATCTTTATGAAATTTCGATATAATATTTTTGAAGATATGTACTTTCAAAATTTAAAATAAAATAAAAATCGATTTTTTTAAATTTGTAAAGTGAGAAGACGCCTTAATATAAAACGTTGATAATATCAGAAGGATTCATCTAAACTAATCTCAAAACATCATCAATCAAATAATTATTCCCATAAACTCAAATTATAATATGAAGTTTTGTTTTTTACGTAGAGAGAGAGAGAGAGATCTAGCCGCAGGAAGGACGTCTTCCCACAGCCAAGACTATCCGACGACTTTCACCTCCTTCACTTCACTATTAGATCTAAAGCGATGTACGCGCAAGAAGCGATAGATATCGTTATTGCAGATGCATCAACAACATTAAAAATATGACATCACACCATTATTTTAAGCTCCGCTTAACTCTGATAATAAGGGAAATTTTTGCCTTGTTGTTTAAAAATATTTTTTTCTTCGTGTATCTGAAGGAACCAATGTTTAAGAACACTATCGGTAAATTTCAAGTTGATATAAATGAAATTCGCAATGTTATTGGCTGATGAGGAGAAGCTGCTGCGAGCGTTATTCTCGAAATTACTTTTTCCAAGCTTACGGAAGTACTCCCGGACGCTCTAGATGAGAATTATTTATGAAATTTAACAGAAATATGTACAATAAACGTCTTCATCATTTGACGTATAATTATCTAAAAATATATAAAATATTTTATTTAATTAATAAAAAACTAAAAAAAATGTTGATAAAAACACATAATTTTCTTCGATTGCTCAATATTTTTTTTATTTTCAAATATTTCTTTTTAATTATAGCTCAGACTATGTACAGTATTATTCAAAATAAAAATATGTTTAATTTTTTTGCTTTGTTCTCCGTAGTGAAGAGTGTCATCGCTCCCTTACCGACATACGTGACTCCCCCCACTCTCACTATTATACTTTTTCAAACTTTAAAAACATATTTTTATGTTCAAAAAATATAAACAATCTATATTTAATACTTTTCGCATAAAAAATGTTAAAAAATCGATCACTTTTAGGTTTAACAAGGCAGAAACGTCCCTTAATTCGCTGAAATATAGATTCGGAAATTAGTAAATGAGCCAAATTTCACATTAATAAAAATACGTTAGTGTGCCGCATCCAGGGATGATTTTTTTGAAATAAACCAGGAAGAATTATCATATCATTTGTATTCGATCATCGATTTATAAACTGTACAAATTTGAATTTGAACGACATTTCAAACAGGAATAAATGCAAAAACGATGAAGAGTTATTAAAATCTTCAAGATCCCTAACGCACAGTGGATATAAATTTGATACAGATGGCAACACGTAATCAATCAAATTATATTTCAAATCTAGGAATTTGAAGCCAAAATTTCATTTGTAAATCAATCATGGTTTAATGTGAAAGTGCAACAAAGAGCAGTTTTCTGGAAAGAAACTTAATATATTCATGCATGCTACAATGCATGGTACACAATATTGCATCAGCTCAAATAAAAAATATACTTTGTGAGCGAACCTTGGAGAAATTCCACATGGGAAAATATGTACGGAACTCTCATAAGCACTGCACAAAAATAGTATAAATAATTTGACGGGATATTAAAGCGGAGTAATGACGCGAACAACGTTCCAGACAATTTCATATGGAAGGGTGGCCGTATTAAAAATAAACCCTTCTGCTCTATCTATTTTCGGGATGCTTATCAGGTGACGAATTTCATCCAAAGACACTTCCTCTAACTTATCTTTTAACTGTCTATTAGGTGCTGAAGACGTGTCGCAAAACTCCGAGAAGCGAAAATGTTGCAAAAGAAAAAAGCAATACAAGTTGAATATGAAGAACTAAGAAGTCTGGATAGTGAAAAAGTTTGGCGAAGTATATGCAGCAGAATATTTTTAATGGAAAAAGAATTTTATCAAATTTACTTTAAATTTGCCTTCTTTCTATCGAGTGTAAACAAATAATTTTGATCAGCCTTAAACAACCTCTCTATAAATAAAAGTATGAAAAAAAACCGCATCCTTATTTTATTTTATAGTTAGAACATGAATACAATTAATCATCATCATTAACACAGATATCTGATCAAATATTCATATTTTTGTAAACAGATATTTAAAGTAGCCGATGTCTAATCTTTAGTTGTAAATGCTCACCTAGCAGGGATATTGATGATAATTGTTAGCTTAAAGATTTAGATGTCTTTGTGTAATATGTAATAAAATAGGCAAACAATGATCTATTAGTTGCTTTATGCCACGAATAAACGCACCAGATGTGGCACGGCGCATGCGCGTAGCGTGTCTATGATGTATGCAACGAAGACAATACAAAGGATTCTCTTCTCATTACACAACCGACAGTCGCTTGGAGTTTCACGTTTCGTGATGGAGGCAATTTACCCTACTGTGCCTGTAAAAGTTTCACATCAAAATATTATTTTTGAATTAATTTCCAACGATGATGAGCCCTGTTATAGCAGATCGTCGGTGTGAACACTTGTACCAAGAGATGAAGTCCCGCTTCGTAGACTCTTAGGCAATAAAACGACGCAATATGAGCTAAAAGTCTCAATATAGAGATAGTTGGAATAGTTGGAGCTCATTGAGTCCGTCGTCTAGAACGTCGTCGCGAAGACAAACCACACCGTCTGCGACACTGGCATCATATTATATTAAGCGGGAGAAATGATAATTTACGGTGGGTAACATAAATTAGAGCGTCACGCCGTAAAGCAATTTACGAGGCCCGACTTTCGTCAGGGTTAAAAAGAGCGAGTTATTGCGCCAGTTGTGGCACAGGAGACCTGCGACGGTACCAAATTGTCTGGAATTGGGCATATTTCCTTCAAGGGACCGAACCAGAATTTATTTCCTTGCTTTCTCAAGCGAATGTCAGCCCTGCCACTCTTATTGGACTACTACATTGTCGTTTTTAGCCTCCCCCTAGATGGCGCCACCGGCGATCTAGCCTATCCAATAACTTGTCACGTTTTGTAACGATGGCAATGTGCACCTTTTTATCCAAGCCATACAAGTATTGGTTGTTGGGGGAAGATCTCTTTATCGCAGGGGCTCTCAAACTTTCGAGATTGCCAAAATATATTGAAGGGGGCAAATCGAATTTCAAAAGGAAATAATATTATGCCCTTTCTTATAACATACATTCGGTAATAAATATTTACTTTAACACAATATATATTTTTTTATAAATGCTGACCAATCTTTGATACTGTATAACATTTACTAATTTTTCACAGTTGGGAGTGTAAGATGACAATCCCAATCGAAGACATATTTTCATATTTCATATTCAATTATATTCTCTTTGTACTTTGTCTGTTAGCTGAAAACTACATTTGTGTAATATATAAAAATTTATCTTAGTTGCTTTATGCTACTTGCGCATAAGCGTAGCGTTTCCATGAAAGCCTCTTTGTATCAGAAAATTAAGAGTTACTGTCTTCTATTGACACAACTTTTTAATAAAACAACAATTTTAACAATATGAAAAATTAAATAGGAACTACAATTTTGACAGATGTATGGATTGCGAAACTAGATATAGAGGTGAAACTACAAGCGGCAGTCGGTCGGAAAACGAGGAAGAATCGTTTCTAATATTTCTGTCTCTGTTGCATACATCATAGGCAAAGTATTCCCCTAGGGCCTAGGCAAAGAACTCCAGTATTATCAGATCTGGGACCGTGCAAACCACGGAATAGGGCAGCCAAAAAAATAGTTTACACGAAAGAGGTGTTCACAAAATAAATCCTACTACTCCTGACAACTGCAGTTGAAACAAAGAAAAAGTGTCGTGAGTAGGGAATCCAATCCCGGGACCCTGAATCCCGGGATCCCGGATGGTTTTAGGTGCTCATTAATCCCGGCATTAATAAACTTAATCCCGAAAAAATCGGGATTGAAATTTTTATCTAACAGAAATCGTACACCTCACCAGCACGTTGAAGACTACTAAATTGAGACATTCTCGCCGAAATCTGGACGCTTTGAAAAAGTGGCGTAACTACTAATTTTCGAGCTTGGGTGACGCCTAGGGGCAGTAACTGTCTAATCTATGTATACATATAAACAGAGCTTACATATTTTTCAAATTGTTATATTAACCTTTCCCTATCGGTGATGTATTTACTACACCTCGACTCTAATAATGTTAATATCGATATGAAATATAATAGATACGAGGCTCAGAATTTTTGTATTCCTTCGTAATATAATTACGAATCACATCAAAGTATTATTGTATAAAAGTATTCATCTGCAGCGACGGAAATAAATAATTTGTCGGGAAATCGGGAATTTTGCGATTTTTAGTTCGTGTCTCAGCAGATATGAATTTTATCAGTGACATTGATAGTGTTATACGAAAATGGGGGCTCATCATCTCGAACTAGCATTTAAATATCTGATGACGATACTTCCAATGAGTGTGGAGGCTGAGCGTGCATTTTTAGCAGCAAGTTGCCTAGCTTCCAAAATCAGATCCAGACTAAATGACGAAAAACTCGATGTTTTAATGTTACTTCAGGCATATTTTCAAAATAATATTTGAATTTTTTGTGTTTTATTTATCCACTTTTGAATTGTATTGTTTATCTTTTTTTAAATAAATAAAATTCTATTGCCTTAAAATTATTTTTACATAAAAAAAAATAACTTCTAAGACTATTGAAAATCCCGGTCCCGGGATGATCCCGGGACTGATACCCATCCCGGGACTGATCCCGGGATGGTCTAATGCAATCCCGAAATCCCGGGATCGAAATTTTGGCTCGGGATTGAATATAAGTCATGAGCGACTTACAGTTATTTGTATGACATTTTTAACTTTTTTAAATAAAACGATGTTCGAAATAGTTGTTACTTTTTTGTTTAGAGAAGTTGACATCCCTCATTCGTCTGCACATTTTATTTGATTTTGGAAGCTCAGAAGTAATTTTTTTAAGCTAATTAATGATTTATTTAGATCAAAAATACATTTTCAAATACGAAAACAGTTATTTAGTGCTATTACAACCACAGAATAAAAAAATATGTTGATTTAAAGGTGAAGTTTTTGATATTTTTTCAAAATGTAAAAAAAATCTACTTCGACAACCCTGACATTTACGACATAAAGCCTATGTGTGAAATGTAGCAAAAGGCCCCCTTAACCTCAAAAAAAATATGATTGGCCCATATGCAAAACACTCTGTATATAGCATAATGTAAACAGTAGACAAGTAGCTTGCCTATTTTATTATATACTAGCTGGTACCCGGCGCGTTGCTGCCACAGAAGAAATAGTTCTAAAAATATCATTTGAAATTTGAAAGAGTTATCTTGTTTAATTAGCAATGATATAAATAATGATATTTTTTCCGACAATTAATACATTTATTGATATTGAATGATATATAAAGAAAAAAATATTAAAAGCGTACATTTTGCTTACTTAATTGTTCTGCTAAGTGCTTTAGGGTAGAGAATAGTTTTGGCTTTTCCGTCTTTAACAAATACAAATAAATTTCTCGGCTGTCCAACGTGGATTTTCTAGATTCTTCCGCACACTTGAAGTGCCTTGTTGATGGTCATTGAGAATGCAAGTCCAACGGGGAGCTGCAGTCGTCTCTTATCAAATTGCACGTCGGTGGGAATGAGCACATCTTCTCCTTTCGACTTTCCATTAAGAATATATAGTTGTTTCGATGATATTCGGCATCAATTTCTTCATAGTGAGTCTTGTTCCAATTTGTAAGGTGGCACATCAGGAAGATCTGACGAATTTAAAAACTCGATTGGATAGTTAGTAACTTGGTCTGCATTCATGGCGCTATCAATCGATTTGTAAGTAACATAATCGTTTGCAATTTGTTATTGTATTATGTGGTTGATTGTATTGACGTCGGTGTTTTCTGCTGCCAAAATAGCATGTTCACAAAGCCAATAATGATTTTTATAATTACTAAAAATCTGCGGAAAAACTTTCTGAATGAGTAAATCGATGGATGGCACAACAACGCAAAAGTTCGATGGAAATGAAATAAACTTGGCAGCATCAACATGCACTTTTCCTTCACCAATGTTCAATAGTCGTTTTAAAAATGTGGCTGCCGACGCATCACGCTACAAATGTACGCGCATATTTGTCTTTAATGTCAGTTTTCGCACGTCTCTCCAAAGATGCGATGCTTTGAGGCAAGAATCAGCTGGTGTCGATGAAAGCATCACTGGAAGAGGTTGTCGAAAGTCGCCACATAATAAAATTAGAGCGCCACCAAACGGTTTTGCATTTGATCGTAAGTCTTTAAGAGTTCTATCAAGCATTGCATTCGTCCCAGATAATCCCCTTGCAAATTTTCAAAACTTTAGCTATGTCAGAAACTTTAGGAATGTTACATGTCAGGGCTTCCAATAAATGCATATCTAATGGCAATTTGAATGCCGAATGCGCTGTTCGTCCACCATCTAATAATGTTGCCGCAATACCTAATGAAGCAAGAGCTAAAGCAATTCTATTTTGAGATCGAATGTGAGCCAATAGTAAAGTGATGAGATACGTTTTTCCAGTACCGCCAGGCGCATCAAGGAAGAACAGATCATTTGTAATTGTATCGTAGGTCAATTTTTGTTCCGCAAGCAAAAGTTGTTCCTTTGCTTCGACAAATGCATCCAAATCATTAGCATTGTACTGCTGTTCAAGTGCAGAACGAATTCTTGTTGAATGAATTCTTTGATGTTGATGGTTAAGCAAATGTCTTCGATTTCGATCAGAGCTTGATTGAAAATATTGTCCGAAAACTCAATTGAATTGTCATTGCTAACGGTGTTTAAGGCCTGATCCACACTATGGTGCCGGTAACGGTTCGATCTCGCTCTCGGTCTCGGTCCGGTCAAATATTCTCATACAAAAAACGGGATTGGAACGATCCTATAGTGTGAATACTCTGATTGTTTCTTGTGTAAGAATATTTGATCGGACCGAGACCGGAGCGAGATCGAACCGTTACTGGCACCATAGTGTGGATCAGGCCTAAAATATCTTCGCTCAAATCCTCTCTGAATTTTTACCACAAATCTTTCGGGTTGGGTGACGGACATGTGGTTAAAATGATGGCGAGTAATGTTCTAATTTCCGTTCGACCTTTCTCAATGAAGTATGACATTTGACATTAACCAAAAGCATTCTTAAATAGTAACACTCGGCTTTATTTGGATGTAATGTGTAAATAGGGCCCAATGCATCAGATGAATACAGATTTCGATAGCCTTCATCACGCATCCCTTGCTTACGTCGTTGAAAATTCTCGGATGTAGTATTTCATGTAAAATAGTTAGGAACTTGTGCGTACCATAATGTCTCTGCAAATACATCTTCTTCACACAGCGCAAGTGTTGGTTCAGCAGCAACATTTCTTGCAGTGTCTGCCTTTGTCCATTTTCGAGATGAACACTGAGATGAACAACATTCGGATTGCTTCTGTGAATTAGGAAGCTCAAAATAGGCCAAAGAGCCTCGTCACTGCTGATATATCTACCTGTTTGAAATTGAGTTTGAACTCGATCGTTGCGCGCATCAAGTCTTTCAATACTGACTACTGCCATATCACTGCCTATTTGCATGTACAATTTGCACGACAATATCCGACGTTGGTATGAGCTTTGAATGTTTTCGATGAAAAAGAAGATCCATATATTGTTGATTTCAACGTCAACATATTGTTATTAAATAAAAGAATTATTCATTTGTTTCTTGTTTTTATTTTTTAAATTAAATTTAAATTCAAATCTGGTTAGGTTAGGTTTGTTTGTTTTCATTGTGTCGAAATGAAGGCGTTTTCAATTTACCAATAAATTTGTCCCCCGTTAACAGGATTTAACCTTTATCCATTTTACACTGGGATGCAAACTGTAATCGTAATGAATATCATATTGAAATGCAGCAATATTCAAATCAACATGTACTTTCGATTCTCGTTGCACGTTGGTCGTCTGATTTTGATCGGATAACACTCGAACGTATTTTTTCGATTGTTACGTACGTGAATAAGCGATGAATGAAATGAAGCATTTTAAAAGTGCTTGCGATAAATAATTTGGATATAATTGACTCACGCCGATGGTTAACCTGCAAATGACATTGACGTTTGACGTATGTGTTGTATGTGACGACGACACGACGCCTCCTACTGCAACTTGTAGGTACTATATACCTATAGCCTTAGCAACGCATAATCTCAAACACGTCAGAATCAACAACTTTCACACATTAAGTTTTGAATTAAAAATCTACTGTAAGTTAATTGTACTATGCCTATGTCACCCCCTGATCCCTTGGCAATAAGTGGACCAAGTTTTGTCTCAATCCGATGAACGCGCATATCAACCCATTTCGCCCGAGCATTAGACGGGAAACGCAACTTATTTTTATATATTAGATTACACAAACACAGCTTAATCTTTAACTATCATTTTCGTTTAAGAAATGAAAAAATGCAACGCACGTAATCAACTCTACATAAGAGCTAAGAAATTTCACTTCTATTGTGTGAAAATTTCACGCATTTTTTAATTTCTTGAATCTGCGCGCAAAATTCTGTTTTTACTACAATATTTTTTTGAAATAAATTAATATAATTTTTCAATAAGGTCGGCATCCCTGTTTTTTTTAAATTGGAATATATAAATAGTTTTTTGCGAAACTCATACACAAATACAATAGCTAGGTTATTTACGTCATTTGGTGGTTTTCTTAATGGCGGAAAAGATATTGATGGGCGTCTAGGTCGTGACTAAGGCGACATGTCACATATGAAATGTGTCGCGTGTAATCAAATTAGATACCCTATATACGGTAGGTTGTCCAAATTTACATTCGACGTTCGTTTGCTGACATCGTCGGGGTGGAATGTTCTCCTCGCCGCACATTCTCCATATAATAATTTATGTCTGCATTAGCCTAATGCCGCGGGTTAACCGCGTCACATGCCTTCGATGCCTCGGAGTGCCGACACCTCCGCATCCATCCTCGGCACCACTTACTCCCGGGATAAATTGTCAACACCCCACACAAATTCATGAGTGCCAATATTACATGCCGAGGATATACGTATTATTTTTCTTAAGACCCCGACGTCAAATGAATCAAAACTTTGTGAGCTCGCACCATGGGAACGTGAGAAATGGGGGCTCCCCATGTTGTAAGTGGTGGAATTCCGCAGGAAATTGTCGTTAGGACATGTCGAAAAAACGACTTTTATAACATGTATTATTATTGTGTAATATTAATATATGTATTTTCACTCCCCTCTTCCTCCCAAACATATTTAAAATTAAATGTGATTTCACATTATACAAACGAGCTAACTTAAATTTTAATCCCCAAAAATGATTGCATTCACTTGATCTTCGATAAAGCATCCAACAATATAGTTTTTTGCAATAGCAAAAGAAAATGATACATTAATAAAAACGTCTTGGATTCTTATGTAAAATACTGCACAAATTCTCAATCGCGGTCAACTTCTGAATGACTGAAATTCGGCAACTTGATTTTAGGGATTTATAGTATATCTTAAATTTATATGCATATTTTATGAAATTATTGACATGGACTAGGTCCTCGATGAAATACGTAGCAATATAATTCTTGTAATTACATAGCAACAATAAGATATATTATAACAAAATAAGTTAGTCTAAAAGTAAGGACTTGTATAGAAAATTGTCTTGGATGTAGATATGTATCTTATTGATTGTACAACGTCAAATCTGTTTTTAATATCGCCTACTAATCTAATTGATAATTTAAAGTGTAGAGTATGCCATTTAAAATAGATTAAATAAACCAAATATATTTAATCATTCAAAATCTCTCGATGTAGATATTGGACATATAGATCAAATATCGTAGGTATAATATTTATAAAAGGTGTGGTAGGCAACTGTATTTTCACAAATATAAATGTAGACAAATACAATATATATGCAAGGTTGTTTTTTGCATGAACCGACCAATTTTTTTTTTGGATTACGACAACAGATTAAATAGTTATGACGATTTAAATGTGAAATTTTGGGTATTTTTTCAAAATGTTGAAAAAAAATCTATTTTGACAACCCTGACACTTGGGACACAGATCCTTTATGTGAAACGTAGCAAAAGATCCTCCTACTTCCAAAAAAAATTGCAAAACACCATGTGCAAAAACAATCCATGTGCAAAACATCCTGTAGTCATTTACTGATAATATCAGTTTAAAAATATGGCCATATATTATATTTGCAATTGGTATGTGTGTGCACTCATAATATGCCTATTATCTAATCGATGAAAATTATTTAATCAAATTTTTCTTAGAAAAAGAAACCCAATGTAGTTTACCATTGCTTTTTAAGAGGTATTATTAAATATTATTTTCTTTTTTAAAAAAATGTCCTTAATAATTTTGAAATCATTTCATAAAGCCGTCTAAATTTGTAAATTCGTATGAAATTTCAATAAAAGTGTCAAAAGTCTGACATACATTCAATTCTTTTTAATAATGCATAGACACTTTCTTCACAAATATATCATTGACATGTTAAGTGGGCGCGATGTATATATACTTCCAACGTAAACTGCATCGAAATTGGTTATGACGTATATATACGTCCTCGAAATATCCAAAAGCAGGCTGGACTTTTTTTTGTTTAACGAATGTGTGAGTTATCGATACATGTTTTGACATGAATTTAAGATAGGTAACTAATTGGTTGCACTTTGCTTTGTGTTTAGTAAACGGTGACTAGTAGCATAAGGTAAGATTCAAAGGCAAACTTATAGTTTTAAAATAGAAGGACAAAAAAGACGTATTGATGATAAGTAAAAAGCCAACACACGCCATTAAAAAAAAGCATAACACCTAAACCCTCACGATTAGTTGAAAGGCATTCTCTAAGAATAAATAAAAGGGATCTTAAGCCAAAAAATGTCGAGTTTATTACAAAAAAAGTAAATCTATTTACAGGTAACTTTTCTATATGTTTATGTATCTAAATATATTTTTTTATTAATTCTAAGCATCATTAAAAAAAATAATATGAACTCACGCCAGTTGGGCGGGACGTATATATACGTCCTAACGAAAATGTGCGCGCCTACTGTATGTTGCGTTATTGAAAAAGAACTTCTCCGCTTAACAGGTTAAAATATTACATATTGGCTATGAACGTATCCGAGAAAATTTCTAAACACTATTTTCTATTGCTAAAACATAAGCTAGGTTATTTGAATGAAAAACAATACTAAATACATCATATAAAAGTTCAAGGCCAACCTAAGAAAGTTTTGAAATGGATTTATAAATTATATATTTTTAATGTGATCATTTGATTGAAAGAAGTTTTATTAAATTTATCCTTTGATGACATGCAATGATTTTTTCCCATTTGTTAACGGATGTTTTTAGTTAAAAGATGAAACTGCGTTTGTGTAATATGTAATAAAATAGGCAAGCTACTAGACTAATGGTTGCTTTTTGCTATGTACACACACACATTAGAAGCGGCGCAATGCATGTGTTTACGATGTATGCAGTGGACACAGATTTTTTCGTGACGTTCAAGCTAATTTATTATTACGCCTATAAAAATTTCCCTTCAAAGATGAATTAAAAAAAATTGTCATGTTATTGCTAATTATGAGAACCAAAATAAATTATTTAATCGAAAGTTGGTTGTAAATCTATTATGCTTATTCTATGTAGTTTGCATTGGTACAATTATAGCTAGCATATTCTAAAAAGACATTATTTCTATCATTGTGTGGCCGAGGCGATGAAAATATCCTGTGTGAGTCAAAAGATTGAGCTCACATAAATTCGTGTACAAATATATCTGACATTGTTTGCTCCATAGCTCAGTAGCACAGTAGCACGATCTGGAGGCGTGTGGTGACAGTCGATGTGGTCGATGTTTTAGATGCCAATAAATTAGATAAAACAAGCCCAATGCCAAGGAAATACCTGGTGGACATGGCAGACAGATTCCAACAAGCTGAGACCGCCACTCTGACCCTGGCTGACTAAGCACTTCTTACACACCATCCAAATAAGACAATACCACACATCTTTGACGGCGCTTATTCTCAACGTTATTCAATATTAATTTTCGCCTTAAATTTAAATTAAATTCTAATGATTGATACGAGTCATGTATGAATAATTTGATGTGTGCAGAAATTATTAACAAATTATATTTGACCGATATTTCAGATATGCCAACCATTATGTCTAATCTTAGCCTTATAAATACCATGCGCACAAATCTGTTCCTTTCATCAAATGATTTTTTTAAAAATATGTAAATTATTTCAAATGTAATGAATGACATTTTACGCCGTGAGACGAGAGCTTCCCCGCAATTCATGTGTTAATTGAACAAAATAATCGATTAACCTTCGACGATTTTTATTTTTCAAATAAAATACAAAATTTACTACATATACTGTGTGTAGACAAATCGAATAAAAACGAATTGCACCCAAAATCGCCCAACGTTAACGGTATTTTTTGTGGTAAATTTTACTCCAGAGAGTATACGTGTCACGATAACCCGATGTAGACGCCCTTAATCCAGGGAATTGAATCAAAGGCCGGGAAGCCAAACTTCTTCCCCACTTACGACGTCGAGCATGGAATAAATCCCAAAAGAAAATAATTAAGATATCTGATGACATTATCCTCGGCAAGCTTTGGGACTAAGGCAAGTTAGGCGATCGGCTTTAAATATAGAATATCTGCTATTTTTACCCTTCTTATTTTACCACATAAATTTATTCTGCTCCCGATGAAATCCTTGGGGAAATATGAAGGTTTATATTTAGAAATGTAATCTTGTTTTTCATGGCATTTTATGAAACATCAATATTTATTGTAAGAATGTTGATCTTTGTACGTATAAGTCTTTGAATGGATTCAAAATAAATTATGAGGAGACTAATACTACTAAATATATTAAAATGGCTAATGGACTTGTGTAGGAAGCTCTATGAGTAACTAATTTGTAACAATATTATCATTTTTTTTTAAATAAACATATTTAACACTCGGTTATTAAACATCCAACTTTAAAAAATTGTGTGGGTATTTCTTGCACGATAGAAGTGAAACTTCTTAGCTTCTAGAAAAAGTTGATTTTATGCAATATTTTTCATATTTTACTTGAATCGATGCTTTACTTCTTTCCAAGGCTTTCTTCCGTTCTCTAAAGGCTTTTACTCTATCTGTATCCTTTTTTCCATTTCACGTTTTACACGATGTAATTTGTTTGTTAAATGATTTAGCTATGTTTGTGTAGTATGTAATAAAATAGGCTAGTATCCAGTGCAGTGATTCTCAACCTTTTTGAAGTCACGGTGCACTTTTGATCATGGGGAAAAATGGCGGTGCACCAGAATTGCGAAATCGAAAAAAATTAACATTAAGTTAAATTGTATAAAAAATGTTGAATATTGAAAATAAATTTGATTAGTTAATTTTTCCCTAGAACCAATTTTATATTTATACGCGTTTTATTAATATTTAAATTCACATCTGAAAGCTCTCTTTTAGTTAGCAAATCTAGGGGGAGGGGCTTTTTTCTCCCTTTGTCTGATACCTGAGCTTGTTAGCTTTTATAGATATCAGAAATATTTGATAAAGCTACCCTCAATTCTTCGTCTAAATTCGTAAGTCTTTCTCGTTTATTAGTTTTCATATTAGTTATTATTGAGGAACCAAGCTCACACAAATATGATGTCGAAAACTGTAATAAAGTTTTTAGTTCCTTCGTGTGAAGAGCTGGATATTCCTCTTGGACAGAAATCCAAAAGTCGTCCGTGGTCATTTCAGAAAAAATATTTTTTAGAGTACGATCAGTCGACAATGAGACTAATACTTCTTCTTAAAAAGATTAACAATTCATGCTTAAGTTCTATGAATCGACATAAAACTTTACCCCTAGATTACAACCTGACTTCAGTGTGATAAAGCAAAAACTGGTACATACTTAGCTTCCATAGAAATGCAAAGATTTTTAAACATGCGTGTTTTTAAAGGTCTTTATTTTATGAAATTCACCATATTTAGAACTTGATCTAGTACATGTTTTAGTGCTGCTGGTAATGTTTTCGAAACTAAAGATTTTCTATGCAAAAAACAATGCGTAGTTATAATATTAGGGCTTCTTTTCATTGCAAGGGTAACAAATCCTTTGATTGAACCTACCATTGAAGGAACACCATACAAATACAAATATATCAGTGATTTCCAATCTGTGGTATGTCCAGTACTATTAATAGTTATGTGAATTATAAAATATAATATAATAGGCCTGCAAAATGCCACTTTTTAATCCATCTTCGTATCGGAAACTATAATAATAAGTTGGTCCTCGAGCTAAGAAATGTTGCATGGGCACCCATATTATTATATATAACCGTTGCTGTCTGTTTGGATATTATGTGGCTATAAGTAAGTTCGGAAAGTATTTTTTTGGCGTTGTAAAAAGCCTAAGGTAATAATATTTAGTTCACAATTCCTCCAAGTTATTATAGAATGTGACATCAATCTTCATTATGCACATAATGAGATGCGTTTATTTGTAATCCTAAAACATTCACAAAGCTTTCGGCATTAAGACTAAAGGTCTCATAATTCAAGTGGCTGTTTTCTTCCCCGGCGGCAATTACCGTCGGCACGATGCAAGTCTTCGGTTTGTTGATGATAAACAAATAGAAAGGAATTCTATCCTTGTTCGCGAGGTTCAGTCGTAAAGATTCTTTGCGCGTTTCGTCGCGTACAAAGGACACTTTAGTCCCGGTTTGAGCGAAATCGGAGCGACTCATCCATCCAGGAAATAGCAACGCTCGCGGGGAGACATCTTTGTGGCCAAACCGAATAAAAATACCATGTGTAAATCTACTAGTTGACTGCTCGAAATGGCTATGGCGTAAATCAATCCTGTAAACGGTGTCACCGGCTCTGGATCACCAGGTTTCAAGTTCGTGACGGCAATTTTCAGCGAACTATATTCTTGGATAACTGATCGCTCAATCTAACCTCAGATTTATTTCTCGCCTGCCGATTCTCTGTTCATTTGTATGCATGCTGCGGTGCAAGGCTCCTCATACTTTCCTCCCGATGTGGTAATGTATCAATTCGGTACATGGCAAAAGAGCGAAATCCGACGTATTAAATTTTTCAATTTTATAACACAAATAATCCACGAAAATGTGATTGTCCTCGCCTTATAGGAAGACTTCACAGTTATTTGAAGAATGTCAATGCATTGCATTGTCATGGCATTGTGTAATATATAAAAATCAATGTTTGTTTGTCTGTATTTAATGCGCTTCCATACCGTTCATCCGATTGCAATAAAACTTTGTCAACATACTGTTTACACTTGTGGGAAGAACATAAGTATAGCATAGAAAAATATTGTATGAATGCCACCATGTTGGCGCATATTGGTCTGGTAAAATGAAGTTTGGGTTGCGGGGACGGGGAGAGAAAGGATGCGCGCGCAATGCGGTGGTTAAGTCAGTTTTCGAGACGAGAGCGAGTGAGCATATGCTTTTGGATCTCAGCTCTTCGGCTCGCGCTACACGTGACCTGAAGCAATAGACCACGCACTGCGTTTCTTTTCAAATTATTATTAAGCGTTTATGTCATTACAACGCACAGCGGGTATTCGCTAGTTATTGTATCCCAAAAAATTGAAGTAATGGTTTGAAGATATTTTCAATTCCATTCAGCAAAACGGTATTCAAAAATCCCGAATAGAATCTAATAGGGCGTATCCCATCTTAATCTATGAAGACAAATGCGCTATTAAAACGAACTGCTCATTGTTCAAAATAAACATCATCTAATATATAGCACCATTAAGTGAAAATCAGCAAAATAAAGGTTTCCAATGTTAAAATACATACAATGAAAAGCTCATAAAGATAGATTCTTGCTGAGGATAGTTGAGCCACAAATAGTCACAGGCCGAACATAAATCTACCGAAGCACATACAAGGTGCAAGAAGGAGCGCTCCTTCCCGAGTTTACGTGAAAAATTATGGAATTCGTTATGCACATGTTAAATGCAGCCCGCCACACGGATGTCGCTGCATTTTTGGAGATAAGCTTTAGCATTTCTGCATGACATGCTTATCTGACTTATTAATGAGGCGTGAATATGAATGGCCCATGCTGGTGATGCAATCAGTTAAAGCTCTCACCACCACGCCAAGCTCAGTGCCCGTTACTTAAAAAAGCAATATTTTTGTTGTTGTAAAACTACAATCGCTTTGTAAACGTTTCCAAAACATGCCATATCACGAAGATATGTGAATGTGATTGACTATTTATATATATCAAGAATCGAGCATTGAATCCCTGGCAATCGAAAAGGCTATTATCATTCGGCAACCGGCAACTTAAAATGATACTAAGAATTTATACCAGCAATTATCTTACAGCTATTTTAATATTAAATCAGTTAAAATATTGTTTTATTGTTTGTTCTTTGTGTTATTTTATGTGACAGTCCCCAAAGTGCATCCTCGATTTATCAGGGCATTTTCCCAATTTGCGTCTTTTTAAGACTGGTTTTTCTTTATTGTTCCTATAAGAGCTTAATATGGCATCTATTTAGACGAGATTCATTGGTGTTGGAGACCAAATCCCTTTCCCGAGTCTGGTGAAAGTATTCTCTCAATTTACAAGATCCAAATATAATACCAGCTTGACATATCGCAGATTATTAATGATTTTCTCTGGTTTTTCTGCTTTTTGTCAATTATTTTTAAATAATATAT
Organism: Stenopsyche tienmushanensis; assembly: GCA_008973525.1. Classification (NCBI taxonomy): domain Eukaryota; kingdom Metazoa; phylum Arthropoda; class Insecta; order Trichoptera; family Stenopsychidae; genus Stenopsyche; species Stenopsyche tienmushanensis. The sequence goes on along the minus strand of WACJ01000009.1, from coordinate 63,772 downwards.
GTATTGATAAAATATAAGCTCGAAAAATATAGTTTATTATTTAAAAACAAATATTTTGCAAAATATCCGCCCAATCAACGCCACCTATTTACCGAATGCAATTAATGAAAGTATTGGACTTTTTCACAATGATGTAAAGTTTTTACGACATTTTATAATATTATTTTTACGAGAGTTATTCCTGTTTCATTTCAAGCACTCGAACAAGCGATGATCCTTAGTATTTCCGCGTCAGAAGGAAAGTATGCTAGTAAAGCTTTGTGATGTGTTAACACGAAACTTTGGGAGGATATTATGTTTTTTATTTGACTTGTTTGTCACTTATTTTTAAATGGAATTTTATCTGGTTAAAAAATCATTAAGTTATAAATAAATTTGGACATAGAGGGATGTCCTTTTGTTTGGTTTTGTTTAATTGTGTTTGAGCTTTCGCCGGAGACACAGTTTAAGCTGCTATCACGAAATAATTTCGGGAAAGAAAATCTCATAGCATTTTAAGTTGCATCAATTTCCATTTTCTAATTAGCTTAAATAATAAGTCTAATGACCTAATCAAGAACTGGTACTGCTCTTAATGTTTAGAAATTCAAAGTTAAGAAAATCAGCTATTGTCGCCTCTCAATCACTACTCGAGTTGATCCGTGATAAAAATTCATCCGAGATTGGGTTCTCCGGCGAAAAGAGTTGTTAATGAAGAAAATTATCGTAAAATGCATTTAAAAATATTAGCACTAGCGAATAACCACCGTATTGCGCGCGCATCCTTTCTGTCCCCGTCCCGCAACCCAAACTTCATTTTTTCAGACAAATATGCGCCAACATGGTGGATCCATACCATATTTTTATTATGTCATATCTATGTTATTCCCACAAGTGTTAACAATAAGTTGACAAAAATTTATCGCAATCGAATGAACGGTATGGTAGCGCATTAAATACAAACAAAGAAATATTAGTTATTATATATTAGAAGATTTCAATTGTCGTAACAAATCTGTTACTCATGGACGCTCGGGAATCGTTCCGGGAATTTTGAGAATTGTTTCGGAAATTCTGGGAACCACTTTGTGAGCGGGCTGGCATGCTCCCGAATAGGGGGATTAATAACACAGTTCTGGTCAGAGGAGGCTCCCCATGTTGTTGTTATATTCGTCCCAAAGATTATGCTTATGCCGTGCTAATGAGGTGCTTTTAAATTCACAAAACTTTTCCGTATGATGCGCACCGTCTGGTAATAAATGATTTGGGCGTGAGCAGCCCATATCCCTATCCATGTGAGAAGCATGCACGCATGCCCTGTGTGTTTCTTTTCTTTGTTGATGCTCGCACCGGAAACTGCACACGTTTCAATTTGAAAAGCATATCATTCGGAATCATTGGGACATAATCTCCTCTTCTTGAAAATTTTCAATTTAAACTATAGCTCCGATTATATTATTCATGATTTATGTTACGGAGAAGAATTATAGACATGCCAATTTTCAGTGCTAAAACCTTCCATGCTCCAAGGCATTACTTTGATAGTAATTAATTTGTTGAATGGCATTACCGCCTCTCGGCATAGTTGACTAAAGGCTTATTTTACATTAGGAAAACCGGATCGGACACCACGCTGACAGACATTGATTTTTATAAGCATATAAGCAGCTAATAAAATCAATCGACACTTCATAGATTATTTCAATGATGAGATATACAAATATTTATTTTATGCTACAAACATATATAAGTAGAACCCAAAATGGTTTTATTTTTTGATCATTTTTAGGGTTTAATTGGACAGGCTGTTGCACTTTCAAGTTGTGTTTTGTGCTCTTTCGATGACTATACTCATCAAGAATAAATTGTGATTTTTAAAATTCAAATTCAACAACCCAATTTACAAATGGATCGATTTTCACTGAGTGAAAAATTTGGTCGTGGAAATGGAATAAGGTGAATGCCTACATAATTTAATATTCGCACAGGATTCGTATTTTCAGCTATTTATAATAGTAACCAGATTTGCGATAGGTCATCCGTTTTGCAGTGCTGTTTTCAGTCTAATAGCCTTTGAGCCTTTGAAAGCCACTTTTCAAGCATTTCGGAATGTGAATCGATCCGCACATAAGCCGTGATGCAGTAGGTCCGTTTATCTTCGAAAATTATTAGTCTTCATCCGGTCCAATGACAACATTATCTGGTATACAAGGGTAGAGGCCGTGGGCCGGATGCGTACCAGATAGCTACGTGGGACGCAAGAATCGTCAGGTACACACGAAAGTCTCGTAATGGTATTGTCCAAAAAAGCCATTACACGCACAATTTAATCGCTCCACTGCAAATCGATGGATAAATCAATTTTATTGCATCGCGTGGGCCATTGATGCATTATGGCTTCAACTGGTGTGGTTTGGTTATTTATGGGCGATTTCGCGTTTTGAACACATGTTCATATGTGCATTTAATTCCGAGCGCACCGCCGCTTTTACTTATAAATATGTCATTTTTTATTGGGAAACGAGCTCACAATTCTGAACATTTAATTTTTTATGCCTTTATTGATTCTGTGTTATCATCTGTACGCAAGTTCATCCATGTGAACAAGGGGTAGGACCAAGCGCCTGTGTACTTTCATCCCTCTCCTGTAGTAATGGGCACAGTGGTCATTTACTAATAGAATAGTAATTTATCTTTTCGAGCCATTCCTCGTAAATATTTTATGACCGTGTATAATGGCTTAGTTCTAGCAATTCTAATCAAAAAATTGGGATACAAAAATGTGGATAAACGACCATCATAAGATTTAATTGGGAAGACCAAATTTCAACAATTTCTCCTTGATTTATTTCGTGAAAGATTACATTGTTAAATACTTTGATATGGATTTCATAGCACAACCCTTTCAGTGCCGACCGTAAAAACTATACCTAAGCGAGGAATGCCAAGACAATTTGACGTAATTTGATAAGAATCATAAAAAAACGGTATATTACGAAATAAAGACAGAATAAATTAATACTAATTGTATTCCAACATTTGTTGAAAATCTTACTGATAAAATTGGATAAACCAATTTTCTATTTAAACAGTATTAGCTTATAAGAAGAATGATCTTTGTTCATATTTTGATATACGAGCAGAACATGTAATATAGAAATTCCTGTAATTAGTATAATATCAACATCCTATAAAGTTATAATAAGACTGATCTCTTGCGATGCGAATAGTAAGGCGCTATTGTATATACGATAAAATATCAATGTTGGCACTTTTTGCAAGTGTTGCCAACAATGATATATCGTTGTCCGACAGTAAAAGGGTTAATATAAGATAACCAAAGAGCAGTATTTAAGGTGTGCTCATCGATGATCTTCAGCTAGTGAAAAGCATACTTTGGAAATATTTGATTCTAAATTTTAAGCAACTGTTTACCATCTTTTTTGCATTCATTCAATTATTTTCGGTTTCAATTCAAGCCTTATCAAGAATCTCTTAACCAAATGTGAATGTAACAAAAGTATTTATAATTAAGCAAAAGCAGAATTTATATGAAAATGTATTTAAAAATGATTTGAATGGTTTTTTGCTATTTGATAACTTTGATAAATAAAATGCTTAATTATAATTGATTGATTCCAATTTCTTCCACAATTTAGCCAGTCGATCCAATTAGAGATCCCCAACAAAATTCTCATCGAATCATATAAGACGTTTTTCCGCAAAAGCTTCCTATTTAAAAGCAAAATTAAAGATATTTCTCAAACTTTCCATATTTTCCCTATCGCCAGATATTGTAGATACCAATTGTAAGCACGGCGATGAAATTCAAAGCGAAAATAAATTCAAGACAATCACAAACTTTTATCGCAATAATTGAAATTAGAAAAAAATTAATAGGCACAAAATTCTTCTTTCGCATCGAAAAAGTTTCGGAGGATTTGTATTTTTTTATGAAAAAATAAGTATAGAAGAATGTTTGTTAAAACGGAAGAAATGCTTCTCTTTTCAGCCGTTAATTATAGCCCTAGCGAAAATCGATTTTGAAGGAATTCCTTGTGGAAAAAATGTTCGCGAGCTGCAAAAACATTTTGATTGTTGAAAATGTTAATATTTTATAAATGAGTTGGCAAAATTGTTGCGATACTTTTTAGCGTTCTGCAGATGTTCCAGAGTTTCCAGAATGAAGTTCGAAGCGATTCGAAAGAAATAAAACGCCATTATACATTAGCATTGGAATAAAATAGGCCAAGTGTTGGTATAATGTATTAATTTTGGTTTTTAATTATAAACATAAATATAAAATTGCAATGTACCAACAAATTAAAGTATTAATATTTCCGATCGATAGATCGGATTAAGTCTGATTTCTTGGATTCGAAAAAAATATGGGTGAATTACGATCTTTATCGATCACTGCAAATTTAATCTGAGCGATTCTTAGCTTTTTACTTTTAATCTTTTTCAATGCAATTATTTTATTCTTGCAATTCTCTTTCTTAGTGATAATGTTTGGAATATTGTGTGGATTTGGTGGAAATAGCCAAAATCTAATTTTTAAAATTTGACAAGCGGAAGCTCTCCAATTTCCTGAATATTAACTTGTTCCAGATCGTTCCCATGAAAACGCGTATTTTATAATCTTTTCTATTCGCGTATTCTATAATCTTTTGTCCCATATGACACGTTTTAGTATTAAATTCTTTCTGTGTTTATATTTATGACTGACCTCAATATATTTATCAGATCAGTCCAAAAAATTCATGCGCATTTTTGTGATTTTTTTAAATAGTGTGTGTGTTTTTTTAAATAGCGATAAAAATTAATGGTGTACATGGCGAATAAACATGGCGATTATTTTAATAATTGAAATAAATGTATTTATCACTAAAATATTGAATTAAAACTGAAATTTATAAGTATAGTCTTGCCGTGCAAAATATTTTGCGAACAAAGCGTCAGGGCGCTAATGGACTAAAAAGCTCTATGGTGTCTGGATGACATTACCTTTACCGTCGTAAATTGAGTTAGCCCAGTAACACAAGTCACGTAATAATACCTAAAGATAACTCAACTTTAGACAATTAAAATTGCTTTTCAGTAACACACACCATGTGTATACCGTCCGAATAATTGTACACAAAAAAGGCGTGTTAAAAGGGGGAAAAAATAAGCGGCGACTTCTCAACACCGATAGGATAGGGAAGATAACAGGATTATTTATTTTATGTGATTGCCGATGACAGTGGAAGATTAGCAGCCGTGTGAAGAAGGTAAAGATATCTTATTCGGGAAATTCTTCGGACGCAAGAGTGCGCATTAATCGTCCTGAATTCGTGGTAAAAAGTCAGCTTGGCGAGCTCGCGTAAATCTTCGCATATTTGGCATTTCTCATCCGCGAAGACAGCTCGAGGAAAGCTGCATTAAAATTTACAATCTTCTGTCACATTTTAGAAAATATTTACAACCACAATGTAATTTTCGTGGAATTTAGAAGGACGTCATCCACATTTAATGATCGCACGTCCTAATGAGCGTCAAAGAAAAAAATATAGGTTTTGTAGAGTCGTTTTAATAAATTTCAGTGCAGGGGCACGTATTTACGATTACCACTTGGTGGTTTTCAAATCCATCTTCGATGTCCTTTCGTTGTTCTTATCTTTGTCTCTATTTGATTAAGAAAAGCTTTTAGATTAAGCAAATCGATCTGTAAACGAAGAAATATTTTGTAAAAAGCCAGCCCTAGGGGTCCCAAATATTCGTAAAATCAATTATTCGAATATCGAACATGAATTTGATAAAATATTCGAGTATTTTATGTGTATATGAGAGCGATTCAAATATAACCCGGAATTTTTCTGTACGAATTATTTATTAGTGTTATATAAAAATACAATTGGAGCATCTTATTTTTCTACAAAGTTTCCTTCATTAGAAATAAATTTATTTCTTCGAATAGGAAGGTTCTGGATCCCATCACACAAAGAAGGCGAGAAGTATCATCGTCTGTTGCGCGCAACGCGTTTTCCCGTAGACAAAGACGTAAAATCAAGTGAAATTTTGAGGTTTTTGGTTTCAACGAAATCAAGAGGATCAGAATTTTATTGACATTTCAAAAATAAATATTTTAAAAATTGAAGTGCATTGAACGTTTCTACTTTTAAACTTGACCGTAATTTCATTTTTATTGAGCCTGCTATCGAAGAAACCCTCTCAGTTGTCTTTGAGTTTTTATCGACATTAGAAAATCGATTTTAAATCCTTTTAATGATTTTTTGACTGATTTAGAGAGTAAAATAAATATTTTTGCCATCGTGTTTATTGAGTTCCATCTTGTTTTAACTTTCTAGATTAATTAACGAATAATATTCGATTAATTTTAGAAATATTCGAATATAGAAAAAGCCCCAAATATATTCGAATATTGAATATTCGAATTTTCGATTTGTACCCCTAGCCAGCCCCATGTAAAAGATCTAATAGCAGGAATTACATGGTTCTAATCAATATTATTCTAATTTTAATCCAGACTTTTTTAATGATGATTGACTGAAAATATACAAAAAGTTTCTTCTTCTTGTTTCCATAAATTCGTCAGAATCTAGGTTAATTTATTTTTTATTGTTGTTTTCCGAGATAATCCGCTTATCTTTCTCTGCAAGTATCAGTATAGTGGACTAAATTCTGGACTATTTTTACAAAGGCTCGGGTTCAAATCAAGTGTGATATTAAGTAATTAATCAATCCAGACATAAGTTTATAACATGGGAACAGGGAAGCCAGACTTACATTTCAAAATGGCGAAAAGATACCGCATAAGAAGACGAAAACGGCGATGAAAATACAGCTTCTGGTTCAGATCTTCATTTTTACGCTGAGACCACAGTTACACGAGATTAGTAAGACCGGCGATAAGAACGCGTCTTCCCGCGACCAAGGATATTTGACGATTTCAACTCTATCCCATTAATAATATTAGTTATGATATGAATTTTGGAATGAATTAAACTTTTTTTTTTTTTTTGATGCGCAAGGAGGAAAAATCTTTTAAAGACACGTACCGAGCCCGTACTCAGTAGTAGTGTAGGAGTCTGGATATACCTAACTCTATATTACTACTACGAAATCTTCCAAAGTGGAAGATCAAGATCCAGTACCCACTAAAAAACCCCCCTTGACCGTCTTTTCGTCGCGTCTTACAGGTCGCTAGACATAGTAAAACGCGACTCTCAGGCTCCGCAGGCCCGTCATTTCTTACCTCTTGTCGGGTAGAGGTCTCTACTCACGTTCGTAGTTCTCTCCTACGTCCTTCTCTCATCCTCCGTGTCTCGATGTTCCTATTGGTCAGGGATCCATCCTCTCAATGGCAGCTCTCCGCCTCTTCCTCTCGTTCTCCTCCTTGGAGGTGATCACCTTGGCAGCGAAGTCTCCCTACGCCGTCCATTCATCTTCACTCTTTAACATAGAATTCATTAATCCGTTCTTCCTTACACTTCCTTCCTCTGTGGTGTCGTGAGGGACTCGCGTCGTTTCGCGTCGCGTCGCGTCGCGTCGTCGTCGCGTCGTCGTCGTCGCGTCGCGTCGTGAAAGACTCGCGACACGTTCGTAGTTCTCTCCTACTTTCTTCTCTCGTCCTCTTCCGATGTCTCGATGTTCCTATTGGTCAGGAATCCTCTCAATCCTCTCAATGGCAGCTCTCCGCCTCTTCCTCTCATTCTCCTCCTTGGAGGTGATCACCTTGGCGGCGAAGTTCTCCCACGCCGTCCATTCATCTTCACTCCTTAACATAGAATTCATTAATCCGTTCTTACTCACACTTCCTTCCTCTGTGGAGTCGCGAAGGACTCCCCGTTCCTCCTCCCATGCTTCGCATTCTATCATCGTATGCTCCGCATCATCCGCCTCAGCCCCACAGTGGTGACACTCCGTGGTGTCCTCTTTCCCTATCCTTTTCAAATACACCCCGAAACAACCGTGCCCACTGAGGAGCTGGGTCAGATGATAGTTCAACTTTCCATGTCGTCTTTCACTCCACTTTCTTACGTCGGGCAGGAGTGTGTGAGTCCACCTGCCCTTCTCCGAGCTGTCCCATCTTATCTGCCATTCGTCCATGGTCGTTTTCCTCGCTTCCCGTTTCTTCGCACCTGCGTATCGAGCTTTACGCTCAGCAGCCAGCAAATCCACGGAAGCAGCCCCGGCTATCACCAGCACTGCATCCTCGGATACTGTGCGGTAAGCCGCCGCGACTCGCAGAGCGCACCTTCTTTGAACGCTCGCCAACTTCCGCCGGTACGCCGCGACGCCCATGGCGTCCGCCCAGATGGGCGCAGCGTACAACATCGTGGAGTGCACGACTGACAGCAGGAGTTTCCTCCTACTGGTCTTCGGTCCCCCGACGTTCGGCATCAGTCTGGCCAGCTGTTCAGAAGTTTTGGCCGCCCTCTCCGACGCCTTCTTGATGTGGGCCGCAAACCGAAGTTTGCGGTCCAGCCAGACTCCGAGGTACCGCAGTGTTTCCACATATGGCACATCGAAGCCGTCCAGCGCCAGTGACGGCGGACACAGTCGCCTCTTCCTCGTGAAGAAGATTGCCTCAGTCTTTTGGGCCGCAAGTTGCAGTCCAGCCGACCTCAGCCAAGCCTCCACACGACGAAGAGCCTCGGTTGCAGACCTTTGCAGCTCTGCGGAGGTTTTCCCAACGACCATGATGGCTATATCATCTGCAAACGCTACTATCTCACATTTGTCTGGCATTCTTTCATGAAGCAGCTCATCATACATGGCGTTCCACAGTGTCGGACCGAGGACCGAACCCTGCGGAACTCCCGTTGTCATCCTTCGCGTAAAGCGCGCATTCGTTGTCTGGTACTCCAGCTTTCTTTCGTTGAGATAGCTCTCAAGCAACGCCATCAGATAGCCAGGCACACGGAAGCGTCCCCCCAGCGCTTTGAGAATTAGATCCCATCGCGCCGAGTTGAACGCATTCCGTATGTCCAGGGCCACCATGACGACGTGACTGCTCGCCCTCACGGACCCCTCCCATGCCGTTCGCACGATGCCCACGACACGAGAGACGGCGCCGATCGTTGACCGTCCGCGCCTGAATCCGTGTTGACTGTTCGAGAGCCCCCCGTCCTCTTTCTCTAGGTACGGTCGGAGCCTCTGAAGAATCATTTTCTCCAGAAGCTTTCCGAAGCCGTCCATCATACATAGTGGCCTGTAGCTCGAAGGCGTGCCGGCAGAGATCATCGGAATAAATTAAACTAATTGATGGCATGTCGCAAAGTGACGAAGAGTTTATGCAAAATTAAAGAAGTGAGGATTGTTTTAAGGTATTACATTAGGCATATTATTTGAATCGATTAATATAAAATTGAAAGTGCTTAATATAAAAAACCTGATCATGTAACAATGCTCGTCGGAATGACCGCGCTCGTTGGGTATGTAGCCGGACAGATGGAAACAGAAAGACTTTCTTCTTTAAATACTTTTTTATTGACCACGATAGAGATATCTGGCTGCGAGAAGGACGTCCTTCCGCAGCCAAGGGTAACCAACGACTCCTCACGACTCCCACCTCCTGTGCGTCACCAATCAAACCGGCAATGGTATATGTGCAAGAAACGATGGGTCGGTATTTCAGACGAAATATGTCCACAACGCCACAGAAGATGAGACTATTAAATTAACACATTGCGCCTAAAAATAAATGAGAGAACGAGAGAGTAATTCATCCATGCCACATTCAATATCAAGTATATGAAGAGGGGAATATATGAGACAGACAATATAGATGTCAATTTTTCTCATGATTGTGTATTGAAAGGGTTCTAGGTCTGCAGTTGACTGTGTATGGCTGCACTATAATGATGATAATGATTATGAGAGTATAGTTATAATGAAATAAAGTTCTGAACCATTCATATCACAGGAATTAAACTCTCAATAAAAACTACGAACTCAATACAATAACTATCCGATCAAAAAGATCAAAAATTGGGTGTTCTCACTCTGATAGACCGTTGGGGAAGCATTCAAAAATAAAACTGGAAGATCAATACACCTCAATACCGAATTCAAAATAAGAGTAATCTGTTATTCGAATACACAGAAACTTACTTTTAAATCTGAAACAAAATATGCTGATATATTTCTGCCATAAAATAATTAAATATAGGAATAATTTGGATGTATGACCTTCTTCCCGTCCGGTCATTGTCTCAGTGTTCTGATGTCGAGCATCTTTAAGTTACGGACAAAATTATTATTGTATGTCTAGAAGAATTATTTATTATATTCTCAATTATTCAGGAATCGGGACAGCCATCTGATCGTTGTGGATTTGTGACTTTGACGGAGGTAGATAGATTGAACCTAATGAAATATTACCGTAATAAAATGGATACATTTCGCTGTTTTTTGGCGGTTGATTTCGCTTCGATGAGGAATTTAAAAATATATATTTTAAGAAAAAACAGGATTTACCACAGGAACAAATTTAAAGATTTAAATTAAGAATTTAAGGCTTCGTAAAATGTATTCATTCATTTAAAGTATGAACTTTTGACGCGATAAGATATTTGATATGTTTTAAAGCTAAGGTCAGTTCCTCACCCTTTGTACGCAAGTTTCAAGTCACTTTCAGAATTTAATTTGTTCCAGGACTAACTTTTGCTAACAGCATGTCTTATGTTACGATCAAGAGATTACCTTACAAAGGAAACACACCATGGAGGAAGCAATTTAGTAATTGTTTTATGTGAAGAAAAAATGTACATAGAACCGTGTTGCGATTGAATTCAATAGTGTATATAGGTTATATGGCTCTGTGTGCTCCCGAGTGAAACTGGAAGACTTATTTTTAAGCCGTGCCAATTTAATTAAGTAGAGCCATATTGGATGTAGTTGAACATGAGAATGTGCAATTAGATCCAATTTCAAGTATCTGCTCCTCAGCAACGGCGGTTAGTTCAACAATGCAACCGTTCTGGAAATTTCAACAAAGTTTTCCAGACAATGCACTGAAGATGAAATCAGATTTTCTCTAAAGTTACCGATAGTATCACCATTTAAGTGAATTTTAAACATCTATGGAGTATTCAAGTACTGAAAGTAGAGAGCCAACTATTTTCAACTTTACAATGTGTACTTTTGATAAGCTTCTTGTTTGGAACGTTTTTGAAGTGCAAAATACATTTTATACGATTCAGACTTTTCAGAGGTATCGCAAAATTTTCTATTAAAAAATCTACATTAATAGAATACTGATAGATATTATTAAATAGTTTGAATCTCTTATTATTTTTACTTAATGATACTTCAATGACATTTGAATCAGTTTTTCAGATCTAGAAAATCGGAACAAGCCTAGATTGAGACGATCGATTGGAAATATTGATACTTCCAACCCTTCAAATTTTGTGAAATGTCTAATTTTGTGGCGGTCTTTAAGCGAAAAAATGCAAGAAACAATCAAATTTATCTGAAATAGATAAACATAAATAATTTGTGCCGGACATAAGAAAGAAATTTTTTGATTAAGTCATGTTTAGGATTGCAATGACTGTTTTTTTATTAGATTGTATTAATTAATGTGAAAATGTAAATTATATCTCTCTTCAATTCCGAAGGGTTATTATGATGATCACATAATATGGAACAAATTGATGATTATGTGAATTAAACAATTCAAATAGAAGGCAACCTCCATATAACAAGCATTCCTACAATAAGCTTTCAATCTACAATACAAATTCATTGCCTCAAACAATATAATAGATCTTTAACCCATTAAGTGAATATGACGTATATATGCGTCAAGACCAAAGTCCTTGCAAAGTGGGTATGACGGATATATCCGCATTGTGAAATTTAATCAAACCTCAATGGAAAATGACGGATATGTCCTATTGCAGTGTTGTGTACGTTAAATATAAGAATGATTCATCTCGAAAACTGACTTGTTAGAAATTGTTACGTATCCGCTAGCGGCGAAAAGATCGTGTCTCTACGGATGATACTTTTAACAGTGAAACGTAACGTTGAAGGGGTTAAAAAAGATATTGACATATCTATCAAAGTCTTGATGATCATGCTATAATATAGTAAAAAATGAATCCATGATGCAAAAAAATGATGTACTGTGTATGTACAACTTCCACAGTAAAAGATGGTCATATTGATACATACATGATTATAATATTTAAGAATTTCACTGAATGAAACACAAATTTCAAGAAAGAACTTCATAGAAGTTTGAAAATATTGTATTTTTTTAGAAACCCAATCAATCTATCTAGTATGATACAAATTCGCATAAAAAGGATTTTTAAGGAACATATCGACCGTATTTATAATATATGTCCATCATAATGCGTGTTTCTTTAAGTTAACACATTCCGATCCGCTATATTTTATACAAAGTGTCGTTTAAAGTTCTCGCGGATTTTTTAAGAATTTGCAAAATAATACTTCCTTTGTAAAAATCTGCTTAATTCTTAAATCAGTAAACATATTGAAATTAAATACTATGATGATTTTTAAACTGTGCCGACATAGTTCGAAAATAATATTATAAACCAAATATTATGAAGAAAAAATATATAAAGATCATTGAATTTGATATATTTGAAGGAGTTTTGAGATCAGTCATACAGGATCTGAACTAAAAATAAAGACTGGAAAAATTTGACATTCACGGGTGTCACATGAAACGAATAAAGACAAAATCATAGTGTTAACAGATATTTTTTGTAATTTTTAAAAATGTGTAACACCATATTCTGTCCACGAAACAAAAAAAAAACATGTAGGAATTTTATATTATTTTTTGTGCATTTACCAAAGTCTTATACGATAGAAGACGCGTTTTCGCGTGAATGGACTTATAAGAGCGACGCGCGAAATACGCGTTTTCAAGTGAGCGGCCAGAATGAGTTAAGAAGATAATGAAAATTTGGAATTAATATCAGTTGAAAGAAGATTTAATGCCTAGCACTTTGGTGATCAAGATTCACACTTTGTGGTATTCGTTCGTGTCTGCAAAGTTTTGCAGTAAAGAAATTGATCATAGTTTCATGTCCGCATAGTCTTTAACTGAGGTGCAAGTACACGTGTATGATCAAAGTGAAAATGTGGCAAAAGCCACAAGAAAGTGCTGTATTTCGGCGTCGTCCCAAAAGCATCCTCAGTTTCAGACTTTAGACCACATCCTGGCTGTGGAGACCAAACAAGCTGTGGCTCCCAAGGTAATTACCTTTAACAAGCTGACGCTACTCCCTGTTATCCACGGAGACCAACAGCCAGCAGCAACACAATCTAGCAACTCCCGTAGGCGCAAAAGTGAATGTTGTAAAACAATTCAGTTAAAACTGCCAAAGTAAACTTTAAACTCTGTTTATGTGGTGCACTTTTGTATTCCTCCACTGCAGCGCTATTGAATCGATAACGGGAATGCTTCCAGCCCCCAGGGAAAAAACCCCCGGAAGAGTTAGTCCGCTTATGCACATAAATTATTTTACGGTCCGCAATTTTAACATCCACCATCGCTTGTTTGATAGATTTTCCTAAAACAAGTTAATTCATGCAAAATCAGTCTGTAAAAAAATCTAAATTGCTCCTCAATCGGACATCTGAAAACTATAAAATGAATCACTATCGTGCTCATGAAATCTTCAATTGTTTCGCTGGTTATTACGGTTATTATAGTTTCATACAAATCTTTCATATGTGTAATAATCCCTTCGAGTAAAATATAGTATGTAATCAAAGGAAGAAACACGTTTTACCAAATCTTCTTGTAATAAATGGAACATCAAATGTGAAATAAAAATACATGCACGAAATTCGAGTCTTGTTATTTTGAACCCAAACCATTATAGCTTTACGGCAAGACGAAGGCAGTCATACACAATCATTGGCCTGAATTACTCGTTATTGAAATGTAACAAATTCTTTTAAACTATACAAAGTATCTCTATGAAAATATCTGATAACTTTGCTGAAATCTTCGAATTTTGCTATTGACAAATAGTTTTATATGGGTCCTTACTTTATAAGCAGTTTTAGTAACAGACACCTGATCAGAAGAAAACTATTACGTTAAACCCTTCATATTATATTTAAGTCCTTACCTTTGACCAAAAGTCTCAATTTTTCAGAAAAAGGTCGATTGCATGCCTAAACAAGACAAGATGCATGCACTGATTACATTTCGCTGCTCTAACGATTTCCATACCTCAAATAACCCCAATATATTGCTAGATTAATTCATTTATGTAATGAAAGTGCTCTTGTAATATTGCGCATGGATATACGATCTTATTTGATAATCTTCCGATTATTGAGGATCTAGGAAGATATATGAGCTTCTTATCAACTTCGTTTAAATAGATTCGCGAATAAAAACATAGAGTATCAGGTCAGTCCAAAAGTTCGTGCGCATACTTGATATATATGTGCTTCATTTATATACTTATAAATCAAGCAACATTCACGATTTTGATTATTTTTCGGTCTATATATTACATTGGCGGGAAAGTTCTGTCGCATTTACTGCGTTTGAAGTGTTTTTAACTGTAAGAGAAAAATGAGCAGGTAAAATGAGTCATATAGGGTCTTATTGTTTAGCGCATGGCTTGTGGGATATAACGGAACCAATTTCAATTTTTTTCGTCAGTTACTTGAGAAGTACAGACCCATCAAGATGGCAGTGGATAAAGTGCATTTACGACATTGCATTTTGTACAAGTTCCAGAGAGGAAGCAACGCATCGATTGCATGTAAAAACATTTGTGACACGTTTGGAAGTGAAGTGGTTAATATTCGAACCTATCAAAGATGGTTTGCCAAATTTCGTTCCGGGGATTTCACGCTCAAAGAAGATCTTCGATCTGGAAGGCCATCCAAGGTCGATAATGGAATTTTGCGATCAATGCTGAAGACTAACACACATCTGACTACTAGAGAATATCAAAAGAGTTCAGTGTTCATCATTCTACTGTTGAAGACCACATAAAACAACTTGGTTTTATCTCGAAGCAGAGTATTTGGGTTCCACACGATTTGACCGAAAAAACCTATGAGATCGTATGAGAATCTGTTCGTCTCTTCTTATTAGAAACAGTGTGGAACCGTTTTTAGACAAAATCATTACAGGAGATGAAAAGTGGATACTCTACGAAAATGTTAAGAGGAAAAAAGTTTATTGCAAACCTGGAACATCCGCCAAAACTACTCCAAAAACAGATCTTCGTCAAATAATAGTTATGCTTTGTTTATGGTGGGATAGAAGAGGTCCGATTTACTACGAGCTACTCAAACAGGGGCAAACCATCAATGCGAGTGTCTACTGTAATCAGCTTGAAAAATTGAATGCGGCTATCAAAGAAAAACGACCGATTTTGTCCAATAGAAAAGGAATTGTCTTCCATCAGGATAACGCTAGACCACACACTGCATTGATGACTCAAAAAAAATTAAATGAATTTGGATGGGAAATTCTTAGTCACCCAACGTATTCTCCTGACATTGCTCCGTCAGATCATTATCTATTTCGATCTCTTCAGAATTATCTGACAGGAAAAAAATTCATTTCTTTTAAAGCTGTCTCCAAAGCAGTTGATAACTATTTTGACTCCAAGGATGAAAATTTCTATGGTAGGGGGATCGATAGGTTGCCCGGGAGATGGCAAAGAGTGGTTGATAATAATGGACAATATATTATTGATTAACTAAAAATAAAACTCATAAAAATTATTATAGTTGTTTCATTAAAAAATACGACAGAACTTTCCCGCCAATGTAATATTTGTATTCATAGGTATTAAGAAGAAATATTAATACATTTCCAACTAATTTTGCAATCAATTATCTTTGGATTGTTCGCTTTCAAGTATCTATTTAGTAGTTCCCTACACAAATAATTCCCTTTGAATTTGAAGTTGTAAATTATCCCGAATTAATTTCTGCAAGATAAATTAAAAGAAAAAAATCATCGAACAGTAATAGTTCTAATACGTTGGTCATTTAAGAAATTATTCAAAAATATGATACCAATTGCAAATATTTCTTCAATCTTGTCAATTTAGCGAATTCTGCGATATCCCGAAATGATTTATGCCCAAATATTATGACTTATAATCTCAAGAAACTCTTGTGCAGAATTTTGTTTGCTATAAACATAAAATTATTTGCATTCTACATGTAATGACGTTCACAATTAAGAGCCTTTGGAAGAGTTCAAATATTTTTCATGGTCTCCAAATCAATGATCCTCTGATATTTCAACTACGTTGTTTCCATCTACAGGAGATTGTAAATGGATGGAGATGAACGGTGAATCGATGTTAATATCTTTCGACAAATATATATTAGCTGTGTAGATCGTCTCAAGGTTGTATACCTCTGCTGTCAGATGCCAGTTCACATGTCCGAAGGTATGGAGGCAGCAGGTTGAGCTACCTGCTTATTAAGGTATCCTCTGGTTTCGTAATAATACACCCGATTTGATTGCTTTATCTCGTTTGTTATTGTTTGAGCAGAATATCAGGATAAAAAATAACAGGTGTGTTTGAATTGACGCCCCTAATGTTTTATTTAGGTTGGTCACTGTGGACCACGGCTTCCGTTTAACCGGCAACCTGACTTGGGTCCTTCCTTACTTGAATCTCTTGCATTCTATACAAACTTATCAAGCTATATTAGCAATGTAAAAAGTAT
This sequence comes from Stenopsyche tienmushanensis, assembly GCA_008973525.1. NCBI lineage: Eukaryota > Metazoa > Arthropoda > Insecta > Trichoptera > Stenopsychidae > Stenopsyche > Stenopsyche tienmushanensis. The sequence goes on along the minus strand of WACJ01000009.1, from coordinate 47,074 downwards.
TTATATATCGTACGCTTAAAAATTATTAATGTGGAGCAGCGAGTGATCATGACAAAGAACGGATTTATCTAGACCATGATTTATGTTGCACTGACTGTCGAAAAGTCCACATGCATTTGAACACATATATATTGAAATCTTTGACAATTTACGACTTGGTTGTCGCCATTGGATATTTCAACTATAATATATTCAGCGCCATCGCTCAACGCCCGTGGAAATAATGACCATATCAACCAGATCTTAATCTCATGGATTTTATAATTTGGAATGTCGAGGTATATATGGAGTATTTTTTAAAAATATGACACTTGGTCTAACGACCTACCTTCCCATGTACATGTAAACTCGCGACATTGAAATTGAAAATTTAACTCACGATCCGTTGTTTTTCGTAACTAGTAATTTCAGATTGCTATTGCATTATTTAAAAGACTTAACCAAAGCAACAAATTTAAAAATACATTAGACCAAATATTTCGCGCATGTTTATGATAATTTAGTTTAGCATAATAAATTTGAGATGTCTTATGATTTCAAAAGACTTATTATGACAATATTCGATTTATGAAATTAAAAGCAAAATCTTTTTTATATACAATAATCAATCTCTCAGATCAATTTTTCGTCATATTAAAAAACTTGTGGGCAGGACTAACACTTATGCTCTTCAATAGTTAAAAGATAATTTTTGCTCATCAGTAATACAGTAAAAAGTAAAAAAAATACCTAATATGAAAACAAGAATGCGTGTGGTTAGTGTATCTTATTATCTTAGCCAAAAGGCAAAATAAACAGGATAAGCCCATTAGATATCTTATCCCGAAGCGTTTTGTAAAACATCATTCCACAGATAATTTGTGGAGTGGATACATTTTATCTGTCTGATCTTTTGGCAAAAAAGAAGACAAAATTAAGACATTATTAAAGTCCAGGTGAGAGAGGCTTGCTGTCGGCGTGTGCTGTAGGTACCAGGTAAAAATATCAGATCCTTAATGCGTTCACGCTCACCTGGAACCTGTTATACTTTTGGTGTCTTTCCAGCGAATGTCCTATCATATCTATTATATTTTACAGCAAATAAAATTTTGCATAAAAAAATATATGAGCATTATATCGAGAACAATTATTGTGTACAGTGGTGCCTCGCATAACGAACGCCTCGCACAGCGAACGCTGCACACAGCGAACTTCCTATTCGTTCATTTCATGATTCATACAACGAACTTCGCTTCACACAACGAAGTAGCGACGAACGACTTTGGAAAGGTTTTTCATGAAACCATCGGCCAAAAAGCGTGCTTTTGCGCGTTTCACATAACGAACTTTTCGCATTACGAACTTACTCCTGGAACGAATTAAGTTCGTTGTGTGAGGCACCACTGTATTTGTATTTGCAAATTGATCGATTGATTAACTGATATTTTTAATGTACGGTGGAAAATATTCCAATACCCAAAAAACTCAACCCTTGGCTTCTACGCTATATTTTGATAAACGGAAATTAATTATGTATCTCCCTTTCGTTTGAACGCGCTTACGTATAATAAAGATACACATAAACCTTTTTGTGCGATAGATACGCTCTGCAAAAATTCGCACAAAAATAAATCGCACAAAAATAAATCGCACAAAAATAAATCGCACAAAAATAAATCGCACAAAAATAAATCGCACAAAAATAAATCGCACAAAAATAAATCGCACAAAAATAAATCGCACAAAAATAAATCGCACAAAAATAAATCGCACAAAAATAAATCGCACAAAAAGAAATCACACAAAAAAAGTTATTACTTATATAGAATAAATTGAAAATGCGTTCCTTTTTAAGGATGTCTGACATCTGGCATCTCAAATGCCAGACATCCACTAGAGAAATACTAATTATTTAAATTACAAACTATCATCGCTTTATGATAATTTTCGATATGACTCAAAATCGCTCTCTTCTTCGGAAGAGATAGTATACCCAGTGTCAATGTCATCATTATTCTGCGTAGATTTTCTCTTTCCAACAATAAAATTCATAATTAGTAACGATGTCACTATAGTCCCTAACTCAAAAAAAAATCACAAATGGCCACTGTTTAAAAAAAAATTGTTGCCGCGTCATTAAAATTGCTATAACTCCGTAAGTAGTTGAAATTTTGGAAATTCCTTTGGTTGTTCACTTCAATATACCAACACTACACACTTTAACAAATCTTGCAATGATGATCAATGCTAGTATTATACATTTTTTATTTAAAAAAAAAAACATTAAAAAATTCTCGTAGTAGAAGTAAGACTTCTTAGCTCCTAGGAAAAGATAAATTTATGCTTTGTTTTTTTTTCAATTTGCTAACGAAAATTGTAAGCTAAAATATGAAATTGTGTTTGTGTAATATATAATAAAATAGGCAATCTACTGGAAATACATTTTTTTCCCAAGTCCTATGACATCCATCAAAGCATAAATTTTAATGTGTCATATTTGATATCGGACATAGGGGATCTCCATAGGAGATCTTATCCATTGCCTTCTACACGTGGTAAAGTAAGGATAGGATTATTTTATTCCTTTCTTTTGGAATTGAAAAAGGGAAAGCGTTTCACTTTTCGTGATTTTCAGGCCAATTTACCTTACCACGCATGTAGATTCAATAATGGCAATCGATCTGCTTATGGCTTTTATTTTATAGTCTATAATATAAATATTTCTTGACAAGTGAGTGTTACAGGATTACATAAACGTTGGTTCCTATTCACCTGTAGGTGTTCCACGATCTGTTGCACTGAGCACCTGCCGGTTTTTAAAATTAAGGATGCAAGAATAACTCTAGAAGACCAACCATCACGAGCGAATTCAATTAAATAATACCAATATGCAGCAATAATTCATGAACGCAAACGACGTCTACAAACCATCATTTATATAATATATAAAACGAAGAATATTTTACTTGGAAGATGGCCGAAGGCAATACCCGCGAAGTATACACACTTAAAATACATTTTTATAAGCGCTTTTCACGTGTTTTCTTAAACTACTTTGTGTTTTTCGGCATTTTATAGCCCTCGAACAAGTTACACGGCAGTTACGGCAAATCTACGTTCTACGTGAAGTGTGAATAGGGATACGTGACTTCTAAACAAATCCGAAAAACGTAAGAGACCCGTACGTGGACCGACATGCATTCGCTCGGCACATCTCTCTGGTTTCCGCATGCTTAGAAATAATTAAATTTTGTCTAAATTTGCACCAATAAATTATTGAACTAATCTTTTAAAATTGATGATTAAATACTATATAAATTTTGGACCATCTCTCCGAAATAAAATCCAGGGCGCTGACGATATGTATTGAAAAGTAATATTATCGACTTTGCGTATTAGCGAAATTACGCCCGCTACAATTGCAAACTCGAGCATAAAGTGTCCGATTAAAGTGTGTTAAAATACAATTTTTCAACTGTGATATTTTCTATTTATTGTTGCAAATATTTGCGAGTTAGTTAATCGATGATAAATTTGGATATTAACTCCCAAGGTATGTTACAAGCACCATCCAAACTCAATTTGCAATAAGTCTCCATTTATAAAAGGCACGAAATCATTACTCGCATTATTGAAAGTCTCCGAGGCAACGATTCAATGGTCTCTTTTTACGACATATTTTCCGATTCTTCTTTTGCAAAGCGTGTGTACAGATGTAAAATTTCAATATCGAAAGCCGTTATGAATCCAACATGTGTCGGCCTTATTCTGGGGTATCATTTGGTGGCACAATAAAACAGGGTAATACTAGGAAAAGACTTATCTTCCGGGCGCCTGATCGAAGCGTGCTTCGTTTTACGACCTTTTTGCTCTCTTTTAGCGTCATATTTTGCCAAAGTGAAAAAATCAACGTTAAATACTTCAGATACGACGGCGGTCAGTATTGATTCAGTAAAATAACGATCATCCTTCAGATATTATTATATGTTACGTAAAAGGTCTGCTTTTAATCCATAACAGAGTCAAAACGCGGGGCTTATTCATTAATGCATGACTGATTAAGCTTCCGCCAGGCAGATCAAAGAGAATAACCAAGTTTTAAATTTTGCTCAAAGGAAAATCCAAGACGAAAGTGCATATTTGCATCTGAAAAAGATTTCTGTTATCTTAAACGGCTTGCAAGTTTTACAAAGTTCTTTGAGAGCCAATTATAATAATCCCGGAAATAATGGAATACTTCTCCTCTGATATTTTTTGTTATCGTTGGAGATTTGCATTTTAAATTTTCTTCGGAATAAAATTTCTGTGGTTCTGAATTCATTCAAATATGCGAATTCAATAATTGTGATATAATAAGAATACAAGATTGAAGAGCAAATTTTATAAAATTACCATTCACCGTTCATGGCGCGATACGCTTCCAGAAGATGCTGAAGCCATAAAGTCCAATCAGGAAGTCATGGACATGCAAGGGGAAGCATCTGCCGTCAGCTTCATCGCTTCATACTTTGGCCACTTCATGTAGATCGGGTACCATCACACTGAATCCTTTATAACCCTGATCAGATTCGTAAAAATTCCGCAAAAATTCCGCATGTCTAGGCCTGAATATCCTGGACGTAAATGATTGAATGAGTTTTTGGTGACCAGAACTCTCATATTGCGTCTTCCGTTATTCTATGTTGAATACGTGACCAGTCCGGAGATAATTGATTGCTAAGCTAATAATAGAAAATGTTGCTGCAGTCAGGATTTATTTTGCTCAAAAACAACTTCAAGTATACCAATTTTGAGACCTGTTGAATTTTTCCATAATTTACTTGTGAGGAGTTTCATTTAGGAAGCTTGCTGGTCTTCACCGTGCCAAATGGATGACTAAAGCTGTGTATTGCTTGAAGATTTTCCTATTTAAACATCAGTTTAAACTGACGAAAAAGGAAGAGAAAGCAGTGAAAGATATATAATATGTATCATCAAAGTCATAACATATAAAAAATACTGGTTTCAAGCCCCTATCGGATATTTAGTACCGATAAAAAAGACCTTGCATCTTTTGAAAGTATAAACCAAACAATAGCCAAAGTTATCGTGAAAAAAATACTGGACCTTCTTTGGTCCTTGTCGGAAGAGTTGGTGTCTTTTTCATTTTTTGACAACGATTTTTCAGTCCAAGACAAGAAAAATATGGTTGATGCACTAAGAATCGAAGATAGAGGTTTTCCCGAAACACATTCCTTTTTACCCAAATAAGGACCACCCTATTCCATGAACACTTAAGCCTTTTTTTGTGCGGTAGATTCGTTCCGCGAAATATCGCACAAAAAAGCTATGACTTATATATAAAAAGTAAAGATGCGTTCCATGGATTTTAAAAACCGCATAACTTTGAAAAAGCTATATAAAATATATCCAAAATCGCATAAAAAGTTAATAAAAAAACGGAAAAACAATAAGGCAATTAAAAAATAACATTTTTGATAACATTTAAAGGACGTCTTGCATCATTGGTAAAATTTTAAGGATGTCATACATCTAGCATCTCAAATGCCAAACATCCACTAGAAAAATACTAATTATTTTCGATTTGACTCAAAAACACTCTCTTCTTCGTAAGAAATAGTATAACCAGTGTCAATATCATCATTGTTCTGTGTAAATTTTCTTTTTCTAACAATATAATTCATAATTAGTAAAGATGTCTTTATAGTCCCTAACAAAAAAAATCACAAAATGGAGACTCTTTAAAAAAAAATCAGTCAAGTAATTTTTTTACTTTATTTTGTCACAGTTTTAATTTTTTTTAAATAGTTAAAAAATCAATTTTGACATAAGTCTAGTATGAATAATAGACGGTTATATAGAAAAGATTCGTAAAATAAAGATTCAGCGATAGCAGATGCAATATACCTGTAGGTAGTCCCATGTTAAGCGGTTGAACTCGTAACCCAATCATCTTGGGTTCGAATTCAACAGGAGATGTGGCTGGCAACCACATTTTTAAAAACATATATATGCCATGAAAAACCACGTTAAAATAATTGGTAATGATACCATAGAAAAGGGATCGCTAAAAGCCACCTCAAAGATGCAATACAGTCCCAAATTATAATTTTTTTCCAAATTTTTGTTAGTGTTGATGATTTATTTCCTATTTTATCCAAAATATTCCGATACGCACTATTTACGTATTTAAAAAAACCCGCATAACGTATAAAATTTATACAATAGACTCCAACCTCTTAGGTTCCATTACTAAAAATCAACTCAAAATATGAAAATCTTCAGGTAAAAAAAAAAGATTTGTTTTCTTTTCATGTCTAGATGAGCATATTTTTATAAGACACATAAAATCCATGTTTAAATTTAAATCTGACTAATATTGCATAGCGTGTTCGGACTGCAATATACCACCCATGACGCAATATAGATAACAGTAAAAAATGTTTATTTTTATAAATGATACATACATACTTCCGTCCTTATTGTTTTTTTACCGTGTTATTTCAAAACCGTGTAAAAAAACGTTCAAAAAAGGCTTTTAAGGTCAAAATTCTCAGATCGTGTTAACAAAAAATCGTATTGTAGTAGTGTCGTGCTATACGAGGGTTGTCTATCAAATAAAATGATTTTTTTGCAAATTAATATATTTAATTTTACAATTTAATTCAGATTTCAATTAAATTTAAATACATCTCGTTTTCCTTAAACGGTCTTATAAATTGGCATACAATTCGATCTCATCACCAATTTTCGTATTTGTGTTCGGCAAATCATATAATTCATCGGATTCATCCTTCATCGTAGCACTTTTCTTGGAATCGGGTTTTAATATGAATTTTGGTTCGACATTTGTTGGATTGATACTTTCGTATACTGGTTCTACTGGTGTATCATATACATTATCCATCACTTGGGTTTTTTTTGCATTCTCTGTGATCATTTTATCCTTTGGTTGATACAGTTTTGTTGTTAAGGATAAATGCTTTCTTTGGACTGGCAGCGATATATTTTCAACGGTAGGTATGTCACCTTCTTGTGCTTTTTCTGATATCAAACATGAACCATTATAATATATTAACAATCATTTATATATATTAAAAATGTGTTTTAAAATATTTTTTTACTTGCGTTTCTGGAGCTTAAAACACATTTATTTCTCATCACCCAAAAGAAAATAAATAATAAGAGCACAAAAAATGAGATCCACCCGACAACTGCTATTATCACAATCCTATCGCATTTTTCTTGTGGGGGGATTCTGTAAATTAATTTCTAAAATTAGCATGCCAACTTAAATTTAATCAGATAATATAAGTCGAAAACAATTACCTTCAACGAACAATTGAAGAGGTGAAGGGGTGAAAAGAGTGTTATTAAAACAGGAACGGTTACTAACCCTTTAAGTGGATATGACGTATATATTCGTCAAGATCAAAGTCCATGCAAAGTGGGTATGACGTATATGAACGAATGACACTTTTAACAGTGAAACAAAGCGTTGAAGGGGTTTAAAAGAGTGTTATTAAAAACGAATCAATTCCAAATACCATTCTTATAAAACTTACGCGGTGCATACGATCGATCCGGCGGTCCTAGAAAATAATCATAAATATTAGGTGGATTTTTTAATAAATGCAACTTTCTCACCATTTTTGCAAAAATAATCATATTTATAAATCAATGGCTTTAGTGTAATTATCGTAATTTTTAAAAGCAATTATAATTTTGCATCTCAATCATAGATCCTATTTACAAAAAAATGCTCTATTCCAATAATCTAATCTTATTAAATAACATGACATATTTTGAATCAATACATAGAAATACCGTTTTCCTATGAGAATCAGTGAACGCAACGAAATATTTTATGGAAATTTGTATCATACTTACTCAAAATTAGATTGGGGTTCATTTTTTACTGTGGTAACTGTAGATCTTATTGTGGTACTTGTGACACTGAAAATATTTGTGCTGGTTAACAAATACTGAAAAATGGTTTCAAAAAAAGATTTTTAGTAAGGGCTTAAACTCACGTGGTAATCGATTTTGCCACATCTGTCGTGCAGGTTAATGTCAGTCTGTGAAATAATTTGAAAATCATTTTAAAAAAATATTCGTTTGTGATTTCAATAAGATCATTGAAAGATTACCTGGGTATAATTTTATAGAGACAATACTTTAAATACATTATGTTGAATATTGGCATGTATTATATATTACACCAAAAACATTATCATACTAACCGATGTAATTTTATAGACTTAATGATTGGTGTGGACCTTCAAAATTGATTTCAAAGCTTAATCATAATGAAAAATGTATCACCATGATTTATCAATATTTTCTTACTCGTTGGCTGCTTGTCCGTTTGAGAATTGAAGTATTAGCATAAAAATGTATTTTGAAAAGTCCAAATATGTAAATAGCATTTCAAAGCGTCTTTAGTTCACCGTTTTTAATATAAAAATATTAACAGTTATGCAAAATATCTTGGAGAAGATAATATTGGTATTGGAACATAAACTTTCACCCTTTTAGAACTACATGCAAACATATGCTATTGTTTTAGAGGATATCTTTTATACATTGAAATTTAAATTTGACACTAAAAAGCTACCTAGTATAGGGGCAATATTGCTGATAGAACTTAGAGAATTATCTCTGAAAAATATTTTACAATAACGAAAAAAATATCGTAATACGAAATTGACTTGATACTTGAAAAAAGGCACATGAATCTTGTATATGTCCCTGAAGAGAAGTGATTTAATGGCTCCGTTTACAACCAGACTTTAGAAGAGGCGCAAAATATGGCCAGGAAAAGAGATAAGCGATTCTAACCACGAGATATTCCGATAACAATACATCTTTCTCTAAATCATAGACAAGACCAGCTCGAGAACGGCTGAGAGAAGATGTCTTCTCAAAGCCACACATCACGAGTATCATATACATTTTTAAAACCCTCCCCTATAAGGTTACGTTATCTTCCAGGAAGAAACTTGACTCCAATCCTCCAATTTCCACGCACCCGTGATTGTGCGCGCTTCAAATCTTCAAAGCGCTTTTTGGAGACTAGTTGCACTTGGCTGCTGCATTTTCAAGTAGTGTTTTTTGCTAATTTGGTGACTATACGCAATAAAAATAAAATGTGATTTTTAAAATTCAAATTCAATAATACATTGGATCGATTTTCGCCGAGTGAAGATTTTTTCCAAAATTTAATGCTTTATCATTTTCTCAAATGTCAAAATTTGTTCCAGAAATTTAGATCTGGAAATTTCGATTTAAAAAAATGCCCTGGAAGTGAAAAACGCCACCACACTGACTGCTGAAATCAAAAGTAATCCAACAGCAACTATTAAAAAAATATCGGCCAATCTCGGATACTCATGGTGAAGTATTCAAAGAAATCTGAAAAAAATCAATGGCTATCAAAGGATCAGGTTGCTAAACCCAGTCTGACAACAACAACAAAATATTTTGTCCGCTTGGTGGGACTGCAATTATATCATTCAGTTTGAAACACTCAAACCTGGACAAACAATAAATGCAAAATTTTATTGTGAACAACTAGAACGCTTAGTGGCGGAAATAAAAAACGACCCTCTCTCGTGCATCGAAGACAAGTGTTTTTACAGCAGGATAATACTCGTCTCTATACACAAACAGCCTTGAATGGCTGACAACTCAACATCCTCTTTATTCTCCAGACATCGTTCCGTCGGATTTCCATATTTTTAGATTTATGCCGTATTATTTGTATGTTTTGTTGTAGCATGATTTCTGCAATATTAATTATCTAAAGAAAATTTGATCGTATATTTTCCATAAACTTAAAGAAAATTGGTTCTGTAGCGTGGGCGATTTATCATCCCCACGTAGTAACGACATCTTCCATTTCTCTTCAGGTGCAATATGTTGTTTTAACAGCGCCATCTCTTGTGGCCCTGCGGAGACATTGCACCTGCTTACCGACCGATCGCTTCTTGCGCGTGCATCGTTGCCGGTTGGGGAGTGACACGCAGGAAGCGGGAGTTGGGAGAGTCGTCGGTTGGCCTTGGCTGCGGGAGGTTGTCCCTCCTGCAGCCAGACCTCTTTCTCTCTATCTGTAGTGCGGAATAAATAGTTATCTTGCGAAGAGAGTCTTTCCATTCGACGCCCTTCGTATTCCAATCCATTCGTCCAGCTGTATCACAGCCCGATAGAAGAACGGACCCGTGCAGTAGCGTGGCCATCCCGACGAGCACGTGGAGGCGGGGAGCAGCCTGGGGACTCTACCCCCGAGAGCGCCCCCGCCTCAAACGTTACAGTTACAATATACAGTTTTCCAACAACGTACAAATCTACATCAGTATTCAAATTAAATTACTGTAAAATGAAATAGTATTAATTTAAATTTAATATACTCGTATCATTCAAGGAGTTAATATTTATTTTAAATTGACCTTAATCGCATAATATTTTTAGCACAAAATAACATTTTAAGTGATGATGATTTAAACTAAAATTTCCACAACATACAACAAACCACATCCACATTAGAAATGTCAAATTTTTGTTCGATCCAATTTGACACATCGTGTATTATCCAGCATGATCATTTTTATATTATATTTTATTCAATACCAACGTAATAATGCTAACATTATTTATGTTTAAAAATAATTAAAGCATAAAAATATCTGCATTTTTTAAATTTTATTTATACATTTTCAAGAGAAACTTACAGCTAGTACAGAAATAAAAATAATTAAATAGTTAAACAGAGGCCATTTAAAAGTTTCTTCAATTAGCAAGAAATAAAAATAATTTAAAAAAAAAATAAGAACGGAAAGATTAAGATGGTTAGAAAAAAGATAATGCAAATGAATAATGAAAATAGAAGACAAACTATCATCAAATAGATCCACATCCACATCTGAGCCATTGTAGAAACCGCACACTCTGACGATATATTGCATTTTGACGATAGTTAGTGGAAAAAATGGGAATACGCAAAAAGGGTCATCTACGTCTGGAGTGATTAGGAACAGACAATGAAAACTTGTTTAGGATTGCTAGACAATTAATAACGCCTTTTAGAAGTTTTGTGAGAAAGATTATATCAGCTAAGTTGTGTTGAAATCATAAGGGAAGAATATGGAATCTACGACATCTAGACACCTAGTTGACATGAGCTACATTAAAAACGTTTTTGAATCGCTTCAATTCGATTCCTATAAATTAAGTAATGAGGATTCCAGATTTGTCTTGCGTATTCGGGATAATTTATTACGTAAGCACAATATAAAATTTTGATGGTTTTAATTGACCGCAATTCCTTGGAACATCTGATAATAAATCCCAATGATCTAGATGCCTTAGCAACGATCTGATCAATGTGCTTATCAAAAAGCATCTTTCTATCATGGATACCCAAATCCATAAAAGAGTCTACTCTTGAGATCGTCTGATTATTGAGAAAATATACCGAGCTTGGAAACTTTTTTTTTTCGAGAAAAGGTAATCAGAGCGCATTTTCATACATTAACATCTAATTTATTTATTCGACAGTATTTCGTAAGTCTGCCTAAATCATCTTGGAAAATTGAGATATCAGAGATAGATTCGACGGTTTTAAGAATGTTCATGTCGTCAACAAACAAGAAATACTTTAAGTTCCTGAAACAATCTCCAATGTCATTGATGAAAAATATAAAGAGTGGTGATCCAAGAAGCGAGCCCTTTAGATTTGAATCCATTGGTTACAACAGCCTGGCATCTTCGATCGATGTAAGAGGATAACCATCTCAGCAGGTTACCATGAATACCTGCTTTGAAAAGTTTTTGAAATCCGTGAACACTACGTCAACAACACCTCCATTATCCATGATCTCAGAGAGAGTCAGGTTGGTTACTGTTGACTTACACTCGAGAAAACCATATTGGAATGGGTTAGAGGGTAGGCTAATTCATTAAAAAGTAGTATCGTTTTGCTATATATATTTTATCATTATTGTAATCCATAATGGAAAGAAGTCAATCGGAAGTATGGAAACATTACAAAAAAGTGTTTTTAGGTAATATCAACAGCTGAGATCGATTGATTAAAAACAATCGGGAGAAAATGAAAGATCAATGCTTGTAAATACAATATCATTTTGTCTTCTAGCTTGTAGTTAATTCGTGCTGTTATTCACCACTGCTAGTATAGGAACGATTTTAAGATCGCGTAGGTCTTCGCCCTAGTCCTTGAAAATCAAGGAAGGATGGGACTCTATGTATTCTAAAAATATCTTTGCAGTAAAACTATAATAGTATAGTGGTCTCGGGAAGTTTTTCATCGCTCTTTGAGAAAAAATCCTTTATATAACGATAGCGCTCTTCGATACGTTCATCCAAGTGGCCAGCTGGGTGAGCGTTTATAAATAAAACTTAAAGGTCATATTTTCTTGAACTTCGAGCGCCGAGGGGGTTCATATATATAATATATACGATGTAGACAACATAAATATTAAAGAAGCCCTAACCTGCAATGGACTCCATGTAACAACTCCATGACAACGACTTGTTGGGCCATGAACTGAGAAAGGGTTTTGTGATCATAAAACTATTAAAATGCAATTGTAAAATGCGTATTTTCAACGGTCAAATAATTGTGGCAATTTAGAATTTCTCAATACAAAGACTTAATAGAAACGATTATATCAACGAATGGTCATATTGTAATAGAACTGCTGTTTGGATTTTGTTACAATTCTCTTGTTCACCTTGTTTATCTATTCCATTTCAGCAATCCATTAATTCACAAAGAGTTTCGAGTCCTTGAATAAAGCCAAACAACCATCCCATCTTCATGTCTCTTTCTGGCCGTTTCTTTCCCGATATATATTTGTGAATGTGTATGAGAAAAATCTTAGTGTTTGGGTACATTTTCCATTTTACTTCGTGCTAGTAGAGTAGAGACAAAGGCTCGATTGTTCGTGAGTCAAGTTGCCAAGTAGCCGGGACTTACAAAAGAAAAAGCCTCGAAAGCTCCACGCCTCCTGTCCAAATAGATCTTTCTTCATCAAAGTATCGAATAAAAGAAACGCCTACATTTTATTTACTTGGAAATCACCGAATGCTTTGTATAGATGAAGATAAGATATGCTCCCCGATACACAGCATCAACTTTTTACGCATACACATTATTATTGTTACAACCCTCAAATCACTTTCCCAACTTCCTTTATTTCCCAATATAAATACATTTGTTATCCACGAAAATGGCACAATGGCCACTCTATTCAACCATGAAAATAGATCAAATCTTTCCTCATTCTCTTTTTGTTTCCATGCCCTCCTGCAAAAATAAGCAAGACAACGGAGTTTATCGATTTGACAGAGTGTGTGACAATGTTCACCATCCAAATATAGAATTGAACCACGTATCTTTAGAAGATTTATAAAATGTCTCCGGTAGCAATTTAAACAACTTACAACTTTGTCCATTCGTCAAATGGACTAATGCCACAGATGAAACATCCTGTGTATAGACACAGGATGTTTTTTTGCACATGGTCCGATACAATTTTTTTTAGATATTCAGGGGGTATTTTGCTATGTTTCACACTTAGAATCTATTTCCTAAGGCTGTCAAAATAGAAATTTTTTTTTCAACATTTTGAAAAAAATATTCAAAATTTTACTTTTAAGTCATCATAACTTTTAAATCTGCAGCTATATTAGCACTAGATAACCGTTTTGTATTTCGAAATGTGTTTTTGTCAACTTCTAAATTCTATAAATGAAAAACTAACAACTATTTTGAACTTACCTTTTTGGACACCTTTTCCTTACTTCATCTGTAGTTGTCTGAAGTAGAATTTCTTCTTTCAATTAGAATTTCTTTTTTTGGGCATCTCTATCTAAAAAAAACTTTAGCTGAAATCCAGATATCTGCTAATGACATTTTGGCGAAGATGATTTTTAGCACTATTTTTTAATGTTGTCTGTTATACCGCGACTGCCTGGGCTCACAGACTGGCCTATTCCAGATGGTACAGGTGCCGGGGAATAAATTTGTCACACCAGCGAACTCTCTATGCCGGACCAAGAAGTGCGCTGATAATCGTCACTAAAGTCTATAGGACAGTCTCAGTTGCGGCACTCCCTGTTCTGACGGGTCTTCTACCCTTGGACTTACAGCTGCAGCGGTATAACCCTGGTGGAGAGGTGTAGGTTCACAGAACATATCAAATCTGCGGTCATGAAGGCCGACCGGCTTTCTGCAGGGTAACCACTTCCGACTTTGGCCAAAACTATGGATGAATGACGTCAATGGTCCTCACGGGACACGTGCGATTCAAGACATATCTCCTTCGGTTCGGTATAGACAGTCTCTCGGAGTGTCCTTGTAGATATACGAGATCACGTTATATGATCATGGCCGGGCATGGAGGCCGATTGGGAAGTTCTCCTGCGTTGTGTCAGAGGTTTCGCTTCGGAATCTGTTCATTCAAAAAGCTTTGGGTTAGTTTTGGCATCAAATGTGCAAAAGGAAGATTCTACGGAGAATGATTCCGTAGTGTCCTTCTTCAATTGCTGTTAAATGTAGAATCTTATAGACAACTAACTAGCATCTGCAGAGAGCAGATTAAACTAGTTCCGAATTGAACTGGTAGCGAATTATCCAAATGCCCATATTTTCTGCAAATACTACAGCAGCCACAGTGGAGCAGAAAAACGTTCCCAGCAACACCCCCTGATTCATTGACTTTTACGCCTGGTGCATACTTTTTGAATTGCATGCGTGTGTCTGCGATGACCGGTGTAAGCTGGTCACAGTGCGGGCACTGAGGTACGTGGTGGGACCCAAAATTCGGGTCATGTTGAGCCCTTGGTTTTGTAGTGCGTCGGCTCATATTGGGGCACCCATAATATCAACTTAGCTATCCAGGTTATCTTTGCTGCCGTCTTTTCTGTGTACTCCATGAATCGGAGCTTGTCATCAATTTGCACCCTCAGTTATCGATATAGCTGGTCAATTATCAATCGTGGGAGGACGAATTTCCTGTGTCTTATAAAGAAGATAGCTTCGATTTTATAGCTCCAGGCCAGCTTCTGAGAGCCATTTCCTAGCTCTTCTGATCGTATCTTCGCAGTTCGCACGCGAAGTATCAACATAGATCTCTGCTACTCAATGACTAGAAACGATTCTTCCTCTGAGGTTGGAAAAGTGTTTCACTTTTCGTAACGCTCAGCCCAATATGCCCCACCACGCCTATAAAAAATTCACTTAAAAAAATATATACTAAAAATGATTAAAATAATTGGCACAGCCCAAAAATGCGTTTATATTAATTGTTTTTAATTTAGTCTCACGATAAAAATTGGTCCCATGACGTTGAAACGCGTCGTTCTCAATGAAATATAATGAAAATTAAAATTATTTAACGTTTATCTCAAGTATATCACTTTCACGTGCATTACGTTTTTTATCGGTCTCGTATTTTAAAATAGGCGATCCCAGTCGTAGAATGTCTGTACTGTAACACAGACGAGGCACCAAAATCCCAAATTGAAATTGAATTTAATCACACGGTCTTGCATATAAATTGAATTCGCAGGGAGGTGTAGAGAATTAAAAATTAACAATTATCGACAGGCTTGATCCGATTACGTGAATAATAAATCAGTCTCGTCCTTGTTGGAACAGCGTGTAATTTGATTGGGATATATTC
The DNA here is from genome assembly GCA_008973525.1 of Stenopsyche tienmushanensis. Lineage (NCBI taxonomy): Eukaryota > Metazoa > Arthropoda > Insecta > Trichoptera > Stenopsychidae > Stenopsyche > Stenopsyche tienmushanensis. The sequence continues at coordinate 31,388 of WACJ01000009.1, read as the reverse complement.
AAATGGGGTATTACCATTGTTATGGGAATTCGCCGACAGATATCGTTCACATGCGGTCGATTGATATATGACGGCCCCTGTGATTATCGATGGCGTATGGTGGTCGGGAAGTTCCGTGCCTGTCAGTCACATAAACAGCGCAGGGACGGTGTCGGGACTTAACGCTCCCTCTCCAAATTCTACGGGTAACTGCGCTGTTTTACGCGAGCGGAGCGTAGGATTACTGAATAATCGGTTCAGCGATGATGAAGGCTTAAAACACATTTGGTTTTCGTTTTAGAGCCATTCTACTACAGCCCTTGTGTTTACTACTCCGATTTCCGAATTGTGTTAAATTTAATTGAAAGGGCGCCAAAAGCAAGAGGCGGGATATGAAGAGAGATACCATTTAAATAATAAAATCTATTTAAAGTTATACATACAACAACGTTTTAATGACAATTCTATCTAAAGAACAATATTTATTAATAGCCATCTCGAAAAAAAAAAACAGTATTTTAATAACCACTTACTTCTCCTTATCGAGATGGCGTCAAAAAAATCCTTCAATATGCACTTAAACCTTTTTTGTGCGGTAGATGCGTTCCGCAGAAAGTCACATTAAAAAAATCGCACAAAAAAGCTATGACTTGCATAGAACAAGTGAAGATGTTTTCCATGGATTTAATAAACCGCATAACTTTGAAACAGCTATATAAAATATACCCAAAATCGCACAAAAAAACAAAGAAAACAATGACACTTTTGCAATTACAAATTAAAAAATAACATTTTGGTAGCATTTTAAATATGTCTAGCATCTCTAATACCAGACGTCAATTAGGGAAATAATAATTATATTAATTATAAATTCTCATCACTGTATGATAATTTTCGTTACGATTTTCGAGATGACTCAAAATCGCTCTCTTCTTCGGAAAAAATAGTATGCGCAGTATCATTTTCATCATTGTTCTATGTAGTTTTTCTCTTTCCAATAATATAAATCTTAATTAGATAAGATGTCTATATAGAATAACATTTGTATGATTATTTTTTTATATAAATAACCGCTTCTATTTTTAAAACGATGCACTATACGCTCAAACCTCTTTTTGTGCGACTTTTTTTTGTGCTATTTCGAAGTTATGCGTTTTTTTAAAGCGATTTTTTTTTTCTTTTTTATTTCATAAAGAGTGCATACCAATATATTTGGGATAAAATAGGAAATAGATCATCAACGCTAATCGAAATTTGGAAAAAAAATATAATCTGGGACTATGTAAATCAAATTGCATCTGCTATCGCTGAATTGCGATCATGTCCTTTATTCTAGTTTTTTAAATTGATTTCGTAGTTTTCTAATGTTTCGGCTATTAAAAATATATTCTCCAAAAGAATTTTCAAAATTCCAACTACTTACGGAGTTATAGCTATTTTAGTGACGCGACAACTTGGCGGGCGTACCATAATGAACGCGTTTTTCTTGAAATTGCATTTTTCAACGCGGCTGTTAATTAATTTGCTTCAAATTGGATATGAATCTTTTCTATATAGCCCTCTATTATTCCTACCAGATTTATATTAAAGTTTATTATTTAACTATTTAAAAAAAATTGAAACTGTCGCAAAATAAGGCCAAAAATTTGACTGAACAGTCACCATTAGGGAATCCAATCCCGAGCCAAAATTTTGATCCCGGGATTTCGGGATTTCATTAGACAATCCCGGTTCCAGTCCCGGGATCCCGGGATTGGGATTTTCAATATTTTAAGAAATTACCTTGATGAATTTGATCAAAAATTACTAATAAGTCCATTTGTTCAATATAAAAAAATCACATGAAGGCCAAAGAATTTTATTTATTTAAGAAAAGATGAAAATACAATTCAAAAATAGATTAATAAAACACTAAAAAATTCAAATATTATTTTGAAAATATGCCCGAAGTAACATTAACATTAAACATTAGTGTTTCGTCATTTAGTCTGGATCGGATTTTGGAAGTCAGACAACTTGCTGCTGAAAATGCACGCTCAGCTTCCACACTCGTTGGAGGTATCGTCATCAGATATTTAAATGCTAGTTCGACTTGATGACCGCGTGAGCCCTCATTTTCGTATAACAACATCAATGTGACTGATAAAATTCCTTTCTGCTAAGACGCGAACTAAAACTCGCAAAATTCCCGATTTCCCGGCAAATTATTTATTCCCGTCGCTGCAGATAAATACTTATATACTATAATACTTTGATGTGATTTGTAATTATATTACGGAGGAATACAAAAATTCTGAACCCCGTATCTATTATATTTCATATCGATATTCCCATTATTCGTCGAGGTGTAGTAAATACATCACCGGTAGGGAATGATTACTATAACAATTTAAAAAACATACATGTACGCTATATATGTATACATAGATTAGACAGTCACTGCTCCTATGCGTCGCCTATGTTCGCCAATTAGTAATTACGCCACTGTTTCCAAGCGTCCAGATTTCGTCGGTAATGTCTCGATTTAGTAGCCTTCATCGTGTTGGTGAGGTGTACGATTTCTGTTAGATAAAAATTTTAATCCCGGGATTTTTGGGATTACGTTTTATAATCCCGGGATTCTTAAGTACCTAAAACTGTCCGGGATCCCGGGATTGGATTCTCTAGTCACCATAGGGACTATAGTGACATCCTTACTAATTATGAATTATATTATTGGAAAGAGAAAATCTACACAGAACAATGATGATATTGGCACTGGGTATACTATTTCTTCCGTAGAAGAGAGCGATTTTGAGTCATATCGAAAATCGCAACGAAAATTATCATACAGCTATGATAGTTAGTAATTAAAATAATTAGTATTTTTCTAGTGGATGTTTGGCATTTGAGATGCTAGATGTACGACATCCTTAAAATTTTACTAATGAGGCAAGACGTCCTTTAAATGTTATCAAAAATATTATTTTTTTAATTGCCTTATTGTTTTCCCGTTTTTTTATTAACTTTTTTTACGCGATTTTAGATATATTTTATATAGCTATATAAAATTTATGCGGTTTTTAAAATCCATGATAGGACTCATACCTATCTAATGATACCTATACTTACCAATACGGACAATCAAGAATAAAACCGAATAATTATAACGGCTTTTTTTCGCCGGCAGCTATTTATGACTCAACCTTATAACTCTAGGGTAACTGTAAGCCGTATAAAAATTTGGTATTTATATATTTAGATGTTTAGATTGATTTGTTTATTCGTAATCTGATTCGACGTTGATTGGAATGGAGGCTCTATTAAACTTCACGTGTTCGATAATCAAGGGTTCCGGTTTCACAATAGCTAACAGCTGAAATTTGAATATACAAGTAAATTGATAGGTCCTTAATTGAAGGAGACTATAAACAATACAATCCTTGCTCTTTACATCAATTTTGATTAAGGCACTTGAACGTTTTTAAAGACCACTTCCTTGTTATCATAGTACTTCAGGTCCCGCCTTTAGAAAAACGTCTCCTCTAAAGTTGCAATCGATTTTCAATTGGTTGATGTTTTTCATTTTTTTTTTAATTTATGCTTTGAGGATCATTTAGTCAATATTGACTAGAACAGTTCTTTAAGCATTCGGTTAAAATGCACGGTTCTTTGTAATTAAGAACTGTACTGTACAAATTTTTGTCTCATTGTGGCCATATTTTACTTCTTATGGATAATATGGATAGTCACAAACCATAAAACGTTGGTTATTATACTACTTATTACTATGGAGAATTAAATAGTAATGCAAGAAGTTAAAAAGAAGATGGCACTATGTTCATTGAGATTAGATATGGGCTTAAAATGAGCTGGAGTACTAAAAAAAATAAACCTAAAAACTGGATATCAAGCGTGCAAGACCAATTGTTGTTCATATTAGGGATTCTTAAGTCTCGGCTTTTTCAAAGTCCCGGGACACGAGACGCGATAATTTAAAAGTTCCGAGACTTCCTGGGACTCGATACTTTTAATTTTTCTTCAATTATGTACCCCTTTTTTTAAAGTAAATATTTAAATGTGTTACATTCGTATGTATGTGTAAGTTAAAAGAACCATCTTTTTCTATCTTTCTGAATTACCATTTTTGGAGTCACTTTCCTTAGTGTTTTGTTCATCTTTATTGAAACAATCTAAATCTTTTTAAGATCTAAGTATTCTGGTCCAATGTTTCAACTACAGCTAGATGCTTTATGCAAAGTTTATAAGAATTATACTAATTTTACGAACGAAGTGTTAATAGTTTGTAATTTTTAATTTTCGTTTTCGCCGATAGTCATTTCTTCCCTAATATTTTTTTTGACAAATTATAGCATCGGTATTCGAGCCCTGATTTTTATTTTGTTATTCATTAATTCCTTCTCCGTGAGGATAGTTCCAAGATAGTTGAACCCTTGGAGTTTGTTTTCATTTTGATGAGTTTCGTCGATGTGAGATAAGATTTGAAGTGTCGGCAAAGACGGTATGCATGGACTTATCTGGTGCACTGATCAGGTATTATCTGTTGACGCATGGCGGTATTTGACGGTGACTGTGCGCCAATGGGTTAAATGAGATTATCTCGAAACCGCATTTTCAAAAACGACCTAAGCTAGAGCTTAAAAAGTTTTTGATCGACCTGACTGAAATTTGGGGAAATTTCTCACTATAATATTGTTAATTGGATATACCTAAAGTTTTAAGGTTTTCACGTTAATAAATCACTTTTTTTATTTTAAATTTTAATTAAAAAGCTTACTTAGTTTTTAATTTCATACTTCCATAGGTATATTCTTCTCCTACACATATTAAAATTAAAATAAATCGTTTTCAGATCAATAGAAAAAATCTGACGACCAAAGCTATCGGATGACTTCCATCTTATTCTAAAATCAAATAAAATTAGAAGAACAACTAAAAATTTTTTTTTTTAAATCCCCGGGACTAAACAATACCGAACTTCCATTTAAATAAAACGACGATAAGGAGTTCAATCACGTTACAATATGCAATCATGGAATTTAATTACATATATATTTTTTTATTATAATTTCCCTGTGTGATGTGTATAAAACTTTCAAAATGAATTAATTTTAGGTATGAAACATTACAATTGCCAGCATACCTCATGTTCATTGTATTGCGAAATGTTTGTGATGAGTTGTCTTTAAATGTTTTTCACTATAAAATCGATAGCGTTTGATAAAATAGTGATAAGATAAGGATTTTCGAAGTCCATATTCGTCTTTGTGATTGTTGGCATGTGAAGAGTACAGTAAATAGATTTTGCTTTAAAATTGCACCGTAAAAAGTTGCTCTTATTTCCTTTTTATATATCTAAACAATAACGAGGTTTCTTAAAAAATAATAATATTTAATCTGCGTATAGATTTTGGGCGATATGTTCTTACAAACGGCCACAATTTTTGATATCTGATAGTAATCATTTTTTTGATTGTTTCTGTGCAATCCAATGGGCGAATAAACCATGATTCGCATTAGAACCTCATTCGCATAACCTTATTCATTATTTTATGTTTGAAGTATGGTAGGAATGTCAACCGATTTTATGTTATCTATTACATTATTGTCGTTTTCAGACATCAATTCTTCGAAAGCAGATATAAATACTTGTTGATCATGGTGGATGTTACTGATGCGAGTGTTGGGAAATCAGTTAAGTAAGCTAAAACATATCTTAATGAAATTATGTTGGTATTTTGTGATTTATTACCTTGTATGTTTTAGAGCAAAGGTGATCATTCCGAATTACATTCCCAAACCTTTTGATCCTGTTATAATTACAAAAGATGAAAATAAAACGTATCTTATTAAGAAGGCGCATGCAATAATATTCAATCACAATACATACGGTAAATATATGTAAAAGTTTAGTGTCATTTAAATATGATGCCTAGATTTTTTTTTTTAAATAAATATTTTCTCGAGTTGTGTGACATGTAGTGCCATTTTGCTGGAAATAGACATCAGACACATCAATATGATTCAATTGGGCCATATAAAGTCACTTGAAGAAATGTGTTCCAATGATTACATTTGCCCAAAATGCACAATAAACAATAACTTTTTTCGGATATGGACATCTTTTTTGAATAACACGAGGATTTTTATGACCTCAAATACGACAATTTTGCTTCTTTGATTGATCCACCTATTATAAAATGAGCATCATCGCTATACAAAATTTGACTTGAAAACAATGGCTCTCTCGTTCATTTTTCAATAATAAGGTAAACGCATTGTGGCAATGTATTTCTGTTCGTGGTTGAAACTGTACTACTTTCTATTGAAACCAAATGGCTTATCATTTAGAAAAAAGTCACGTGTAAATATTACAAGGTGCTGATATCTAGGCATCACAATTTTATGATCCTTCATTAGAAATAGGAAAATGTTTGTTAAAAATTAAGCTTTAACTCCTCCCTAACCTCTATGGTATACTTTATCTATACAAAATAGGTTCTATTACAGATTTTTTTTTATTGATTTTGATGCGATCATTAAAAGCAAGCATTTTTCCTCTGCCAATAATAAACCATTATACTTTCTCCTCCTTCTTCCAAAACTTCTAAAACAAACATTTTTCCATAACTGTAAATACACATTATTTATATATACAGGCTTTTTTGCACATGGACTGACAATTTTTTTTTGGGGGGCTAAGGCGATCTTTTGCTACGTTTCACACATGGGTTCTATGTCCGAAGTGTCTGGGTTGTTGAAATATATTATATATAATAATTTTTTTTTTTGTAGATGATTTGCATTCAAGCAATATACAATTAAAGGAACGTGAAGGAACTAAAAAAGACGAAGAAGCCCTTAAAAGCACATTAGAAACATTTGGGTTTACAGTTAAAGTTTATTCAGACAAAAAGAAAGATGAAATATTCGAAATTCTTGGCAAAGGTATCTGATTAAAGCGTAATTGATTTCATTTTACAAGTAACATTTGCATTAAGTAATTATTATATTAAATTGCATGTTATACATTTCAGTTTCTTCAGAGTACGACTGTGTTGCTGTGTGTATATTTTCTCATGGAGTAAACGGTGGTATTTATGCGTATGATGAGGAATATCCAGAAGTAGATATATTAAATGCATTTAAGGGAAAGTTTGACGGAAAACCAAAAATATTCATTTTCCAGGTAATTATGAACATTTAAGCGTTTACGGCTTAGCTAAAATAAAATATTTGTTTATATAGCCGTTAATCCGCGAAAGCCTTAGTCAATAGCATGCAAACACACCTAAGATAATTATATCGGTTATTATCATTAGTATTTGTTTAAGGTATTTTTTAATGTGAAACTTCTATATACGTGATAAGATGAAATGGCCTTAATGTCACAAAAAATGAAACGCAGTCAAAAGATCAGTATACATCAAGATTGGGTAAAAGGGAAATTTCTCAGCCCCTAGAAAAATCTAATTTTGTGGTTTTTTTTTCATTATTCAACGGTTCATTGTTTTTATTTAAGAATTTGGAAATAATTAGCTAATATATATTATTATATATATATTTTATTTATTCATCATTCCATGTTTGTGAAATATATATAGATATTTTGCACACTGACCGATAATTTTTTTGGGCCTTAGTGAGGTTTATTTTGCATAATACAATCATTTATTTAGATTAAAAATTCACTGCAAAATACAAAAACAGTTATTTTGTGCTATTGCGAACACACACAGTTATGACGACTTAAAAGTAATTTTTTTGATGTTTTCAATATGTTAAAAAAAATCTATTTTGAGAACCCTGAACTATGAAACGTTGCACAAGACCCACCTAATCCCTAAAAAATGTTTGTTGGTCCTTGTGTAAAACACCCTGTATAATAAAATACACAAACGTCTACTGCAGCGGTTCCTAACCTTTTTAGTCTCGTTACCCCTGTAGCCTACCAGGGAAACTGTAATGTAAATGTGTAGCCTATGAGGAATTTGCGCAAAACTATACGAAATTACAATTTTAACATACTTTCTTGATTAATTAATGATGGTTATTGTGAAAGTTGAAATTGTTTTGCATTTGCAGTTTTTTTTATGTAGGGTATAGTTTCACTAAACGCACATTCTTAGAGCTGTCAGCTATAATAGGATATTCAGCACCTAATTTTCGATAAAATCTACAGAGGTCATAGTATTGAAATTCCATTTCTCTGAAAGTGCTATTCTCGAGGAGTTCGAGAAATTCTACTTTGGCTGATACATCTTTAAAAATTTCATCATCAGTAGAAATTGGTCCCAATATCCAAGAATTGAACTGATGATTGTCCATGTCCGGTAAAAAATACTTTAATGAGTCTATTATTGCAGATAAATGGTGAATCACAGAATTTTTAAATGTGATTTTTTCAGATTTATCATTTACCAATTGCTCACACGGTTGTGAAAACATTGATATATCACCAACTTGAACTCTGCTTTGGTAAAGTTCCAATTTATGCAGAAAACTTGTAACTTTATCCTGTGCTGTCAAGATATTCATCATATTTCCTTGTCATTAGACTGTTAACTTTACAAAAAAAATCAGCAAGATACGTCAGCATTTTGATGAATGATTTATCTTTTATTTTTGAGTGCAACTTTATTTTTTTTTGTGTTCTTTGATTTTCGCGAAACAATCCTATTTCTTCGCGGAGCTCATAAACCCGGCTTAAAATCCCCCCTCTCTATAGTCAGGGTGCATCTGTGTAGTACTAAAGACCATTAAATTTGTCTCCAACTTCGTCGCACAAAACTTGAGAAACAAATTGTTTCACGACTGTTCGAAATCCAGAACGTATTCTCATCATGGAAGGCACTCCTACTACAAACGCTAACTAGCTTTGACCAATCCAGTCCCCTTTTGACTCAAATAACTGTTTAAGCATTTTTAATACATCTTCAACACGAGTAGTGGTGGGAAAAGTCATCACATATTTAAATGCTAGTTAGAGTTGATGACAGCGTGAGCCTCATTTTCGTAAAACAACATTGACAAAAAATTCTAGATTTCCCGACAAATTATTTATTTCCGTCGCTGCAGATGAATATTTATACACTATAACACTTTTATTTGATTCGTGATTATATTACGGAGGAATACAAAAATTCTGAACCCCGTATCTATTATATTTCATATCGATATTCCCATTATTAGAGTCGAGGTGTAGTAAATACATCACCGGTAGGGAAAGGTTAATATAACAATTTGAAAAACATATATGTACTGTATATATGTATACATAGATTAGACAGTTACTGTCCCTAGGCGCCGCCTAAACTATCCAAGTAGTAGTTACGCCACTGTTTCCAAGCGTCCAGATTTCGGCGGAAATGTCTCAATTTAGTGTAGCCTTCATCGTGCTGGTGAGGTGTACGATTTCTGTTTGATAACTTAAGGACTGGAACTGTTAATTTATTTTATTGAATTAATACGATCCAATCCATTTTATGATTATAATTTAAACGAGTTTTCTGAGATTAATGATTATTTTCCCAATTTCCCAACTTTAATTGCAAATTAATTTAGCACAGAACATATTATATTTGTATATCATAAGGTGACACTTAATACGAAACATTACATTTATTTCATTTTTAGATGTGCAGAACTAAAGTAATGAAAAGCATAGGCCGCTGTTTGATGACTTTGCCAGACAAAGATACTGTAGTTTTACACAGCACTTATCCCGAGGAAACAGCGAATCGTAACACTGAACATGGCACATGGTTCATTCAGATTCTCTGCAAGAGATTAAATATCATGACTGAAGAAAATCTTCTATTAGATGAAATGATACACATACAACGAGATGTCGCTACTTTTTTTGAGGGCAGACAAATGCCAATGGTCTCCCATAATTTGTCCAAGCGTTTGTTTTTAAGGCCCCAAAAGGAACCAAGTATACGATGATGATATAATGTTTATTGACATAACAATAAAATAATTTTAAAAATATGCGAATCTTCATTTTCTCATTTGACAGATAACCACCTCGATGCGCTTTGCAACGGGTGCTTATCAACCAGATTATCTACATATTGCCAACGACACACAATGTCAAATATCCGATTAAATTAAACATTTGAATTATTGTCTTTGAATCAAGAAAAAAGTGTATAAATTCTTTGTTATTTTTTTCCCCTCAAAAATGACATATATGTTGTATATTTATAATAAAATGATGTAAAAAAACTCTAAATTTTAATTATTTTGTAAGCACATATATATCCAATAATATTTCAAATTTAAAGAAAGGAAAAAACACTTTTATTAAATTTCCTATAAGAATTATCTTAGAAGTAGATCCCGAGAAAATTTTAAATTGAAAAGTAGCTCACAAGACAAAAAAAAAGGTTGGGTCCCCCTGTCCTACTTGTTCTAAAATCAAATCAGAATAGAAGAACAACTGAAAAATATTTTGTTAAATTCCCGGTACTAAACAACACCAAACTTCTATTTAAATAAAACGACGATGAGGAGTTCAATCACTTTACAATATTTTATTATACTTTTTTTAATTATAACTTCATTATCTAATGTGCATAAAACTTTCAAAATGAATTTATTTAATATATGAAACTATACAATTGCCAGCATATCTCTTGTTTATTGTGTTGCGAAATGTTAATGATGAGGTGTTTTTATATATTTTTCGCTATAAAATCGATAGCGTTTGATAAAATAGTGATAAGATAAGGATTTTCGAAGTCCATATTCGTCTTTGTGAGTGTAATTGTGATTGCTAGCGAGTGAAGTGTACAGTATGTATATAGATTTCGTTTTAAAATTCCACGGAAAAAATTTGTTGTTTTTCCTTTTTATACATCCGAACAATAACGAGGTACCTTAAAAAATAATAGTATTTAATCTGCATATACAATATTAGGCCGATACGTTCATACAAACGGCCACAATTTTTGATATGTGATAGTAATTATTTTTTTGGTTGTTTCTGTGCAATTCAATGGGCGAATAAACCATGATTCGCATTAGAACCTCGTTCGCATAAACGTATTCATAATTTTAATCAATATTTTAGGTTCAAAAGTCAGTCTATTTATTGTATTATTATCGTTTTCAGATATCAATTCGTCGAAAGACGATATAAATACTTATTAATCATGGCGGACGTTACCGACGCGCAGACTGTGGTATCTGTTAAGTAAGCTAAAACATTTTTTTGTGAAATAAGGTTTGTATTGTGGAATCAATAACTTGTATGTTTTAGAGCAAGGGTTCCGAAGGTGATCATTCCGAATTACATTCCCGATTCTTTTGATCCTGTTATAATTACTAAAGATGAAAATAAAACGTATCCTATTAAGACGGCACATGCAATAATATTCAATCACGATACATACGGTAAATATATATATTTATAAAAGTATAGTGTAATCTAAATGGATGGACCTAGATGGTTTTTATTTTTTCAATTAAATATTTTCTCGAGTTGTGTGACATGTAGAGCCATCTTGCTGTAAATAGACATCAGACACATTAATATGATTCAATTGGGCCATGTAAAGTCACTTGAAGAAATGTGTTCCAATGATTACATTTGCCCAAAATGCACAACAAACAATAATTTTTTTCGGATGTGGACATCTTTTTTGAATAACATGAGGATTTTCATCACCTCAAATAGGGCAATTTTTCTTCTTTGATTGATCCACCCATTGTAAAATGAGCGTCATCGCTATACAAAATTTGACTTGAAACAATGGCTCTCTCGTCCGCTATTCAATAATAAGGTAAACGCATTGTTGCAATGAATTCCTGTCCATGACTGAAACAGTACTACCTTCTTTTTAATCCAAATGGATTGTCATTTGGAAAAAAATAACGTCACATGTAAACATTATAAGGTGCTGACACCTAGGCGTCACACTTTTATGATCCTTCATTAGAAATAGAAAAATGTTTTTTTTTAAATTTAGCTTTTAACTCCTCCCTTACCTCTATAGCAGTGCTCCGCAACATTTTCTCACCTAAGGCACACCAAAGTTCTTTCTTAAATTTTGCAGCACATCAAAAGCTAAAATAATAGATATTTATTTATTTTAAAATAGCTTTCACCATAGTACGAGGAATATCCCGAAAGTAAGTGTACTACATTTTTAGAAAAAGTGTATTTAAAAACATACAGGATATTGTTGATACAGTTGTTAACTATTTTTCAACATAATTGCAATCCCGTTCATTGCATCTGGTCAGTTGTGGCACAAGCTTCTTTATGCCCTCCTCGTAGAACTCTCCCGCCAACTTCTTTCCCCACTTCAGAACCTCTTTCTGTACCTGTTCATCGGTTGAAAATTTAATTCTAACCATGTGTTTTTTCAAAAAGAGGAAAAGGTTATAATCTGAAGGCACCAAGTCGAATACGCCAATACAGAGGGTGGTTCAAAACATCCCAACCAAATAAATCCAATAGCGCCTTGATGGCTAAAGCTGTGTGAGAACGAGCGTTGTCGTGCAACAAGCACACTCCTCTCGTTAGCATACTCCTCCTTTTATTTGAATGCGTCTTTTGAGTTTTTTTAGGATCTTACAATATTGTGCATTGATGGTATCTCCCTGGGGTAGAAATTCGACAAAATTATGCCTTTTTGGTCCCAAAACACTGAGGTTATGATTTTTTTAATCAGATATTGTGGTTTTTTAATTTTTTGGCTGATGATGAATTGGTGTGATACCACTTTGACGACTGTTTCTTTTATTCAAGCGTGTAATGAGCCACCTACATTTCATCTCCAGTCACAATAGAACTCAGAAAATCTTCACCTTCCAATTCAAAAATGAATCACAAAACATGGCTCGCACTTGGCGTGATTTCTTGCCGACATCTTTCACGCAACTGGATACTACAACATGAGTTTACGTACTACCATGTTCCTAAGAAGCTCGCTTTATCGGGAAATCTCCCTTTGCAAACCAGTATTGCCAACCCTCAAAAAATACACTTACTTTCGGGATATTTTTCGTACATAAAACACAAACAATTAAAAAAATACGTAATAAGAATACGAATAAGAAGAATAATAAAAGATTTAATAAGTGTTTTGTCGATAATGTGTGGGTTTTTCTGACGTGCAGTTAACATTGAAACATGGTAACTAGCTTCTGATATGCGATCTGATAGCGGTCAAATGGAGCAGAGACGTCGTGATGGTCACGCTGGACATAAAAAATGCGTTTAACACTGCCAGCTGGGAACTAATCGCTGATGCGCTCAGAAGAAACTTCGAAGTTCCTGAGTGCGCCGAGGAGCTCGTCAGCGATTATCTCAGAAACCGACGTGTTCATCACGATGAAACCGACACAGAAAGGAAACTGGAGATGGGTGTTCCACAGGGGTCCGTCCTGGGACCCACCCTGTGGAATGTCCTGTACAATAGCCTACTAGAGGTCAAGATGCCAGTAGGAGCACAACTCATTGCCTTCGCAGACGACGTCGCGCTGCTGGTGACAGCCCAACATCCGTGGGACATGGAAGCGAAGGGCAACGAAGCCCTCGCTAGGATAAACGCGTGGATGCGTGAGAATCGCCTACAGCTAGCGGTGGAGAAAACGGAGGCAATGATATGCAGCAGGAGAAGGAGACCGAGGGTCAAAAAGCTTGTTGTGAACGGTCACGAGGTGGAATACAGCAAATCGCTGAGATACCTCGGGATCCTCTTGGACAACAAGCTGACCTTCAGAAGACACATTGAAGCAATTGCGCAGAAGGCGCAGAAGGTGGCCAGTGAGCTCGGACGGCTCATGCCCAATGTCGGAGGGCCAAAGCCGTGCAGAAGGAAAATCATAAATGAGGTTATCCATTCAATACTTCTGTACGGTGCCCCGATATGGTACGAGTCACTCCGTCACGAGAGCTATAGGAAAAAACTGGCTGGGGTCCAGCGACAGGGAGCGCTCCGAGTCACCACAGCATATAGAACAGTATCAGAAGATGCGGTGCTCGTGATTGCAGGAATCCCGCCGCTGGACCTCCTAGCAAAAAAGAGGGCCTTGGACTATGAAGATCCCAAAAACCGCAACAAACATGAACAGAAACTGAAGGAAGCCTGGCAACAGAGATGGGATCAGTCCACAAAAGGAAGATGGACCCACCGACTTATACCGGTCGTAAGTCGGTGGAGGGCCAGAAAATACGGCGAAACGACCTACCGCTTAACTCAGGCGCTCACCGGACATGGATGTTTCGGAGCGTACCTAAAGCGGATTGGCAAGGAAACATCTGCCAATTGCCACCACTGCCAAGCGGAGGTCGATGATGCAGAGCACACCATCATTAGCTGTGAGGCTTGGGCACCCCAGAGGAAATTGCTGGAACAAGCACTCGGGGTAGCCGAGCTCAACGCCAACAACATGATCCACAGCATGATGGAGAGCAAGAAGAACTGGGACCTTTGGCGCGAATACGTGGAAGAGATTCTGAGCGCCAAAGAGGGCAGTGAAAGAGAGAGACGCAGAGCGCAACAGCCTCTCCAACAATAGAATAGGGCCAATCACCTAAGGCCAGACTACCTGTCCTTCCGAAGCAATGTGGAAAACAATACCAGGAGGACAGAGAAGGACAAGGGCGGGTTTAGTGGGCAGGCACGACCGAACAATCGTGAATCCTACACTGCCCAGCTTCACTGGGCGTCTTGCGAAGATTTTCTCGCCCACAGAAGAAAAAAAAAAGCCTCTGATGCCTTTTCAGAAACCCTAGCGACCGAATTCATAAATTATTTCTGTTTTTGATTTTGTTCTAAACTCCTCTGAAAATATTGTTTAGCCTTTTTGGTGGAACTAGGATGGTTTGAATCTAGATGACGATTTAGTTTACTGGGTGCCATTGTCGTCAACCGAGACGTTACTGGTCAGCGTCAGGTCCAGAGGAAGGTTGTCTGTTGATGGATGGGTAGTGTGAGAAGCATTTCGGAAAGTGAATTTGGATTTTAATACTCAGAGAGAAAGACTATAAGAAGTAGCCCTGTCGGTTTTCTTTGTAGCAGTTCCATTGCTGGTGTTTTGCGTTGAAGTTTCCCGCAACCGACACTTTTCGCCCATACTGAATAATTGAGATAGCTTTTGTTAATTCTATCGGCATGATGACAGATGAATCCCGGAATATGCCCGTTTTAGATGTTGTAGATTTAGAAAATTGACCACGGCACACCCGTATCGACTCACGGCACATCAGTGTGCCGTGGCACACCGATTGCGGAGCACTGCTCTATAGTATACTTTATATTTCATCTATACAAAATTGGTTCTATTACTGAAATATTTTTATTGATGTTGATACGATCATCAAAAGCATGCATTTTTTCTTTGCTTCCCAATAATAGACCATTATACTTTCTCCTCCTTCTTCCAAAACTTCTAAAACAAACATTTTTCCATAACTGTAAATGCAAATTATACAGAGTGTTTTGTGCATGGATCGACAAAAAATTTTTGGCCGTTAAGGTTGTCTCAGAAACTCAGAAGTAATTTATTTAAATCAATTGAATAAAATATAGATAAGATATAGATAGCAAAAGGCCCACCTAATACAAAAAAAACGTCGGTCCATGTTCGAAAGACTCTGTATATATATATATTACTTTTACATACAATTTTTTGTAAAACAAGATCCGAAGTTAAGGAATATAATACAAAATGGACGTGATGGAACTAAAAAAGACGAAGAAGCCCTTGAGAGCACATTAAAAAAATTTGGGTTTACAGTTGATATTCATTCAGACAAAAAGAAAGATGAAATATTCGAAATTCTTGAAGAAGGTATCTAATTAAAGCGTAGTTGATGTCAATTTACAAGTAATATTTGCATTAAGTAATTATTATATTAAATTGCATGTTATACATTTCAGTTTCTTCAGAATACGACTGTGTTGCTGTGTGTATATTTTCTCATGGAGTAAACGGCGGTATTTATGCGTATGATGAGGAATATCCAGAAGTAGATATATTAAATGCATTTAAGGGAAAGTTTGACGGAAAACCAAAAATATTCATTTTCCAGGTAATTATGAACATTTAAGCGTTTACGGCTTAGCTAAAATAAAATATTTGTTTATATAACCGTTAATCCGCGAAAGTCTTAGTCAAAAACATTATTTTATACCTATGATCGGTTCATTTCAATAGCATATATTTAATTGTTTGCATTCCTCTGTTGCGATATATTTCCGTTTGCTTTATTAATCCTTTGATTAGTGAGTTAAATTTTGTAGCGCACGCGTTTCATGAGTGAGTTAGTTTATTTTCGATTTAGTCTTCTTTTTTCTAATTATATGTAAAATAATTATTAGCCTGTACTTAGATTGATGAAAGTTGTAATAAAAAATCCGTGGTGTTCAACTACAAAAAAAAATTATTACGCACTCAACATCTGAGTGCATCCTCATCGACGGGTCAACACCATACGACTTGGCATAGGGTCTGTGTCATCGAATGATTTGTAGAATTATGACACACGTTTTACGCGATGATTTTACAATGTACATTATTATAATTGACTATAACTTTGTAGTATTTGTTTTTTATTGTATTGGTCAGAAGACACATTGATTATTATAAAATAAAGTTCACACGTTTTCGGCGTCAAATCAGCTTATATTATTTTATGCATACATTGTTTTCATTTTTAGATGTGTAGAAACAATCTATTGAAAGACATAGGCCGCTGTTTGATGAGACTGCCAGACAAAGATACTATAGTTTTACACAGCACTTATCCCGAGGAATCAGCGAATCGAAACACTGAACATGGCACATGGTTCATTCAGATTCTCTGCAAGAGATTAAATATCATGACTGAAGAAAATCTTCTATTAGATGAAATGATACACATACAACGAGATGTCGCTACTTTTTTTGAGGGCAGACAAATGCCAATGGTCTCCCATAATTTGTCCAAGCGTTTGTTTTTAAGGCCCCAAAATGAAGCAAGTACACAATGATGATATAATGTTTATTAACATAACAATAAAATAATTTTAAAAATATTTTTATTTTTTATATTATATTATATTAACTTAAAATATTTTAAAGCATTTAATGCAATTAACCATTTTTTTTAACCAAATTCTAAGTAATATTGCTACCATATAGTTTCATAGCTTTGTATTTATATTGAATATAATAAAGGCACTTAGAGCATAAAATCATGTTTTATTACATTTTCCGATGGTTATATGTAGGCTAAAATATGCTAATAAAATTAAATGAACTACTTTGTGGTCATTCATTCTCAGCTTCTCAAATTACTGATTTAAATTGATACAAATTGACCGAAAATCATATACACGCATCAATTTATACTTTGAAACAAAATGTAAATTTCATCCAATGATATGCGAAATACCTAAAGGTTTCTATAACATCATATCAAAGAAGATGATGACCTACTTAAATATAGAAATAACTTAGAATAAATTTGTGGTAGCTATAGATGCAACCATGATGATTGTTAAAACTTGGCCCATTCCGAACTTTTTTACTACTGTTATGATAATATTTAGCTCGGAAACTAATTATCAGGGAATTTAACATATTTTCTGCACTTCAGCTAAAATATTATTATAAATATTCTTTATAAATTAAAAAATAACGTTAACACTTTGACGCACACAGCCGTCAAATCCCGTCTAACGTCAGCAGATAATACCTACTTATTACGCCCGATAAGTCTTTGCATACTGTCTTCGCGGACACTTCAAATCTTATCTCACATTAACGAAACTCATGAAAACGAAAAAAAAACTCTCACTCTTCTCTAAATAAGATAAATTAATTTTGGTGAAAAATTCGATTTTTGCGATACACTAACAACGACTAAAGTGGTAAATGTTTTATGTACATAAGTCAAAAAATCGCATTCTTCTTCTATTATATTATATTCAATTCGCATATGTGTAAAACGATTTCGAGGCTTACAAATTGTCAAACAATATATTCTTATGTAATGTCAGGTAGAAGATTTCAAAAAATATGGAGATGTTTGAATTGTAAAACGACCAATAATAAAAGGATATCAATAATAAGACCACTTGTTGATATCGTTGTTTTGAATTTTCATAATATGTATTCTCCATCGGAAGAAATTTCTTTGGATGAAACTCTTCTTCGCCGAGGGCGATTTTGGCATAGACGAAAGGGAAGAAAGCTAAGTATGGCATCAAATTTTATGAAATGTGTTTCTCAAATAGATACATCCATAATCTAGAGATCTATGTAGGATGGCTATTTGATAACGAACCTAGGGGAACCAAAATCGATGACAGTGTAGTAAGATTGATTCATCCATTTCCCTAATAAAAAGGTCTTCATGTTTTTTTGGACAATTTTAATAATAATATTTCATTATTTACTAAATTATTAAAAAAAAAACGGCACAACAGGGCGTAAATTTAAAAATGTGTATTTTTTTTATAAATTGTGGTTAAATATTTGTGTAATTTTTGGTGATTTCGGTTAAATACGGATTTCCGTCGCATGTTCTGCGAGTTCGTCTCGAGGCTGCGGATCCCCGTCGCTTCTCGTCGAGGCCCGTCGATGTTGCTTTATGCAATATATACGACAACATATACACAAACACATAGCATAACTGTCGTTTATGATGCGACTCTAGAGCGTCTATGATGTATGCGAGGGAGTAGAAACGATTCTCCCTCTTTCCAACCAACTGCCAATTAAAATAAGAGAAAGAAAATTATTTTGCTGCCCATGCACTTAACCTAAGCCTATTATAGATACTAGAAACAATTATATTTATTTTTTCTCTCTTCCGAAGTCAGGGAAGAAGAAGCGTTTCACTTTTCGTGACATTCAAGCCAATTTTCCCTATCGCGTCTATAGAAGTTTCAATAATTATGTGTACATTTTCAGAAAAGTTTTTTGTACAAATTTTCTAACCCTTAGCGGTATTTATTAAATGAAGCGCAAAATTGAAAATTGAAAATGAAAAAGAGGCAGACGCATGTTAAGTTCCCTCGCAATTAATGTGTTAATACGAACAATAATCGTACATTCTACAGAATTTGTTGACCAAATCATTTTTTAAACAAAGGTTTTTTGACTAAAATTGTGAACAAACATCACAAAGCAGTAACTAAAAATCGAAATATTTCCTAAAACAGTTAGACAGGAAAGAGTAGCTTAATTTAAAGAATATTTTGTGAGAAATCTTCAAGAATATTTAGTAAAAGAAGACATTGATTTGAAGAACGTTTGCTAGAAATCGCATCTGAGATAACCAAAAATAAGAAATGGAATTATATTTTTATATGGTCTTTTAACTAAAGAAAATGCAATTTTGGAAAGGTATTTTGGAAAATGATATACTATAATTGATGCTGCAAGTATGACTATGCAAACAAAACGAAAACATCTGCGCAAGCGTGTTGATTTTAATGCTAAATTTTATTCAAATTACAAAAATATTTTATACGACATTCGACTGCATAAATATCAAGAATTATCATATTTTAAATTATTTATAACCCCCATACAGTTGCAATCTACTTTGAACGCTTCATATAACCGGGTTGAAATTACAATTGTCATCTATGCTCAAACTTTCTATATATAATCACTAGCTAATACTGATAATGTTGTATATTTCAAAACATGTTCCATGATACGAATACCTGTATAAATATAAAACTGGGCTGATATTCACATATTCTGTCTAAATTTTATAAAGGTAAGTCGGATTCGTATTTAATAGTACGCTTACAGAAAATTTGAATGTGTTTTGTGTGTTCTTTTAGATCATGAGGCTTTTCATTGTGTTTGCGCTATTGTTTTGTCAAGTCATTGGAGAAAACGAAAAGTTTGGATACGATGGATATAAAGTTTATAGGATCAGGCCAAAAACCAAAGAGCAGAACGATTTTCTTACGTTGTTACAGAAGAGTGTTACAAATTTAGATTTTTGGGTGGAGACCAATTCGGTTGGTAAGCCAGTCGATGTTATGGTATCCCCGATCGACCAAAAAGCTTTCGTAGATCTCGTCATATCAAATGAAATGGTGCCTGAAATATTTATCAGCGATGTTCGATCGTACGTTATATTTTTTTTAGTATTATTGTCATATATGCAATCGTTTGTGAGTGTATTTAATTTTTCTATAGTGTAATTTCCGAGGAATCTGTGAGAACGAACGTCAGATCTGGGGAGATGTCATGGGACAGTTACTACAGGCTGGAAGACATTCACGCCTGGATGGAATCCCTCGAAGCTGAGCATCCGGACCAAGTTAAAGTAATATCTGGAGGAAGGTCTTACGAGGGACGTGATATCAAAGGCGTAAAAATCTCTTTCAATGCAGGTAAGAGAGGCGTTTTTATAGAGGGTGGCATTCATGCCCGAGAATGGATATCACCGGCTACCGTCACATACATAATCAATGAGCTACTCAATGGTAAAGATCCAGCCTTCAAAAGGATTGCTCAAAACTTCGACTGGTATCTCTTTCCCAGCGCAAATCCAGACGGATATGCCTTCACACACGATTGGGTAAACCAAAATACTAATATAACGACTTAATACATTTTAAGAACATGCAAACATAATACAAATTTGTTTTCAGTACCGACTTTGGCGCAAAACAAGGACACCCTACACATTCTTCTGTTACGGCGCCGATCCGAACAGAAATTGGGATTTCCATTGGGGCGGTAATATCTTTCACATCATACAAATCTGCATTAAATCACAAGCTACTATTATCGAATACCCCATGTCTTGTAGAAAAGGGCACCAGTACGAATCCTTGTCATGATACATATGGAGGACCAGATCCTTTCTCTGAATTGGAAACTGTAACATTGTCCCAATTTATTGAATCGATCGCCGACACTTTGGATGTATACTTGTCATTCCATTCTTATTCTCAAATCCTACTGATGCCGTATGGTCACACTCCGGAGCACTTGGACAATTATGATGACGTAGTAAGTATAATAGATGTTTTGTAATCATAAATGTTTTTTTAATGCGAATCACATTACATTTTTTTTTGTAACTGGTGTCAATTCTGAAAAAAAGTTATTTAACCCTTTTGTCAATGAATGTTTCTATTACCTCCCGTCAATGAAAGTGGTCTGGCTGGACCCTCATACTTTTTGTAAGGAAATGGGCGAAAAAAATATTTTATTTTTTATCAAATTCATAACAATACAAAACTTATCACTAAATTTACGCTTTTATGGCATGTTTAAAATGCTTGATTATGCTCTTGATAAATTGGCTCTTCTTACATACAAATCGGGATTATATTTGAAGCTTGTCATTCACTAGGCTAATTTTGCATGACTCCCAGTTTACCAGCATTGGTTTGGCCTACTAGCTTGAAAATCAGCTTTGTGTGCACCGAGCATTAGTTTGCCGCAAGGCCGTAATTAGGGCGTGGCAAAGAAGACGCCTGCCACTTCTTTAACTTGCTTTAATTCTCTTTAACGCTTTGACGTACACAGCCGTCAAATCCCGTCATACGTCAGCAAAAAAATACTTGCTTTTTGCGCCAGATAATTCTATGCATACCGTCTTCGTGGACACTTCAAATCTTATCTCAAACCGACGAAACTCAACAAAACGAAAACAAACTTAAGCTGCGAGATGCGATTGCGTAAGGTAAATAAAAAAATCGACAGAGAGTCTTGACCACGGGAAGAAGTATTTTTCCCGCCGGTTGTCTAGTAGCCTCGCACCTGGGGTCCCTCTCCGCAGTTAATAAAGGTATTGACCAAGAAATCGACTTTACATTAACCGTTTGACCATCTTCTTTCTCTTTTTTTGGATTCTCCACAATCCAATAACGAAGGAACCAGCATGTGGCCATCCATCTTAAAGTGAAATCATTTTACTTAGAAATTCATGTGATTGTCAAGGCGGAAATTACTTTAATTTTTAATCACTAGATTCATGTCAATCAAAAATTATCACACTTGGTGCAATGTGATAAGTGCACAGATTATAGGAAAAATAATCGCATTACCAATAAATTAAAGAAATCTATCTGCAACATCCAAATAACATTTCTATCCTAACCAAATTTAAAATTATTGAAATGTGACCGATTGATAATTGATTCTATTTCGATTTTATTTTAGTATGCGATTGGAAACAGAACCATTCATGCTCTGATGGAAAGATATGGAACTGAATACACCCTAGGAAATATTGCCGAAGCCATTTGTAAGTAATTTTTAATCAAAATTATTAATCAAAACATAACGTGAATTAGACATTTAATGTACTATTACATTTCAGATGAAGCAAGCGGGAGTAGTATGGATTGGGTCAAAGGCACTCATAAGGTGCCTATATCGTTTACATATGAACTGAGAGACACCGGTGAACATGGATTTTTACTTCCAGCTGAACAGATCATCCCCAATTGCGAAGAAATCGTCGATTCACTCGTTGGAATGTTTGAGGAAGCTGAGAATCTTAAATATTTCAGCCTCGATTAAATATGATTTATTTATTTATTTTAATCAATAATAATGTGTTTGTACTATTATCGAAAACTTCGATGAATTTTAATACTCTTGCGTCTTTGATTTTGTAATTTCCAAGCACAGTTCATATGAATGATGGCAGTATTGTTAATAAATATAGATCTTATACATCGTCTGGTTTTCCTTCAGAACTTCATCACTAGGTTATAGCAATTATAATAAATTTCGGCCAAATACTGTCTTTTCATTTCAGAATTTCAAAAATGCTTAATTTCAACAAGAATATTTATAAACATTTGCTAATCAATGACGATTAACAATTATGAAGAAAATAAACAATATGCAAAAAAATAAATATATTAATATTACTTAAACTTTTTTTTTTGTGCGGTAGATGCGTTCCATGGAAAATCGCACAAAAATAACTATGACTTACATAGAAAAAAAATGCATTCCATGGATTTTAAAGCCCGCATAACTTTAAAACACCTATGTAAAATATATCCAAAATCGCATTAAAAAAGTTAATAAAAAAACAGGAAAACAATATGGCAATTAAAAAATAATATTTTTGATAAAATTTAAAGGATGTCTTGCATTATTGGTAAAATTTTAAAGACGTCTAAATTCTGGCATCTCAAATGCCGGACATTCACTAGAAAAGTACTACAGTGAAACCTCGATTATACGTTTTCCAAGGGACCCTGGAAAAAAACGGTAATTGCGGGAAACGGTGAATGCGGGAAAGCTTCAAACAACAACAATCAAGTAAAATCTTAAAAAAAAACATATATTTATTAGTTACTTGTATATACTGTATATAAAAAAATATTTTTTTAAAAACTCTTTTTTGTTTGTTTGCTTCTTTGTTGTTTGGCACTTTAGACCCGATCCACACTATGATGCCGGTAACGGTTCGATCTCGCTCTCGGTCTCGGTCCGGTCAAATATTCTCATACAAAAAAGGGAATTGGAACGATCCGATAGTGTGAATACTCTGATTGTTTCTTGTGTAAGAATATTTGATCGGACCGGGATCGGAGCGAAGTCGAACCGTCAACGGCACCATAGTGTGGATCGGGCCTTAATCGGAACAAACACGCCTCAAACCCGCGTTCTTTTCTAAGAGCGGATCCATCGATTTTCTTGGAATAAAAAAATGATTTCATTTTTCCCAACCTGCACTCGGCTGTGTCAAACTTTCTTGCCGAGATACGGAGAAATATGCAATAAAAACGGTCAATCGGGATAATATTTGTGACGGGACCAAAATATTTAAACGGTTTATCGAGGAAATCGGTAAATCGGGGAACGGTCAATGCGGGATTATTTAACATTGTTCTTATGGAAGTTTGACGGGACTATAAAAAATAAACGTTCCATCCGGGAAAACGTATTATGCGAGAACGGTTGATCGAGGTTCCACTGTAATTATTTTAATTACAAACTGTCATCTTTGTATGATAATTTTTGTTGTGATTTATCGATGTGACTCAAAATTGCCCTTTTCTTCGGAAGAAATAGTATACCCATTGTCAATGTCATTATTGTTCTGTGCATATTTTCTCTTTTCAACAATATAATTCATAATTAGTAAAGATGTCACTATATTCCCTAACTCTTTAAAAAAATTCAGTTAAGTCATTTTTTGGCTTTATTTTTTTCACAGTTTTAATTTTTTTTAAATAGTTAAAAAATAAATTTTACAACATAAATCTGGTAGGAATAATAGAGGGTTATGTAGAAAAGAGTCGTACCCAGTTTGAAGTAAATTAATTTATTAAAACTAGAGATATGATATCAACCGTGTTTAAAAAAGTAATTCCGAGAAAAACGCGTTAAAAGATTTCATTATATTATTCTGCATATGCAATTTCGCATGGAGAAGGTGATTTTATGATTTAATATTTTTGCATGGTGAATTTCTTGAAATTCGGAATACTATTTGCAGCCCGGCATTGAACTGGGGAATATTGATCTAAAGAACATAGTCTTTTTAGATTATTATCAATAAACTACCGATTTCAAATCCCCAGTAACGATTTGATGAAGGAATTAACGAATGCCTAGTTTTGATAATAAACTTCTGTGATTATGAGTAATATTTGAGGTTCCTCTCAATCCATTTCAGCTTTCAAAATTAGCATTTACTGTTGTTGGGTGTTAATATTTCTACATAAAGACCATTAATTATATAGGATGCTTCAATCGCCATTATGTAACAATTTTACACCAAAATTTCTTTTATGATCCTATATTATCATAAGCGAGATTTGTTTGGGAGATCAGAAGTAATAATATTTCCGATCGATCATTTCAATCCAGATTTAATTAAGCTTAACAGGATCGTCATTGAATGAATGGCTTGCAACAATAATTAAAATATCGTTAAAAAATAGGAACAATTTCACTACACCCTAATAAATCGTCGGCTACTTAAAATTTCTAATCGTTTACGATCTGCATTTTTCTTGGCTTTAAACTTTCCTTGTAACTGCCTTGCCCTTGAAAAATTTGGTGATGCAGCAGATAATAAGGTGTTGGTTAATTAATTTTCGAAGCATCAATCGCAATGTCTCCACAGGGCCACAAGAGATGGCGCTGTTAAAATAACACATTGTACCTGAAGAGAGATATAAGATGTCGCTGTTAATAGCGCTACTATGTGGGTATGATAAATCGTCCACGCTATAATGAACATTGAATTTGTGCTTGATTGAGCCCTTTTATGAAATTCGTAGTTATAATAAACAGAAATTAATTTCACTAAATTCCCGTCAAAATATCTAATGTCCGTGTCCACTTATTCTTTATCTGAGTGTGCGAAACAAATCTGAAATTGTCTATAAAGCCACAAATTGTCCAGTATGAAATTGTGAGTAAATTAACGTATGAGCATATTCCCGCTATTCCAGTACTTGGGTGACGTTGGCATCATCTGGGTGAGCCAATGCAAGAGCCCCGCTGCGATGACACTGCAACATTTAAACGGAGACTTACCAGGGAATTGATCATTCATTGTTTCCTGCGTGCCAAAAATATTGTGACTACGTTCAGTATTTCTACGGTTTCAAAATATACGTTTTATAATGTCGCCGTAAAATGTCTGTTTTTACGCTAATACCGAAGTCATGTACCTATTCTGCGGGAAGTAAATGCAAAGCATCCTTTCCGAAGACCATAAGCGCTTATCTCATCAATGGCATCCTTAAAAAAACTCGAATCTTTTTGAACCTACAAAATAAGATGTTTGTGTACATTCAATGAAAAATAATGAAGACACAAATGTGTGGGTTGTAAGTGGCAAAATATCCAGAGGGACTTTGCGGAAAAGTGCGCCCGAGATAAAATTTCACGGGCGATAGCACATTTCAAAGGAAACGCCGTGTTAATGGCGAACAATGTTGAAGTATGGAATTACGAGAAAAAAAAACAAAATTTCAGAAGGGAGCGAAACTCTAGAATGGAAAAACTTTGATAACAAAGTGGCATACGTACCGCAGTGTCCCGGTTGATATCGGCGCACTCCCTTTGATATGTCCTTTTGACACGGTCCCTTTGTAACATTTCCCAAGGGTATTCATTCTTATTATGTGTATGTGTAGAAAATATAAATAGCTAGAAAAATGCTCGAATCCTTTTGTGGTAGGGGCAGAAGGATGCTGCCACAAGTCAAACTTATCTTTTTCCCCGTGACTTCATCCGACCTGTCAAAAACTAAAAACACCACTAAGGCATCCCCAGCAGCTCAAACCACGTAGTTCAACCAAAAGAAATATATTTTATAATATAGTTTTGATAATCTTTAATCAGGAGCATCATATAATCGAAAACATGGTTTTTATCATGTAGTTTGAACAAATTTTATATAAAACTACCCTTATCACATTAACTGCCAGAAGTATATTAATATGTTCCAAGTCGGGTAATTTTTTTTATGTCAAATTTTCATTATATACATTATGAAGCAAAATAGTTCAAAACGATTTCAGATAATGAAATACTCCATAAAAATATAATTCACATGCGATCTTATTTAAATATCTTCCAGAATGGTATTGGTGAATTAAATATACATTCGTTGTGACTTATAGATTTTCTATTATCCATTCACTCATCATCTAATAACTAACAAGATAACTAACAAAAAAACCTTATTTTTATTTTTTTTTAAATTTAATTTAATCCATTATGTATGCTTTTTATGTCTGAATTTACAATTTCACAATATTTTCCACTGAAAAGCCATCTGACATAACATATCTAGTTTTTCAAGGGAATTATTCTTGGTTAATATCAATTGATAGCTTTCTCTGAAATTCCGAGACAGTTTGAAATTCAAACAACATCAAATCTGAAGCAATCCACGACGGTTGACAACCCTAATTTACACAAATATGTGTTTTAAAATTAATTTTTGCAATACAAACAAGAATGTCGTCATTTGTATCTGCCTTGAACCTTTTCTCTTTATTGACCCGTATTCGATTAGACATTCGATATGCCTATTTATCTTTAAATTAAACTAGCATCGTCAAGACTTTCCAACGAGTCTACAAACGTTTGGTTCTGCATCTTAGACGGCTCGTTAAGTTATGATATAATATATCACCATATATATGACATTCCCGATGAAATAAGCTATGCCTTACATGTCCATGACTTCCCGATTGTCAATATATGATATTCCCAATTGATAAATATGGTTTTCTTCACCTTCTTAATGATCGAGACATGATTATTTTTTTAAGTTTGTTCCATGATTTTCCATATTATCAATGAATTATCAATTATTGTTCGCGTATCATATCACACAAAATATCATATTCAATTCAAGGCATTCAATATTTTCATTTAAAGCAAATAATTGAAATACGCCCCCCCCAAGTGGGCGACGAGTTCAACGAAAAATTTCAACCCCCGCATACAAACGGTCATAATTGAAGTGCAGCTCTCAATGAATGCATTTGTCCCGATCTTGAAAACCTAGCTTTATACAAATAATCCGACCAGATTTCGCCGAAATTATTATTCGCTGCAAATAGCCGTTGGAAAATGGCTGTAAAGATTTAGGGCAGACAAAGCTCCGCCGTGATTTAATACCTGTTATCTTTCGTTTACCTTTTACCCCCAGACTCCTATTTCCATTATCGAATCACAATAAATTCATTACCCTCCAGTCTGGGGTTGGCTGCCTTCAGGTAACTTCCTCCCTCGGATCGACCACCTGGATAATCACATCTCAAACTCTACAAACTTTCAATTCATCAACTGGAACGGCACTTTGACTTTGCCATTATCGACCTTCCACTTTTTTTCTGAACGGCAACATTCCGACCGTGTCTTCCTAAATTCAACTTTATTAAGAAAACTCTCAACTTGCAAAAGTGATTAATTCATCCCCAGTTTATCTGAATAATTTGAGTCGTTACTATTTTTTTTAAATGATAATTGATTGTTCATTTGAATTTTAATATATCAATATGTTTAATATGTTGTTGTCACTATCTTAAAAATATGAGAAGAGGAGAGTTAAGTTCTCTAATCGATCGTCTCGATCCAAGTTTATTCTGATTTCTTATAACTGAAAGTAAGCTCCGTGCATATGAGTAACTGAGCTTGCAACAATAGTTAAAATAGCTTTTAACTTAATGATATTTTTGATAGGCACTCATAAATCCTCAATTTCCATAACATTTTCATATGAAGAAGATAATAAAAATACATCTTATGAAACAAAATCGAGAATAGTTACATTTAAGACAATTTTAGTCATAGACATTATTTGACTAAAAGATTAAGCTATGTCTGTGTAATATATAAAAAAGTGCTATTAGTTACGCTGTGCTACGTATATACACTGTAAAGGCGGCGCAACGCATGCGCGTAGCATGTCTATAGATGCATGTATGCGAAGTGGAGAGTAGAAACGATTCTCTCTCTTTTTCCGACCAACTACCGCTTAAAGGTTCAATTTTAATCTGGTTCAGCCACAAGCTTTATTACAATACAAGAGTATTTATTTTTCAAAAAATTGAATATTATGTAATTACG
This sequence comes from Stenopsyche tienmushanensis, assembly GCA_008973525.1. NCBI lineage: Eukaryota > Metazoa > Arthropoda > Insecta > Trichoptera > Stenopsychidae > Stenopsyche > Stenopsyche tienmushanensis. The sequence goes on along the minus strand of WACJ01000009.1, from coordinate 2,858 downwards.
TAATTATCGCACCTCAGTCGTTCAAAAACGGTTTTATAGGGTACTTATAGATATTAGATATTACCCGTTGGTTGAGCGTTCGAAATAAAACTCGGTGGTAATGCTACCTTCAATATCGAGCGAATGAGGAGGTGAATGTATGATACAGACGAGATGGATGTAATCCCTTCCTGTGAATGAATATTGAAGAGGCCCATAGTTCTGTAGTGGACTGTCAGTGGCTGCACTATGATGATGATGATAGATATTAGATATAATATATTATATATGCATAAGTACTCATATATATCATTTCCTTTCGCTTGAGCTGCGTAAAATATTTGTAGATAAATTTGCAATAAAGATTTTATGTTTTTTTGAAATGATACTATTTGCATTAGCTTAACATCACTAAATAGTATATAGTCATGTCGTATACAGGGTGTTTTGCATATGGATCGACAATTATTTTTTTTGAAGGTTGGGGTTTTTTTGCTACGTTTCACACATAGCCCTTATGTCAAAAGTGTTAGGGTTGTCGAAATAGAATTTTTTTTCAACATTTTGAAATAATGTCAAAAATTTCACTTTTAAGTCGTCATAATTTTTTATTATGCGACAGTAATAGCCCAAAATAACCGTTTTGTATTTTGCAATGTATTTTTGATCTGAATAAATCATTAATTTATGCAGTTGATTTATCCGGTTGACGCACACGTCTGGAATAACGATTTTCGCAATTTATGAAGGTAAAATTGGAATTAAACCATCGCTAAAACACACAATTATTATTGTTTTGAATCAATGACATTGATTGTTGACAGTAGCGTTATCTGCCTCATTTTAATTCTCAGAGAAGTTTGAGAGTTTTTGAGCCGCTTAAGTTTTTTTTCGTTTTGATGAGTTTCGTCGGTGTGAGATAAGATTTGAAGTGTTCACGAAGACGGTATGCATAGACTTATCTGGCGCAAAAATCAAGTATTATCTGCTGACGTATGACGGGATTTGACGGCTGTGTACGTCAAAGCGTTAAGAGGGTATTCCAATGTGAACGCGTAAAAAAAGGCATATTTTCAATAATTTTTTCCTCTGAAACTGTTGCATATAATTAAACGAATGTTTTTTATCTTCAAGGAGAAGAGAAAAAAATATTTTTTTGATGATAATAAATATTTATTTATTTATTTATAACAAAAAATCAAGCAAATAAAAAAGTTTTCTGCTGGCGCCAAGTATTTTGGGTTCTCCTGGTTATCTGAAATAAAAAATCGAGCGCCTATCGCAGGTACCACAACTTTATTATTTCATCGAAAATTAACAAAAATGCGGCGTTTTTTGTAAAAGAGAGAGAAAAAAACACGTTATTTGCACCATAAATGAGGTGAAATTATAAGTTAAGATCAAAATATATGCCATAATAGTGCTAAATACCGTATTAAAATTTTTTCAGACATTTTTTAAAAATCACCTACGCCAAGTGCAAAAATGTCGTTTTGAGAAAAACGCGATAAAGTTTTTTAAAATGAAAAGTCATAGAAAATTTACCTTTTCGACTAATCAGCAATGCCCGAACCATACGAGGCACCTTCTTCTTCGTCGTAGACTTCTTCTTTAGCCTCTCTAGCTTTTCTTCTCGCGATTCGAGCGACTTTTGAAGCAAAGGAGCTGCGTTGGCCAAGGGAACAGCCCATGACTTCCAAAATCTTAGGTATTGGTTTCTGACCTTCATCAAATATGCAAGCTGCATTATAGGTGGCAATTTTCAATTTTTTGCCGCAATAAACATATTTAGGTGCCAAACGCACGCATTGAAAGTTTCGTTATCATTTTGTGTGTTGGAACCGAAGCATTTCTCTAAAAGTTCATTTTGGCTCAGCTCTTCATAAAGTGGCTTCAAAATGTCTTGTGTTTTGTTATAATCATCTGTATCTTTTTTGCCAATCCACGCATTGCATTCTTTATAGAAACTCGATTTTATGATGGTATCAAAGATTATATCGGAATATTTTTCAATCGGTAATACAATGCCTAAAAGAGAAGAAGACGATTTAAATTTGATTTTTTTTTTATATTTCTTCAAAATGTTGAAAAAAATCTATTTCGACAACCCTGACACTTTAGACATAGGGCCAATGCGTGAAACGTAGCAAAACACCCTCTCAAAAAAAAATGTCACTCCATATGCAAAACACCCTGTATATTACATGAAAAATACAAATATGCTATTTATTGATAAATGTTGAGCTAATGCAAACAGTATAATTTAAAAAAAATATGTAATCGTTATTGCAAATTTATCTACAATGATTATACGCAATTCAAGCGAAAGAAGTAATCTATAACAGTACTTATGTATGTACGTTATATCTCAAGTGCCTAGTAAATCTGTTTTTGATCTAACAGAGTGCGATATTACGTAATTGCATAATATTCAATTTTATTTATTACGTAATTACTTAGCATGTCCTCCGGGTTTTATTCGAGAACTTTCACCTAGCGAGCCACCCTAGTGAACTTATGAAGCTTTTGCAATCATATCAATTGAGAGTTCTAATGATTTTAATGACAGCAACTTCGTTGAAATATAGTAAATTCACAGAAGCCACCGCTAAGAAATTCTGGGAGGGGTTGAGGAAGGGTTTGGATCTGGCAACATGAGAGCTAGTAGTATAGGAAACAGCGAAATGATTAGTGTAATTATTCCTACATTTGCTGTTGGTGAATATTGCTGTTGGTGACAATTTTAGCCACTCTACCAAATTCATACCCTTGTATCGAAAGTAGATAACGTTTATTTAACAATAATCTAAGTTAACTTCTTACAGACTAAAAAGCAACTTTGTAGATTTTAATTTAATGCCGGTTAAATGCTTGGTGGA